>JBAJHW010000011.1:21930934-22543473 GCA_037013535.1 Intellagama lesueurii
AGGAGGCCCTTTCTTCTCCAAGGGACAGGGCGACAGAGCCCTAACTCGCTGCGGGGTCAACAGCTGTATGAACGAGCCCCTTGAAACAAGAGGGCTGTTCCTGCGCCAACCTCCAAAGAGGCTGTACCCCACTGACGAGTGGGGAGCAGGAGCTACGGAGGCCCTTTCTTCTTCCAAGGGCAATCCTAGGCTGTGCAGAAGCCCAGCTCACTGCGAAACAGCTGTAAGAACGAGCCCCTTGAAACAAGAGGGCTGTTCTATGCCAAACTCCGGAGAGGCTGTACCTCAGTCAGGAGAATCATTGACAGGCGGGGCAAAGCTCAGAAGCCATCCTCTTCAAACCTGCTAGGAAGAGGAAATTGCAAACAGACAGAAAAACTGTTGCTCTTAAGCCTGGGGGTAATTTTATAAAGAAGGTAAAAGAGACCTTATGTCTTTAAGAGAAAAGCCCTGAGGGCTGCAAAGCCGGCTTTGTAAAGGCTTTGTAAAGTTTTACAAGGAACAGCTAATGCCGGCTAATACCTTATCCCCAGGCAAAAGAATCAACTTGTTACAGAAGAAAGAACAAAGGGAGGTCAAAGAAAGGAACAGAATCATTTCTACTTGCGAAGTTCCAATGCGAAGTTCCAAACGAAGCTGCTGCTACAGCGAAGCTGCTGCTACAGCGGCGGTCAAAAAAAGAACTGCAGCACTGGGCTGGGGGTGGAGTTATATAGCCAGGTGTAGGGGAGGTCCCAGCACTAAGTGCTTAAAGCTGTGGAAGTTTCCGGAGGCTGCTCTGCTCAGGCGCAGATTAACCCATTAGTGTGTATTCACAGAGGACACGAAGGAGAAACTGTTATCAATAACCTTTGTGTCGATGGCCTTGTGCCTCAGACGTCGTGGTCTGAAAGGCAGCACTCTTCATCCAATCAAAGGAACTGGAAAGAAACCTGTTGCTTGAAACTGGAAGGCTAGTATAGTGAAGAATATGAGACTGAACACAATTGTTAGTCCCAGCCATTCAGCAGAACATCTATTCAATGAATGGGACCTTACATCAATAATAATAATAATAATAATAATAATAATAATAATAATAATAATAATAATAATAATAATAATAATAATAATAATAATAATAATACACAGTACTATAAGCAGATGCAGATCTCAGAAATCACACCATCAGAGCTACAAAACCCATCAATATTAGGAACAGCATACATACTGTGTTGATATTTAACAGATACGTAGGTTTTTGGTTAAAACTTGTATCTGTTATATAATACTTGTCAATGTTTTTATAATGTTGACTGTGCCTGGAGTTTTTGAATAATAATAATAATAATAATAATAATAATAATAATAATAATAATAATAATAATAATAATAATAATAATAATAATAATAATAATAATAATAATAATAATAAAGGGCAATGGACCCAGTAATTATTGACCAATTACATGCCTTCCAACAAAGTTCAAACTCCTCACATGAGTATTGGCAAGCTCAATATATAATTACTTCACTGAAAACTCCCTATACCCAACTGAACAGAAAGGGAACTTTAAAAACTCAAGAGGCAAGAAAGATCAGCTGCTTATTGATAAAATAATACTGAAGAATGCAAAAAGACGAAAAACAAACCTTAACATGGCCTGGATAGACTATAAAAAGGCATTTGACTCATTGCTATACAGTTGGATTGACAACCCCAGGGGTACTCTACAGAGTGTACCGTCCGTCTCTCCCAGCAGAAAGACAGAAGATGAGGTGGCAACCATTGTAAGAGAGTTAAAGCAATTGAGGATAGAGACAGAAACACCAGAGGGCACCAATTGGGTGGGAAAGGAGGAAGGGATAAAAGAAGATGACAGGAACAGAGAGGGCAGTTCAGAGGGAAAGAAGGAAGAGGCTTGTTGGGCACAAGAGGAGAGAGGAGAACAACGGGAAGATTTAGTAGATATAGTTCAAGAAGACCCCTGGACAGGGGATTGGGTAGAGTTCAGAGTTCCTAGGGAGTATGTCGAAAAGGAGTGGAAGAGACAAGTATATAGAAAGCCACCTTATTGGGGGGAGACAGAAGAAAGGAAGCAATGTAAAGAATACAAAGCTTGGCAGCAAAGAGAAGCACGGATAAGGGAGCAGAGGAGATGTACAGAGAGCCCTGGTAGATCCCATGGGGCTAGTCCCTTCCAACCACAATGGAGGCAGAACAAGGGCAAGAAGGTTTGGGAGCTGCAGGTGGGCTGGGTTTACTACCCTCAGTAATGATGCTAATGGAACATGCACCTGAAGTGCATACCTAAGTGGAACCAAGGAGTTGCGAGTTCTTCACCTTTATTGTTCAAAGGAGATTTGTCACATTTATCAAAAGTTAAGACTTATGACTTATTGTTGAAACCAGAAACAGAAAGTATGAACATAAATGAGACAGAAGATTTGTTAAACAATAAACCCGTTTTATTAGATGACTTTGGTGTACCGCATTCTTCCTCAAGGAAAAACATGTCTAAGGAGGTAAAAGATATGGGACAGGATCACAGTGGCGACAAACATGGGGGCAAGTCCTTACTTCCCGACATGACAGAAAGATGGATGCGGTGGGCGACGGAATGACAGGATGCCATTTTGAAACAACTAGTAAACCAACAGAAAGAGATGATGGAACAGATGATGAAAATGCCGGGACTATCAGAAAAGAAACTCATAGAGCCACTGATACAAGTGGACAAATTAATAGTGGCGCCCAGCTTCACACATATAAAGCTACAAAAGATGGGACCAGGAGATGATCCAGAAGCGTTCTTACACATGTTCAAAAGGATAGCAACGGCGGCGAAATGGCCTCTAGACCAATGGACACTAATCCTGATGCCATACTTAACAGGATTGGTGCAAGAAGTAGTAGATACGCTGGAACCAGAAGAAATACAAGATTATGCCAAAGTAAAAACAGCAATACTGGGCACCCTAGATCTCTCGGAGGAGTTAGTGGTGACCAAACAACTTATAACAACACTCCCAACAGATATTAAGAGCTGGGTGCTACGCAATCAACCAACCATGTTGGAAGAGGCAGTCACGTTGCTAGAAGCCTACGCCCGAGCAGAGGAAAGAAACAGCTACTTCGTGAATTCGATGCAAGAGAAAACAAGGAATCGAGAAAAGATGGTGTATTCGGCGGCAATCGTCGTAAGACCAAAAATGAAGAACCCGATGACCACGGGAAACCAAATATCGACACCGGCGAATCCAACAGGCTCAAAATTCATCAGACCCTTCGTTACGGCTGGGCTAGATGTGGAACTCCAGTGACCAGGACCACCAAACATGAGGAGAGAGGGGAAGAAAATCTGCTATGGCTATGGGCAAGAAGGACACTTCAGGAGAGAGTGCCCAGTCGAGGACTTCGCGCGGGCCTCGGCCCTCATGACCGCAGGCAAGGTGGGTGGCGGAGAACACCTTGGATGGGAGGTGATGGCGCAAGTGGAGAGAGAATGGTAAAAGCCCTGGTAGATACAGGGTGCAGCCGAACTTTGATCAGAGACTATCCGGGCTTGAAGCGAGGAGGACAGATGATGGTATGCTGTATCCACGGAGATGTGAAACCATGCCCGTGGATAGAAACAGAAATAACTATAGGACAAAAACAAAGATTGAAGATAGGAGTAGTAACAAATTTGGTTCATGAAATGTTATTGGGAAGGGATTGGGAAGGAGTCGAATGACTTACAGAGGCTAGAGGGCTGATAAATGTGGAAGGGTTGGCAGTAATCGAAAGTATTCAAGGGGTGTCGAAGAGGCAAATTATAATGTGGCAACAAGATGATCCAGACTTACAGAAATGGTTGCAAGCTGTGGGACCAGAAAAGGGGGAAGATAAACAAGAAGAACAATTCATACTGAAAGAGGGGTTGTTATATTACAAGGGGAAAGGCGACTGGAAAAGAGGTACTAGTAATTCCGACAAAATTAAGGGGCACGGTGATGACGTTAGTACATGATATCCTGACAGCGGGGCATTTAGCTGTGGACAAAACACTGGCCAGAATTAGGCAAAGATTTTTCTGGCCCAATTTGAGAAAAGAAGTGGAAAAATATTGCCAATCATGTGAACAATGTCAGGAAACACAAATGAAGCCCCTCCCCCAGGCGCACAGCTAATTCCACTTCCGTTAGTGGATAAGCCCTTTGATAGGATTGGGATAGATATTGTGGGCCCCTTAACTAAATCATCTGTGGGACACATTTACATTCTGGTGATAATTGATTATGCATCGAGATATCCAGAGGCATCCTCCTAAGGCCCACACATGCGAAGACACTAGCCAAAGAATTGATGGGGGTCTTTGCTAGAGTTGGTTTCCCTCAAGAAATACTGACAGATCAAGGGTCTACCTTCATGAGCGCTACCTTAAAACACTTGTGGCAGATGTTGAAGGTACACCCATTGAGAACATCAGTGTATCATCCCCAAACAAATGGGCTAGTAGAACGTTTCAACAAAACTTTAAAGGGGATGTTGAGGAAGTTAGTGACAGAGAAGCCTAGACAATGGCATATGTTACTAGGGCCCCTTATGTTCACAGTTAGGGAAGTGCCACAAGTATTGACAGGATTCTCCCCATTTGAACTACTATATAGGTGCAATCCTCGGGGAATTTTAGATTTACTGAAAGAGCAATGGGAGAGAGAGTGAAACACAGACGGTAATACAACAGATATTGGAGATGAGGGAACACTTAGAACAGACCCATGTGATGGCTAAACAAGCTCTGGGACAGGCATAGCGGAAACAAAAAGAAAGATGTGACAGAAAAGTAAGACCTAGAACTCTGGAACCAGGGCAGAAAGTCTTATTACTCCTCCCTTCAGATGCAGCCAAGTTTTTTGCTCAGTGGCAAGGGCCATATGAAGTAATCAGATAGGTTAGCCCAGTAGACTATGAAATAAGGATGCCAGAGAAGCAGAAGCAAATACAAACTTTTCACATAAACTTACTCAAGAAGTGGCAAGAAAGGGAAGCTTTGTTTGGAAAGGAGGAGGAAATATGTTTAGGACCAGAAGCAAAAGAGATGAGGCCAGAAGGGGCTTCACTGATGAATCTAGGGATGGAATTAGATGATAACCAAAGAGAAGGGCTCAGAGCTATAGAAGAAAAGATAGTCATTCAAATTCAGAGAAGTATTCTCTTCTATACCTGGATGTACACAGAAGGTGGAACATCAAATATGTACCCCCCCCCGGGGGTGGTAATGAGGTCTACGAGTAGAACATGGCCTCATCACTTGAGAAGGGTAATTGAGGAGGAAGTAGAAGAGATGTTAAAGTTGGGAGTCATAGAGCCATCCTCCAGCCCATGGCATAATCACCCAGTGTTGGTACCCAAGCCAGATGGGAGTACACATTTTTGTATAGATTTCCAGCAGTTGAATTCCGTATCAAAATTTGATGTGTATCCCATGCCTAAGGTGGAAGATCTCTTAGAAAGGATGGGAAAAGTCAATTTTCTCATCTCCCTTGATTTGACTAAAGGTTATTAGCAAATTCCGTTGAGACAGACAAGGAGAAAACCGCTTTCACCTCATCCCGAGGATTGTTCCAATTTACCCACATGCCTTTTGGGTTGCATGGGGCAGCTGCGACCTTCCAAAGATTAATGGACACAGTACTAGCTCCAGTTGAAGAGTATGTTGTGGCTTACATAGACGACATAGTTGTATTCAGTTCCACTTGGGAAGAGCATATGAAACATCTAAGACCTGTGTTGCAAGAATTAAGGAAGGCCTCATTGACTGTAAATCAAAAAAAGTGTAAGGTTGCCCAATCCAAGGTGGATTATTTAGGGTTTGTAGTGGGACAAGGAACTGTGATGCCCCAAGGGGAAAAAGTAGATAAGGTGTCACTTTGGCCTCATCCCCGCACTAAAAAAGAAGTCCAAAGGTTTTTGGGATTGGCTGGATATTACCGACAGTTCATACCAGGATTCTCTGAAATTGCTGCACCTTTAACGGATTTAACAAGAAAGAAAGCTAGTAATCAGGTGCGATGGCGTGAACTTGAAGAACAAGCCTTCTCTAGGCTTGTTCTTCAAGGATAAGCTATGTTCTTATCCAGTATATTACGCACCTGATTTTGAATTGCCGTTCCTCTTACAGACTGATGCATCAGACAGAGGGCTAGGTGCAGTATTAACTCAAGAGGTAGCAGGAGAGGAACATCCAGCATGCCTGGTGGAAATCTCAGTGTGGTAATAGCAGTGGATGAATAATTTTATCCAGTACATCTTATCCCAATTAAGCATCTCAAATTTCAAAGCAAACCAAAAATCTCCTCTTAGATAAATCTTAGCCCTTAAGTAAGTTTAAGAAAATACAGGGTCAGATCCCATGCCAAGAAATGCTCAAACAAAATGGAATCCACTCATGATATATGGGTATTTCTTAGAGGTAATATCCTAAAGGAACAATCACAACAGTTTGTTTGTTTGTTTCCTTGCTTGTTTCTCCTGATAAGGGGACCCAAGGTGGCTCACAATATTAAAATGAATAGAATTTAAATAATATGTTCTACATTAAAAAAACAATTAAACTATATGGTAATTAAAATACAATTGAATATTTAAAAGCAAGTAAACATTAAAAACTATTTTAACTCTAAGAAGGCATTCAGGGATTCAATGATGATTGTTAAAACCTTGCCTGAAGAGATCTGTCTTCAGCTATCAGCGGGAGGATAAAGGAAGGGGGCCAGCCTGATCTCCTAAGGGAGAGCATTCCATAACTTAGAATGGGAGCTGCCATAGAGAAGGCCCTCTTGTGTGTCCCCATCAGCCATGTCTGTGCTGGCAATGGGACTAATAGGAGGGCCTACTCTGATGATCTTAAATTCTGAGAAGGCTCATATGGGGAGATACGATCCTTCAGATAGCTTGGACCAAAGCTGTAAAGGGCTTTGTAGGTAATGACCAGAACATTGAACTGGGCCCAGAAACAGACTGGTAGTCAGTGCAGTTGTTGTAGCAGGGGTGTTATATGCTCCCAATAACTGGCCCCAGTCAGTACTCTGGCTGATTAATTTTGCACCAACTGAAGTTTCCGAATCATCTGCAAAGGTAGCCCCGCATAGAGCACATTTTAGTAATCCAAGTGGGATGTAACTAAGGCACGTCTCACTGCAGCCAATTCAGACATATCAAGGAACAGGCACAGCTGGCACACCACTGAAATCTGGGTATCCAGGCTCAGGGATGAATCTAGGAGTACACCCAACAGTTCTAATGAGAAAGAAAAGTGGGAAAAATCTAAAGAATCTAGAGTGGCTGAACAAGGGGGTTTCAGATGAGCAGATTTGAAAGGGGCCATGTATTAGCCGGAGGTGAGACTAGAGGTGCCTAGAGGTGCCCTCCAACTCTACAGTTCTGTGATTCCGTAGTGGGAAATGAATTTCTCTGTAATTTGTCATGGTGCAGTTTGGAATTCAAAATAAGAAAATTGAACTCTAATTTAATCCAGGCACACTTCCAGAACCACACAAAAGGCAGTGCAACAATGATGGCCACCGTGTTTTCCCGTCAAACCCATCTGGCTAGCTACTGATGTAAGCAACAAATAGGCCTGAATCAACTCACAATAAGATCAATTTAACAATAGAGTAAAAGGCCCCCTGTTTCATGAATCAATACAGAGTGAGGATTAGGTAGAGCTCCTCTACTGATCTCAGACACTCCATCCTCCCCACCTGGATTTGTAGCCTTTTTAGATTTAAGGGGAGCTTTTGATTCAGTTGACCGAGAAAAATTGTGGAACAAACTAGCCAACCTCTCAATTGACAGAAGGCTGATATTTCTTATTAAGAGACTATATTCTACAACCTCCTGCCAAATCAAATGCTCAAACTCAGGGATCTTAACTGACCGGATATCCACCAACAGAGGGGTGAAACAGGGCTGTTTATCAGCCCCTTCCCTGTTCAACTTGTTTTTGCATGACTTAGCCCCTTTCCTATTGGAAACTGAGGGCCACCTTCCTAAAATCGGCTCTACGCAGGTCCCTTTACTTTTGTACGCAGACGATGCAGTTATCTTATCTCGTACCAAACTTGGTTTAAAACGTCTGATGTACAAATGCCTCGAGTTTTTAGCCAATAATAACTTACAACTCAATTATGATAAGTCTAAAATCATGGTATTCGCAAAATCATGGAAATTGCGCAAGTGGATTTTTGAGGGAAGAAAGATTGAGCAGGTTAAACACCTCAGGTATCTGGGCATTACGTTTCATTTCAAACATACCTGGGTCCTACACCGTAAAG
Organism: Intellagama lesueurii; assembly: GCA_037013535.1. NCBI lineage: Eukaryota > Metazoa > Chordata > Lepidosauria > Squamata > Agamidae > Intellagama > Intellagama lesueurii. The sequence continues at coordinate 21,939,236 of JBAJHW010000011.1, forward strand.
CAGCAATACAACGGGCCAAGGGTACTACCCAGTCAATCCATATATTCTTTTATAATACAGGAAATAGATATGTACCACCTGCATTAAAAGTGTTTAATGCAAAGATTATTCCACAGTTGCTGTACGGCATACCTTTATGGATAAAGGCCTGGGATCATTCCCTAGAGCAAATCCAATCTATGTTCCTGCGGAAAATCCTGGAAGTACCAACTTGTGTGCCATATGCGGCCCTCTGTTTAGAGACAGGCCAAAATATGGTAGCAACTCAGGCATGGCTGAGATCAATCAAATATTGGTTGAAGATCCATTACAACTTCAAAGAGGGCAGTTTTTACACCACATTTTCCGATAACCAACCATCGCTAGAGAGCCTGCCTATATTGAAAAGAAAATCTCACTAATAGGCCTGTCAGTGGAATCACTTGACTCCCTGCCCCACAAGGAAGCATTTCAGCTGATTAAATGCAGGATATTAGATATTGAATTCCAGGATCTCCTAAGTACAGCAAATAAGACCTGTTCTCCCCTAAGCCACCTGATTCCTGTTAGGCAGGGCCAGAGGGCCCTATACTATAATCTAGTACAATCACCTCAAAAACACAGAGCCTATTCCCTGGCCAGATTTAATGTAATGCCTTCAGCGGTATTATCTGGCAGGTTTCAGGGTATTCCTTACAATGAGAGGAACTGCTCTTGTGAACTGGGAGGAATTGAGTCACTGGTACACATGTGTTTATATTGCCCTCACTATTCTGAATTCCATGCTCAATATCTGGGCTCAATATTGCTTAAGGTAAGAGGGGGGTCAGATATAGACAGAATGTGTTTTCTGTTAAACGACAGGGTGGAAGACAGGATGGAGAAAGTAGCATGCTTCTTAGCACACATAGTGAACATGCCAAAAATAGCACAGTTTGAACCAGCACTCCCTCCTTGAGCCAGGTTTAAGGATCTTCTGATGTAATCACTTGGCTAATTACGACAATAAAATATTTAATTATTATTATAAGGTACATAGGATAGGGTGGAGAGTGTGTCTTGTGGCATAAATAGTAAAACTACATTGAATCTGAACAAACTTTGATATTGTTCCAGAAAGTTGCAAACAAGTTTTACTGAATGTAGTTTTTGACTAGGTGTTTTGTATATGCCAATAAAGGTGGGGTTTTTTAAATTTGATTTGAGCATGAAAGAGAAAGGCAAGGTGTGGTGGGGGGTGGGGCTGGAGGGTAAGCTGGGAGCAAAGACTGTATGATATTGCATACAATTATTCTTGATTACTTCATGCATCTCTTACTAAATTAGCCTTAACTTTTAATTTCCTGGTCTACTGAAGTTTGAGTCACCATGACACAGACTAAGCTCTGTTCTTAAACTGACAGTTTTTTTGCTATTGTATTTCTACAATAAGGAAAATTGTGACAAGTTGTCTCACCTAATCTTACTCAGTGGCCACTGTACTTGAATCTGCTTCCTTAGGCAGTCTTTACAAGGGATTATAAATAGATTCAAATCTTCAAAATTGCTGCCATTGGTGTTGTCAACATTTAGATTGCACTTTGCTATGTAAAGCTTGGCATCCTTTTTCCAGCTGGCAATGAAGGCAGCAATATTGGGCCATTTCCTGGCTTTTTGAATCATGGGTACAGAAGCACAATTTCCCACATTCATAAACTGGAGGTTTAAGAGTTGAATTTCCTGTTGTAGTTTTTAAACAGGACTGTCGTGTCCACCCAGTGCCCCTTGTTTATTCTTTCTTAAACATAGGTTCACCCCCTGGATGTGTTTCCTCTTTGCACGCTGCCACCAAGTATTATTCATACAATACCAAATACGTATTTCAGACACATGTGCTGCCAACTATAACAGGTTTATTGAACTTTTAAGTTTGAGAATCACAGGAGTAAATTATAGATGTTCTTTTATTGTTATGTAAATCACAAAGGGAAAATCATAGATGTTCAGGATCACTCATTAAATAGGATTTGGTTATGCATAGGTTTAAACGTATTTTTATTCACAACAACAATATATTATTCTCTATTTCTTATAACTCTTCCCCTCCTATTCTATAACTCCAACTGTTCAATCTATCTATTAACCTTCTCAATTCCCTATCTCTCCCCTACTTCTCTCTAACTCCATAACTGTCCCTCCTAACTGATTCCAACTGTTCTTTTTGTTCCGCCCCTCCTCTCCTATCATAGGCTCCTGCACTTGAGCTCCACATGATGGACAGGAGTGACGTAATATGATGGCATTCCGCCACATTCAAATCTTCAAAATTGCTGCCATTGGTGTTGTCAACATTTAGATTGCACTTTGCTATGTAAAGCTTGGCATCCTTTTTCCAGCTGGCAATGAAGGCAGCAATATTGGGCCATTTCCTGGCTTTTTGAATCATGGGTACAGAAGCACAATTTCCCACATTCATAAACTGGAGGTTTAAGAGTTGAATTTCCTGTTGTAGTTTTTAAACAGGACTTTAAATATACATAAGTTGCACACAAATTCAATCAGAAATTCCCCTCACATAGAATTACCCAATGGTAGAGGATTCCAGAAGATTAGCATACGATCTGTACTATGTACATCTGTACTATGGTTACTGGGGGAAGACAAAAATGAGAACAGCTTGGATGTGGCTACAGCCCCTTTGTGCTAAAATATTTTGAAGAGCTGTTTTGGAGTTAAAGAAATGATGAAGCAAAGGTGTGAGTAGGCACATACAATGGAGAAACATACACATCTTGTAATCATTTGGGTAAACTAATATTTCCGTCCCCATTCCACAGATGCAGACTAGAAAGCTATGTTCCAATTTCCAAAGTCTTTCCATGAGTTAGGGAAGCCGAAGAAGAAAAGCTACATTGGACCAAAAGTGCTAGGGACATATTGTGTGCATGTTTTCCAAAATATGTCCCATTGCCTTTTGAAATAATAAAAAAGGTTGAGGTTGGAGTTAACAAAGAATGTCACCAGAAACCAAGGTCAAAATTGTCCATACTGTGTGGAAAAAAGGCAGTGAAGAAAGACAGGGACAAAAATCAACACATTTGATATGTGGTGTTGGTACAGATACTAAGGACAGCCAGAAAAGTAGAAAAGTGTGTGCTCAATCAAGTCAAGCCTGACTTGAGCAAAAATGAGTAACCCGAGCCTATCCTGCCAGGTACATATACTAGAAATACAGAAGTGACCAAAATAGACCATATTGCTGGGAAAATGGGGTGGACCACTAGACAAATAGGAAGTTCTAACATGAGATGGGTTGACTCAATAAAGGAAGCTGTCGCGTCCACCCAGTGTCCCTTGTTTGTCCTCCCCAAACACAGGTCCACCCTCTGGATGCGTTTCCTCTTTTACCCCTGCCACCAGTGGATCTATCATCCACACTGTATCAAATATGTATCTTAGACACGTGCTGCCAAATATAATTGGTTTATTTATCTTTCAGGTTTGTAAATCATATAAGCAAATCACAGATGTTCTTTTATTGCTGTTTAGGATCAATCATTAAACTTGGATTGGATTATACATTTGCTTGCATGTATTTATTCACAATAACCACTTCAACAATATTCTTTGGCTATCTATCTATTACTTATTACTTTTAACTCTTTCCTATTCTCTCTAACAATCCAACTTTCCACTCTCTTTTAACTCATCAAATCCTCCTCTCTAACTCTCTCTGTCTAACTGTCACTCTGACTCCGCCCCTCCTGTCCTATCATAGGCTCCTGCACTTGAGCTCCATATGATGGACAGGAGTGACGTGGGCCACAACTGTTAGCTTGCAAGATCTGAGCAGAACTTGATGGAGAACATAATATTGCTTGGAAGGGAGGGAGAACAGGAAGCAAGAACAACCTAACATGAATTGCTGTTGGTTTGCAAGATCCGAGCAGAACTCTTAATGATAGGACATTTTGGAAGTTAGTAACACATATATAGTGAGAGGGGGGAAAGGGGGTTTCTACCTCCCTTCTGTCTCCCTAACCTTCTCCTTAATGTACTCCCCACAAGCTCAAGTTCTCCTTGGCTGCTGTTGCTGCTGTCTCCTTACTCATTAGTAAACTGGGTAAACATACTCATGAGTAAACCAGGTAAAACTTGCTTTGAGATCATCCCTAGTCACAAAACAAAAAACAGTATTTTCACAGTTTAAATAATTGAGCTTCTGAATACTATTCTATTTTCTTAAATTTCTTTGCAAGTAAACCTGATAAACTTACTCCAAAGTAAACTGGATAAATGTAGAATAACAGAATCATAGAATAGTGAAGTTGGAAGGGCCCTATAAAGTCCATTGAGTCCAACCCCCTGCTCAATGCAGGAATGCAAACCAAAGAAAATCTGCCAGGTGGTTGTCTAAATTTCTCTTGTATGCCTCCAGTGTTGGAGCACTCACCACTTATCGAGATAACTGATTCCATTGCTGTACTGCTCTAACACCTGGGAAGGTTTTTCTGATATTCAACCGAAATCTGGCTTCCTGTAACTTGAGACCATTATTCGTGTCCTGCACTATGGCATCATCGAGAAAAGATCCTGCCCCTCTGTATGACAGCCTTTCAAGCATTTGAAAAGTGTTATCGTATCTCCCCTCAGTCTTCTTCTCTCAAGGCTAAATATGCCAAGTTCTTTCAATCTTTCTTCATAGGGCTTGGTCTCCAGCCCCCTGATCATCCTTGTTGCCCTCCTCTGAACTTGTTCTAATTTGTTAGCATCATTCTTGAAGTACGGTGTCCAGAACTGGGCACAATACTCAAGACGAGGCCTAACCAGTGCTGAACAGAGGGAAACTAGTATCTTGTGGGATTTGGAGACTATACTTCTGTTAATGCAGCCTAAAATAGCATTTGCCTTTTTTGTAGCCACATCACATTGTTCACTCATATTCAGCTTATAATGTACAATGACTACAAGATTCTTCTCACTTGTAGTATTGCTGAGCCAGGTACCTCTACCTTGTAACTTTGTGTTTGGTTCCTTTTTCCTAGATGCAATACTTTGCACTTATCTCTGTTAAATTTCATTCTGCTGTTTTCAGCTCAGTGCTCAAGCCTATCCAGATAATTTTGAATTTTGCTTCTGCCTTCCAGGGTATTAGCTATTTCACCCAATGTTGTGTCATCCGAAAATTTGATTAGAATTCCCTGTACCCCCTGATCCAGGTCATTAATAAAAATGCTGAAGAGCACCGGACCCAGGACTAAGCCCTGGGGTACTGTACTTGTTACCTCCTCCCAGTTTGAGAAGGAGTCATTCATCATCACGCTCTAAGTATGTTTCTGTAGCCAACTGTGTATCCACCTGACACGTGTTCTATCCAGCCCACACTTAGCTTGCTAATCTGAATATCATTTTTATTTATTTTATTTATTTATTTATTACATTTATAGCCCACCCATCTAGTCATATAGACTACTCTGGGCGGGTAACAACATATCATCTAACAATTTAACAATTTAAAATCATAACAATATATTACTAAATAAACAATGATCCAAGATGGGAGAAAACACAAAATAACAAAAATTGAGACGGTGGGTGGAGGGAAGGCTTGCTTAAACAGCCAGGTTTTCAGTTGGCATTTAAAGATGCCCAGCGACGGGGCCATGCGAATCTCAGGAGGGAGGCTGTTCCAAAGACGAGGAGCCACTGCCGAGAAGGCCCGGTTTCTTGTTTTTTCCTTCCGGGCCTCCCTCGGCGTTAGGCTCCTCAGCCTCACCTCCTGGCTAGATCGGGTGATACGGGTAGATCTAGGTGGGAGAAGGCGTTCCGTCAGGTAGCGAGGCCCTAAACCGTTTAGGGCTTTATACGTAAGCATTAAAACTTTGAAATCTACGCGGAACCGAACGGGCAGCCAATGCAAGGCGGCCAGAGTGGGAGTAATATGTTGATGTTTCCTTACCCCACTGAGAAGTCTGGCTGCCGCATTCTGCACCATCTGGAGTTTCCGCATAGATCTCAAAGGCAGCCCCACGTAGAGAGCATTACAGCAGTCTAATCTCGAGATTACGAGCGCATGGACCAAAGTGGTGAGCGACCCAACATCTAGATAGGGACGCAGCTGGGCTATCCGCCAGAGATGGAAATAAGCGGTGCGGACCACTGACGCTACCTGGGATTCCATGGCAAGCGCCTGGTCCAGATAGACCCCCAAGCTGCGCACCTCACTCTTCGCGGTGAGAGTCACCCCCCCCCCAAAAGAGAGGGAGTTTCCCAAACTGCTGATGGTAGGCCCCCCGACCCTCAGGACCTCCGTCTTGTCCGGGTTCAGCCTCAGCCCATTTTCCTGCATCCATTGCAATACAGACCCCAGGCAGCGCTGCAGGGACAGAACGGCATCCACTTTCATGGAGCACTTTGTCAAAAGCTTTGCTGAAGTCAAGATATACGATGTCTACCGCATTCCCTCTGTCTACCAGGCACGTGACCTGATCAAAAAACGAGATCAGATTAGTTATTGACAAATCCGTCTTGGCTTCTACTTATTACTCCATTTTTTTCTAAGTACTTGCACAGTGACCACTCAATAATCTGTTCCAGAATTTTCCCTGGGATTAATGTTGTTGAGGGAGAGATTTCCCATCTTCATATAAAAAGCAGCTTTCAGATTTTCTCCCCCAACTCTGACCACGCTTGCAGGTTCTGGCTTCCCTCTTACACCCGGGATTGCAGCTACAGACTCCTTGCCATCTCTTGGGGCACTTATTAAATCAACAGCAATGTTAACATACACAAAATGAATTGAAGTGATTTAAGAATTGAGTTATTTTGAAAAGCCCCTGCCAGTTCGGTGAAATTCATTTTTATAGCCCAAATCCATTTTAGACATGTATCGTGCACCCAACAATTTTACATCAATTTGAATAGTGCGAAAATACAGTTGTTATGGCCAGTGTGACGGCAGTCTAAGTCTCATGTATGTGATTGTTGGAATTAGCCTTTTTCCCTCTTTTCTTTTTTCTAAACAGAGTTCAAGGAATGTTTCTCTCTCTATGATAAGAAACAAAATGGGAAGATCAAGGCCAGTGACCTTATCATGGTGATGCGCTGCTTGGGGACTAGTCCCACCCCTGCAGAGGTGGGAAGGCATCTTCAGCTACACAAAGTTGGTAAGTAGAGAAAAAATGTAGAATATCAGTAATTTTTAGAGACATAGATTTTTAGAGCTATATGAGCCTGATTCCACCATTACAATACATGGTCATGTGTTTTTCTCTATAAGTTAAAGATCAGGTATGTTGGTGTTATCTTTCAGATATTTTGAACCACTGCTTCCATAAACATGTGGACAAAATATGAGAATTGGAAGGGATTAGGAAGCATCCTGAAGAAAAAGATTTTTTTAAAATAGAGACCCATGTGGTCCTTTATGCCAGTGGTCCCCAACCTTTTTAACACTGCAGACCAGTTGGGGAAGGCAGGGCACCCCCCCCCGTGCTCGCGCACATGCGCGAAGGGGCAGGTGTGTGCTCGCGGGGGGGGCACGTGCACTCTCGCGCATGCGCAAAGGAGCGGGAGGCACTTATGCATGTGCGAAGGGTGGGGGCACTCACACGCATGCGCAAAGGGGTGGGGGCGCTCGGGCAGGGGCACACACACTCACACACATCCATGAAGGGGCTGTGCGGAGGGGAGTGTGTGCGGGGGTGGTGGTGGGAGATCTGTCTCCGCAGCCTGGTCCGGCCCAGGCCATGGACCGGCACTGGGCCGCGGACAGGGGGGTTGGGGACCCCTGCTTTATGCAATACAAATGTAGGAGGCAATAGCTTTATTTAGACCACTAACACAAGCTTTTATAATTAAAAATCACTTATTCAGTCATAAACAATATCTTGTGGAGAGTGTGAAAAAATTACACATGAATATCTCAACATTTTCATGGCAGATGTTTGCCAAGTATACTTTTAGCTCATAGCTGCTTTCAACCAGTTAGTGTGTATGTTTAAATGCTTCACCGCTAGTACCATGTGGTTGGAATTCCCCCCCATCTAAATAAATATTTTGTATACCAAAAATATATAGGAAAGGGGGGAAACAAAATTGTCAGAGGTGGAACAGAGGAAAGGCTATTAAAATGTAAAAAAAAGTGGGTTTGCTTTAGGGGGGGAAATGGGGGGGGGGTTAATATAAATTCATAAAACTGTTGAAGACAGAGGTTTTTTCTCTCCAAAAATTAATTCAAATGTTCACACAACAAATAATCCATTTACAGTCTGGGGTGCGAGTTAGTTCTAGTTTATATAAGATTTAAAAAGAGATTACAGAAGTCTGTCAACAATGGTGAGGTAACAGTCTGTGCATCACTAATACTAACATCTGGGGAGTAAACACTAAGACAGAGCAGTTACTGTCACATCCAGCTTGTTGGCTTGCTGAATGCATCTTCTTGTGGCCACAGTGGGAAAAGATATTTGGAATAAGGTGGCTGCTCTTTAATCCAACACAGCAGAAGGAACATGTGTCCAACATGACCCAGGTGGAGGGAGGTGATAATTCTGTTACACATTGTAAGCCATTCATTTCTCTTGTTTCCAGACACTAATGCAGAACTGGACTTTTCAACTTTTCTTACCATCATGTACAAGCAAATGCAGCAAGAAGATCCTAAGAATGAAATCCTCTTAGCCATGTTAATGGCTGACAAACAGAAGACTGGATTCATCACAGTGGCAGAACTAAGGGCAAAACTGATGAACCTAGGAGAAAAGATGTCCAGGGAAGAGGGTAAGTCTTTTGCCAATGGCTCTTTGATGGGATTCTTGGATAAATACATTTTTCAGGTGAGGGAGGAGACTAATCTAGACTTTGGCTGTTGGTATGACCTGCCTTCCCATTTTGAACATATTTCTCTGCACTTGGGCAGGAAGAATCTAGTATTACAGATACTTTGGATTACAACTCCCATTAGAGGTGGCAATGGGACTGCTCTAACAGGATTGCTGTGAGTTGGTCCAAAACATCTAAAAGGCTACAACTGCTCTAAGGGAAGAATTTTTCCTCTTACAAGTGGCACCATCTTTAGTGGTTTCCCTGAGCATGGGCAACATCAGTATCAAAGTGTGGTGCACCTGAAATACACAGTGTGGGTACATGAAACAGAGGCTGAGGGAATACATTCTGGGCTCCAATCAGATGAAAAGTAGAGAGAACAGACAATGTGTTTTGTGGCTGGTAATGAGCAAAGAGTGTGTTTATTAACCAAGCTCATCCCTCCTCCTTAAGTCATTTTATCTTACTGCTGTACCATAAATATTTAAAAAAAAAAGTACAGGTCATGGACCATGTGAGGCCTCCTACAGGCCCCTAGCCACCAAACATTTCAAAAATATTTTATAAATTATGTTTTTGTTTAAAAATTTCCCTTGTGATTTGTACTGTGTCTTGGGGCAAGTTTGCCAAGCTTCAAGGCCCCACAAACCCTGCTACCCATCATTTTGTAACTTTTCAAAATGGCCATTAAGAGGGCTTCTCCATTTTTTTTTAGTCTTTTTCAAGAAAAAATGATTGGGAGGTGGACATATGCAGAACATAGACCTCAGGAGGCTGTCTACCTCTGCTCTAACGGGGCCACTTAGCTCAGTCAGACTCTCTTGTTAAGAAAGGGATCTTTCCAAGCCTGACCTCGTGAAACCAAAATTGAGCTCTAGCCCTTTTGCATGCAAAGGATACACCTCTGCTACAGTCCTCTCCGAGAGGTCCTGCTTTGAACAGAAAGGCTTCTATCATTTAAAAAAACATTGTTACCATTACTCCTTTCTACCGTAACATGGATTTAAAATCCCAAATAAAAGACAGACAAAATATCTCAAACTCAGGTAAACTGAAGAGGCTGAACTATTCTTAATTGTTTACAGTGGACAACCTTTTAAAGGATGCCAAAGTGGGACACAATGGAATAGTAAAGTATGAAGACCTAGTTCGATCAATCACTCTTCCTGTTCCTGACTACTGAATTAGGAAAGAACTGAGCTGATGGAAACTACTCACCGTTGTTAGCTTTAAATATTGTATTTTAATGATGGGTCCTTTTAAAGGAGGAAGGTGGGGTAAAAATACTTTAAATAAACACATAAATAAACTACAGTGGCTTGCAGCATTCCTTTAGGCACTTTTGAAACTGGCTCATCTACTGTTTACTTGCCTTAAAAAAAATGTTTTGCCTTCTGAGACTCTAATTATTTGAAACTGTACAACAGGTAATCCTTCCAAAGGTGATGCCAGGACTGATTAACCATTTGAAAACTCTTCTGTTTCAGCAAGTTGGAGATGTTTGGTTAACAAAAATCAATGCAACTGTATGTGTAAGATGAATCACATGTGTCATTTTACTTTTAAAATGGCCAAGAACACTGTGCTTGGGAACTGGAAAACAAAGTGTAATGTTTTATGGACATTTGGCCAAGAAAATGTAGGGAGCATACACAGCATGCTGTTTGTCACCGGGTCAGAGGCAGCCATTTAAAACCCAGTACATCAGCTTATTACTGAGTAAGTTGTAAGGCTATATATGCAAAAACATTAGAACAATGCAAAGAACATATGTAAGAACATTGGCACCATCAGCACAAACAGCATCACATATCCATGCGTGCAATGACATTTGGTTGGTGACAAGCCAAAGTACACCCTACAAATTGGACAGACAACCACAAATGCTGAGTTGGAGAGCAAAGGCCTCTTTGTGAGCATCCCTTTTAAATGCTGCAAAAGCAGTTTTTCTTAAACGGTGCATACTTGGCAACATGTATCCAGAAGAGACAATGTAATAATGCTTTTTATTACACCTATATTTTACATAAACAAGTAACATTCAATAGGGTAAACCAGATTTTCCCAATGCATGTAATAAATATTTTCACTGCTTACTTTTATACAAACTGACATTGGTCTACTATACATTTTTTTAAAAGCCACTTTTTAAAATTTGTTTGGCATGCTGTATGGAAAATTAAGAGAAAGTTTTAAGGCAATGAATTACAGATTTGAGTTTATGGAATAATTTCTTTAGTTGTTTTTCTGTATATATATATACATATATATATAAATATATGTACACACATTGCTTTCCCTTTTGTTAATTAGAACAATTAACAGCAGCACATGCTAGGGGCCCTGGCAGTTATCTCTCAACAAAAATCTAAACTTTCATTGAAAGGAATATAAAAATATGATAAACAATCCTTTCAACATGTATTGTTGAAAAAAACTTGAAAAGCTTAATGTAATTAAAAGATGAACTACATTAAGAGAAATGGGCTAGCCAGTTCTACTGGAAGATCTACTAATAATATCACTTTCCAAAGGGTTTATGGTATCAGTGTTTGACATACTGAAGAATAAACCTTGGAATGCCATCATTAAAATAATATGAGACTTTGCAACTGGCAACCAGTTAAGTTTTACTAAGGATTAATTTTGGTTTTGCATTTAGGTTTGCTTTTTTAAAAAGTCCACACATTCGGTAATGCCCACAAAAGTTGTTTTGATCACTTTATCCCTGCTATTACACACAACTCTCTTGTGTCTATGCGTGCACCCACTCCCCACACATACATTCTATACAAAGGGGACACACATGCAAACAGTACACACACACAGATCCTTCTGCAGGAAAATAAGGATCCCAAAAGAGAGCCAACAAGTTGTGAAATATATAATCCAATTTAACAGAATGCTAAAGTAGTCAACTTTATAAGAAAAACTCTAAATCTCAAAAAATAGTTTGCTTTTGAAGAAAATGTAATGGACTTCAGATGAAGCCAAAGGAGAAGCGTTTGCCAAGTAAGATGAACTATTATTGTTTGCTATATTTCCCTATCCCCTTGGCCCAAATACACATATACTTTGGTGACAAAAAATAACTTTTCAAAAGAAGTTAAATATATCTTATCCCCCAATTAAAAAAATTACAGAAGTCCAGGGAACTCTGCCTTGAAGCAGGAAGATCCTCATTCTTGTTTATTATGGATTTGAGGAGGGGAAGGAGAAATATTAGAATAATAGTGATCCTAAATTTTCAGAATCCTCAAACAGGTGGTCAATATGTTTTGAAAATACTTCTGACCTAGGCTGCTAGTAACTGAGCAATACTTTTTGCAAATGCTGTCATCCCCCCACCCCCGCCCAGTGCAATAAGAAGTACTTACCTTGTGGAAGAAAAGCAAAAGAACCAGAAAGAGGTGCCTTTTATTTCACTATCCACTGACTTATTTTAAAATTCAGCCAGCAAATTTCTAGTCCCACAGAGTTTTTCATCAGAAAAACTGAGGAAAAAGTAAAAACTAAGAAAGAGGATGGTGCAATACATTTCTCATCACCAACTCTGGAATGCCTCACAACTACATTGAACAATACTGTTGTGTTCTTGTGTAACCCCCTTCTCTTCCAAGGTAGCTGCTGCTGTCCAGCATTTAAAATAGAATGGCCAGTGATCCGTTAGGGTAACAGGTAGTGTAAAGGTCCACAGGTGTCCAGTTTGCAGTCACATGAGCTGGAGATGCAGGCAGATCTTGGAAATAATGTGTTAATTTAATGCATTCGCATTACTACTTTACAGTACTGTAAAGTATTGTACTTTACAAAAATGTAATGTAATGTTTTAACACTATTTTCAAAATGTTATTTTTGTAACATTAAATATGTTCCTCCTGTCCAATGCCAAAACAACAATTCAAACATTAACATATTAAATATGTTATTTTCCAAGTTCTGGTAGAGAATATCTCACTGTGCAAATGCAAGGGAAGAACACACATGCACAACAAACTAATGCATGCATGGTAAAAAACAAAAAGGATTCTGGCCAATATTCTCAGCCAAACAGCACCTGAAGCAATTAGATGTTTCTAGTATCTTGCTAAGAAGGTGCTGGAAATTTGTCTGAATAATTTGTTCTAATTATGGAGATTAAAAAATAGTTTCAATAACAAAAGAATTCATAAAAGAAAAATACGAAGAAAAAAGTAATTAATCGGGGGTGGAAATCCTTGAAACAACTCGTAGCCCAATACAATTTCACAGGCATTGCAATTAGACATTCCAATAAATGGGTCTCAGATACAATGGATGATCTTTATATAGCTCATGTGGACATTCTGCAAATATAGGTACTACAATACTTGAATCTGACAGTACATTTAGTGGTCAGGAAGATACTGGGCATTCATAACTTAACATATTTAAGTTACCAGATACCTAGCATTTATGAGAATAAGTATGTTAAATACTTAATTAATGCATTCTCAAGCTGAGGAGAAACAGCAGACACACTGTGACAAGGGTTCATGCCAATCTCGACTCCAACAGTCACACTGTTGACTTTGGAAAGTCTAGTCTTAATTTGCTTTTCAATGCTTGGAACAATCTGGCTAGCTGGAACACAAGGAGGTCATTTTTCCAGTTTAATTATGAGCCAGTTTTGTTGTTAAACAAAAACAATAACAAGAAACAAACAGAAACAATAAAACCATTGATACTTCCAAGCTAGATTGAACTTTAAAAGGATTCCTGTTTTCTGTTCTTTTATTTAGATTTTACTGACATTTAATAAATTATAAGCTAGCTGAAAGAAAACATATCAGCCAGACAATGGAGCACACATGCATGGAACAGGTACTGACACACACACAAACCTATAAATACGCACACATACATACACAGACACACACACATATTGAACAAACAATTTCAAAATTCAGGTCAACTTTTAAATGGCAAAGGGCACACATTTTAAGAAATCCACTGGAACCTCTATGTGGCTTCTCAATTGAACAAAAAAGAGAGGTTACTTACCTGTAACCACGGTTCTTCTAGTGGTCCTCTGTGAATTCACACAATTGGGTTGTTCTGCACCTGCGCAGGACCTCTCGGAAGTTTCTAGGGCTTAAAGACATGTGATTAGTGGGACGTTCCCCCATGGAGTGCATGCTCCGCCCGCCAGAAGTCCCCTCAGTTCCCAAAAGAGTTCGCCGCTGTCAAAGAGCTATATAAGAGGACGACGTGATGGACAGAGGGGAGGCAGGGCAGGATGTGTGAATTCACAGAGGACCACTAGAAGAACCATTGTTACAAGTAAGTAACCTCTCTTTCTTCTTCGTGGCCTCTGTGAATGCACACAATTGGGTGGACTGGCAAGCTCACTTACCGGATGGTGGGACGTCACGGTAGAAAGGAAGTCAATACAGCTCTGCCGAAAGCAGCATATTTCTTTGCCCGGACATCCAAACGGTAATGTGTGACAAACGTTGGTGGATTGGACCATGTAGCTGCACGGCAAATGTGAGGGATTTCTATTCCTCGTTGGAAGGCAGTGGAGGTAGACAGTGCTCTAGTCGAGTGAGCCTTCAAGGGTTCAGGTGGTGTTTTGCCTGCCAGTTCATATGCCAGTGAAATTGTTTTGAACAATCCACCTAGCCAACATTTGAGGCGAAGCTGGTGAACCTTTATTAGGGCCATGAAAACATAGGAAAAGTCTTGATGCTTTCCTAAACAATTTGGTTCTGTCAATGTAAAAGGCCAAGGAACGTCTAACATCAAGCATGTGGAGCATGCGCTCGAGAGGTGTAGAGGGAGATGAAAATAGGGTAGGCAGTATTATAGGTTGATTAAGATGAAAATTAGATACGACCTTAGGTAAGAATGAAACATCTGGGTATAGAGTGACCTTGTCCGGATGGAACTGCAGAAAAGGTGGATCTGATCTAAGAGCTGCCAGTTCGCTAGCACGTTTAGCCGACGTTACGGCTACTAAGAATGATGTTTTCAAGGAAAGCAGTTTGAGGTTAGTAGTAGCCATCGGTTCAAAGGGAGGTCGGGTTAATGCGTTAAGGACAAGCTGTAACGACCATTGGGGAAGAGGAGGTTGACGTGGAGGACGGATACTGCGAAGTCCCTTAAGGAATTTTTTTCAAAGTCGGATGGGAGAAAAGTTTAGCTGCTTCCGAATGAGATGGTTGGTGCGTGACCACTGCAGCAATATAAACTTTCAAAGGAGAATAGGCCAATCCAAGATGAAAAAGATGGAGTATAAAGGTAAATAGAGTCTTCAGTGAAACTGGTACCGCAGGTAAGTTTTTAGAAATTGACAAAGGAGAGGAATGCTCTCCATTTATGTTGGTAAAGGATCTTTGTTGATGGTTTTCGAGCCCTGTCAAGTATATCCCTTATTGCGGGAGAATCCGATACTGAGCCGATACTGAAGCATGAGGTCGGAATGGTTGTATAGCCCGTTTGAGTTTGATTATTCTCTCGTAAGGGAGAAAGGTTCTGGCTTGTAGGGAATTGAAGTATGCCCCTATATAGGTGGCTGTCTGTGATGGTTTGAGATGGGATTTGGCATGGTTCACCTTGAGACCGAGGTCTTGAAGAGTGTCGAGAGTAATTTGGATAGCTCTGATGGCATCGTGGTAGGAAGCAGAGACTATCAGCCAGTCGTCTATATAAGGGAATATAGTGATTCCCTGAAGGCGGAGGTAGGCAGCAACTGGTGCCATACACTTGGTGAAGGTCCCTCGGTGCCGTGGAGAGTCCAAACGGAAGAGAACAGAACTGGTACGAGATGCCGTCGAATCGGAATCGAAGAAATTTGTGGTGACTCGGATGGATAGAGATGTGAAAATACGCGTCTTGGAGATCGATGACAACAAACCAGTCTCCCTGTGAAAGGAGAGGAATGATAGTGCCGAGTGTCAGCATTCTGAAACGTCTAGGCCGAATGAATTTATTGAGGTTTCTAAGGTCGAGGATGGGACGGAGTCCTCCGTCCTTTTTCAGTACAGTATCTAGAGTAGAAACCATCATGCAGGGCAGAGGAAGGGACGAAGAGTATGGCTTGTTTTTGGAGAAGGGAAATTTCTTCTTGAAGTGCCAATGAGTGGGGAGTAGTTTTAATGACAGTGAAAGGTGGAGTATGCTGAAATTCGATGAAATAGCCCTTTTCGATAATTGAAAGGACCCATTGGTCCTTGGTGATTCGACGCCATGCACTGAGGAAAGGGTATAACCTGGTTTGAAACGGAGTGGAAATAGTGGTGGAAGATGGAAGGGGTTTATTGAAACTGCTTACCCTTCTTCTGTTGGCGTCGAAAGGGTTGTCTACGTGGTTGCTGCTGCTGGGGTCAAAAGGATGGTGCGGTAGACATTGACGGGCCGAAATAAGGTCTATCCTGCATTTGTGGCTTGTATGTATGGTATGGTTGGTGGAATGGCTGAAATGGCTGTTGGAAAAAGGACTGTCTGTGGTACTGGGGTTGCTGGTATCGAAATGTTTGCTGGGTGGAATATGATCGAGCTGTTTTCCGAATTTTATTAAGGTTGTCCATTACTTTGTCTGTTTTTTCGTTGAAAAGGCCAGCGCCATCGAATGGGAGGTCTTCAATTCTCGATCTGGTGTCATCAGATATGCCAGCCGACCTAAGCCAGGCATGGCGTCTAAGGGCAATAGATGTAGCCATCACCTTAGACGCGGCATCAGCAGTGTGGCGGGAAGCAATTCTTTGCTGTTTGGCCAGTGTAGAAGCCTCAGCGTGAATATTTAGGGCTTCAGTCTTAGAAGACTCAGGAGCCGCTTGAATAACAGGGAGGATCTTATTCCATAGTTGCCTATGGTAAGCTCCCATGGTGGCTTGATAGTTGGTGACTCGCATAAGAAATGAAGTGAGGGAGTAAAGACGTCTGCCCAGAATATCTAATTTTCTTCCCTCCTGGTTGGTAGGTGCAACTGATGATTTGTTGCGAGCTCTCGATTGATTGGATTCCACAATAATTGAATTTGGTGTCGGATGTTTGGATAAAAAGGCAGTGTCCGGACCATGGGTTTTATAATGGTTTTCCACACGTCTTGAAATTTGTAATGATGAAGGGGGTTTGTTCCATGATTCTTTAATCAAATCTAGCATTGCAGGTATGAAGGTAAGGCTAAGCGGAGGTGTCTTCTCTTGATTAATATTATCAAAAACTAAGTCTTGTTTAGGGGGTACTTGGGTTGTAGAGTACCTTTCCGTATCAGGAGGAGGAGGACCCTTATAGGTGGTCGTAACGTGTAGAGATGTGTTTTGAGGGGGAGGATGTTTAGAAGAATGCTTGGAACGCTTCGACTGTGGTTGTTCCAATGATGAAGTAGTGCGCTTGAGGGCCGGCTTGGTAGCAAGCGGGATCTGGTGAGTCAATGTCGAGTGCGATGAGTGGGAACAGTGTCGATATCGAGGTGGTGATGGAGACACAGAAGGTGAGTATCGAGGTAGATACTCGGACTATCGGACTCTTGGATTCGGTGCAGTAAATTTGTTCTGGTAAATCTTCGAGGAAATACAGATCATATTGTTGGTAGTATCGATCTCTGAGATCTTCTCGTGGTTGACACCGAGAAGATTCTGGGTAGTAATAGTAATCTCTCTGTGTAGGGTCATACTACAAGTGTCGTCTCTTTGCCCGATGTTTTTGAGGGGAGTAATGAGACGAGTCTGAGCCCAAGATTTGAATTGGAATTGCCCGCCCTGATGATGCAGGGCTCGAATGGGCCGAGGCCTGGCTGGAGTGAACGTCAGCCGGAGAGAGGCCAATACTTGGCGACAAGCTACCAGTGGAAGCTGGAGCCTGGGCCGGAGGCAGAGGTGGTTCATCTCTGTCTGACATCGATTCTGAGGCATCTCTAGACCTTTCCTCCAAAATTGGGGATGGAAGTGTCGATTGGGGTGGTTGAATCTGAGTAGATTTCGATGATTTCTTAGGCTTTTTTGAAGTAGTCTTATCTTTTTTCTTTTTACATGATTCAGTTGATGGAGCTGAGGTCCTTGATGTTGATGTTGACTTTGGTCTCGAGGTAGACTTCGACTTCTCCGCTTGGTGAGGAGAAGGAGTCATTGGACTAGAGACCGGTCTAGGAGGCTCTTGGTGATCAGGTCGACGATCTGGGGACAGTGCAGAGTCCATGGCGAGCCGAAGGTGGATTGAGGGATTTCTCCCAAAGATAAGATTGCAGCCTCTGAAGTTGCAGCTTAAGTGCAGGCTTCGTGAGCCTTTTACACTTGGGACAAGAGTGTGTCTGGTGCTGTTCCCGGAGACAGAAAAGGCAATGGTCGTGGCAGTCAGTGAGCGGGATCTTGTTATTACAAAGTACGCACTGCTTGAAAGGCCCGGGGGGGGGCATAAAAGACAAGGGGAAATTGGAGGGAAGATGGGGGGGAAAGGGGGGAATCGGCAAAAACAGGGGAAAGAGAAAAAAACTGAATCGAATCGAAGGTAGAACAAATCAATTTAGAGGGGAAACGTCCAACAAAAAAGTGATTGAAATAACAGAAGAAGCAACTACCGATCGCAGTAAACGCTCAATCGCTCTAGATCTCTCCAAAATAGGTCTAACCTAAGTGGCGGCTAAAAGGAACTGAGGGGACTTCTGGCGGTCAGAGCATGAGCTCCACGGGGGAACGTCCCACTAATCACATGTCTTTAAGCTCTAGAAACTTCCGAGCGGTCCTGCGCAGGTGCAGAACAACCCAATTGTGTGCATTCACAGAGGCCATGAAGAAGAAAAGATAATTTATGATTAAAGGTTGATAGTTATCAATGTAAATTGTCAGGGAAAAGTAGCTTTCAAAATAAAACTTTGTTTAAAAAAACACCAATTTTTGCATACATGATTGAAACTAAGTTTTTCATTAAATGAAGGCCAAACTTGCTTGGTTTCACTTCTTCCCTTCTCATCTGTTCCTGAGTCTTTCACAATGCCAGATATTAAAAGCTAGCTACAAAACACTTCCTATGGATAAGCAAACATACAATCCAACACAGGCTTTGAGATTTATAAAAAGTGCTACCCCGCCTCTCCTACTTTTCCATATTCGTTTTTAAAAGATGCTCCATTGCCTCTACTTACATACTTTGTTGTTTAATAACAAACCACTTAAGTAATCTGCCAATTTTGGAATGACAATTTTCTAACAAGGAATGCTTGTTTCAAGGTAGGAAAACCTGCAAAGTTAAACAAGAATCAAACATAGCTTCGGAAGCCTTAGACAGCTGGAGGATGAGTGGGTGGCAGAGGGGAGAATGATAAAGTCATTCACTAATCATTCAGCTGCTAAGAGTGAGAAAATTACACTCATCTACACTATTTTTACATTCTGCTCCAGTTGAAGCAAGAAAGGGAAGTACTTTTATAGTCATAATTTAAAGAGACTAGTGTTGGACTACTTATGTAGCCCAACCCTATTAATGCTTACTTAGAAACCAATCCAACTGAATGCAGTGGGATTTATTCCCAAGAAAAATGCATAGAATGTGACCATATGGTTCAAATATGCTTGCAGAAAATAACATATTTTACTGTCATTGTTAGCTCCAAAATATGATTTCAAATTACATTATGTATTTTAAGTACTGATAGGACTATTTAGATTGCACTGTAAACCATAGAAATTCAACAAACCAAATCATTTTCAGTAAATCTAGGAGGAATTTAAAATATATACTTAAGTATCAGGTCAAAGCTGAATTACCACAGTACAGTGAGTCTTTACTTGAATATTAAAAGCTAGATTCTAGGGGCATAATCCTCTTGATTTCAGCCATACACACAACAGCCCTATGTGCAATTGGTTGTGTTTTCTCAGCACTCTCCCACTGCACATATGGAAATCTCATTTTAAACAAGGCAAATTCTGCCCCAGACAACTTCAAACCAGATTGTGTACAAAGTTACCATGCCAACACAGGGTTAGGCTTCATGACTACCAACAGTCACGAAGAACCTTTTTTGTCTTATGCAAGACAGCAGAGACCTCAACTGGCAAAGCTTTTCAGTGGAATTTGTTCAAGATACATGCTAATAAAACAGTACTATGTCTGATGATGAAACCAGGAAGTTTAGAACTGATTTTCAGAAAAAAATAAATTAGAAATGAAAGTACATTCCAAAAAGTCACAGCCAGGTGTCACACAGAGAATGCTATGGAATTTATGCAAACTGAAGATTATACTTTCAGTATAAATAAAAGAGATCAAAAACTTAGGAAGACCCAGACTACTGCCACATGATCAATTTTTTTCAATAGAACCTGTGTAGGAAACCAGCAGATTCTGCCCCAAAGAAGTAAAAGCTCCCTCCCCATGTTGTTATCTGTTTTCTCCAGAAGCAGCAGTCCCTTGAACCCATAACCTCAAAAACTCAAAACACTATTCCTTTGCCATTAGTATCACTGTGAACAAACAAAATGTTAAGCAGTTGAAAGTCGAAGTGTTAAAAAAAAAAGCACTCAAGGACAAAAAGGAAGGTGTAAAATCTTCGGTATCCAAAACAATAAACAACAAAACAAAACAAAATACTCCACCTAGGTTGGGTTGGGGTTTTTTTTTTTTGTAATTTTTTCGTTTGTTTTACCAGTCAAACCATCTTCTGTTTATATACAAAAGTAGAACTGAAAATATAGTTTTGTTCTCTGTACACATCTTAATAGTTTTCCCTACAAAAAGGAAAAACTCTTCTCCGCTTCTAAACAAAATAAGATAAAACAAAACCCCAAATCTCTCATCCAGGAAGTTCAGAAACGTAGCAGAACAACTCAGTCCAAGGAAATGATGTCTGGGATCACACCGAAGAGAGAAGCTGTATCTGTACTACTTCTGTTGGCAACAGGGTGGCCATGGGTCTCTCGCAGACTGTTGGATGACACAAGGCTGCTGTTGCTGCCACTGTTGCTGCCATTTGTGGTTGGAAGCGGGGTGCTCCCTCCTGCATTTAACTGATCCAGGAACATCTGTGATGAAGCATATGGGAAAAACCGGGAGTGCAAGAGTTCTTGATCATCTGAAGCAGATACGGCTGCAGCTGCAGCAGCCAGAAGGGAAGTGCTGTAATGCTGGGAGAAGGAAAAAGGCAGCTGTGAGGCACTAGAGAACTAAGTTTACAAGTGGTGCTAGGGCATGTTTCTCCTACTGTTCTACAAGATGACCCAATCTGGAAGGGAATTAAATGTGATTGCAGAATTTGAGCACACATAAAGCAGATTCCAGGGCAGCACAAGGGAGGAAGGATCATGTGTATGAAAGGGCCCTGCTAGACCACAGTCAATGGGTAACACCATCCTGGCACTCTGAAACATCTGTACCACCAAGAAAATAGAAGTGATTTATTAGTAGGCTGCCACTGCTCAGACCCAAATCTGGGCACCCTGAGAAAATCAGTATTGATTTTACTGGAAAGGGATGGAGACTTAGCTTTTCTCTAAGAATACTGCTGAGTAAGAAGAATGGGGAGGAACTAGGACTTGGGTTGGATAGAATAGCTGAACTTCACTGACAATAAACATCTCCAGTCCTTTTCTACAAAAGAAAATTGACACAGTATTTTGTAATACAATCTCCACTGTGCACAGTTAGATGCCCTCAATGCTGGAACTCCACATACACAAAAGTGTCTGTCTGTGTTGGGGGGGGGGGGGACACCCTATTAGATGTAAAGCAAAATAAATTGTGGCTACAGTTATGCCCTGCAAAGCAAGTAAATTCAGGCTATAGATCTAAGTCCATTCCCTTGCCATCCTTATTCAAAACATGGGCACATTGATGAACCTTAATCTTGTACCTTAAGTGGTCCCCAACCTTTTCCGAACCACGGACTGGTTGGGGGGAGCGGGGTCCATTCGCAGGGGGCACCCCCTGCTCGCGGGTGGGCATGGCGCACTTGCAGGTGGGCATGGCGTGCTCGCACACATGCGTGGGTGAGCAGGGGGTGCTTGTGCGCATGGGCGTGGCATGCTCGTGGGTGAGCTGGCACACTTGCGGGTGGGCGTGGTGTGCTTGCGGATGAGTGGGGCGCGCTTGCGCGCACGTGCGGGTACGCGGGGTACCCGTGTGTGTGTGTGTCGTGCGTGCATGTGGGCATGTGTGTGGGGGGTAGGTGGGAGATCTGTCTCTGTGGCCCGGTCCTGTGAAGCCCACGGACCGGCAGCGGGCCACGGACCAGGGGTTGGGGACCCCCCGCCTTAATCTCTACTCCAAAATAAACACTACTGCACAATTGCACTAGCCATCCCATTTCCTCTCTAACGGTGTGGAAAAGCTGAAATGAAAACACAATTCCTTAAATAATTGTCTTGTAATTCAAGTTGCTATCAGTTACTGTTTCCAACTTGATGGTACATAAATAACTATGGTGTGCAAAATAAATAGGAAACATAAATAAAATGCAATTTAAGATAAAGCAATAACTTAGTTTCTTTACTGGAGCATCTCCTTTTTGGGTTTTCTTGCGATGCAAAAAAATTGTTATATGCTGTTGAGTCAGAACTGACTTATAGTAACCTTAATAGGGTTTTCAAGGTAAGTAAGATATTTAAGGTGTGGTTTTACTAGTTCCACACACCCCATGGGTTTTCATGGTAGAACCTGGGAATCAAACCCAGGTCTCGTGACTTCTAGTCCATTACTCTATCTATTCCTACTACTTCTACTGGATACCCACATAAAGACTGCATCAATGTTTTAAGTGAGGAAGGTGGTAGTTGATTATGTGGCCTGAATTTCCTAGACTTGGAGGATATGCCTTCAACCATACTTTTCCACTTTAACCCAATAGTTTTTCTGTTTGCAATATTTATCTGTATGAACACATAAAATACCAATGTTAAGGAAAAAAGCCTGACTTTACTGAACAAATTATGGTAAAAGGAAAAAAAATCCACTGTATAAAACAAATAAATCTAACAGTAATACAAATAATATAATAATGCAAAATCTTTGATTTATTGTACAAAGCAGAACTTCTCTCAAACAGCTCTACCTAGATCTCTAAGGAAACAATACACAGCCAAAAAGCAGAAAGAATTGTTTGTCTCTTAAAAGAGATAGGTCTTGAATCTTACAATGGCTGAAATCCTTTTCAAATTGACATAAGATAAAGTTATGCCTTCGGAAGTGTGCCAGGAGTTAGGGTCAGACAGTGCTTCTGTGGTTCATGTTGCAGTTATGCAATCGATTGCACTATCTGTGTTGCAACTGTTATGCTACATGTGAGCAGAAATGCTTTGTGGATAGTACTTCTGCCTTGTCAGATTTTTTTTCTACCACTTCCACAGCTTTGCATTATGCATACATAGCTAAGCAACTGGATTTCAGATTTGTGTTATTATACATCTGACCTTTTTAGGGTGTTTGTATGCTGTCCAGTTTCCCTCTGAGAAACACATTCTGGGATTAGATGTGTTCCACCAAGAAAATGTATGTAGAAAATCACCATATTAATTCCATAACTGCCATTCTGCATTGTCCATTTAAACCAAAGATATAAAGAGATTTCAAGCTATCAGAACATGATACTACAGCATCAGTGAACAGTAACTGTTTGAAGAGATTCCCACAAAAGGAGGGGAAAGTGTAGTCTCCATCATTCATTTTTTCTATGAGGAATACAGAAACATATCATCTATCCAGTGGCTACTGTATACTTCCAACATGTAAAAAATAATGTATAATCATGTTAATTGATTTTAGAATGTCTGGCATTTTCATAACAGCAGTCATGCTGGATCATACCAAAAACTGATCTAGTCCAGCAGTCAGTTCCCATAGTGTCAGTCAGATGCTCATAAGGAGTTCACAAACAGAAAATGAATGTATTAGTGCACTCCTACAGAGGATTTGAAAATAAGTTCTTTATACAGTGGTGCCTCGCTAGACGATGTTAATCCGTTCCACGAAGATCGCTGTCTAGCGAAAACATCGTCTAGCGAAGCACGTTTTCCCATTGGAATGCATTGAAATCTCTTCAATGCGTTCCAAGGGAAAACGCAGTCGTCTAGCGAAAATCTCCCATAGGGAAACATCGTCTAGCGAGTGCGGGTCCCCATCGGAATGCACTGACAGCTGCACTGACAGCTTTTCACCACTAGTCGGCGCATTCCTATGGGGAAACCTCATCGTCTAGCGAAAATCGCCATAGGGAAACATCGTTTTGCGAAGCGCAGTAGCGATCGCAAAAAGGCATCGTCTAGCGATTTCCTCATCCTGCGAGGCAATCGTCTAGCGAGGCACCACTGTATAGGAGTTTACTGCTTATTTACTTTAAAACTGTCCTTGCATTATTTGTTCCCTTCCACTGAGAGCTTACCTGATTGTCTCCTGGTAAGAAAGAGAAGAAGTCCAACCCTGTGGAAAGCAGAATGAAAAGACTGTTATTTTCTCAAAGGAAACACCCACAAATAACAAATAACTACATCCAGAGTATAGCACAAACAATCATAGCATTTTAAGGCTTGAATAACCACAGCCAAGAAATTATTCACTACACACACGTCGATCAACAGGAGCCAATACTACAAAAAGATGGACTTCATGATTTATTTATGATCCTGAAATACGATAAGTGTATTTATTATGAGTGGCGGCTCCATTCTCTCTTGGGATCAACACAGACAAACTGATGAACACAGCCCTAAGCATGCAGGAAGGCTGAGGGTATCTCATTATGTGGATGAGGATCTCAGTACATGGCTAGAAGAACAATGATGGCATCTCCAAATAATTACAACCACAGCATTGTCTTTTAAGTGGCAACAATACATCCTGCCAAATAGTTGTTTCAATCTTATTTGTTTGTTTGTCTGTTTTATTTATATGCCATCTTTCTCTTGATAAGGGGACTCAAGGTTGCTCACGATATTAAAAGAAATAGAATTAAAAACATAGTAAGTTAAAGATTAAATAATTTATATGGAGAGATGGGCACGAATCAGAAAAATGGTGATTCATTTTGATTTGTGATTCATCAAGGTTGACAAATCACAAATTACAAATTTAATTTTTTTTCTGATGAATCAATGAATCATCAGTTCATTGCTGACTTTAAAACCCTATAAAATGCCGCCGCCCCCTGCACCTAGAGACTCCAAATTTACAGAGAAGCTACTCTCCTCTACAAACCCTGCAAGTTTGGTGAAGTTTGGGTTTCGAAGGTCCAAGTTATAAACCCACAAGGACAGTCCCCCCCCCCCCCCCAGCACCTAGACACACCAAAATCACAGAGAAGCTTTCCCTGGCTCTCCTCTACAATATCTCCACGTTTGGTGAAGATTAGGGTTTGGATGTCTCAGTTATACACCCACAAAGATGGCCTCCCAGTCCATTAGCAGCTAGCTTGGGGAAAACAAATCTTGAACTTCACCAAACTTGAAGCAATTGTAGATGAGAGTCAGTAGAAGCTTCTCTGTGATTTTGGTGTGTCTAGCTGCTGGGGGGGGGGGGGGGACTCTTTGTGGGTATATAACAGACTTCCGAAAACCAATCTTCACCAAACTTGGAGAGATTGTAGAGGAGAATCAGAGGAAGCTTCTCTGCAATGTCAGTGTCTCTAGGTGCTTTAGGGGCCGTTTTATAATCAACAAATAAAACATTGCTAAAAATTCATTGATTAATATTTGTTGGGGGCATTGATTCATATGAACACATATTGACGAAATAGCGATTTTTGGACCAATTTGGTGATTCGTTTTTAAATTCATGCCCATCTCTACTTATACATCTTTTTCTGTATAAGGAAAAAGCCAGTTTGAGAAGATAAATTGATAGTCAGGAACAATGCAACTAAGATTTTTGTTCACTCAAAACTGTTTTCCTTATATTAAAGAACTCAAACAAAATAGGTTTGGTAAAAGAACATTTGGCTTAACTCGATCTAATTCCACCATCTTAACTGTCTATTCAATGTTAACTGTATTTCAGTATATTTTAACTGCATTGTTTATTTTTAACTATTATTATTATTAGGATGGTTGTATTTTGTATTTTAGCCATGTTTATTGTGTGTTTCTTGTTGTAAACTGCCCAGAGTGGCCTTCGGCCAGAAACAAACAAACAAACAAATTTATGTTTGGGTATAAGATTTTCCGTGAAAGAGATGCCCATTGTATGGAATAAGCTTTACATACAGAGATGTTAGGCGCAATCAAAGACATCTCCAGTTAAAAAGGACTGTGACAAAATCGCTGGGAAAGGTTACTTGTCAGACAGGGTAGATGGAACTGAGTGGATGAGCAATTGGTCATACTTCATAATCAGTCAACTTCTTTATTTTGTTCAGCCAGAGTCAAGAATGTACCTTGGAGGTCATAAGGCATGGGCGTCATATGAAACGGGTGCCTGTAGTCTTGCATAAGTGACGTGTTGATGTAGCTTGTGTCAACAGGTGGAAGGCTTGGGGTTCTTGAAACAGGAGAGACTTGGTGTGGCAGACCTAAAACACTAAGCAGCAGCAGAAGAAAATGTCTTCAGTTTAGTAGTCCCAGAACAGTTGGTTTCATCAGTCTCCCAAATAGTGAGAAGCCATAAACATATAGAACTACATATTTAGTACTAGTGTTTTTTCCAAATGATTTTTTTTTCACATCACTTCCTGGCAACTGTTCACATATAGCTAGACTTTTTTTTAAACACACAGGTGTCATGCACAACCCTTTTGAGTACCTTTCAGGGCCTCATGCTCTGCACCTCTTGCTCTCCTTCCAGCTCCCCATACTTTCTCTGGGGGTAGAACCAAAGAGGGAACCAATTCTGATTTGTGCAAATCCAAAGTGATATGGGGGCGCTCACTACCTTGGTGCATGCGCTCGTAATCTCAAGATTAGACCACTGTAACGCGCTCTACGTGGGGCTGCCTTTGAGGTTGATGCGGAAACTTCAGGTGGTGCAGAATGCGGCGGCCAGACTCCTTAGTGGAGTGAGAAAATACCAGCATATCTCTCCTATTCTGGCCGCATTGCATTGGCTGCCCATTCGGTTCCGCATTGACTTCAAAGTTTTAATGCTTACTTATAAGGCCCTAAATGGTTTAGGACCTCGATATTTGGCGGAACGCCTACTCCCACCAAGGTCTACCCGGATCACCCGTGCGAGTCAGGAGGTGAGGCTGAGGAGCTTGACGCCAAGGGAGGCCCGTAGGGAAAGAACAAGAAATCGGGCCTTCTCGGCGGTGGCTCCTCGCCTCTGGAATAATCTTCCTCCGGAGATTCGTGCCGCCCCTACGCTGGGTATCTTTAAAAATCAATTAAAAACATGGATGTTTATACAGGCCTTCCCTCCAGTCAATACCTGATCTTTTTATCTTTTCTATTTATCTTTATTTTTTGTTTTATAATTGTTATGGAAATTGTTTTTGTAATAATTTTGTGATTTTATCTGTTGTTTTATGTTGTTTGGAAGCCGCCTAGAGTGGTCGCAAGACCAGATAGGCGGGGTATAAATGAAATAAATAAAGTAATAAAAATAAATAAAAAGTTGACAGCTAAACATCCACAGGTGCATCTCTCTTTCAACCCTAGATCAACCTCTAAAAGGAGAAGTGTAACCCAACCTCGTATTTAATTACTGTGACACAGTCCTGTGTCAAAACTTGAAGGTGGCTGTTTAAGATTAAAAGGGAAAATGAGTGGCCTTTTCCCCAGAACTGCTAGTAGTGTGTGATATAGTAATCTAGGATGCCATTTTTACTCATGTGGTGAAATAGCAAATTGAAAGAACTTTTTGTGGCATTCAGAAATATCCTTAACGGTGAACTAACAAAGATAAAATATCTTTGTTATCTTTAATATATTCATGAAAGCTGTGAATTCAAATCTCTCTTGCTTTCATTTTCCCAGTCTGGTGTCTCTGTTTCCCCCAGCTATAAAACGGGAGCTATAAATTGGTGGCAGGGAGCTGACTGCTTCAGGATTCCTCTTCACAGAATCCAAGACTAAAGGATATATTCCAAACTGCCCTCTTGTGCCATCTAGTCAGAAGAGATTCTTAAGGCCTAATTTTTGAAGTAAATACTCATTACCTGAAAAACTCACATCTACTCATACTTCTTGCACTCTGATGAGCTTGGTATGATCAGATGTGTTACCTAGTTTCCACAATAGACCCCAAGCTTGGAGGTCCACAAAAGCCAAAATTAATTCAAGGAAACTGTCTTTTAAAATATAGTACATAAACACCAGAGATGGGCATGCATTAAAAAAAAAGCCACCAAATTTGTTCATAAATCGCTAAGTCATCAATTCTATTCATACGAATCAATGCCTCCAAGAATATGAATCAATGATTTTTTAGCAATTTTTGAATTATTAATTAATTTTGCCATAAAATGGCCCCTAAGGCACCTGGAGACACCAACATTGCAGGGAAGCTTCCTATGATTCTCCTCTACAATTCCTGAAAGTTTGGTGAAGATTGGTTTTCAGATGTCTACGTTATACACCCACAAAGAGGACCCACCAGGAAAATTCCCCCTCCCCCAGGACCTAGAGACACCAAAACGACAGAGAAGCTTCTACTGACTTTCCTTTACAATCCCTCCAAGTTTGGTGAAGATTGGTTTTCCCCAAGCCAGCTGCTAAAGGACACTTTCCTGGGGGGAACCATTTTGTGGGTGTATAACTTGGATGTCTGAAACCTGAACTTCCAAAAGTGGAAGGGTTGTAGAGGAGAGTCAGGGGAAACTTCTCTGCGATTTTGGTGTCTCTAGGTAACCAGGTGGAACTTTTATGGAGGGTCCTCCTTGTGGGTGTATAACTCAGACTTCCTAAATCGAAACTTCACCTAACCTGCAGGGATTGTAGAGGAGACCCAGGGGAAGCTTCTCTGTGAATCCGGAGTCTCTAGGTGCTAGGGGGTGGGGGCTTTTATAAGGTTTAAAGGCAAAAACAAATTGACATATCAATTTGTCGATTCATCAGAAAAAAAATTGTAAATCTGTAATTCATGATTCGTCGACCTTGACAAATCATGAATCAAAATGAATCAAATTTTTCTGATTTGTGCCCATCTCTAATAAACACCACATTTTCTGGGAAAAGAAAAGATCAACAGGGTCTATAATAATGATCTGTCAGAAAAATACCATTATTTAGACCAGAAGGGGCTTGTGATCTAAAAAGTTTCAGAAAATGAAACAGCAAATCTAGATGCATGTTGCATATTAGAACCTGGACTACAACATGTATCTTCAAACATACCCAGTCACTATTATGCCTGCTCACCTCTTGTTGTTAATGGGGGATGCAGGAGACAGGGAAGGACAGCTTCTCTTGATAGAGGGTTCCTCTTCATCTTCATCTGATGAGCTGTCAATTGTTAAGTCAATCACCTCAACCTTCTTATTTTTGTTTGACTGATGGGAAGATACCTGATGATCCACAGCAGAATTTATGCAGCCTAGAAATATATCAACAAAATGCTGTAGTTCACTTCTCAAGTATAGTCTTCATTATGATGAAGGCAAGCATCACAGGTGCACTTATGAACCATGAATTTTCAAGGTACTGAAGTTGCTGAGGTAGAGTAAAGGAAAAATGAAAAAGCTTAGAAGGCTGGAACAGCAGTCCAGGAAGTTAGTAGTAAGCTCACCTTCTACACCATTGAAAGATGCAGACACCTCTTGTGCCTCTTTTTTTGATCTCATAGGAGCCCATGACCCATCTTCTTTAAACTGAATTTCATCACAGTCTGTACAATACTTCAAGATTTCCATGAACAACCTATGAAAAAAGATCCTGCTTAACTATCACTTAGAAATGTAAAGAAACTTAAGTAAAACAAGAAATGTTTAGAATCTGAAACTGATCATGTAAAAGTGGAACATGCATGTCAGCAATTTCACAATTTTAGAAGAAGGGGTAGAAAAACACCTTCAAAACAGTGCTATGCCTAGTTTCTACTTGGCTTCCAAAAGGTACTCACCCATCAATTATTAAATGTTCGTAGGGTGCTTTCTTGTCACAGACAGGACAAACCCAGGTAGGTTTCTTCTCATTCATTTGAATATACAAAGTGGCATCAAAACACTGCAAGTGTGAACATGTCAGAGACCTGCAGGGTATCGCTAGCCGCATTTTACCAAGCTTTTAAAGGAAAAACAACCACATGTCAGAAAAAGCATTTTCATGTTGTTTTACAGAAAAATTATTGGTTCAGAGAAGCATTTCCAAAATATATAAATTCTAGATAAAGTTAGCAAGTGTAAAGAAGAGTGGATGTCACAGCTTCTTTCCGCTATCTTAATGAATGTAGTCACTCTGCATCTCTAAAGGTAGATGAATTCCATATTCACAGTGGAGTTTTCTTATAAGGTGAAGTAATCAAGATCTCTGTTCTAAATAACACCCAACATCTGACTCCTAAGGCAAACCATACAAACTACAGCACTGTTTTAAGAGCCTGTATGGTTCACAAGTTTCATTTCTTAGCCAATAATACTTGTCAATTGGAAAATAATAACTCAATCTCTCTGCTTATGCACGAATATCACTGTGACATTGGAACAAATTAGCCTTTAATATATACTTGTTCCTGCCCCACATACAATGTCAACTTCTGGCTATGATGCCTAACCAAGAACTGATAGGACGATGAAGGTTTTTAAAACAAATCAGCCATCAATCTTTCACAACACTAATTCTCATATTCTCTATGGAAAAGGTTCTGCCTCCTAAAGCTCACCTTAGAGCATGACGCCACCCACCCTGGGCCCATTATTTTTCTATTCTGAATTTAAATCTGACAGGCTTGTTATTTCATTTGCCCTTTGAGCATAAGAGTCTGAGTGGGAAAGAGCATGGGAAGGAAGTGGCATGGTGGGCGAAGACCTATTGCTGTTAAAGATGCAAAGAAATGCTGCCACAAACCATTTTTTCACTGATGGAAAGCAATATAAGGTTTTTATGTGGTAAGTGACCTTTCTACTATTTCTGCAATAATAGCTTTGTTAAATACTGTCAAAGAGGCAAAAACAAAGTAATTTGATGTATAATATTTAAGATTTTTACCAAAACACATACAAGACCAGATCACCCTATATACCCACATAATGGTGATGCTCATAAGGAACCAAAGAGTGGATGAACCTGCAAGAAACTATTTCAGAAGCTCTTTGTAAAAACACAGTTTCATATTTTTCCAGCAGTCTTCTCGGAGGACATTTTGCTTTGCAAATGCTTTCTCTGTGATTATCTCAATATATTGTTAGTTACAAGATTCCACAAGCAACAGACCAATTCCACTGACTTGATTTGTTCCCACTCTCAGCAATTCAAGCAACTTTCCTCCAAATCAGAAGACAGCTCAAAGAAGTCTGGTTCACCTGTAACCTGGCATGGAATTCTGAACATTCCCATTTCTGCATTCTCCCTTCCCAATTGTCTTCTATCTTTGTCACAGTATTCCTCCTTGCTAGAGGCATACCATGCTGAACATGTAAAGGGCCTGCCTGACTGAAGGTTTTTAAGCCTATCCTTCACAAAAATACAAATCTCAAAAGTCCTAGACCCAAAGAGATCAAAACCAAGATATCTACTCACTAAATTTTGAGGGCCCAAATGTGTCTCATTTTACACAAAGAACAAATAATTCCACTGGAATTTCCTATGTGCTATAACAGAACAGTTTTCAACACAAAGGACCTTTCTTTTGTACAGTTGACACCATGGGCCGGCAACCTCTAAAGCTCTGGAAGCTGTAACCCCAACAACCTCCCCTTTTTAAATACAAAGTCTCCTCCCTCTAGAGGGCATGGGGATAACTTTCATGCTATCTAAGAGGCATGAGAGGCACCTTTTCTCATTTCCATTGTCTCCTAGCACATGGGTGACTTTTCAAAACTGGAAATTAATAGCTGTCTTAGCTTAAAAAGATGATGGAGAGGGCACAAACATAGCTAATCTGCTCTCATACTCACCCAGAAAGTGCAAGGGGCATTTAACAACAACCATTGTTATTACTACTATTACTACTATTATTATTACTATAATAATCATTATCATCACCACCACCATTACTTAAAGGTTTTGGGGACAAGGGATAAGTCCCTTGGGAGATGGTGCATGAAACTCACAGGTTACACATTGTCTATTCCTGGTTTATACCAAGTAATTCCAGGTCTTTAACTTCTGTTAAAATTGTCACTGAGTAGTAAATATCTTCTATTACAGAGAAGTCCTCTGAAGGAAGGAAGGAAGGAAGGAAGTCATTTTAAGGAAGTTAACACTTACTGGACACAGAAGAGAAACTCGTAAACTGGTTGTTGCTATTTCACTGTCAGGATCTGCTGTTAGTTTCTCTTTGACTGTCAAAGAAACAAAACAGAAAACAAAAGGAAAGCTGAAATCCCTTAAATATATATATTATGACAAAAAGGGAACTGGCACAAATGTGGCAAGGTCAATTGAAGGAGAATCCTAATTGGGGAAAACTACACTTGTTGAGAGATCTAGAAACATGGCTAGAATTGCAAGAACAATAAGATACTATACATGTACAATTGACAATGTAGCAGGAGTTGTATGCAGTAAGTAAAAGAGGCTACGGATGCAGGAAACTCAGTCTTAGAATGAAACTCTCTTAAGGCAAGGGGAACAAATAGTTTGAAAGGATCACAGACAAATGTAACACATAATCTCATACAGCTGCTCCCAAACTGAAGGGGTTCCTCAATGAGCTTCAAATTCAGGCCCCTTCAATTCAGAAGTGTTCACATCTTAGATGCCTTTATACTCTACTGAGAAAATTAGAGTTGTCCTCCACAGAAACTGAAGTCTCTGGCTGGAGCGCAGTTATCTAGGAGTGGAAAGCAGCCATCACCTGTCCTTTGTTCCAGGAATCTTGAACATTTAAACCTTTATCAAATAAGAGAGCAGTAGCCAAGCTTCCAAATGAGAAAAAAAGGTATCAGCTGTAGTTACACAGCCCTGGTAATACCTATCCAGTCAACATTGTAACCTTCAACTGATTTAATACTAGGAAGCTGCATATAAGTACACAGACATACTTAGTGCTCTAGAATGGTCAGGATTCCTTATGCCCTTTGCTCGTAACCTCTGCAGCAATACAGAAGAGGACAGCTGCTTGACAAGGTAGACTGCCATAGAGTAAGTCTGTGGGGAAACAGAACATGAAAAAAATAGGATCAGCTTGGCCAGCTAGGATACCAGTTTATTTAAAATTTCAAAATTCCCACACAATGTTTTTCAGGCTTTATAAATTGCAGCAAAAGTTAAACAAGCAGGCTGAGAAGGAAACAAAAAAGTAAAAGTAGAGTTGGAGAAGAGCAGTGTTTCTTTTATTGATCTGGGACTTAATGTGACTCACACTTTGGATTAAAAGCCTTATCCTCCTAAGTTTGGATCACTCCAGTAGAACAGAATTACGAACTGAAAAAAACATGAAGTGTTTTGGTTTGTGGTTCAGTCTGTGCAAGCCATCGTGCTGAAACAAAATGCCAAACTTTTTTCCAATCGGTGCTTTGTTTTGACAAAACGAATGCCCCGCTGTCCACGTCGCCTCCCTACCTTGTCCTGCTTTCTCCTCCTCTTGTTCCTCCTCCTCCGCTATCTCCAGATACAGCAGCCTGGCTTCCCTTCCGGGAGTCAGGGCTGCCATCTCTGCACATGAGCATGCCTATCAGCTGGTAGGAATGCACAGAGACAGAGCTGGCCTGGATCTCAGAAAAGAAGCTGGGCTGCTGTCTCTGAAGACAGCAGCAGTGGAGGAGGAAGAAGAGAAGGCAGCAGGAACAGGTGAGGAGGTGACAGGGGCAGTGGGAAGTGCGTGGGCTGGCAGCAGAGATGGTGGAGGCATTAGGTTCCCTGCCCCCCCAGGCATGAACTGGAAAAACAAACAGAACAGAAACCACCCCAATTCATCATTTTTCTGGTTTGTGCCCATCTCTACTCTCTAGAACAGGGGTCCCCAACCCCTGGGCCATGGACCGGTTCCAGTCTGTGGCCTTGCCAGGACAGGGCTGCGGAGACAAATTTCCTGCCCCCTCCGCATGCGCAGATGCACGCACGGCCCCTCCCATAAACACACAGCCCCCGCCCTCCCCGCACACTAAACCGGTCCATGGAGGCAAAAAAGTTGGGGACCACTGCTCTAGAAAAGGCTCTTAAGCAGAGTGAAAAAGTATGCTGAATCTGATTCTGAATCCAAGTCTAAATAATACAGCATTACTTGGAAAGTTAGTAGAAATACTTTCCTCATTACACACGTAGACAACTGTAGTGTATTTAATACTTCAATTATCATAAAAGACAGTGAAAGTTACATTTCAGTTAATAATGAAAGTTTTAAAATTTTTATCAAACAAAATCAAAGAAACATTAAAAACAACTAATAACACATAACAAAAGAATATAAACATCATGCTTCCCCATCCCCCAGGACCATTTGGGAGTTATAACCATTTCTCCCCTCCTATGAAGCCCTGATTGATTAGGCATCCTTCAGTCTCGAGAGACTATGGTAACGTGCTCTGAATAGAGGTATTGGAACAGCGTCTAGTGTGGCTGAGAAGGCCAATTCAAGAGTGACAATCCCTTCCACACTGAAGACAAATACAATCTGTCCCCTGTCCAGCTCCCTGATTTTGCTGCTTTCGGGACTGCCTCTCTGCCTCGGCCTGCTGGACAAGGGTCTCTTCAAATTGGAAGAGGCCATGCTGCACCGCCTGCCTCCAGGCTGAACGCTCAGATGTCAGGGTTGTCGCGATTTGACCCTTTTTGGATCCCACACCTCTGGAACCTATGTGGCGTTGGACCCACTCGTGCCTTGGTCTGTCCACCTAGACTCAGACCTCAGAGCACACCAGGGCAAAACTAAACTCTTTCCTTCCTTTCCACTGCTGCCACCAGGAGATCCCTAGATCCCCATAACTCCTTTAGAAAGAATCAGGTCCACTCTTTAATGAAATAGAAAGATCTTTAGTTTATTTGCTTATTTGTTTCAGTATGTTAATATTCAGTTCTATTCCTTCTCCCTTCCAGTCACTGGTCAATCACTTCTCAGATCTCCTACTATATTTTCATCATTCTAATCACAATCACATAAATCTCTGAACTCTCTAATCAAACTCCTTCCAAAACTCTGATCTGAACTGTCCCCCTCAGGCTCTGCCTCTTATTCTCTGCCTCTTGGCTCCGCCTCTCAGCAACATAAATATGCATGACTCACTCTAAGTAAACCTGAGCCATGACCACATTTAAAGGAGAACGCTACAAGGGTTTCCCATCTGTTGAGGTCCATTTCCAAGGCCTTCAGATCCCGCTTGCAGATCTCCTTGTATCGCAGCTGTGGTCTCCCTCTGGGGCGGTTTTCCCTGCACTAATTCTCCATACAGGAGATCTTTTGGAATCCGACCATCAGCCATTCTCACGACATGCCCAAGCCAACGTAGATGTCTATGAAGCCCTATTTCCCTTGCATTGATGCTTGTGAAGGTGTATGTCCCTTTCCCCTTATCTATTCTCTTCACCTTCTGCTTCCAATAATATTTTATACATTTTACTCACTCTCCCTTTTATTACCTTATTTTCACCTAGACTTCCTTTTTGTAATACAATTTTTTTCAAATTTTGTGAGTTCCCTATATTTACTATTTCTTTTCACTCAATCCTTTGTCCACTGCTTTAAATGAATAAGATTAAACCAAGATATCCCATCCATTCCTAACACTTCTTTTATTTGTTCCTCATTTTTTCTACCCAAACTTTTATCCTACTAATTTGTTTCTTTACTTAAAAATCCTCAATTTTTCTTTTCAGGTTACCTGGGAATTTCTCCAACTCTGCCACTAGATATAGTGAAGAAATTGATGGAATAAATATTTTTATATACTTATACCAAACTAAAAGCATATTTCTAAAGAAGGTATTTTCAGTATTTTTTAAGTACGCTCTTATTATAGTGTATAAAAATAATGTTTTGGGAATTCAGATATAATTATTCTGTTTCCATATTAAAACATATTAGTTTATTGAGATACAATATCAACTGTATGTCGTATTTAATTGACTATATGATATAACCCAATATTAAGAAGTCCTAGCCTTCCTACTTTTTGTTTATTTGTTTGTCTGTTTGTTGTACCCTGTCCATTTAGTGGATACGCCTCTATTCTAGGTGGCTTCCAGGAAATAATTAAAAATATACTGTACAACAATTTAAAAAAGTTGAACATATATAAAAAAAAAGCTGTTTGGCAAACCGCAGGCTGGCATAATCTCAGTACAAAATAAATATTACAAAGAGGTGAGGTTTGTAAAGGCCTGGGTAAAAAGCCAGGTTTTCACCTGCTTACGGAAGCTCAAGAGGGTCGGGGCCAATCACACCTCCATAGGGAGGGAGTCTCAAAGTGGGGCGGCCACTACTGAGAAGGCCCAGCTCTCTGGTTGACGACTTGCAGGCCACTTGCAGAATCAAGGATTTGGAGGTGTGGGTGGGACAGGAGGATCACCTGAGGGAGAGGCACTCTGACAGGCAGTGAGGTCCTAAACCGTAAAGGGCTTTATAAATTAACATCCGTACCTTGAATTTGGCCTGGAAACATGCTGGCAGCCGGTGCAGGTGGGTCAGGACGGATGAAATATGGTCAAATTTGTATGTATCAGTAACTAATCAGGCGGCCACATTTTGCACTTGCTGCAGCTTCTGAACCACCTTCAAGGGCAGCCCCACATAGAAAGCACTGCAATAATCAATCCTTGAGATTACCAACGTGTGAACCAGTGTCATTAGAGACTTCCTGTTGAGAAGGGTGTAGAGATGTGCAATCTGCTTCAGATGGAAAAAGGCAGATTGGCCAGAGAGAACCGGGTCCAAAAGCACATCCAGATTATGGGCCTAATCCTTTAGGGGGAGTGTGACCCCATCAAGATCAAGCAACAAAACCCCTAACCAATCAGGATGCCCTCCCAACAGCAGGATCTCCATCTTGTCAGAATTCAACTTCAGCCTATTTGCCCTCATCCAGACTATAACCGCAGTCAGACAATGCTCGAGGGCAGGTGTCTCCAACCTTTTCACCACGAGGGCCACATATTTTCCACATTTTTGAGGGCCAAAGGAACGTGCGCGCGCAAGTACATATGTACGCCCGCCCACATGCGGGTACCAATATCTTTCTAAAAAGATTATAATACTCTAGTCCCAATGCATCAATTCCTGGAGTCTTTCCTACTTTTAATTGATTAATTATTTCCTCTCTCTCTCCTCTAATTGGTTGTCCCATGATATCTCTATCCATAACCTGAAGTCTATTCCCCAATTTTGTTCTCACAATATTCTCTAGTTCTTCCCAAAGAAGACTCCACGCCCCCCAGTATATAATTTTTGTTAAAAAATATTGAAAGACTCTGAATTTATTCTTCATCAAATCACGCCTCTTATTTTTAACTACTCCAATAAACCTCTTAGCCTTTTTCACTTCTGTGGCTCTGGCCAACATAGTTTTTATTACTAAACTTAAAAAAATTCTCTTTTCAAACATATTTATTTATTTATTTAACTTATATGCTGCTCACACTACCCAAAGGTCTCTGGGCAGCTTACAGCAATTTAACTACAGTAAAAAAGATAAAACAATTAAAATATATACTCTAAAAGTTGCCATCAAGACCCACAGCTGATATTATTTCAATTAAAAGCCTTCTGGAACAAAATTTTCTCTAATATTAAATTTCTCTAAATTTTTTCCATTTCAATATTCTCTAATTCTTTCCTTTTTACTCATATAAGGTTTTTATCCTTATTCATTATATATTTTCCTTCCAACAACCCTATTTCATCCTCATCTATTGGGAGGAGAAGACTGAGGGGAGATATGATAACACTTCTCAAATGCTCGAAGGGCTGTCATGCAGAGGAGGGGCTGGATCTGTTGTCAATCATCCCAGAGTGTTTGGACATGAAGCAATGGGCTCAAATTACAGGAAGCCAGATTTCAGCTGAATATCAGGAAAAACTTCCTAACTGTTGGAGCAGTATGGCAATGGAATCAATAACCTGAGAGATGGTGAGTGCTCCAACACTGGAGGCATTCAAAAGAAATTTAGACAACCACCTGGGAAATATCCTTTGATTTATATTCCTGCATTGATCAGAGGGTTGGACCCGATAGCCTTAGAGGCCCCTTCCAACTTCAATATTCTATGATTTTCATTTGTTTTTCCGATTGTCTATTTAAGATTATATGATTCCCTAATACTAATTCCTCTTATTCACGATTTTTTTAGAATCCCATATAGTACCCTGGCTGCAACCTTCTCTGTCATTAATTCCCCATATTTCCATCATTTCTTTTCCTAGTTTATCTCTCATATTCTTTTGCTGAAAAATGCTAGTATATTTTCTTCATCTTCTAGTTTCTCTATAATCACATTTAATTTTAATATCCATGTTCAATAAAGCATCAGTGCAGATGTACATATTTATATTTTTGTTTCAATTGTGATGCTACCGATGGTTGGGTGACCAAAGCAGTTAAATCAACAATAAAGTAAGTTTAAAAAGCATAATCAGTTACTTTTATAATACCAACATCTGTATTAATCACGCTCGAAATCAAATTTTTCAATACAAATATAGTCTCTCTTAGAGTAACCTTTATGAACTGAAGAATAAAGAGTAAATTTCTTTTCATCTCCTTTCATCACTCTCCAAACATCTCTCAATCAGTTCTCCTTATGACTCTATTCAAACAATTATTTTGGGGGTGGGACTTGACCTTCACCATGACTAGATGCTAAATACCAAGGCTCTTGTTACCTCAATGAAGAATGGGATTATTAACCTCAGAAGGCATCAGTTACACACTGTGTGAGTAATGATCTGGGCTAAGGGGCTTGTTGAGATCAACTTTGAAGAGACTCAGGGTTGAAAAAGCCCTCGCCTGAGGCTGAATATCCCTCTGTTCCGTCTCTGCTGAAACCCTAGCTGGAATGTGCTGACAGTTGAAAACGACAGTGAATTGTGCCCTATCTTCTTTTGTCTGAAATAACTGGGACTGTTTCTAGCTGGGCTAATTTAGAGCTCTTTAGGGTTGTTTTAAAACAATTCAGCCTAATTACAAGCTGTTGAGGTATGAACACCTGTTTGTTGTCCTTTCCCTTTGGCTCATAGTATAGATAAGAGAATGCAAAGATTTCTATGCTTTGTTTTTGTTCTGCATAATTGGAACTTTTACAGGCTGTTAAATGGATCTTAATGGACATACTGAGAAGAGAAAGAGTCTTGGATGAAAGTCTTTAATGTACAGAGATTTGGAAACTAATAAGAACAAAGGAAGTACATCAGGGAAGGAAAATCTTTGAGCTCCTAGCTAGTACAATAGAGCTGACTTGAAAGTAATAGACTGTACTTAATTGTAAGAACTTCTGTGATTTGAGACTGCCATCTGCTGGACGAAACAAATATAACATCACAAACATTTTAAGAACAGGTATGTTTGCTATATGTGTTGGAGTTTCTCATTGCTCCTTTGGCATTTGCTATATGTCCAGAAGGCATAAGTGGAGATAATAGAGATAAACCATCCGATCAAAGACTATCCAGATGGTTGTGTCTGGAGCTGGTGGAGGAGCAAACAAATATTAATACTGAGGTGGTTCAAACAAATTTGGATGAAAGCATGGTGAAAGAAGACAAAACAATGGCACAATCAAGAAAGAATTGAAAATATTAAGTACAAGATTTCAAGAGATGGAGGAGAAGTTGAAAGCAAATACGATAAAATGTTGGTACTAGGAAGATAAAATGATACAACTGGACAGAAAAGCAGATAGTTTTAGAGGACTGGGGAGAAGGGGGAAAAATCAAAATCAAAGGCAACCCAGAGACCACCTCTTCAGGGGAAAGAGCAATTAGAAATGATATCTTGGACTGGACCAAAAGAATATATCCAGATGTGCAATGGGCTCAGGAAGATATAGAAAGACCGCATTGTGCGGGATTTAAACAAAGCTCAAGAATGTTTCCAAGAGATCAAGTCATTAGATTTGCTAGTTTTTATAAGAAAGATCAATTCATGAAAGCAGTAAGAGAAAAAGCTATATAGATTAAGTACCAAGAGGCCAAGTATTTCAAGATTTTTGTTCACAAAATGTTATATGGCATTGAAATATGAGGCTGTTAATAGTAGTTCTGAGAAAAATAACATGAAATATAACGGGGGATACCCTGTTTATATGAGAACATATAGTGGAAAATACTACAAAATATAGTTATTGGAACAAGGACTCGATCTGTTGCAAGAATGGAGACTCATAGATGATCATCAATGGATGCAGGAGACTGAGAAATTGAAGGAGAAGAAACTGAGTCAGAGAACCAGCACAGAGGAAAAAAGAATAGGAGAAGAACAAGAACTGGCAGTAGTCATTGGTGGAACAATTGTGGTCCAGCATGCTAGATCTAAAAAGGAAAACCCTCTAGATTAAGAAGTTAGGAGGAAGAAGAACTGAACTGAAGAGGAAGAATAGAAGGAATTTTGTTACAGCAATAAATTTAACATGATGTATACCTGTATTATTATATAATCTAGTAGTTTAATGGAAAGTATTAATTGTATGAACTGTTAATGAACAAATAGGTAATAATTAGTAAATGTAGGGAGAACATGGTACTGCAAAAACAGATGGAAGGCAAAGTAAGTTAGCAAACCAGGGTTCTTTAGAGTAATATATGTCTACCCTATAGATGGAAACATTAGGTAAAATTTATATGGTGTGGTAGGACAAGCTATCATTATAATAGAGATTAAAAGTTGATGATAAGCAATAGGGTGGATTATGTAAGAGGAGATTAAGTTGTAGATTACCCTGTGTATTGTTATACTGATTGTAGGTTTAGAGTTTTTGGAGAAAGAAATAAGCAAGCTTCAATTAATGTGTAAGATAGAGATGAAAATGGACCACATTTTTTAAATTGGGGAACTTAAGGTGGAAGATGAAATTAATAAATGGTTTCTAATTTCAGATCATCATGACAGGGGAGCTTTATGCTTTCGATTACTAAACCCAGAGGGAAAAGGGGGGGGAGAGATGAATTTCATAGATTCACAGAATGATCGAATAGTAAAGTTGGAAGGGGCCTATAAGGCCATCAAGTCTAACCCCCTGCTCAATGGAAGAATACAAATCAAAGGATATCTACCAGGTGGTTGTCTACGTTTCTCTTGAATGCCTCCAGTGTTGGAGCACTCAACACCTCTTGAGGTAATCGGTTCCACTGTTTTACTGCTTTAACAGTTAGGACGTATTTCCTGATATTCAACCGAAATCTGGCTTCCTGTAACTTGAGTCCATTGTTGTGTGTCCTGCACTCTGGGATGATTGAGAAGAGATCCTGCCCATCCTCTGCATGACAGCCTTTCAAGTATTTGAAAAGTGTTATCATATCACCCCTCAGTCTTCTTTTCTCAAGGCTAAACATGCCCAATTCTTTCAGTCTTTCCTCATAATTTATTAGGGTATAGTTTAAATAAGATAGATATTTTGGGGGTGGGTTGTTAATTTTTGTGTGTGGGGATCACTTGGGACCAGAAAGAAGACATGATGGTAAA
The DNA here is from genome assembly GCA_037013535.1 of Intellagama lesueurii. NCBI lineage: Eukaryota > Metazoa > Chordata > Lepidosauria > Squamata > Agamidae > Intellagama > Intellagama lesueurii. The sequence goes on from JBAJHW010000011.1 coordinate 21,980,604, forward strand.
AAGATATGGTTAAAATTTTAAGAGTCTTAACTCTGAATGTTAAAGGCCTAGGAACTATTATAAAAAGGAAAATAATAAAAGCAATGTTAAACAAAGATCAATCAAACATTGCCTTTTTACAAGAAACACATTAAAAAGATGGTGCAAATGAACTTAAAATATCATAGTCTAATATTGATGAGAAGGCTTAAGGTCAAGAAGAATGGCTACAATAATACCTAAAATATGATTTCAGCATGAATATATTGGAAAAGGATAAAATGGGTAACTATTTAATTCTATAAGGTTCAATATAATTCATTAATATATACTTGCTGCATAATAATTAAGAAGCTTTTTATAAAGATGTATTCAAACAATTAGGAGAGATGTAGAAGGTTTTTTTTAAATTTTGGTAGATTTTAACATAGTAATGGATAAAAAGATAAATTGAATTGTACAAGAGAAGAAAGAATAATATTACAATTTTGAATAGAATATTAACTAAAATGGATTTAAAAGATGTCTGGAGGGAAATAAAAGGGGGTATAATAAAGGTAACGGATCATGCTTTTGTTACAAAGTTTAAGGTTGGTATTGATTATAAGAAGGCTAAACAACAGAGATTAGATACAAGTATTTTACAATAAAATAATATAATAAATAAAATGGAAAAATAAATGATAGAACTACGGGAAATTAATAATACTGAAGGTAGTACTAAGAGTTTGATATGGGACACTATGAAAGCAATCATAAGAGGATTATATATCAAAGAAACATATTTTAAAAAGCAAAAGATTAAACACATAGAATGTTTAAATATATATATATTAAAGAGTTGGGGAGGATACACATACAAACATGTGACCCTCTTTGAATTCTATGGTTTTATGTATCAGGACAGGAAAAAAAAATCATCTGGTCCTTAGCAGGTCTGAAATTAGACCTCAGACCAGGTCTGAACATTACAACCTCAGATGAACAACAACACATGACATATTACACTGTCATGATTTATTTTACAAAAATAAAGCCAAAATGGCAAAGTCATGTGTGAAAAACTAAGTACACCCTTACTGCTTCTATAGGAATTAAGAGGCTAAGTAGCAGCCAGGTGCTGCTAACCAAATGCCCTTGAGTAATTGATCATCAGCAAGTGTGACCACCTCTATAAAAGCCAAAGTTTTAGGAGTTTGCTGCTCTAGAGCATTCAGTTGTGTGTTAACACAATGCCAAGGAGGAAACACATCAACAGTGATTGTAAAGAAGCAATTGTTGCTGTCCATCAATCTGGGAAGGGTTATAAGGCCATTTCCAAACAATTTAAAGTCCAGCATTCTGCAGTGAGGAAGATTATTCACAAGTGGAAAACATTCAAGACAGTTGCCAGTCTTCCCAGGAGTGGACGTCCAAGCAAATTCACCCCAAGGTCAGACCATGCAATGATCAGAAAAACTGCAAAAAACTCAAGAATTACATATCAGACTCTACAGGCCTCAATTAGCATGTGAAATGGTAAAGTTCATGACAGAAAACGACTGTATAAGTATGGTTTATTTGGAAGGGTTGCTAGGAGAAAGTCTCTTCTCTGTAAAAAGAACATGGCAGCACATCTTAGGTTTGCAAAGATGCATCTGGATAAACCACAAGACTTCTGGAACGATGTCCTTTGGACAGACAAGACCAAAGTGGAGATGTTTGGCCATAAGGCACAGCACCACATTTGGCAAAAAACAAACACAACATATCAGCACAAACACCTCATATCAACTGTCAAGCACAGTGGTAGAGGGGTGGTGATTTGGGCTTGTTTTGCAGCCACAGGACCTGGGCACCCTGCAGTCATTGAGTTGACAAGAAATTCCTTTGTTTATCAAAGTATTCTAGAGTCAAATGTGAGGCCATCTGTCCAACAGCTAAAGCTGCAACAGAACAATGATCCCAAGTACACCAGCAAATCTAGAACAGAATGTCTGAAAAATAAAAGAATCAAGGGGTTGCAATGGTCCAGTCAGTTTAGACTTGAACCTGATTGGAATGCTGTGGCAGGACCTTAAGACAGCTGTGCATAAACAAATGCCTGCGAACCTCAGTGAACTGAAACAACATTGTAAAGAAGAGTGGGCCAAAATTCCTCCACAATGATGTGAGAGACTGATAAACTCATACAGAAAATGATTACTTCAAATTATTGCGGCTAAAAGTAGTTCTAGAAGCTACTGAATCATAAAGTGTACTTCATTTTTCACACATGGCTTCACCATTTTGGCTTTATGTTTGTAAAATAAATTATGACATGGTGTAATATGTCATGTGTTGTTATACATCTGAGGTTATGTTTACCTAATGTTCAGACCTGCTAAGGACCAGACGATACATAAAACCATAGAATTCAAAGGTGTACTTTCTTTTTCACATGACTGGGGGGGGGGGGGAGGAAGAAATATAAAAATATTGTCAGAAACACAGTTAAAGAGAGTTGCAAGATATTGAAATGGAAAACATTCAGAGAAATTTAATACATTTGAAAAAAAATGTTATTTTGAACTCAGTAATAAAAAATTAAAGACGTTGGCTAAAGCCAGTCAAAAAAAGTTAAGAATTTAATAGGTGTAATTAAGGATGAAATTAATAAAAATAGGATTTAACTATTTCTTTCTTATTTTTCTAAAATATTTTTACCCTGCTTTTTTCCTTAAAAAGGATGCAAGGCAGCTTACATAATTGAAAGACAATATTTAAAGCTGCAAAACAATGAATATACAACAGTGGTTTACATCACTGGTTCTTAACCTTGGGTTACTCAGGTGTTTTTGGACTGCAACTCCCAGAAGCCTTCACCACCAACTGTGCTGGCTGGGGTTTCTGGGAGTTGCAGTTGAAAAACACCTGAGTAACAAAGGTTAAGAACCACTGGTACATCATTAAAAGACAATGTTTAAACCTAAGAACAATGAGTATAAACAGGCAGTTTACATCATTAAAAGACAATATTAAAGCTAAAAACAATAAGTGTACAAATATTTAAAAGGAACAAATACCACTCTGACATAATGGAAAATGCATGTAGTACTAAAAACCCGGTCAAAGCAGTAATGCATAACAGTCAATCTAAAAATCACACACAGGTAGCCAGTCACTAAGGGAAAGCTTGCCTGAAGAGAAAGGTCTTTGCCTGCTTGCAGAAGGACAGCAAGGATGGGACCAATCTGGCCTCGTGTGGGAGGGAGTTCCAAAGTCTGGGAGCAGCAACAGAAAAGGCCCTCTCCTATGTCCCCATTAGATGTACCTGTGAAGGTGGTGGGACTGAGAGAAAGGCCCTCTTGACTATCTTAACACCTGAGATGGTTTATAGTCTTTGAGATAGCTTGGACCCAGGCCATTTAGGGTTAAAACCAGCACTTTGAATTGTGCCCAGAAACAGACTGGTAGCCAATGGAGCTGCTCTAATAGAAGGGTTATGTGATCCCTGTAACCAGCCCCAGTCAGCAATCTGGCTGCTGCATTTTGGACCTGCTGAAGTTTCCTCACACTTTCCATCAGGAGACGCACATAGAGCATATTACAGTAATCCATCTGGGAAGTAACTAGGATGTGTGTCACAGCAGCCAGATCAAATCTCTCAAGCAACGGGCATAGCTGGCACACTTGTTTTAATTGTATACACTTTGGGCACCATCGAAACCTGGGCATCTAGGCTCAGAGAGGAATCCAAGAGCTCCCCCATGCTGTGCACCTGTGTATTCAGAGGGAATGTAACCTCATCCAGTTATAGGCTCATCCCTATTCCTTGATCTGCCTTTTGTCTGACCAAAAGCACCTCTGTCTTGTCTGGATTAAGTTTCAGTTTATTCACTTTCATTCAGTCCATTACTGATATCAAACACTGACTTAGAGCTGAAACAGCTTCCTCAGATTTAGGTGGAAAGGAGAGGTGGAGTTGGGTTTCATTGGCATACTGGTGACAGCAAATCCCAAAACTCCAGACAATATCTCCTAGCAGTTTCATGCTAGGATAACATAGAATAACATAGAAATAGCATAGAAGACAAAACTGTACCCTGAAGGTCCCCATAGGTCAGCAGCCAGGGTGTCGAACAGGAATCCCCCAGCATCACCTTCTCACTGTAAAACAGTGCCCCAAAGTCCCATTCCAGAGAGATGGGTCAGGAGGCTACTACAATCGATAGTATTGAAAGCTGCTGAGAGGTCCAGCAAAACCAACAGGGAGATAGACTACAGTTCTCAGCATAGCTCATCAACCAAGGTGACCAAAGCAGTCTCTGTCCCATAACCAGGCCTGAAGCCAGATTGAAATGGATCTAAATAATCTCTCATCCAGGAACCTCTGGAGCTGAGAGGCTTTTTAAACAATGGTTTTTACTAATGTCTCCTTTAAACATGGTGGGATCCTACCCTGTTGCAAGGAAGTGTTCGCCACCACTCCTCTATCTAATCAACCAATCCCTTACTGCAGCTTTTATAAGCCAGGAAGGGCAAGGATCCAGCAGACAAGTGGTAGCCATCACCTCCCCAAGGGTCCTGACCACATCATCAGGCTGCAGAAACTGAAATTCATCCATTAACACTGGGCAAGCAGGGGCCATTGTTATATTCACAGGACCTGAATCAACTACAACACCCAAGTCAGAGTGGATCTGAGCAATTTTGCTTGCAAAGTGTTGTGCAAATTCTTTACAGTAAGCTACATATGGTCTGCATTAACTTCCTGGGGGCCAGCATGTAATTTAACAAGAAAAAAATGGAATTTTCACATAATTTTTAAAATAAATTATACAGGGGTGGGAAATTGTCTTTAGACAAAGTAAAGGAATATAGAGAGGAAATGTAGGGAATAAATTGCAAGAAGCAAATAAAGATTTGACGGAACAGTAGGTTAGAGATGATGAGATGAAATTGGTTATTAAAAAATTAAAAATAGGAAAGAGTCCATAGATAGACAAACTGGGACTAAAATATTATAGAAGTTTTAAAAAGATGTTAATACCAAAATAGAAGTGTCTGCTTAATAATATAATGGAAGAGGGGAAAATCCTTTCATCATGGAATACTCATTAATAGTGTTAATTCCAAAACCAAGTAAGGATCTGATGGATGCTGGTACATATAGACCTATTTTGGTAATTAATAAAGATGCCAAGATTTTTACAGCAATACAGTCAACCCTCGACTTACGAACTTAATCCGTTCCGGAAGGACGTTCTTAAGTCGAAAAGTTCGTAAGTCGAATAAGCATTTCCCATAGGAATGCATTGAAAACCAATTAATCTGTTCCGGCTGTTTTTGGTTCTTAGGTCGAGGGGCGGTTTGTAAGTCGAACCATTAGTTCCCATAGGAACTAATGCAAAGCCGGTTAATCTGTTCCTACCACTAGGGGCAGAATTTTTTTCTTTTTTTTCCTTTTAACCTAAGATGACTTAGGGTTTTTTTTCGGTTCGTAACTCGAAGTAAAGTTCGCAAGTCGAGGCTATATTTTTTCTATCAGAGCGGTTCGTAAGTCGAAAAGTTCGCAACTAGGGCCGTTCGTAAGTCGAGGGTTGACTGTATTAGTATGTGTGGCCCCTGCAACTCCCTCCATGATGAGACCATAAGTACTGGTAGAACTTCGCTTTTATTTTACTCACACAAAGAGAGTCAAAATGTCACAATGTCACATTGTTTTCAAGAAAATAATGGACAGTGGTTCTGAGAGCTCTTCAGCCAGTTCCTTCAATATTCTTCGATACAGTTCATCCAGCCCTGGGGATTTGAATTCATTCAAGGTAGTAAGGCATGCCTTGACTATTTGATTATCAATCTCCAGATGCAATCCTGTCCCCTCCACTTGCACTTTACATTTGTCTGGAGGGTCACAGTCTGTCCTTTGGGAAAAGACTGAGCTAAACTAGGAAGTGAGCACTTCTGCCTTTTCTTTGTCTTCTATTATCATTTTTCCATCTCCATTGAGTAGTTGTTTCTTTTCTTTGTCTTTTGCGACACACACACCTGAAGAAAGCTTTTTTTGTTGTTGCTTTTAGTGTCTCTAGCTAGCCTCAGCTCATTCTCAGCTTTTGCCCTCCTAATGTCATCCCTGCAATTCCTTGCTACTTGTTTGTACTCTTCGTTTGTGCCCTGGCCTTCTTTCCACTTCCCATATGTGTCCTTTATTTGTTTTCAGGTCCTCTCTGAGCTTTTTGTGAAGCCACACTGGCCTTTTTTGCCGCCTCCCACCTTTCTTGGACTCCTTTTCTTGTTAGGATCTCCTGCCATGGGACCTTATGTATTGTTGTTCTGAGTTTATTAAAATTGGCTTTTAAAAAATCCAGCATAAACATCTATGACTACATTCTGCTTTGGTTTCCTTTGAAATAAAAAATCCTAGTAGAGCATGGTCACTCTTACCCAGAGTTCCCCTTACTGCCACTTCCTCCATGAAATCATCTCTATTGGCTTGAATCAAGTCAAGGATAGCTAATCCTCCAGTTTCTTTCTCCACTTTTTATAGGGGAAAACTATCAGCTGCACAAGCAAGGAATTTCTTGGAAAGGCCATGCTTGGCAGAATTTGCCTCCCAACAGACATCAGGATATAATTGAAAATCTCCCATCATCGTGTCTTTTTGAAATCCTTTCAATTTGTTTTTCAAAAATTTCGTCCACATCCTCTCCTTGAGTGGGAGGTCGGTAGTAGACTTCAATTACCATGTTCCTTTTGTTTTTCACCCCAACTACATTGATACAGATGCTTTCAATGGGACAGCCAATCTCCTCCTCATGTATTTTTTCTTCAAGAATGTGTATTTCTGACATATACTGCAACTCCACCTCCGTTTTTATTCTTTCTGTTCTATTTGAAGAATTATTTCCTTCAGTTGCTGTATTCCAGTCATGGGAGTACTCCCAACATGTTTTCAGTTATTCCTATTAAGTCATATGAATCAAGTCCTGAACTAAGATTTCTAGTTTTTCTTGTTTTCCATACTACTGGTATTCATATACAGACACCGGAGATTGTGTGATTTGTGGCCTGCTTTTCTCTTTACATTTTTATGAATACGATTATTAATGTTAATGTCATTATTGATGTCCATTAGAACTATTTGGTCCCTTCCTCTTACTGTGCATAAGACTTCTTCTATCTTTATCTCTGTGCCTGTGTCTCCCTCCCCCTTCCAGTTCAGTTTAAAGCCGTCCTCATGAAGCTCTTCATGCTGTGGCCAAACCCATTCTTCCCAGTCTTTGTGAGGTGCAAGCCATCTCTTGCTACCAGGAAGCTTAGTCTGTGATCCCAAAAACCAAACTCCTCACGTCGACACCACCTTGGGAGCCAGTCATTCACCCAGAGTATTTTCCTTTCCATTTCTATTCCTCTTCTGAGTACTGGTAGAATGGATGAGAAAACTATCTGGGCTCCAAAGTCCTTAAGTTTCCTTTCCGGAGCTCTGAGGTCTGATGTGATCTCTTCAAAGTTGCTCTTGGCTGTGTTGTTTCTTCCCACATGGATGAGAAGAAAGGGATATGTATCTGTGGGTTTTATAAATGATGTCAATTCTTCTCTCACATCCCTAACCTGTGCTCCAGGGAGACATCATACCTGATGGGTCCATGGACCTTACTGGCATGCTTCAATTTCCATCCCATGAAGTAGGGAATCTCCTATTACAACTATGTACTCTTCTTCTTGTAGGGTATGGGTTCAGCACCTCTGCTTGGCTGAGTTTCCATCTCTCTTGTGCACTCCTTTGACATTGTTTGCTTGCTGTCTGTCAGACTCCTCATCAAGAACCTGAAAGCAGTTTAGCAGTTCAATCAGTGAAGACAGTCTTCTTTTGCTCCTAACTGTGACTTCCATGCTGCTTCCTCCACTATGTTTTGCTCTCCTCGGCATTCTCCTCCTCTGCCTTCCCTTGTTGCTCTTTCACCTTCAGGACCTCCATTGATTGCTGCTGCTGCTCAAGAGTTCTGTCAATGTATACTTCATATTCCCTTATAGCCTTAAGTGTGGCTACTTGCTGCTCCAGTTCTCTCACTTTTTCTTCTAACAGTACCATCAGTTTGCACTTGTTGCATGTGTACACTGTGTAACACTTAGGCACAAAGACAAACATTGTGCAAACTTTGCAGGTTATCACAACTGGAGTGTCTCTTCCCTCCATAATACCTGTTAGCTTTTTGCTTTGATATGTTTATCTATGAATGCCCTTTCCCTTTATTTTGTTACACTGAATGTAGCTGCAAAAGTCCACTAATATATATTTCCAAAAGCCCCAAATGTTGTCAAGACTTCCCCTTGGCCTCCTCTGCCGAACGTCCCCATGAAACTCCTGTTAGCTCTCCCTGTTTGCTTGTTTTCGCCATGAGCTCCCTGGGTCTGCCTCAGTTTTATTCCTCAGCTGTGCTCCAAACAGAATCAGCAATCAAAAGGCCCTCCCAGGGCTCACAGGTGCTTCTTATAGCTCTCAGCACTAATCAGGACACACCCCTCTTGTTAAGCTCTCTGATAATACATTGGTAATGACAGAAGATCCAGGTAGGGTGATGGATTGGATGAAAATTCATTTAAAGGAATTTAGAGAAATAATAGGTCTACAAATAAATTGGTACAAATCAGAGATGATCCTATTTGTGATAAGGAAAAGGAGGAGAGGATTAGGAATATATTTGGAATTAAAATATGTTCTATTATCAAATATCTAGGTATAAATATTATTAAAAACTTAAAACAATATTTAAAAAAAGAAAAATTTCATAAATTAAAACAATAAATTAAAGATAAACTAAATAATTTTAGGAAAATTAAGTTAAATGTAAAATGAAGATTTTATGTAAAATTAATTTTCTGTTTAGGATGCTACCGATTAATGTAACAGAAGAATTAAAAGAATGGGAAAATATTATTAATACATTTTGTAATGGTGATAGAAAAGCAAAGATTAATTTAAAAAAGAAGATATAGACAGCAAAAATTAGGGGGGCTGGGACTTTCTCATATAAAATGTTATTATATACCTATTTAAAGGAGATATATGGTGGGCATTATAACACAATCTGAAAAATTAAAATGGACAAAGACAGAATTTCAAGAAGTGTCAGATGGTTTGGAAAATATTATTTTAAAACAAAGCATGACCCTTATAAAAAGATAGAAAACCCAATACTTAAAAATATGTTGAAAAGTTGAATTAAGTTTAGGAAAATATTTATTCTCTTGATCCAGTATTATTTTAATATTTAATATTTATTCCCTTTACGTCTGGTGGTAGAATTACAGAAATGTTCATATAATTTAAAGGTGAGATCAGGGAAATATTAAAGAAAAAACAAGTCAGTAAAGATTGGATGGAGAAGATAAGGGATAAGAGCAAATACAGTGGACCCTCGACTTACAGATGGCTCGACCTGCAGACTTTTCGAGTTACAGACTTCTCTGGCCGCAAAATTTAGGTTCGACTTGCGGCCGGAGAATCGACCTACAGACCGGAAAATCAAACAAAATGGACCAAAAACGGCCGGTTACGGATTAATCGGTTTTCAATGCATTGTAGGTCAATGGAGCCTCGACCTACAGACTTTTCGACCTGCAGCCACCGTTCCAATACGGATTAATTCCGTAAGTCGAGGGTCCACTGTAAGACTAATATTGGAAGGGGGGAAATTATCTTGGCTTAATCTGATCCAATTGGAACAGATTAGAATTAGAAACATAAAGAATGATTGGGGAAAAATGGGAAATGTAGGGATCTTATAAAATTTGAACAGGGTTGTACTAAGAGAAGAACAAGATAAGTTAATAAGAGAGTTGCTAAGTAAAATTCATATGATACGAATAGAAGTGGAATACCAACATGATGCGCTTAAGGAATCATGGGAAATGGATTTAGGAAGGGAAATAAGTACCAAAATATGGGAAAATATTATGGATAAAATAATATTAAAATTATTACAAAATAGTTTGGAAATGGTATTTAACATAGGTAAAACTGAATTGTGTGGATGGTAAATTTTCAAATTTATGCTGGAGATACACTACTTATGTAGAGACTTGTTTTCATATGTGGTGGGAAAGGTAAAATTGTAATCAAATTTTGGGAGATGGTTTTTGAAGAAAAATGAACTACTGGAGTTAAATGTAGAGTTCACTCTGAGAATAGCACTGTTATCAATATTTGACAAGAAAAAATGGTACTGGACAGTAAAATTATTGATATTTGATATTTGTATCTTCAGCAGGATTAATTACAGCTAAAAGTTGGAAATTAAAGCATTAATTTCAATTAAATGAATGGTATAAAGAAGTATGGAATATTGCTATTAATGGTTAACTTGTGACAAGAAGTTTAAAAATAGTTTCACAAACAAAAATTTCTTTAAAGATATTTGGGGAGCTTTTATTGACAATTAATTATAGGGAAGGGTCATGTACAATCAAAAGAATTGATGCAGTTTTCGAAGGGGAATCAGGCACCATAAATGAAATAAATGCAGCATGTCTTCAAAGGGTGGAGGGGGCACGTGTACAAAATTGACATTTTTTATTTGTCACTTTTGTAATTTTTTGTGCATTTTAGAGTCAATAAACATTTTTAAAATTGTTTTTCTTAGCCATACGATTTTCTGCAAATACCAGACCAACTCAATTTAAGTTCATTTACACTTTCTTTTGTTTGATGAGTCTCTTGCAAAAATATTATATCCTCTTTATCCTTATTTTAAAACACATCTATTTTTTTCCTATTTATATCACTCCTCAAATCTTTTACATTTAAAGTTCATGTTCTTAACCTTTTAATCATATCTACCGCCCTTTCTCTCTTTTGGTCCCATATTGTGAAAATCCCCCTAAACACCCATATAATCACAAACAACACCCCATTTCTAAACAAATGACCCAACATCCCCCAAAACTGACTAAACCAAAACATATTTATTTCTTCCTCCTTAATCCTCTGGGATTACAATACCTCAATCATTGTTTGATGGCAAACTAACAACAGCAAAATATATAATTAATAATTATTTTAGGATTATTTTAGGATAATCTACTCTTAAAATCATAACTCATTCTAACTCCCATATACCTTCTTAGCCTTCTCATTGATTAAAAAGTTTTATTTCCCCAGCCCTCTCTTGCTTCCATTGTTGGTCCAACAAACCCTATTCATGGAGCAAATTTAAACCTTGGTCCAATTATATTATCCTGCAATATTTTCCGGTGTATAAAACTCTCAAGTCTACTAGGTACCCTCAACTGTATCTTATTTAATTCTTCATAAAAAAGTAGTGACCAGTTTCACATTATATCACCAGGACACCATTTGATAAAGATCCTGATATGTCTGGATCAGTATATCTATATACAGCAAATGTCCAAACTTTTCTCTAGCCACTTTCATAAACAATTCTTTTTTGTAAAAATCTGAAAAAGCTAACAAAAATATATCTGGGAGTCATACAACTCCCCATTCATTTAAGTCCCACTCAATGCAGTCTCTCTACACCTTATTTAACCCAATCTAAATTTGTTGCCACTGTCTTAATCCATTTCCGTATCACAGCTCTAAGATTTATTCTATCTTTAGTGCTACCTTACGGAAATCCATACAATTTCACATTTTTCCTCAATCCTCTATCTTCAAAATCAATCTATTTCTTTTATCAATTTCTGTAAACTTTAGTTCATGCCATTATAACTTTCCAGCATTGGCTATAACAATTTTATCAATTTCCTTCAGTTTTGAGCCTAGTGTTTCCATTTGATCTTTAACCTCTGATACTGTGGATATTATCAGCTTGGTCCTTATCTAGAAGAGCCGTTAACACCAGCAAACAACTGAGGACTATAAAATTTCTGGCCTTGGGAAGGAAACAGACAGTGTGGGCTTCGCAGAGGACTCACTGCCTTTTGTCAGCTCCTTCCCGAGGGGGAGAGAGGAAAGATAAGAGAGCTTTGCTGACCTGGAGGGGTGTTGCCGCTGTTTCCAACTTAGTTTGGCCGTGAGTCTTTGCCTTGGTAACTCTTCAAGTTACTGAGTAGATTGAACTGTTTGGCCCCCTTCTTTGCCTTTACGAATTTGATGCCTAGACCCCAAGGTTTCATTAGGAGGAACTCTGTCACAGCACTCCCGGCCCTACTATTATGAAGGTAATGACTACTCCCATGGAAGAACCAGAGGATATTCTGGATTTCACGTTAATGACCCCTGTGCTGCAATCTATTCAAAATGAACTGCTCCCACGCATTGTTCCATTTTCAGAACTTAAAGAATCAGGAGCTGGCGTTGTGTCAACGTCCTTGTGTCAGGAGCTGTTCAGAACTCCTGACAAGGATGGTTTATCCCCTTCCCCCCCGGATAACAACCCAGATGGGATCATCAGGGCGGTTGAGAAGGTGGGAGGTGACACAACAAAGAAACACTGGAAACAAATTAAAATTACCAACTTTGTTAATATCAGGGAGCGACATACAGTGGATCCTCGACCTACGGAATTAATCCGTATTGGAACGGTTTCCGTAGGTCGAAAAGTCCGTAGGTCGAAAATGCATTTCCCATAGGAATGCATTGAAAACCCATTAATCCGTTCCGGCCCAAGAACCCCCCCCCCCACACACAAAAAATTAAAATAAATTACAGTACAGTAAAAAAAATTAAAACTTACCTTTCTGAAGCCTTCCAGGGGGTCCCCCGCTGCCGCCATCGCCGGTGCCCAAGGCCTCTGAGGGCTTCGGCGCCGCCATGGGAGGCCTCTCGGAGGTCCCCCGCCCCCGCCAACGCAGGATTTCCCAGGGTGGACCGGGCCTACCAGGGGAGGGCTTCCCCTGGTAGGCCCGGTCTACAGCCCGGGAAAGCCTGGTAGACCGGGCCTACCGGGGGAAGCCCTCCCCTGGTAGGCCCGGTCCACCCTGGGAAATCCTGCGTTGGCGGTGCGGCTCGGCTCCCAGCGGCGGTGGCGGGGGAAGTCCAGGAGTCCGAGCATGGCCGGGATCGCCCGGCGTGGCTCGGCTCCCTGCAGCGGCGGTGGCGGCGGACCTCCGGATGCCTTCCCCGCCGCCATGGGAGGCCTCTCAGAGGTCCCCCCCCCCGCCGCCGATAGTGCCTCCGAAGCACGATCGGCGGCGGCGGGGGACCTCCGAGATGCCTCCCATGGCGGCGGAGAATCCCTGGAAGGCATCCGGAGGCAGATTGGCGGCCTACGGACTGGAAGGGGGAGGCGGGGAAAGCGCCAAATTTGAATTTGGCGCTTTCCCCGCCTCCCCCTTCCGGTCCGTAGGTCAATTCTCCGGCCGCAAGTCGATTGGAAACTTTGCGGCCGGAGAAGTACGAAAGTCGAACATTCCGTAAGTGGAGCCGTGCGAAAGTCGAGACTCCACTGTACTCATAGAGTGGACCATAAGGAGTCTGACTACCTTGGGAAGTCAAGTAGCCCCATAATTGACTTGCCAGACAGTGTTGCTGACAATTCTCAGATGCTGGACACCATATACCTATCTAGTAAACTAGATGTGGATTTTGGTCGTATGAGATCACTAGACTTAAGCCCCTTACCAGATGCTTTTCTAGGTGAAAGAGCCCTGTTGGATGCATCAAAGAGCCCAAGGAATACTGGAAAGGATTACGCCCTGGTAGAAGCCACTGAGGCGAAGAAAGCCCAGAACACTCCAGATCAGCCCATCCCAGCGAGAGGGTTATACAACAATACCTCCACAAGAGACGATCTCTATGCTCATAACCAGACCCAATTATCAGAAATCAGGGATTTCTTATTTGACATCAAAGAACTTATGATAGTCATAACAGGCTACCTGATGAAAACACAACAGCTTCCTGTAGCGGAAAGTGAACTCCTGCGGAGGCAGAGAAAGGACAACTCCACACAAGAGCATGACACGGACTACCACAATCTGTCACTGAGCACAGTAAACAGAATTGCCGTTCTGTCCCTGGAAAAGTTACTGCTATGTGTGGATCCTAAGAATGTAGAGCATCAAGGTCCTAACTCCTTAAAAACCTTTACAGCAGGTACAGAGGACAATTACCAGACTTTGTTGGATTACAAGGAAAGACCAACCCGAGCCACGGAGCCCCCAAGTGGAACAACAACAAGCTCAGCTGTGAACAGTGGCAGAAAAGACCTGGGTATAGGTGCATCAACAGTTAGGCTGAAGGGGAATAGGAAAAACACTGTGAGGTCTGGTCGTAAGAAGGTGGCCAATCCCCTGCAGGGGAAGGTAAAGAAAGTAAAGAAAGGTATTAATTTTAGACCACTCTTCAAACTATTAGACGAGGATGCTGCTACAGATAATAATAGAAGGAAGCGGAATACTAACAAAAGCTCCCCTCAATGTGTCCCTAAGCCGAAAAGGAAAGAAATAAATAAGGATGTAGTAGTGACGGACAAAGTGTTGGAGCCAGGCCTTGACACATCTTTGTTGTTGTTTAGTCGTTTAGTCGTGTCCGACTCTTCGTGACCCCATGGACCAGAGCACGCCAGGCCCTCCTGTCTTCCACTGCCTCCCGAAGTTGGGTCAAATTCATGTTGGTTGCTTTGATGACACTGTCCAACCATCTCATCCTGTTGCCCCCTTCTCCTCTTGCCTTCACACTTTCCCAACATCAGGGTCTTTTCCAGGGAGTCTTCTCTTCTCATGAGATGGCCAAAGTATTGGAGCCTCAGCTTCAGGATCTGTCCTTCCAGTGAACACTCAGGGTTGATTTCCTTCAAAATGGATAGGTTTGTTCTCTTTGCAGTCCAGGGGACTCTCAAGAGTCTCCTCCAGCACCACAATTCAAAAGCATCAATTCTTCGGCGGTCAGCCTTCTTTATGGTCCAGCTCTCACTTCCATACATCACTACTGGAAAAACCATATCTTTGACTATGCGGACCTTTGTCGGCAAGGTGATGTCTCTGCTTTTTAAGATGCTGTCTAGGTTTGTCATCGCTTTCCTCCCAAGAAGCAGGCGTCTTTTAATTTCGTGGCTGTTGTCACCATCTGCAGTGATCGTGGAGCCCAGGAAGGTAAACTCTGTCACTGCCTCCATATCTTCCCCTTCTATTTGCCAGGAGGTGATGGGGCCCATGACCATGATCTTAGTTTTTTTGATGTTGAGCTTCAGACCATTTTTTGCGCTCTCCTCTTTCACTCTCATTAAGAGGTTCTTTAATTCCTCCTCACTTTCTGCCATCAGAGTGGTATCATCTGCATATCTGAGGTTGTTGATATTTCTTCCGGCAATCTTAATTCCGGTTTGGGATTCCTCCAGTCCAGCCATTTGCATGATGTATTCTGCATATAAGTTAAATAAGCAGGGGGACAATATACAGCCTTGTCGTACTCCTTTCCCAATTTTGAACCAATCAGTTGTTCCATATCCAGTTCTAACTGTTGCTTCCTGTCCCACATATAGATTTCTCAGGAGATGTATAAGGTGGTCAGGCACTCTCATTTCTTTAAGAACTTGCCATAGTTTGCTGTGGTCCACACAGTCAAAGGCTTTTGCGTAGTCAATGAAGCAGAAGTAGATGTTTTTCTGGAACTCTCTGGCTTTCTCCATAATCCAGCGCATGTTAGCAATTTGGTCTCTAGTTCCTCTGCCCCTTCGAAATCCAGCTTGTACTTCTGGGAGTTCTCGGTCCACATACTGCTGAAGCCTACCTTGGAGGATTTTGAGCATAACCTTGCTAGCGTGTGAAATGAGTGCAATTGTACGGTAGTTGGAGCATTCTTTAGCACTTCCCTTCTTTGGGATTGGGATGTAGACTGATCTTTTCCAATCCTCTGGCCACTGCTGAGTTTTCCAAACTTGCTGGCATATTGAGTGTAGCACCTTAACAGCATCATCTTTTAAGATTTTAAATAGTTCCACTGGAATGCCATCTCCTCCACTGGCCTTGTTGTTAGCCATGCTTTCTAAGGCCCACTTGACTTCGCTCTCCAGGATGTCTGGCTCAAGGTCAGCAACCACACTATCTGGGTTGTCCGGGACATCCAGATCTTTCTGGTATAATTCCTCTGTGTATTCTTGCCACCTCTTCTTGATGTCTTCTGCTTCTGTAAGGTCCCTACCATTTTTGTCCTTTATCATGTCCATCTTTGCACAAAAGGTTCCTTTAATGGCTCCAATTTTCTTGAACAGATCTCTGGTTTTTCCCTTTCTATTGTTTTCCTCTATATCTTTGCATTGTTCATTTAAGAAGGCCCTCTTGTCTCTCCTTGCTATTCTTTAGAAGTCCGCATTCAATTTTCTGTAACTTTCCCTATCTCCCTTGCATTTTGTTTCCCTTCTCTTCTCTGCTATTTGTAAGGCCTCGTTGGACAGCCACTTTGCTTTCTTGCATTTCCTTTTCTTTGGGATGGTTTTTGTTGCTGCCTCCTGTACAATGTTACGAGCCTCCATCCATAGTTCTTCAGGCACTCTGTCCACCAAATCTAGTTCCTTAAATCTGTTCTTCACTTCCACTGTGTACTCATAAGGGATTTGGTTTAGATTATACCTGGCTAGCCCAGTGGTTTTTCCTACTTTCTTCAGTTTAAGCTTGAATTTTGCTATAAGAAGCTGATGGTCAGAGCCACAATCAGCTCCAGGTCTTGTTTTTGCTGACTGTATAGAGCTTCTCCATCTTTGGCTGCAGATAATATAATCAATCTGATTTCGGTATTGCCCATTTGGTGATGTCCATGTGTAGAGTCGCCTCTTGTGTTGTTGGAAAAGAGTGTGATGACCAGCTTGTTCTCTTGACAACACTCTATTAGCCTTTGCCCTGCTTCGTTCTGAGCTCCAAGGCCAAACTTACCTGTTGTTCCTTTTATCTCTTGACTCCCTACTTTAGCATTTCAATCCCCTATAATGACAAGAACATCTTTCTTTGGTGTCAGTTCTAGAAGGTGTTGTAAGTCTTCATAGAATTGGTCAATTTCAGCCTCTTCAGCATGGGTGGTTGGTGCATAAACTTGGATGACTGTGATGTTGAAAGGTCTGCCTTGGATTCGTATTGAAATCATTCTATCCTTTTTGAGATTGTATCCCAGTACAGCTTTTCCCACTCTTTTGTTAACTATGAGGGCTACTCCATTTCTTCTATGGGATTCTTGCCCACAATAGTAGATATGGTAATCATCTGAATTGAATTCGCCCATTCCCGTCCATTTTAGTTCACTGATGCCCAGGATGTCAATGTTTATTCTTGCCATCTCCTGTTTGACCACATCCAGCTTACTAAGGTTCATAGATCTTACATTCCAGGTTCCTATGCAGTATTCTTCTTTGCAGCATCGGACTTTCCTTTCACTTCCAGGCACGTCCACAGCTGAGCATCCTTTCGGCTTTGGCCCAACCACTTCATTAGCTCTGGAGCTACTTGTACTTGTCCTCCGCTCTTCCTCAGTAGCATGTTGGACGCCTTCCGACCTGAGGGGCTCATCTTCCAGCGTCATATCTTCTAGCCTTTTGTTTCTGTTCATGGGGTTTTCTTGGCAAAGTTACTGGAGTGGCTTGCCAGTTCCTGCTCCAGGTGGATCGCGTTTAGTCAGAACTCTCCACTATGACCTGTCCGTCTTAGGTGTCCCTGCACAGCATAGCCCATAGCTTCTCTGAATTACTCAAGCCCCTTCGCCACGACAAGGCAGCAATCCGTGAAGGGGTGACACATCTTATGCATACTCAAATGGCCCTGTTGCCGGTAGAGTAGTGCCTCCTCCAATGAAAAGACGCTATCAACCAATATCAAATACTGGTCCCAAAATATTAGCGAAAAACCATCAACAAGGGAATTATAACGCGCCTGTTGGTAATCCAATACCTGTTATAATTGGCAACAGGAATGCTCACAAAGGGTCCGGAAGGTGGAAAATAAGTAGAAATGAAACATACAAGGTCACTGCCCCCCATCATCGGAGCTGGGTTGGGAACTCATATGAGGATCATGGTCCCCCACAGCCCTATTGGAGGAGCCAGTTATGGGATAAGCATCCCCAAGGGCATCAGGGCCGCCTATACATAATGTTGGAAATCGGGTTGTGAGTGATTGTGAATGACCATCTATGACTGTTGCAGAGAATCACGACTCCTATTTTCAAATGCTGTTACTCTTATCATGGAATGTGATGGACTGGGCGGGTAGAGTGAAAGATGACGGCACTCGTGGGTATTTGAGTAAACATGACGTTATATTAATTCAAGAGACATGGTGTATAGAACCCATAGCATTGGATGGATACAAAGCCTTTGATCTGGAAGCAGAGCCCTCTAAGCATGGTAGGGCCAAGGGTGGCCTAGGTATCCTAGTCTCAACATCACTAAAAGTTAAAATTGATAGGTTACCCTCTCATCCACAATAGTTATACATTATCAACAAGTCTCAAGTATTATAATAAATGTCTATCTAACACCAGCAAAAACTAAAGCGCAAATAGAGACAGAGTGGAGGAACTTGGAAGGCTATCTCTGGAACATAATACTAAATAATCCAAAGGCATATGTCATTATAGGCGGAGATTTTAAAGCGAGAATAGGGCAAGATGATGTCAGGTTGTACTCCAGTATGAAGATATGCCCACCTGAATCAGGGAAACACTTACTGCCTCTACACAGGATGTCCAAAGATAGTAAAGTGAATTATGCTGGACATAAGCTAACACAGATGATCAGTCGAGTCTCCTTATTTTAAATGGGTCTTACCCAGATGGCCACCCTGCAGAATTAACGTACTGGTCTGGAGAAAGGATGAGCATTTTAGACTATAGTCTCTGAGTCTGTAGTCCAATACATTGAATCCTTTAAGGTTGGCGACTTTCAGGATAGCGATCATCTACCTTTGATTATGGTGCTGGATTTACCATGGTTTAACCCACGCATCAAAGACCTTTATAAAGAAGTTTTAGTTCAAGATAAGTCTGTGAAAGTGGCTAGATGGAACCCTAGAATAGAAAATAGGATAGCTAATCTGCTGGCCTCGGATCAACTAGACGAGATTCTACAGGAAATCTCTACGACTGAAAACCCGGAGGGCTGTATGAGGAACTAACCCTAGTTATCTATAAAACCATAGATGAGGCCAACAAGTACACCACAACAGTAAACAAACGGTTCTCTGCACCCTGGTTTGACCGAGAGTGCAGAGTAGCAAAAAGAGATCTAAGAAACAGCTACAGTAGGTACAGAAGCAACCCAGAAGGGACCCAATATTGGGTACTAAAACAACAACGAGCTCATTATAAATTCCTTCTTCGACGCAAAAAAAAAAAAAGATGCTGAAGGTAGAATGTGGAGTCAATTAAGCTCAGCAGTTAAAACTAAGAACACTTCCCTTTTTTGGCATCTGGTATCTGACCATCCAATTAGCTCCCCCATGGCCATGAACAATTACATCCTACCAGAAGTTTGGGAACAACATTTTAGAGGACTGTATAGTAGTTCTGAACTTGCAGAGTATGAAATTGATGAATTGGACAATCTCCCTCAATGACCACCAGTGAATTCGGTAGAAGTGAGGAATCTTATTCAAACCTTGAAACCTGGTAAAGCCCCGGGATCGGATCTAATAACTTCAGAATTAATTAAGAAAAACTCTGACTGGTAGGTACCAATTATAACATCTTTATTTACAGCAATTGATAATACTGGGAGAATTCCCAAGGATTGGGGGCTGGCGATAATTGTTCCTATATATAAGAAAGGAAACAAAGATCTTCCATCAAACTACAGACCTATTAGCCTACTTAATATATTAAGTAAACTGTATGCTAGACACCTGCAGTGGAAATTATGAGATTGGATTGATCAAGAGAACTGTTTGGCTGAAGAACAGGCAGGGTTTAGAGAGGGCCATTCAACTCTGGACCAGTGCTTGATTCTGGAGCATTTAATCTCAAAATATTCTTCTAAGAACCCTGTGTCTCTGTATGCAGCTTTTATTGACTTTAGAGCCGCCTTTGATTCAATCTCAAGGAATATTCTACGGGCTAAATTAAGAGGTTCTACTATTGACAAACACCTCTTATTTTTGATTAGAGCTCTACACAAAAATACTACAATACAAGTTAAAACCAACTCACAAGGCCATCTTACAGCTCCTATTAAGACTGAGAAAGGTGTAAAGCAGGGATGTATACTGGCTCCCCTGTTATTCAACCTTTATATAAATGACCTAGCAACTCAGTTAAATCTTCCGGAACATCATCCCCCTAAATTGGCAAGCAAACACATTGCTATACAATTGTATGCGGATGATGCCGTGCTTCTCTCAAGGACACCAATAGGACTTAAGAGAATGCTGCGGACACTTTCTAAATATTGCCAACAAAACCAATTGGAGATAAATTATGATAAAACAAAGGTCATATCCTTTGCTAATAGACCAAAGAGGCATACCTGGTATTTAAATCAAGTCTGCATTGAACAGGTACAACAATACAAATATTTGGGTGTTACTGTTCAGGCAAATAGGAAGAAAAACTCGCATATAAAGTATGTTGTATCTAATGCACAAAGAAGTGCTGGTCCAATACAAAAATTCTTTTGGACCAAAGGGGGGTGAAATGTGACAGCAGCCATCAAACTAGGGCAAAATCTTTGGCACAATTGATCTATGGTGCTCCTTTTAGTATTGTAGGGAACAGATCCACGATGGAAAAACTTCAAACTAAATTTTTAAAAGCCATACTATTGCTGCCAACCAATGCATCAAATGCAATGGTTCGTCTGGAAACAG
Source organism: Intellagama lesueurii (assembly GCA_037013535.1). Lineage (NCBI taxonomy): Eukaryota > Metazoa > Chordata > Lepidosauria > Squamata > Agamidae > Intellagama > Intellagama lesueurii. The sequence goes on from JBAJHW010000011.1 coordinate 22,001,292, forward strand.
GACTAGTAACTATAGAGGCTAGACTTTGGATAATTGTCCTGTCATATTGGTTAAAATTGAACCACACTAACTCTGGGCTCGCCCATTTGATATTAAAGGACAACTCTGTCTCCCCGTGGATGGAACAGTTGGAGAACAAATTGGGGTACTACGGATTCTCACATCAGTATCTAATGTCTATGAGTTATGACCAAGCCAAAAGTCTGATCAAACAAAGGATCTTAGACATAGAAAGGCAGCATGATCTGAATAGAGTTAAAGCACATATAAGGGATATCATCGGTATTAATAGAAACACATCAATGCCTTATGTAAGCGAACTTGAAAATTCTGAAAGTAGAAGGGCGTTTATGCTAATCCGTATGGACATGTTGCCTTCTGCCATCTTGGAGGGCAGATATAAGAAAATTCCATATTTGAATCAGCTGTGTGTATGCGGGGAAGGAAGTATAGAGACCTTGGAGCATGTACTCTTGGACTGCAAAATTTACAAACAGATCCGGGAAAGCTACATCAATCCAATTATTTTTGGCAGGGATGGGGGTGACAGGAAGGGCTGTCTCCAGACCTTGCTAGAAGATAGAAATAAGGCTACAACTTACAATGTGGCCAAATTTGGCCGGCTAGCCATCAAGCTAAGGCAAGTTTGGATTAATCAAATGGATAAAGACCCCATTGAGTAGCGTATGGTGACTAAGGCCATTTAGGCTAGCAAAGGCCCCTCAGGTCACTAAAGGATGACAGTATAAAAATAGAGTTCTTCTCTATTTTATAAGCGTCTTTTATATATATACTGTACAGTGGTGCCTCGATTTACGAACTTAATCCGTATCGGAATGGTGTTCTTAAGTCGAAATGCTCGTAAGTCGAAGCACCATTTCCCATTGAAATGCATGGGAACGGGATTAATCCGTTCCAGCATTTCAAAAAAATACCAAAAAAAATATAAAGCACACAGAAAGCCCCATCGGAAGGCGCTGGGGCTTTAAAAACAACAACCAAAAATAAACAGAGCAAGCCCCGAAGGCTGCCAAATAATAATAATAATAATAAACAGAGCAAGCCCCGAAGGCTGCAAAAAACAAAACAAAACAAAACACAAAAAAATAAACATCGAGCAATCCCCACGCTGGGACTGCAAAAAACAACACAGCACAGAAACATAACCCCCCTCAGCCGAAACCCACCCTGCATAACCCACCCAGAGGTTTCTAAAAAGGAAAAAGCAGCACCTTACCAGGCAGACCGAAGCACTCACTCCCCGGCGGGGACCCTCCGACCCGCGCGCCTCAGCCCAGTGCCTTTGGCTGCCCTTACTCATGAGTAGACCCGTGCCTTCGGCGGGCCTTACTCATGAGTAGACTTGCGCTAGGTATGGGCAGGGAGTGCACTGGCTTCCCGTGCCCGGCGGCGATCGGGAGCCGCCCCCGCCTCTCCTTCCTCCTCCTGCATTGCAGGAGTAAAAAAGTTCCCTGACCCCATCCTCTAACCGTTGGGGCGAAAGAGCTACAAAGAAGCAGCCTCTTCGCCACCAATGGTTTGAATTTCCCGCCTTTTTCCCCTGCCTTTTTCTGTTCTTGCGTCGAAGCTCTGCTCGCAAGTCGAAGCAAAATTTTGCAAGCGGAGCTGCTCGTAAGTCGAAATGTTCGTAGGTAGGGGCATTCGTAAGTCGAGGCACCACTGTATATTTTAAATTCTAACCATTTTGGAACTTGTTATATATGGTTATGAAGATGCTGTTTTGTTGACTTGTCATTGGTTTTGTGTATTGACTCAATGTTTCAATGGCCTTTGGCTAAAATTTGAGTACTGTATTATGTAATTCTGCTTTAATTTCTGTCTCTGTCTTCTGTGTATTTTTCTCAATTTGTGTTTCCATTCAGTTTTAAATGTTTCTCCATTTCTTTTTTTAATCTAATTCACTTTTCAGCTCTTCTTTAAGCTCTGAAGAAATTTTCTCCATTATTTTCTTAAACTCTGCTGTCTTCTTTCTCCATGTCACTTCTCTTAACGTCTCCCCTTTATTCATAGTTATTTGTTTCAAACAGATGATGGAAATATCTCCTTGTACTTATCGTTACATATTGCCAAACTTTCAGCAGAGCCAGCCCGTAATAGAGTTGTTTCCCCTTCAAAAGATTCAGAAGGTTCAATTTGTAATCTTGAGAAACTATAATCTGAGGAGTGACATCTGTTGTGTTTCCACTTCGGCTTGTCCCTCCCTCTCTTTGTCTGTTGCCTTGGCAACCTCTTTGAAACCTGTGATAAATGTGACATGCAGCCTACATGAAAAGTTCCAGAGGCACTGGCTGCAACTTCATGGTCAAATATTGTGGGATTTGCTGTGGATGTAAAATGGATGAATTTGCATTTCTTTTCACTGATCAATGATCACGTGACACAATGGCCAATTCGAATCAGTCCAGCCCTGTTTGCTCTTGACAAAGTTTTATTTCTCTGACACTGGAGGTACTACTTTTTTCAAGCAAGAACAATTCAAATGGACTTTCCCCTGGGTGATCAGTTGTTTCATGTTCCAAAAAGATGGTGATGTAATAAGCTGGACCCACCCGTACAATCTTTCTCCTTGTTGTCTCAATGCATTTCTTTATTTTTTAAAAAACAAACTACAGAGTTTAATACTAGATCACCTTATCACTACATTGATACACTAGAAAGTTAAAATCTTTATTGCATAACCAACAGATCATTGCAAATTTTAAAAGAATACGCTGCATTAGAGCAACAGTACTACCATGCCATAGGCATCAATAAAAATACAATGAATTAAAATAATGCTAATACAGTGGACCCTCGACTTACGGAATTAATCCGTATTGGAACAGTGGCCGCAGGTCGAAAAGTCTGTAGGTCGAGGGTCCATTTCCCATAGGAATGCATTGAAAACCTATTAATCCGTTCCGGCAGAAGGAAAAAATACCCCCCTCCAAAAAAATTAAAATAACAGCAACAGTGGAGCAAGTCCCACGCTGGGACTGGAAAAAAAAAAAATCACCGAAAAACAAAACAACACAGAAACATACCCCCCCCAGCCCAAATCTACCCTCCAAAACCCACCCAGAACAACTTTTAAAAAAGAAAAAACAGCAGCACCTTACCAGTCTGAAGCCTCCCGGGGTTCTGCAGAGGCTTCCCGCGCTTGCAAAGCCGTGCTAACTCGCGGGTAGACCCGCGCCTTTGGTGGCGCTTACTCGCGAGTAGACCCGCGCCTTCGGGTTCAAAGGTTCTCATCTGTCCTTTACAATTTTAAGTGCACTTGGAAAGCAGGAGCTCTCTCAACTGCGACACACCCTATATACAGTAATGGCCAACAGACCTACAGCACAAAGAAGCAGCCTCGGCGCCACCTATAGTTAGAAAGTTGAATTGCCCGCCTTTTCCCCCTGCCTATTTCTGTTCTTATGTCGATTCTCCGGCTGGAAGTCAAAGTGAAATTTTCCGGCTGGAGAAGTCCGTAACTCGAAAAGTCCGTAAGTGGAGCTGTGCGTAAGTCGAGGGTCCACTGTATTGATACTTTAAAATGGGGCTGTAAATATGATAATTATTTATTTAAACATTTTTTAACTAGAACCTTCTAAAATTCAATGAAAAAAACTTAAATATAACATTTAAATTATGTTCCATGTGGCTATCCTCATACATCTAAATCTTTATGGCAATTTACACAAATATTTTCCAAATACTTAGCTCTACTTGTAGAGCAAATATTGCGACTCTATTTATTGTATGTGAATTAAGTGTTTGCAATAACAAGCTCAATTTCTCTGGGATGCTTCTATATTTCACTTTCTTTAAGATGGGTTGTAAATATTTTTCTCTTATATCCATATACAGCGGGCAATCAAGCACATAATGAGCCAAGTCCTCAAGAACAGGATTTCCACAAACACACAATCTATCATCTAAAGGGATACCCTGAAACCTACGCTATTTCATCATAGTGATACACTAGTTTAGCGCTTAATCACTTCTGTATGGACAAAAAAAAGATAAAAATTGATGTGAAACAGAAACAGCTCTCATGATCTACAGCTGACTACTATTATAAAATCATAGAATAATGGAGTTGGAAGGGGCCTATAAGACCATCAAGTCCAACCCTGTGCTCAATACAGGAATCCAAATCAAGGTATAGTAGGACCCCCTTATCTGCGGGATCAGTACCTGCTGATTCACATATGACTGTATATTCCTAATATTCAACAGAAAACTAGCTTCCTGTAAGTACAGCCCATTATTATGTGTTCTGCACTCTGGGATAATCAAGAACAGATGTTGCCCCTCCTCTGTAAACATTTTAAATTTCTATCATTATCTCCCCTCTGTCTTCTTTTCTTAAGGCTAAACATGCCCAGTACTTTCAGTCTTTCCCATTCAATACTTTAAACAGCCCACCAGTTTTACAATGAACTATAAAAGGAGAGTCATGGATTGGCAGAGGGCAGGATCAAAGGAAAGGGGGCTGTGGACCAAATTGCATCAGATTGAGGAGCCAGTGTGGACATTGGAACTGATACAATCCTCAGTCTCCATGCAATCACCTAATCCAAACAGAAGCATAAAATAGGCTGTGAATCAAGCCACAGTGTAGTCACAGCATCAGTCTTGTTAATCAGCTGCAGTAAAACTGGGTAAGTAACCTTGGATAGATAACCATAACATACTTTAAAGGCTACTCTAAAGATCTGTATTACAAAGTCTGCAGTACAACTATATATGAGAACCACTGTTTTAAATTGCAACTTTCATGCATCTACTTTGTCATGTACAGGAATAGAATGAATTGTTTATCCTCTTATAATATTTTTTTTAAAAAAGCATCAGAAAGCAGTGGACCATGAATGTTCTTGAAGGTGCCTTAAGTGTCTTTGTTTTTATTGCTGCAACAGACTAACATGGTTACACCCCAAAGCAAATTCATGGAAGGGAACACCGTGCAAACAAGTGAATGGGACTGATAGGGGGAAAGAATGATCCACTCTACTCCTAGCCTGCCAACCTACTTGTCCTCTGCAATGGCTATGGACTTCTATTGCTTTCCTCTAGGGCAACAATAGAAATCAAGTTGCCTGAGGCAGAAGGGACAGAGGGATCCATGATTTCTCTACTTGTCTGCTCACTTCCTGGAACAGAATTCCTTGCTGCCTCTGGTGATCATATAAGAACATAAAGATACAGAGGAATAGCATTGGGTTCACTTCTTTCTTTTTACATGTGTGGCTGAAACCTCTGAAAATCCAACCTTTACATTTCGCATTCTCTCTCCATCCAGTTACTGGAGTTTAAATAACCCATTTATTTTGCATCCTCTCATATTTCTTGGATTGAAAAAACTTACCACTAAAAATATCAAGGAGGACTAAGAGCCTATACAAAAAGCATGGTATACCACAGAGGCTGAAATCCAGCAAAATAAAGATACACTGCGTAAGTCTGATGATGTCATCAGTTGCAGTCATATTTTTGGTTATTTCCCACTCCACTTCAAAATTCCTAGGCTCCCTTGGGATCCCACTGGCCCTGGGGAAGTCTTTGGCAATAGCAGGATGGGGAATGGGAATCTTAAATGTCCAAAACTCACGGCTGCTGATCCTGCTGTGGCCACTAGGACTGGCAGCAGTGAATTTCAGACATTTAAAACCTCCTCCTGTCCCACTTTCCCCAAAGGCTTCCCAAGACTAAAGGAGCCTAGAAACATTGGTGGTGGCGGGGCAGGAATTTTTTAAAAATTACCAAACTACATCTACAGTTGATGGCATCGTCAGACTTGTACAGTATAATTTTACATTACTGGATTTCAGCCATATAGTGCTGCAAATGCCTAACATTCAGATAAAATAGTCATCAGGATTTTATGATTTTATTGAGTTCCTTCTGTGGCATGCTATAATTTTTGTACAGGCTTTGTCTTGATACTTTTGAGCATGAAATCTGATTTTAAATTTTTGAAGAGCTGTGAGAGGGCACGTAATATGGATACGGCTTAGGGGAGAATGCAAAAGCTAAACAAGAAATAAATTTCATGAACATAAAATATGCCCACATTATTCTACAGCCCATCTAATTATTACATCTAATTATTCCCAAAAACCACCCCAGTCATTTAATAGTAAAATATTACTCACTCTTCCTATTTCTGCAGTCCATGAGACAACGATTGTGTTTGGTACTGTTGTGGACAGCCGCACAAGTGAGGTGATGTTGATTGGTCTGCTAGGTCGCTTTGGTTCAACCCCATTTTTAGTTGGTGGAAGATAGCCCTAAAATAACATACATAAATCACCACTGTGATAGCAATGAACAGTTTCAGTTATTTTATTAATTGTTTCTGCTCACCACAGATTTTCAGAGTAGGTCATTGTGCTCCTTTTACCAATTATGAACAAAGGCTGAGATGTTTATATCTGGCCAATATCCAGCCATTCTGCTCTATCTCCCTTGCTACCTTGTCCCTCATGATGGACAGAAAGGCATTATAATCCTCTTAGGTCCTCTCAGAGACAGTATAATAGGAAAATAATGCCAAAACCTTAGGATTTTGCATTCTTGCTCTTTTCAAGTTTTACAAATCCAAACATTATAGGCAGCACTTGAGTAGATGACACCTGAAAAATTGCAAATGGAAGCAACAATAAAACTCAGTAAAGTAATGTATGCCACCTGTCCCATCTATGAACAATTAAGACTCCCACAAGGTACTGATCAGAGCTGTTCAATTCATATCACTAACTGTGTTGACATCCACCAAACATTTTTTAAGAGGAAACAACAATAGAATCAAATTTCTAGAGATACTCACAGGAAGGCTACATGGCTTCCCATTAACTTTCACACAAAGATTTGGTGGGAAGTGATCTTCCTGTGGGCAACTGGTTTCAGATAAGCAAAACCTAAAGAAAAGATAAAACTGGTGATGTTTTTGAAATTTTGGATCCATAAACGTCTTCCTCCTCTTCAGCATAGGTTAGATAACATCATGGCTATTTTGACTTCAGAAACTAAAGTTCTAAACAATGAAGTTGTGTTGCAAACCAGTCTCAAAGATTTTTCTCCTTGCACTGCTTTTCCCATTTATTTTACCTTGAATCATTAGCTGCAATAATCTGTACTTTTTTGTTTTGCATTATGTTTCCGTAGTAATACTGTACATGACAAGCACTTTAAGAACTTCAAATGAAAGAGATGTGCTTTTTACACTCATCACAATGATGAGCCACAGGAGCCACTGTGGTGTTGTGCTAAGGATAGTCAATTAAAACTGAGGACACACAGGCTCAAATATCCTCCCAGATATGGAGCCCACTCCAAATGAGCCCCACGTCTCCAAAATATGACTGCTTCAGTGAGACTGCTTATTTGAAACATATCTCCACAAGCAGGAAGGTGAGAAGATGTTTGTGGAAAGACTTTAATCCATGGTTTGTAAACTATGTCACAGATTTTCAAGGGATCTTGCATTCTCTAACTATGGCTAAGGCTTTAGCCTCTTCCACCCACAGTTTTGCCTTGTCAAAACTGCCTCGCTTGACAACCAGTTATGGTCTTTCCCACTGTTCTCACTTCTATCTCAGTATCTGCAGCAGCAGTTAATTATTACAAACACCTGCAGTAAGATTTTCCAGGTTCAAGTTAGCCACACCCTAGTTACATGCATCTTTGTTGTTGTTGTTGTTTTGATTTATATATCATTCCATAGTGGTAAAGCAATCTCTAGGCAGTTTGCTACAAAATTATGCAAACAGCAATTTGCTCCCCCCCCCCCCAGCAAGCTGGGTGCTCATTTTACCAAACTTAGAATGATGGAGAGCTGAGTCAACCTTGAGCTAGCTACTTGAATCCATTGGGGGTGAACTCAGGTAATCAGCACAGGCTTGACTGCAGAACTGCAGTTTAACTCCTGTGCCACAGGGCATCTCACTATTTGCAATGGTCAACTGCTTGTTGCTTATGAGTTCATGAGTAAGTGTCTCCTTTTTAGATCTATGTTATGTGCCCAAGATGTCAGAAGGATCTGCCTTCAAGCGACATGAGAGTACTTGCAGAATTTCAGGGACTGGGGAATCAATGCTACTTTCCACTCTTCCTTTACAAATATTCATTAGCAGAACAAAGGTGAGTATATGCCATAGGAAACCTTTACTATATTTCCATAGGTAAATCCACAGTTGGCAAACTTGGAGAAGGGTGGATGCTTAAGTTTATTCCTTTTCAAATACTTGCATTTAATTTTAAAGTAAATTTAAATTGCATTTAAATTTAATTTGAAAGTTGTACATGAATTTTGAAGCTGCTATTTCTATGCTAATAAAAATAAGTTGAGTAATAAGTACTGCAAGAGAGGGGGAAAATCCTATATTTGCTTTTCTGAAATCCAGTGACTGTAAACACTGATTCGTGGTAGGAATAGGGAAGAAAAGGTAACAGGGAAAACAAAAGTGAATTAAAAGCTAATGAAGTACTAAATCAAAAGATAATGAACGATCTTGGACACTATTCATTTAATAATGTCAAGGAGGCAGAACAGGGTTTAATTCCAAGGGCTTTAGGCCTCAAATAGGTTTCAAATTCCAAGGACTTTAGGCCTCCTTACTAATTTTAAAGAGGCCAGAGGGCTGCATTGAACACACTCATTGGCATATGTCCTCTACTCTATGGATACAGGCAAATACGAACACACACAGTCCTCCTTCAGCAGATAATGACAACTTAATCAAAAGAGTAGCCAATTCTGCTGCCACAAGCAAGCGATGGCAACCTGTGAAACACTGAAAAGTTTATTTCACTTCATCTCTTTCTCTATCTTAGTCCAGGTCCGATGAAGGTGATGATGGGAAATAAAAAAAGGAATAGTTAACTTCCAGTGCCTAGAATTCCACCTTGCTTCTTCCCATAATTAGAGGAAACACAATAAAAGTTAGACAGAGGTGTATATATTGTTCTACTTTGCATGATTTATGTAGGCTGAAATGCCATCTTTCTTGTCACACAAATGGGGTGGTACTTAACTAATACTGATATTAGATTATAATAAAACAGTACCTTAGCTGGACCTGCACAGTGAAGTCACATTTGGTTCCAGAAATATCCCTAGCAAAAACATTGAAGATGTCACATTAAAATAAACAAGCATAAGAATTGAATATTTAAGCTTTAAAACACTGAGTATGTTATCACCTGTCTATGCTAGCACACTTTTCAGACAAACACATTAAAGATGGTAATATTGTTTATCAGGATTTCTACCCATTCCAACGTCCAATGACAGAAATGCCACATATAACAACAATTCTACTAAACAATAATAGACAAAAGACATATCTCCAGATGTTTTGGACAGTCCAACATGAATTATAAGAGCTAAAACCCAAAACCTCTATAGTTAAATCTTCCACCCACCCCTACCATAAAGCATCAGTTACAGGCTAGCTCTCATTAATTAACTCTGGACACCTGAGAACAACTAAATCTGGTGGGCTACTTCAGGAGAAAAGGGATAGCACAAGCAACAGCTTTGAATCTACGTACTTTACAACAGTCACTTGGCATCTACTTTGGTGTCATTTTAACACTAGAAGGATGGCCTTTTTATTTTCTCTGGCTATTTAAATCAACTTTAATGTCTGTTGATTGTTTTATACTGTTTTTAAATTGATTGTCTTAAATTCTTTTTTGCTAATTTTGATTCATTCTAAGGGGGACAGTATAAATCACCTAAGGATACACACACTCATTTCCAAATTCCTACTGATTCACCAAGAGATTAAAATCTCCCTATAGCTACTGCCATATTACTATTGCAAACTGACTTTTCTCCCCTCTCTCCCCAATAATACTTGCCACACATACTATGCAATCCCCAAATTACACAACGGCTGAAATCCAGTTTGATAAGGTTCTAAGACATAAGACTGATGAATGCATCAGACAAGGCAATTCCGCAGAAATTAAACATTTCCTCCTCCCATCCTAATCCCCCCCAGGGGTCCAGAGTAACCCCTTTCATGTTGGGAACCTGTGGGATGGGAGAGGGAAGTCTTTAACTACCAAAAATCACCATGGTGACTTTTTCGTGACAATTTTTGGTATTTAAAGACTTTCCACTGTGGACAGGGGATGGAATGAAGAAATGTTTAATTTCTGAAAAACTGCCCTGACTGATAACATCATCAGTCTTATGTCATAGAATGTACATGGACCAGATTTCAGTCATACACTTTTAAAAGTGTTTAACACGTTAGAATCAGCAGCTTTGCATTAAAAAGCAGTAAGAGCACAACCACTTACATTGAACTGCTAATCTGCTGCACTTGCTGTGGAGTCAGGGCAAATGCAAAGCAAGTTTCCCGAAATCGCTGGCTATTATCTGATGCTATGGGAAGACAAGAGGATATTGAGTGCACTTGAATGAACCAAAAACTTCCAAAGACATTTATTCAAGCAAAAGGAAGGATATTTCTGCCTATCAGCTTTTGTAAAATACAGACACCTTTATGGGGATTGCGATGGCCACATCTGAAAATCCCAAAAGATTTAATGTCTAATTCACCTTTACAATTGGAGAGAACAAGTACAGACTTGTACATATTCAAAAGATTATTATTTCTCTCAAAGACAGAGCCTCACTTTACCTTGCTTTACATGCACTTTAAAAATTAGTTTCCAAGCCTCAGTTATACAAAGGAGATGTTGGAGTAAAACCATGTAGTAAAGTTTGAGAAGATATGAACTATGTCAGGGACCAGACAGGGGGAGTGTGTCTCTGCTGGTTCTGCTGGACCTCTCAGCAGCTTTCGATACCATTGACCATGGTTTCCTTCTGGGCCGTCTCTCTGGGATGGGAACTGGAGGCACTGTTTTACATTGGCTCCAGTCCTTCCTGGGGGGAGAACTCAGAGGGTGATGTTGGGGGACTCCTCTTAAACACTGGCCATTGGTCTGTGGTGTCCCTCAGGGTTCTGTTTATCCTTAATGGCTGATGGTCTGAGAGGTATTTTTAAATGGATTGCTGTGCTCTATGGTTTTAAATGTGTTTAGTATTGGTTTTATTTACCACTTTTAACATAATACTTGTTTAATTTATTTTTAATATTTGTATATTCACTGTTTTTAGCTTTCGAATATTGTCCTTTTAATGATGTAAGTCGCCTTGGGTCTTTTTTAAGAAGAAAGGTGTGATCAAAATATTTTAAATAAATAAATTAAATAAGATACAGGAAATATCTCAATCTCAATATGAACATATAAACATGAGCAAAAGTCTCATTCTTGCAAATAAAGATAAGGCAATTTATTTTGTGCTGCTCTTGAGAAGAGAAAGGATAACATGTCTTAAACAAAAACAAGCAAAACTGTGCAAATAATGCTTTAATACAAACGACACAGGGGGATGACAGCTCCTATTTTAATGCATGGATATTTAAGGGTTAAAATCATTAGAGAGGCTGTCTGCATTTTTTAAAAAAAACGAGCCACTCACTCTATTCTTGCTGTGTGTTTTGCAAAGTGAGAACTAGAGTTGCACAGATACAGTTTCCACAGAGTATGAAGATGAACTGCAGACAAATTACCAAAAAATGACACTTGTTTTATTCTTGCCCAGAAGCAAGGGACAGAATTTTGAAGGGTCAAAAAATTTCCTATGATGTTTTGTCCAGTAAGTATTCTTTATACCTGTATTCAATGTACCCTCTAATTTTCAGCCCCACTTGGCAAGGCTATGCCTCTCGTACGTGCAACCTCTCCCCTGTGTGTGCTGCACACGGGGTTCCATCGCAAACAGAACCAAAGGGGCTGTGTGGAGGAGGAGGAAAGCTACGCAGAGGGAGACAGAATCGTATGCATGCAACTGCGCACCATAGAGGGATCCTTGCCTGTATTGATCTTTCATGGTAATATGGAAAAAAAGAGGAGAAGGTAGATTTAAATTATGGCAATATAAATCAGTGATTAAAACCAGCAAGAAAAAGGGCTGATTTAAATCAAGTTTCTCATTAATAACATCTGTATTTTGCTGAAGCATAGTACAAATGTGACTACTAAACCAGTAGTTAATGCTATCATTGGCCCAAAGAAGGGGGGTTGACTGAGACAAATGGAAGGGTTGTGAAGTTTCCTCTCTTCTGCAGCTACCCCCCACACACACACACATTCTAAAAACTGGAATAGGAAACTGCCTGAAATAGGCTTTCAGCATGAAAATGGGCTGCAGTGGAAGGAGCAGGGGCCAAAAAACAGGACTTGGAATATACCCTTATTAATATGCACCCAAGGATATGCACAATATAAATTTTGCACACTTTTCTTTTTCTTCATACACAGCAAATGCCTGTATTCCTATACAGAGAAGCTTTCTTCCAACCAAAACCTATGACACTCTGCAAGGTTTAAGGTATGATCCTACAAATATTTAAGGAAATATTTAGGTAAATAGGCATATGATGTGTTGTGAAGCTGCAAATCCTTCCATGCTTGCCTAAGAGTAAGTGCTCTGAATTCAATGAAACCTACTGCAGACTAGTTACATGGAGTTGTTGTGGGGATAAAGTAGGGAAGGAGCCCTGAGTTCAGTGGAAGAATGGTAGGGTGTACGTTAAGCATGTACAGTACACTCAGTGAATAAATATAAAAATTCATTTTATGTTGAGGAACAGGAATATGTACACTGGGTAATGCTGTTCTCTTCTTTCTGCCTTGGCTTAGCCTACTCTCACAAGAACTAATGTCGCTCGGAGGGTCGGGGTGGGGGAGTTGCTATAGTCTATAGGAGTTCTGTCTCCTTGACCAGGCTTCCTATTCTTTTCAGAGGACGTCTTGAGGGCCTGTATTGTGTGTCGGGCTTACGAGACAGATTGGGGATTCTGTTGGTGTACTGCCCACCCTCCTGCGTACCAACGGTCTCCCTGCCTGAGCTGACGGAGACAGTCTCGGACCTGGTGTTGAGGACTCCCAGGCTGTTGGTGCTGGGGGACCTCAACATCCATGCCGAAGCTGCCTTGACTGGAGCGGCTCAGGACTTCATGGCCGCCATGACAAGCATGGGGCTGTCTCAATGTGTCATTGGACTGACGCATGAGAAGGGCCATACTTTGGACCTGGTTTTATCAACGGGACTGGAAGATGGTGGTTTGGATGTGGAGGGGCTGGTTGTGACTCCACTGTCAGACCACTTCCTGGTCAAGTTTAGTCTATTAGCTTCTTCTCTGCAAGGGTGGGGGATCTATTAAGATGATCCACCCTCAGAGACTAATGGATCCAGATGGTTTCCTGAATGCTCTGGGGGATTATCCGTCTGATATGGTCGGTGCTCCTCTTGAAGCTCTGGTCACTCTATGGAATAGGGAGATGACCCAGGCGGTTGACACAATTGTGCCTAAGCGCCCTCTCCCTGCACGCAGAGCCCAGACAGCTCCTTGGTATACATCTGAATTGCGGGCGATGAAGCGAGAGGGGAGACGGCTGGAGCGCAGGTGGAGGAAATCCCGCTGGGAGTCCGATCGAACACAACTTAGAGCCCATTATCGGACCTATTCCGTGGCAATATGGCTGGCGAAATGGCAATATTTTGCCATCCGTATTGCTTCCTCAGAATGTCGTCCAGCAGAGCTGTTTCGGGTGGTCTGGGATCTTCTTCAACCGGGAAATCCAGTGGAGGTCCCGGACTGCTCATCAGCTCACTGTGATGAGTTTGCCATTCACTTTGAGGGAAAAATCGCTCAGATTCGCAGTGGGTTGGACTCCACCATTAGTGCAGAATCAGAGGATGTGTCCAGTGTGCAGTGCTTCGGTCAAGTATTAACGGATGAGTTTCAATTGTTGAGACCTGAGGATGTGGACAGGGTGCTTGGATCTGTCCATTCTACCACCACTCCGCTCAACCCTTGCCCATCTTGGCTAATTGGAAGATCTGCCAGGGGGGTTCGTACCTGGGTCCAGGAGGCTGTGAGAGAGAGGGAGTGGTCTCTACTGTCTTGAAAGAGGCGGTAATTCAGCCACTCCTAAAAAAGCCTAACCTGGACCCAGGGCTGGTGGTTAACTACCGACCAGTGGCAAACCTCCCTTATTTGGGCAAGGTGTTGGAGCGGGTTGTGGCTGGGCAACTCCAGCCGCTGCTGGATGAAACTGATTTTCTGGATCCATTTCAATCGGGTTTCAGGCTGGGCTTTGGTACGGAGACTGCCTTGGTCGCCCTGTATGATTACCTTTGCTGGGAGAGAGACAGGGGGAGTGTGACCCTGTTGATACTCCTGGACTTCTCAGTGGCTTTCAACACCATTGACCATGGTGTCCTTCTGGATAGGCTGGCTGGGTTGGGAGCGCCACTTTACAGTAGTTCCGCTCCTTCCTGGCTGACCATGTCCAGAAGGTGGTGCTGGGGGACAGTTGCTCGGTCCATGGAGTTTATGTTATGGGGTTCCTCAGGGCTCGATACTGTCCCCCATGTTGTTTAACATCTACATGGAACCGCTGGGAGAGGTCATCAGGAGGTTTGGGCTGAGGAGTCAGCAATATGCTGACGACAGTCAGCTCTACCTCTCGTTTTCCACCAATCCAGGTGAGGCAGTTTCTGTGCTGAACTCGTGTCTGGACCTGATAATGGACTGGATGAGGGTTAATAAATTGAAACTTAATCCAGACAAGACGGAAGTGCTGTTAGTGGGTGCTTCGCCGGACAGGTTAGAAGGTCATTTCCCTGCCCTGAATGGGACTGCACTCCCCCTAAGGGACAGGGTCCGCAGCTTGGGGGTGCTCCTGGACCCCGGTCTAACTCTGGAAGCCCAGGTGGACTTGGTGGCCAGGGGCGTCTTCCTTCAGCTGCGGAAATTATACCAGCTACGGCCCTACCTGGACAAGCAGAGTCTCATGACAGTTACGCATGCACTGGTAACATCCCGTATAGATTACTGCAATGCGCTGTACGTGGGGCTGCCTTTGAAGATGGTCCGGCGACTGCAACTGGTTCAGAATTGAGCTGTGCAGCTGGTGAGTGGTGGGACCGCAAGGGAACACATCAGGCCAATTCTGTTCAAATTACATTGGCTACCAGTCACTGCCTGGGCCCAATTCAAAGTGCTTGTTTTGACATATAAAGCCTTAAACGGCTTGGGCCCTGGATACCTGAAGGACCGCCTCCTTCCATATAAATGTACCCAGCAATTAAGATCTAGCCAGGGGGCCCTCCTAAAAGAGCCACCCCTCAAGGAGGTAAGAGGGATGGCTTGTAGACAAAGGGCCTTTTCGGCAGCCACCCCCAGACTATGGAACGCCATCCCGAGTGGGATTCGTCTGGCGCTGACGTTGATGACGTTTCGGTTCCAGGTCAAAACCTTCCTGTTCCAGAAGATTTTTAATTGAAATAATATCAACTGTGGGTCCTGATGGCAATTTTTAGAGTACTGTATTTTTAATTGTATTTTAATTGTTTTATCTTTTATCTTTTTATTGCATTTAAATTGTTGTAAGCCGCCCAGAGACCTTTGGGTAGTGTGGGTGGCATATAAATAAAATAAATAAAATAAGTAAATAAATAAGAACTATGTAATGAACAAAAAGGAAATGCCTGTAGTAGCTTTATTAACTGAAGTATAGTGGGATAGTTACTAGTTGGACAGTTTAGATCAACCAGATTAAAATGAAATGCATTCATTTAATAGGTTGTAAATATTAATATTTGTGAAACTGTCAAACTGATTCTTCATTTGCACAGAAAACCTTCTTTTAACCCATTCTATCAGTGCAGAGAGTTAATGTAAAGGTCCTATATGATTATATCCAGATTATTTACTATTCATCTAGTTTTTAGATAGAACAGTGGTATCTGCATTTTTAACGTTTTGAAAAATCTGATTTTAAAAATCATTTAAAAACAACTGATTTTAATCTATTTTGGTAGCTTTATTGGACAAAACTTGAATTTTTACACCAATTATGCCATTTTAAAACCTAATAAAAGAGATGGTTATAATAAAATGAACTGAGTAAATCAACTAATGTACAGTATTTTAATTTAAATTATTAAAAAGACATCATAGCAAAAACTAAAGGTTTACTTCCCCTTTCTCAGCTACATGCAGTAGAACACACACTAATACATTTATTATAATAAACCATGAAAAGCTGATCTTAACGTTAGTCAGCAGCCCTTCCTCCCCAGGTTCTAATCAATTCACTTAAATTATGCAGAACCAGAATGAAATACCATGGTTCATTTCTTTCCTCCGCTTCCACTTCCCTGTTATATCCTCCACAGCTGGTTGAGGGACAATTGGGCATGTGGGCAGTTAGCAACATCCTCCCAAGTTGATAGAGACAACTGAGGGGCAAAATATCTTAAGACTCACTCACTCTACTTCCTGTAGGTGTCAAAAATATATGTGAATTGGAAGTCAACAGAATTCATATCACTATACAGTGGACCCTCGACTTACAGACGGCTCGACCTGCAGACTTTTCGAGTTACAGACTTCTCTGGCCGCAAAATTTAGGTTCGACTTGCGGCCAGAGAATCGACCTACAGACCGGAAATTCAAACAAAATGGACCAAAAACGGCCGGTTACGGATTAATCAGTTTTCAATGCATTGTAGGTCAATGGAGCCTCGACCTACAGACTTTTCGACCTGCAGCCACCGTTCCAATACGGATTAATTCCGTAAGTCAAGGGTCCACTGTACTGCTTACAGTAGTAGGGCACCTGCACAATGGAGCTGCAGTAGAAGGGAGAGGAGAAAGAGGAGAAGAGAAAGGAGAGGAGTCAGGTTAACACAGCAAAGGGGAAGCTAGAGGGAATGTGAAGGAAAGGAAAGTGATGGGGGCAAGCAGCAGGAAAGTTGACAGACCCTGTAGAGCTAGGGAGACCAGTGTAGGTGTATCTTTTCTGTCTCTACAGAGAGTTGTGTGTGGAGTGGGCAGATGGCGTGTGTATGGTCAGCTTACTGAATCCAGAATATACACCAAAAGAAGGTAGGTTTATGAATATTTCAGGGCTAGATTAGGGTCAATATTATGGCTTTAAATTTTTGGGTTTTTTTAAATATATATTTTTGTTTTACCTTTTTTTTTTTGTTTTGTTTAACCTTACTGGGTTTTGTGAGAATAGGGGTGGAATCCCCAAACTGCACACACAAAGTTTGCATATATATTGTCTGAGTGTTCCCTTTTGCAATGGATATCTGCCAAATTCTAAACACCATTGTTCTGTGATGTTTGGAAGATACTATCATGGGAAAAGTGGATTTTGGATGTTCTCAGAAGTTGTTGATAGTGAGTAGGTATTGAATAAGAAAAGTAGTGAAACATATAGCAACATACAGTAACGTAGCACACATACAGAAATAAGATTCCTCACGCCAAATGCAGCAAACTTTAGCTGACCTCGACACCTAGAAACATGGTAAGGCCTATGTGACCTCTAAACACATTGGAATGTTATAAGATGCTACAGGGGAGGTGTGAAGAGGTCTATTTACAACACAACAGATCCTCAGTCTTCAGGAAGAGCAACATCAACATATGGAATATACATCTGGGGTGCCAGGATGTCTGGAAATTAGAAGGACAATGAGAGGAGGGCCTCCATCACTCTCCATTTCCTGTCAAGAACCAATAGGTCACCGGATCACAGCCGGAACACCAATTAGGGCAAAGATCCAAACTTGTTGCTGATTTGGCCCAATCATGGTTTTGGGGTTTATGACTCCCCATTTGTAAACAGTATACTGTATATGGATCTGACCAATGTATTTTTGGAGTCTTCTCACTCTTTTTGAGAGGAGTCCCAGCTGTCTGTTTTGGCATATTTTGTTTTCTCAATAAAAATGTGTTGTATCACAGTTGGCTCATCTGTGTCCGATCCTCTGCCGGAGATTCGCTCAAATTTCCAAAAAGCCATAAAATCAAGATTGTTTTTATGCTTGTTTCATCACTGGGTCCTATTTACTTCTGAGCAGACATTTATAAACTGGACATTTGTACCATGCTAACTTTACCACAGAACATACATGCAAAGGGTTGGCTTGTCAGAACAATAGGTAGATGCACCTTTTCTATGTGGGCGTGGATGCTGCTGTTGCTACATGTTTAGTGTGGTCTATGGCTCCTCCTGGTTGAAGACACTCTAGCATTTGACTCGGTTTATTAAATATCTTTGTCACCAAAAAAGTTCCACTCAAGCCATATTTGAAAACAAAGATGGTTAAAATGGCAGGGACCTTTTTGTCATAAAATTAGCACAAATAGCAATACACTTGACATTTTTCAAAATCCCCCTATAATGTTTTCATACACCAAAATCTCAAGGAAAGGTATGAGTTTCAGTCATTTGCACTAGGACATGAAGAAACTTAAAATACACCCTTGTGGTAGTCACACCATTACATGTGAAAGTTTAGGGGCAGTGAAACATGCTGTTATGTATTCTTATTGGTAGAATGCTGGGACACATGCCCCAAACAGAGATTATCAAAGTCTGTAGTCATAATTATACTGGAAAACACAGCAACTATTATATGTAAAAGGCACAAGTTCCAGACATCAAGAACAAGTTAAATGAAATACTAATGAAATATTGAAATGAAATATTGGTTCTTTCAGTATGCCACTTATGTATTTACTATAGGTGCCCTTGTACCTAGGGTACCCATAATGAAAGGCAACTGCTCTTCTCTAACTTGTAATGGTATGTTATGTTATCACTAGTTCTTCTAGAAGCAATGCTTTTCAAACTATTAAGAAGGTAACTGAATCAAATGGAAAACCAGCTACAGGAACACAAAATGTCTGCCTAACTGCTTAACAGGTCTACAAACAGTCAACCCTCAGATTTTTCTAGAGGGCAGATAGCAAGAAGCGATAGAGATGAAACAGCAGTAAAAGTGAATGTTGAAGTTCTAGGTTAAGAAGCAGCAGCAAAGGAGATAGGGAGGACACAGAAGATCTATGCAATTTAATTAAAACTAAGAGAAAATTACCTTTAAAAGAAAGGTAGAAACTGATCAGTATGCCAGCATGCAAAATGGAACTGAAATTTTCATCTTTATTTCTGGTTTGAAATTCAAAGTATGGCAAGTGAAGAGTAAAATATAAAGCCAACCCGTGCTGAGGGGGTGAGCATGTCATTCTACCATTAATTTTAGAACTTCACATCCATAGTGAAAGCAGCAAGCCATTTTAACTCAGTTTTCAAACTTTTTATCTCTTTTTGTTTAAGGCTTTCTAAATTTTCCTATTAAATTGTTCTACTGACACTACAGAGATACATTTGCCTAGTTATACATGAACAACAATTCTATGCCAAACATTTTTCGTTCTAAAATGCTGAATATTCACAGCATTCAGTATCTAGTGCACAGCAGCCTCTGGGTTTCCCCATTTTCCATCCACTGCACAGAAATGATTTTGTTTCTATTTTTCCCTCCCCAGAAGAGTACATGCATGCATGTACTCTCTTCAACCTACTGCGTAATCTCTGGATACAAGAAACAGATTTACTGCCATTCTGAGAAAAGCAACCCAGCCTGCTCTGTCTGTTGACATCTCTATGTACATTTGACCTATTTGATGTTTTCTCTACTACTCCCCAGAATTAAGTTTGTGTTTAATCAGTGACAAAGACGTTTGCAATCCCTGATTTCAAGTTACATACATTAAAATGAAACGATGTGAAAGGTATTGTAATAATCATAATTGCCATGTTCTTCTGAAATGCTTCAGTATCAGCCAGTTAGGAAACACAAAACAGAGCTAAAGCAACTAAACTTGTTAATACCATCATATACTAGATTGAATTTGGCCAGAGGTGGTTGTTTGACCTTGCATTGGAGTGCCTTTACCATGAGTAAGACCAGGTTGGTGTATGAGGTATAGTTCTCTGAAGGCGAGGGTGGGTGGTCATCGGCTACATCAGATTCTGGAGTAAGAAGGCTAATTTGTGAGTCCTGTGAGGCATCAGAGAGGGAGCCCTCTATATCAGAGAGGCCGTGCTTCGTACTGTCCACAACTGTTCACCTTCCAGGGTTGAGGAATGTTCATAAGAATGCTTCGAACTCGAGGATTTCTTTGTGTTGGACCTCAATGTTGATGGGTGTGGAGATGGTGCTACCTTGGGGTCCAAGGTTGGCTTGGTGTGATGTATGCCTGAAGGAAGTGGTACTGTTCTCATACTTCAATGCCAAAACCTGTACAGAGTCAGATTGTGTTGCTGCCGCACTGGGCCATTTCCGAGACCAGCCGGATTGCAACAATATGGAAGGTTGTGGTGATGGCATTGAATCCTCTGAGAGGTCTGGTGCCATATAGTCAGTGTGCTGATGGCACAGTTGCTGTCAAGGTTGAGCGAAGGTAGGTGGTGAAGCCAAAGCCGATAAGGGTGAAGATGGGTCAGTTTGATGTCGAAGGCAATCAGAATGAAGAAGGTAAGGGTTCAACTGGTTTAATGTTGAACGAGTGTGTCTCCAGTTAGGATGGTGCTGATTCAAGCCCCAGGATGACCCAAGTAGTAGGGCGAGTACATGTGCATTCCACAAGGTAGACCAAATGGGTGTTGGTGGTAGTCTGACATTGGCATGTAAGACAGGTGCAACCAGTCTTGTCTGTGTGGAAAATGTGGCACTGCAGTATGTGAGATCAGGCCACAGGGATAATGGTGTGGCCCTTTGTCATACTGGGGAGGGACAGACAGATGATGAGTCATGGCAGTCTTTTTCTTTTAAGATGGCAAAGCCTCGTGCACCATGGAGGCTAAGTCCAAATGCTCAGGGTACTACAAGGAGTCAGATGTCTGTGGGCTGTCTTAAATGTAAGGAAGGTCAGCAATAACTTCAGCAGAGATACGTTCCAGTCTGGAGAATTACTAAAAGCAGGTGACCTGAAAGTAGCAAAGGAGGTGCTTCACCTTCTGATGCCGAGGCCAGACAGACAGGGTCTAGAGGGGTCTCCTCTGGAATAAGAGAGGGCAGGCAGGGTTGTTCAGAAAGATTCTTCTTACAGTCATGTTTGGCCTTTTTAGGCTTAGGAGAATCTGGTGTAGTGTTCTTTTCCCCTCTAGGGCGTAGGGGAGCAGTTTGGTGGCGAGGCTGACGTCTGTCTTGACTTTGATGCCGACGGTTTCAACACTGATGTCGAGAAAGCTGATGGAGCTGGTGTCAGAACAGTGGTAGGTCTAGTTTTTGAAGTGTTTGGTTTCAGTGCCGAAAATAGAACTTTCACAGGGATGCACTAGGGGAATTGTCCTGTTTGGCCAAGGAAGCAGTTGAGTCCATAATGGAAGGTTTTGAGAGGTTCTGCAAACTATCAGTAGGTGGTTGAAGAGAACACTCCAAAAGAAAACAGCAGAGTCTCTGCTGGTGCAGCTTTAGGGCTGCTTTAGTAAGGTTTTTGCAGGCCTGACAAGATTATGGCTGATGCTCTTCTCCTTGGCAGTACAGGCAGTAAAAGTGGCCATCTGATGAAGCGACTTTGTTAGAACAAGTCATGCACCTATTAAATGGGCCCGCAGGAACCATAAAATAGTGGGAAATGGGGGAGGGGGACAAAATACAATGTCTCTAACTCTCTTATTTGTTTGTTTTCAGGGGATCACTCACAAAGAAAGGATAAAGAATAATCGAAGTTAAGGAAGGTATTGGAGAGAACATTTCAGAGAAGCTCCAGTGGCAGCTAAAAGGAACTGAGGGATTGAATGAGGTGGGCGGAGCATGTGCCTTAGGTGGATCACTCTGGTGAATGTGCTTTGAAGTTCTAGCGTGTTCCCAGGACCTCTGCACAGGCACAGAACTAGCCCATGTGTGTGATTCATATTTACCACAAAAAGAATCAAAAGGCACAGCTGGAAACAATTCCAGCAAGAAAAAATGTGGAAGACAGCAAGAAAAAGATGAATGTGGCTTCACAAAAAGCACAGAGAGGACATGGAAAAGAGAGAGACACATATAGGAAGTGGAAGAAAGACCAGGCTACAAAGGAAGGGTAGACACAAGTAGCAAAGAATTGCAGGATGGCATTAGGAAGACAAAAGCTGAGAATGAGCTGAGGTTAGCAAGAAATGCTAAAAGCAACAACATTTATCAGCTATGTCCATAGCAAAAGACACAGAAAAGAAATAGTTGCTCAGCTACTCAATGGGGATAGGAAAATGATAACAGAAGACAAAGAACTGGCAGCAGTGCTCAATTTCCACTTCAGCTCTGCCATTTCCCAAAAGACAGTCTATGCTGCTCCAGGCAAATGTGAAATAAAAAGAGAGGGAATAGGATTGCAGAGTGAGATTCATAAACAAGTAGTCAAGGAGTACCTTAATACTTTTGTTGTTGTTTAGTCGTTAAGTCGTGTCCGACTCTTCGTGACCCCATGGACCAGAGCACGCCAGGCCCTCCTGTCTTCCACTGCCTCCTGGAGTTGGGTCAAATTCATGCTGGTCGCTTCGATGACACTGTCCAACCATCTCATCCTCTGTCGATCCTGTCGCCCCCTTCTCCTCTTGCCTTCACACTTTCCCAACATCAGGATCTTTTCCAGGGAGATTTCTCTTCTCATGAGATGGCCAAAGTATTGGAGCCTCAGCTTCAGGATCTATCCTTCCAGTGATCACTCAGGGTTGATTTCCTTCAGAATTGATAGGTTTGTTCTCCTTGCAGTCCAGGGGACTCTCAAGAGCCTCCTCCAGCACCACAATTCAAAAGCATCAATTCTTCGGCGGTCAGCCTTCTTTATAGTCTAGCTCTCACTTCCATATATCGCTACTGGAAAAACCATAGCTTTGACTATGCGAACCTTTGTCGGCAAGGTGATGTCTCTGCTTTTTTAAATGCTGTCTAGGTTTGTCATCGCTTTCCTCCCAAGAAGCAGGAATATTTTAATTTCGTGGCTGCTGTCACCATCTGCAGTGATCATGGAGCCCAAGAAAGTAAAATCTGTCGCTGCCTCCATATATTCCCCTTCCATACTTGCTGGCATATTGAGTGTAGCACCTTAACAGCCTCGTCTTTTAAGATTTTAAATAGTTCAACTGGAATGCCATCACCTCCACTGGCCTTGTTGTTAGTCATGCTTTCTAAGGCCCACTTGACTTCGCTCTCCAGGATGTCTGGCTCAAGGTCAGCAACCACACTATCTGGGTTGTCCCGGGATATCCAAATCTTTCTGGTATAATTCCTCTGTGTATTCTTGCCACCTCTTCTTGATGTCTTCTGCTTCTGTAAGGTCCCTACCATTTTTGTCCTTTATCATGTCCATCTTTCCACAAAATGTTCCTTTAATAGCTCCAATTTTCTTGAACAGATCTCTGGTTTTTCCCTTTCTATTATTTTTCTCTATATCTTTGCACTGTTTGTTTAAGAAGGCCCTCTTGTCTCTCCTTGCTATTCTTTGGAAGTCTCCATTCCATTTTCTGTAACTTTCCCTATCTCCCTTGCATTTTGTTTCCCTTCTCTTCTCTGCTATTTGTAAGGCCTCGTTGGACAGCCACTTTGCTTTCTTGCATTTCCTTTACTTTGGGATGGTTTTTGTTGCTGCCTCCTGTACAATGTTAGGAGCCTCCTTCCATAGTTCTTCAGGCACTCTGTCCACCAAATTGAGTTCCTTAAATCTGTTCTTCACTTCCACTGTGTATTCATAAGGGATTTGGTTTAGATTATACCTGACTAGCCCAGTGGTTTTTCCTACTTTCTTCAGTTTAAGCTTGAGTTTTGCTATAAGAAGCTGATGATCAGAGCCACAATCAGCTCCAGGTCTTGTTTTTGCTGACTGTATAGAGCTTCTCCATCTTTGGCTGCAAAGAATATAATCAATCTGATTTCGGTATTGCCCATCTGGTGATGTCCATGTGTAGAGTCGCCTCTTGTGTTGTTGGAAAAGAGTGTTTGTGATGACCAGCTTGTTCTCTTGACAAAACTCTATTAGCCTTTGCCCTGCTTCGTTTTGAACTCCAAGGCCAAACTTACCTGTTGTTCCTTTTATCTCTTGACTCCCTACTTTAGCATTCCAGTCCCCTATAATGACAAGAACATCTTTCTTTGGTGTCAGTTCTAGAAGGTGTTGTAAGTCTTCATAGAATTGGTCAATTTCAGCCTCTTCAGCATGGGTGGTTGGTGCATAAACTTGGATGACTGTGATGTTGAAAGGTCTGCCTTGGATTCGTACTGAAATCATTCTATCATTTTTGAGATTGTATCCCAGTATAGCTTTTCCCACTCTTCTGTTGACTATGAGGACTACTCCATTTCTTCTACGGGATTCTTGCCCACAGTAGTAGATATGATAATCGTCTGAATTGAATTCGCCCATTCCCGTCCATTTTAGTTCACTGACGCCCAGGATGTCAATGTTTATTCTTGCCATCTCCTGTTTGACCACATCCAGCTTACCAAGGTTCATAGATCTTACATTCCAGGTTCCAATGCAGTATTTTTCTTTGCAGCATCGGACTTTCCTTTCACGTCCGCAGCTCAGCGTCCTTTCGGCTTTGGCCCAACCACTTCATTAGCTCTGGAGCTACTTGTCCTTGTCCTCCGCTCTTCCTCAGTAGCATGTTGGACGCCTTCCGACCTGAGGGGCTCATCTTCCAGCATCATATCTTTTAGCCTTTTGTTTCTGTTCATGGGGTTTTCTTGGCAAAGATGCTGGAGTGGCTTGTCAGTTCCTGCTCCAGGTGGATCGCGTTTAGTCAGAACTCTCCACTATGACCTGTCCGTCTTGGGTGTCCCTGCACAGCATAGCCCATAGCTTCTCTGAATTACCCTTCGCCACGACAAGGCAGCAATCCGTGAAGGGGCCCTTAATACTTTAAAGGAGTTCAAATCCCCAGGGCTGGATGAACTGCATCCAAAGATACTGAAGGAACTGGCAGAAGAGACTGAAGAAAAAGAGGTTACCTACCTGTAACTCTGGTTCTTCGAGTGGTCATCTGTGAATGCACACTAATGGGTTAATCTGCACCTGCGCAGAGCAGCCTCGGAATCTTCTAGAGCTCAGGTACATGGTGCCGGGACCTCCCACACGCTGGCTATAACCCCGCCCCTGGCATCGAGTGCCTCAGTTCTGTGGAACTGTCCGCTGCTGCACAGCATGCCATATGGCACACATGACGTACAGCGGGGAGGAAGGGTGGGGAGTGTGAATTCACAGATGACCACTCGAAGAACCGGAGTTACAGGTAGGTAACCTCTTTTTCTTCCTCGTGGTCTCTGTGAATGCATACTAATGGGTGACTAGCAAACTGACTTACCAGGTGGAGGGACGTCACGAAAGAACAGATGCCAAGATAGCCCGTCCAATGGCAGCCTCTGCTTTGGCCCGAACATCTAGGCGGTAGTGGGTCGCGAAGGTAAGTGTCGTGGACCAAGTAGCAGCCTTGCAGATATCTGCTAGGTCTACCCCTCTGAGGAAGGCTGTGGAGGAGGCGATTGCTCTAGTAGAATGGGCCCGAACCATAGTCGGCAAAGGTGCATCAGCCAGTTCGTATGCTAGGCAGAGTGTAGTAACTATCCACCGGGAAATCGTTTGTGCCGACACCGGGAGACCCTTTGACTGCCCTTGGAAGGACACAAATAGCCTGTGTGAGGAACAAAAGGACGCAGAATGGGAGACATAATAGGAAAGTGCTCTTTTGACATCCAAGGAGTGGATGTTGGAGCTGGTTGGTGTCCAGCTTTGATGCTGGAGCTGGAAAAAAGGTAGGCAATACTATAGGTTGATTAAGGTGGAAGGCCGTAGCTACTTTCGGCACAAAAGAGAGATCCGGGAATAGGGTCAACTTATCAGGGTGGAATTGGAGGAAGGGCAGGTCAACTCGAAGAGCTGTCAGTTCACCAGCACACCGCACCGAGGTAACAGCGAGGAGGAAGGCTGTCTTTAGTGCAAGGAGTCTGAAGGAAGTGGTAGCCATAGGCTCAAACGGTGGACCAATGAGCTTGTTTAATACCAGATGTAGGGACCACTGAGGTGTGGGCGGCTTGTAGGCTGGACGCATATTTTTGAGACCCTTCAAAAACTGCTTTAGAGTTGAATGGCGAAATAAGCCTGCGGCTTTTGAAGCAGGAGGTTGATGGGCTACTATCGCGGCTACATACACCTTGAGCGTGGAATGCGACAGACCCCGACGAAAGAGAAGGAGGAGGAACTGTAGCAGTGCATCAAGAGAGGTAGGTCTCGTGGGGAGGTGATTCTTAGTGGTGAAGTCGGAGAACACCTTCCATTTATAAGCGTACGTGGCGGTTGTGGAAGGCCTGCGGGCATGGAGCAAGACATCAGCTACCGTGGGAGCAGCCTCCAAGCTGTGAGATGCAGAGACTCCAGATTTGGGTGTAGTGTTTTGCCCTCGTGCAGAGATAGGAGGTGAGGTAGTGACGGGAGCCGAACATGGTCCACTGAGTCTTGGTGCAGGGTGGAGAACCAAGTCTGGCACGGCTACCAAGGGGCGATGAAGATAACATTCGCCTTCTCTTGACAAGCCTTGATGATAGCTTTTTGGATTAGTGGAATGGGAGGAAACATGTAGAGGAGCCCCTCGGTCCAGGGGATCATGAATGCATCGCCTAACGAGTGACGACCGATCCCTGCTCTGGAACAATATCGGTCGCACTTCCTGTTGGCAGAGGAGGCAAAAATGTCCATGTGCGGTGTTTCCCAATGGTGGTACAGAGACAGGAACACACCCCTGTCTAGTGACCACTCGTGGCTGTAGACTTGGAGTCTGCTCAGCCGATCTGCTAGAATGTTGTCTCCTGAAGCCACATGTACAGCTACAGGGAAGATGTGGCAGCTGTAGCACCACTCCCAAATCTGGACTGAGAGATACAGCAGGTGCAGGGAATGTGTGCCACCGTTTGTTCAGGTAGAAGACAGCTGTGGTGTTGTCTGACGCCACCTGTACCACGCGGCCGCAGAGGAGACACTCAAAGGCCCGGAAGGCCTTGTAGATGGCTAGAAGCTCCAAAAAGTTGATGTACATACGGCTCTCCTCTTGTGACCTAAGTCCGTGTGCTGTCAACTGTTCGACGTGCGCACCCCAACCTGTTGGGCTTGCGTCCGTGGTCACCTGTATTTCTGGTGTTAGGGGTCCAAAAGATCTCCCTATCAGTAGATTAGGATGGAAGGCCCACCAGGTCAGCTGCGCTGCCAGCTCTGCTGTAACTGTCAGCAGTTTGGAAGGAGGGTCCAGCAGGGGATCGTATAGTGACAGGTACCAGGCCTGAAGCGATCTCATTTTCAGCCTGGCATGTTGAACTACTGTGGTGGTGGAATCCATTAGGCTCAATAGCCGCTGCGCCTGAAGAGCCTGCACTCTGGCTCCCGGAGTGAAGTGTTCCAGCATCGACTGGATCTTCGCAATTCTGTCTTCGGGAAGGAACATCCGGCCCAAGGTGGCGTCTAATACTGCCCCAATATAGGAGACTCTCTGAGTAGGGCATAAAGTGGATTTTTCTTGGTTTACCTGGAGCCCAAGATTAGATAAAAGGGACAAAGTAACTGAAATATCTTGAAGCAATCAAGTACGCGAAGGCATCACCAGCAACCAATCATCTAGGTACGGAAATACTGTCAAGCCGTGCAAATGAAGGTGGGCCGCCACCGGGGCTAAACATTTCGTGAACACCTGTGGTGCCGTGGACAAACCAAAGGGAAGAACCTTGAATTCGTAGATTACTCCGTCGAGCGAGAACCTCAGAAAACGACGATGCTCTTGTCGAATACTGATATGGAAATAAGCATCCTTGAGGTCTATGACGGCGAACCAGTCACCTTGTCTCAACATCTGGATAGTGCTGTCCAGCGAGACCATTCAAAAACATCGAGGTGTAATATAGGAATTCAAGGGCCGAAGGTCGAGGATGGCGCGAAGTCCTCCGTCCTTCTTAGGAATGATAAAGTAATGGGAGAAAAAACTATGTGAAATATCCGGGACATGAACCAGGGTAATGGCATCTTTCAGAAGAAGTGCATCTACCTCCTGTTGTAGTATGAGGGAGGGAGCAGTGTCTCTAAGCAGCCCCGTGCAAGGTGTAGAGTCAAATTCAATTGCATATCCTGTGGGTATGATCGTGAGAACCCATGAGTTGCAAGTGATAGACTCCCAAGCGTGAAGGAATGGTGCTAACCGGGTTAAGTAGCGAGATGTTGCTGGTGGGCCAACAGCGTTAAAGGTTCTGCCTAGGCTTACGGTCTTGGCGGCGGGCTTGTTGACGAGGCCGCTGCCTAGCAGATTGTTGCCAGGACTGACCTGCAAAACCAGATGTTTGCATCCTTTGGCGGTCAGGGTAAGGCCAATATGCGTAAGGTCTGCACCAGGAATTTCTTGGACAGGATTGAGCGTTGTAAGACCTGGCCATCTTACAGAGCTTCAAGAGGTTATCGAGAATCTTGTCTGTTTTCCCATCGAAAAGACCGACCCCATCAAAGGGCAGGTCTTTGATTCTGGCCCTGGCGTCATCAGAGATGCCGGCTGAACGCAACCAAGCATGTCGACGTAAGGTGATAGCCATAGTAATTTGTTTGGCAGCAGCGTCCACAACATGCCTGGCGGCAATTCTTTCCTGTCTCGCCAGGGTCATGGCCTCCTGATGGCAGGTGAGGCTTGACGACCTAAGCTCCTCGGGAGCATCCTGCAGTGCCGGCAAGATGATATTCCATAAATGGCGGTGGTAAGCACCCATCGCTGCCATGTAATTTGCCACTCGAAGTATGAAGGATGCTAGGGAATAAACCCTACGTCCAAACACATCCAGTTTCCTCTCTTCCTTATTGTTGGGCGTGGACGCAGATCTATTCCTAGCCCTATTTTGCGTGGCGTCCATGACGAAGGAATTGGGCAGGGGATGCTTGGACAGGAAGTCAGTGTCCTTGCCGTGAGTTTTATAAAGGTTCTCAACCCTTCTGGGAATTTGATGGGACGTTGATGGTTTGTCCCAAGGTTCTTTAACTAGGTTGAGAAGGGAAGATATAAAGGCTAAACACAGAGGGGGGACCTGATCCTTTGTGATATCTTCATAAACCTTGTCCACTTGTTCAGCAGTAAGCTGTACCACTGCAAGGTCCATGACTTTGGCAATTTTTTTGATCAGGTGGGAATACACCGTATAGTCCTCGGAGGGGGACGGTGGATGACTCTCTGCGACATCGGAACCCGGAGTTGGAATGTTTGGAGGAGAGCCCTTCTCAATCTCCTCATCGGACTCACCCGAATCGGTGTTGAAGTCGTAGTTGTGTTCAGGAGACTGGGAGAAAGCTCGAGCCGACCCATACCGGTCGGGGTGGATAGCTGAGGCCTCAACCGCCTCCTCCTCTGGCTCCTGTGAAGCTCTGCCTGGCGACAGCAGCGGAGGGGGAGCCAGCTCCGAACGGGGTCGAGGGATCGAGCCCGGTCTACAGGTCCTAGGACCCGAAGATGGTAGAGGCTCCTGAGGCATCGGCCGGTAAGCCGCTCTACGAGGCGTAGGTTGAAATCGACAGTCATCTTCGAAGTAAAAATAGTCATTGGGACGCCGTCGATACCGAGGCGGCGAAGGATACCCCTTGTAATACGGTGGCCACTGGCGAGCCCGAAAATACGAGCCTGGATCGTAGGGCGTCGGGGGCCGTCGAGCATCGAGATCGTAGCTCCTGGGATCGTAGTACTCTCTGGGATCCTCCCAGGGAGGTCTCCAAAACTCTCCATAAGGAGGGTATCCCTCGGGCAGTAGTGGATGCCGAGCCCGCTTGGGCTCGGACTCCAGGTGTCTGGTCTTTTGCTTCTCTTTCCGAGGTGCATCCACGACCAGAGAAGCAGGTGGAGAGGGCGACACCCGCCTCGACACTGAGCCCGGCGGTGACAGAGGGCTGGCTCGAGCCTCGAGCTGTACCTCCACCGAGATATCCGCCCAATCCGGAGAAAGACTTAGGCGCGGGGAAGGTGCTACCTCCGGCCTCGAGGGAGGAATATTGTCATCTCCCGACGGTATGCTCAAACATACCGTCTCATGCCGGACATGGGTCACAGGAGCCGACGACAAAGGCTTAGTTGGGGGCCTAGAGGCCTTGGAAGATGGTTTCTTCTTTTTCTTTGGCATCGAGGCCGATGGGGGCTTTGATACCAACACCGAAACAGTTGACCTCGAGCCAGACGATGACGGTTTAGTTGCATTGTGAGCACGCTTAGGCGAACGAGTCACAGTTGAAGAGATCTCGGACCGGGGAGCTTGTGGCGTTTCCATGGCCGAGGCTCGTGCTGGGCAAAGTGACTTCTCCCACAAGTAGGAGCGAAGTCGCTGGAGCCTCTGCTTCAGGGCAGGCTTAGTGAAAGCCTTACAAATGGTGCACAAAGCAGGCTGGTGCTCCTCACCGAGACAGAACAAGTACTGCGAATGGCCGTCAGAAAGCGGGACCTTGTTAGAACAGGACAAGCAGCGCTTGAAGGGGCCCAAAGCGGCCATAAACGCGCAGAAAAGCACTCGAACAACACAGTTCTATTCTTAATGTTAGACTCACGAATCCAGAAGAATGGTGAAACAAGCCGAGTCGAAAAAAGCCGGGAGGTCCAAGAATATGATTTAACGAGGTCGAAGGGAAAAAACAAACACGAAGCTCCAATCCAAGTAGCTGCAGTAGCAGCGGCAGAAACGGAACTGAGGCACTCGGTGCCGGGGTTATAGCCAGCGTGTGGGAGGTCCCGGCACCATGTGCCTGAGCTCTAGAAGATTCCGAGGCTGCTCTGCGCAGGTGCAGATTAACCCATTAGTGTGCATTCACAGAGACCACGAAGAAGAACCACTGTCTATTATTTTCTTGAAATCATGAAGGATGGGTGAAGTACCAGACAATTGGAGGAGAGCTAATGTTGTCCCTTTCTTCAAAAAGGAGGAACCTGGGAAGCCTGACAAAAATCCCAGGGAAAATTCTGGATCAGATTATAAAGACGTCACCCTGCAAGCTCCTTAAAAACAATGCTGTAATAACTAGAAGCCAATATGGACTTCTCAAGAATAAATCCTGCCAGACTAATCTTATCTCATTTTTTTGATAGGATAACCTCCCTGGTAGATGGTGGGAATGTTGTAGACATAATATATCTTCAGCAAAGCCTTTGATGAAGTGCCCCATGATATTCTGATTAGCAAGATAACTAGAACAACTGTCAAGTGGATATACAGCTGGTTAAAGAATTGTACTCAGAGAGTGCTTATCAATGGCTCCTTCTCAAACTGGGAGGAGGTCACAAGTGGGGTACCACAAGGCTCATTCTTGGGGCGGTGTTCTTCTTTTTATTAATGACTTGGATGAGAGCGTGCAGGGAATACTTAACAAATTTGCAGATGGTACCAAATTGGGTGGCATAGATAATACCTTGGAAGACAGGAACAAAATTCAAAAATATCTTGGTAGGCTTGAACACTGGGCTGAAAACAACAGAATGAAATTGAACAGGAATAAGTGCAAAGCTGTACACCTAGCCCCCCCCCCCTTGCACAATTACAAGATGATTTGGCTCAGTAATACTATGAGTGAGGATTGTGGAATTCCTGTAGATCACGAGCTGAATATTAGACAACAGCGCGATGTGGCTGCAAAAAAGACAAATGTGATTTTAGGATGCATTAACAGAATTATAGTCTCCAAATTCCATGAGATACTACCCCCCCCCCCCCCCATTCAGCACTGGATAGGCCTCATGTAGAATACTGTGTCCAGTTCTGGACACTGCACTTTAAGAAGGATGCCAACAAACTGGAGCAAGTTCAGAGGATAGCAACAAGAATGATCAGGGGGCTGAAAACTAAGCTCTATGAGGAAAGACTGAAAGAACTGAGCATGTATAGCATTGAGAAAAGAAGACTGAGGGGAGATATGATAGCACTTTTGAAATACTTGAAAGATAGTCATACAGCAGAGGGATAAGATCTGTTCTTGATCATCCCAAAGTGCAGGACAAATAATAATGGGCTCAAGCTACAAGAAGCCAGATTTAGGCTGAATATGATAAAAAAACTTCTTAACAGTTAGAGCAGTACAACAATGGAACCAATTATCTCAAGAGGTGGTTAGCGCTCCAACTTTGGAGGCATTCAAGAGAAAACTGGATTACCATCTGTCAGACCTGCTTTGATTTGGACTCCTGCACTAAGCAGGGAGCTGGATTTGATGGCCTTATAGGCCCCTTCCAGCTTTTTAACTACCACTAAAGATTACTTAAAGTTACTATGCTTTTACTTTGCACTGATGTCTTCTAGAGATGTATTGTCTGCTTTATAGGCTATTAAACTCTTGCATTTTTAAAATGTAATTGGAACGTTCTCATTGTTCTTTTTTACTCTTAAAAGATATGCTCCTATGCTTTTGATTCAAACACGCTTATAACTTAAGTTTTAACTTTGCACCTTTTTGCAAGTTGCAAGGATGTAATCTTAAGTATCTGTGTCCACAGGTTTTTTCATAACTGCAAGATTGTCTTCAATACATTTTGACTTGTTACTTTTTAAAGTAATTTTGTGCATATGGAACATAGAAGCAATGTAGATTTTAAAAACTTGCAGAATTACACAAGCTGATGTTGCCTAGAATTATTGCAACACCAAAAATACTTGCACTTTGATACTCAGATGAATGTTGATATGATTGTCTGTGATTGGTTTCATTATGGAACTAACCCATTATTGGGATAAATGTCAGCTGTGGCAAACACAGGCTTCTGATTTTTCTTCCCAGGAAGTCTATGAAATTTTGTAGGATTCCTGGAGTGGTTCAGGCGTTAGCTGAACTAACCTGACAGAATGTATTCAGATCAAGGTCCAAATGATATTTGTGGCTAGGGTATTTTTGCTCTGGTTCAGACTGTGTATCAACCATGCTCCTTCCTGGAGGGAACAGACCTGACAATAGTTATGCATACTTTAATTACATAATGGCATAATTAATAGAATCACAGACTAATGGAGTTGGAAGGGGCCTATAAGGCCACCGAGTTCAATCCCTTGCTTAACTAAGGAATCCAGATTAAAGTATATCTGTCAGGCAACTGTCTAACTTTCTCTTTAATGCCTTCAGTATTGGAGAGCTGACCATTTCTCAAGGTAATTGGTTCCACTGTTGTACTGCTCTAACAGTGTGATTGCCCCTACCCTGGCGGAACCAGGTGTTCCCACTCCCTAGTGACACGTGGGCTCTCCCCCTCCCAGTTATTGGGGCACGGTGGGAGAAAGGAAGATGACCCACTAGGAGCACTGGCCGCGACACCCTCACAAAGTTAGGAAATTTCACCTGATGTTCAGACAATATCTGACTTCTTGTTACTGCTGGGAGACCATTTCAGAATTTCAGCTCACACAAAACTGCTTCAATGATGGATGGTGTGCTACCTCATTCAGCCATGGAAGCTCACTGGTGGTGTGGAACTGGTAAAACTGCTCCTTGAATATCTCATTTACCTTGAAAGCCCTTATTAGGGTCACTATAAGTCAGTTCTGACTTGATGGAACATGACGTGACATGTCATAAGGCATGGATAAAGGCTGGGCAAATATGTGATTGTTAGTATGTCATGTGGTCGCTACTAAATGGACCAAACCAGGCTGTTCCCAATGCAGTCCAAAACAAGGAATAAAGTCCATTCTATCACACGCTAAGTATGCTCCTCCAGATACTAAAGAAAAGCACAATGCCCTTCCAGCAAGTGTTAAGGGCAAATTCTTTCCAACAAATATACATACAAAACAAAATGTCTGAATCATTAACAACCACTAGAGAAGAACACTGAAAGCAAATCTGGGTAATTATAATTAAATAAATATTTCAGAATCAAAAGTATTATCTGAAAACTATTTATCCACAGAAAAAAAGAAAATCTACTTATTAAGAGTAACAAAGGCTATAATATCCATTTAAAGAGCCAGGGAGCCAACTCTTCTGGATTTCACCAACAATCAATGTGCCCTCTAAGGTGCGCGGCTGTGTGAGCACAGAGTGCTGCCCCCACCCGCACAGTGTTCATTCTCTGTGCACCACAGTGAGTATTTCCAGCTCCTTTGGTTCAGGTTGTGGCAGAACCCCACACGGGAAGACAGAGTTGTGCGAGAAAGGGCTGGAGCCCAACCCAGCAGGGCTGAAAATTAAAGGGAATGTTGCCAGCAACCCACTAAAATGATAACACTAAGCAGGTGCAGAAATCAAAATTCCTCTTGTGTCACAAAAGGGCACAGATAGAATTAATTAAAGAAATCAGAGACCTTGCAGGGCTGGCTATAATCTAGCTAGGAAGAGCTGCAAAGGACAGGCATTTACACCAGCCACTGAAAGAATGAACAAGTAAGAGTTGAAGATATTTGAAATATAAAGAACTTCAGGTGTTTGGACCATTCAAACAGAAGACCATGAGCTGACTAAACACATTAAAAAGAATGCTCACTAGGACCCATGTACAAATAGTTAGATCTGGAAATAATTGGACACTGACACAAGTTTTGTTATTTCGGCCAAAATAAATTCATGTTACTGTTAGTTAATGAATATGGGCTTAAAGTGCAGTCTCTCAGCTTTATTTTGAGGGTATTCACATCCAAATTGAAAGAAAGGTTTAGGAATTACAACTCTTCAATATGTAGCCCTCTCTTTTTCAAGGGAACGAAAGTAATTGGACAATTGGCTCAAAAGCTGTTTCATGGACAGGTGTGGACTATTCCTTCATTATTTTATCATTAATTAAGCAGGTAAAGGGTCTAGAGTTGATTCCAGGTGTGGCATTTGCATTTGGAAGCTGCTGCTGTGAACCCACAACATTTCAAAGGAGCTCTCAATGCAAGTGAAACAGGCCATTCTTAGGCTGGGGGAAAAAAAAGAAACCCATCAGAAAGATAGCATGAATATTAGGAGTGGCCAAATCAACAGTTTGGTACATTCTGAGAAAAAATAATGCACTGGTGAGCTCTGCAACACAAAAAAGGCATGGACGTCCACTGAAGACAACAGTGATGGATGATCGTAGGATCCTTTCCATGGTAAAATACAAAACACAAAAAAACAAAAAAACCCTTCACAACATCCAGCCAATTGAAGAACACTCCCCCAGAAGGTAGGAATATCATTATCCAAGTCTGCCATGATGAGAAGACTTCACAAGAGGGTTCACCACAAGGTGCAAACCATTCATAAGCCTCAAGAATAGAAAGGCCAGATTACACTTTGCAAAAAAAAATCTTTAAAAGTCAGCCCAGTTCTGGAATGGCATTCTTTGGAACTAAGATCAACCTGTACCAGAATGATGAGAAGAAAAAAGCACAGAGAATATGGAGATGATGTGGTATGATCCAAAGCATACCACATCATCTGTAAAACACGGTGGAGGCAGTGTGATGGCATGGGCATGCATGGTTTCCAACGGCATTGGGTCACTAGTGTTTATTGATGTGACATACAGAAGCAGCTGGATGAATTCTGAAGTGTATAGGGATATACTGTCTGCTCAGATTCAGCCAAATTCTGCGAAGTTAATTCGACAGTGCTTCACTTTACAGATGGACAATGACCCAAAACATACTGCGAAAGCAACCCAGAAGGTTTTTAAGGCAAAGAAGTGGAATGTTCTGCAAAGGCCAAGTGAATCATAGAATTGTCATAGGGTTGGAAGGGACCTTGGAGGTCTTCTAGTCCAACCCCTTGCCCAAGGCAGGAGACCTCATACCTTCCCAGACAGATGGCTGTCCAACCTTTTCTTGAAAACCTCCAGCAATGGGGAACCCACAACATCGGGAGACAAGCTGTTCCACTGCTTAATGGTTCTCACTGTCAGGAAATTCCTCCTTACTTCCAGGTTGGATCTCCCTCTGACGAGTTTCCATCCATTGGTTCTTGTCCTACCCTCAGGCACAATGGAGAATAAATCGATGCCCTCTTCCCTGTGGCAACCCTTCAGATATTGTAAGACTGATATCATGTCTCCCCTCAGTCTTCTCTACGTTAAGCTAAACATACCTACAGTCATGGCCAAAAATATTGCACCCTTGCAATTCTGTCAGAAAATGCAACCCTCCTCTCAGAAAATTGTTGCAGTTGCAAATGTTGTGGTACTCACGTGTTCATTTCTTTGGTTTGCGTTGGAACAACACAAAAAAACAGAGAAGAAAAGTCAAATCTAATACAATCCCACACAGAAACCCAAAAATGCATTGGCCAAAATTATTGGCACCCTTAACTTAATATTTGGTAGCACCCCCTTTGGAAAAAATAACTGAAATCAATCACTTCCTGTAACCATGAATGAGTTTCTTACACCTCTCTACTGGAATTTTGGACCACTCTTCTTTTGCAAACTGCTCCAGGGTTGCATTTTCTGACAGAATTGCAAGGGTGTCAATATTTTTGGCCATGACTAGTTATTTTAGTCGTTCTTCATAGGATTTAGCCTCCAGTCCCCTTATCATCTCCGTTGCTCTTCTCTGCACCCCTTCCAGGCCTCAGCGTCTTTCTTGTACTGTGGTGACCAGAACTGGACATAGCACTCCAAGTGTGGCCTCACCAGTTCAGTATAAAGTGGTATTATCACTTCCCGTGATCTTGATGCTATCCCCCTCTTGATGCAGCCTAGGACTGTGTTGGCCTTCTTGGCAGCTGCAGCACACTGCTGACTCATCCTTTGGCGGTGATCCACCAGGACACCTAAATCCCTCTCACATGTACTATTTATTTACTTTAGTTATTTATTAAATTTATACCCCGCCCATCTAGACTGAAGTCTACTCTGGGCGGCCAACAATAATAAACAGAATAAAAACAATATACAGTGGAACCTCTACTTACGAACGTCCCTAGGTACGAACATTTCAAGATACGAACAGCTCTGGCCGCAAAATTTTGCTTCTACTTGCGGCCGGAGCTTGAACCTACAAACGGAAAAAGGCAGGGGAAAAGGGCGAGAAATTCAAACCGTTGGTGGTGAAGAGGCTGCTACTTTGTAGCTCTTTTGCCCCAACGGTTAGGGAAAGGGAGGCTCAGCCTCCCGGGCTTCCAGCGCTGCTGCTACCGCCGCCGGGAGGCGAGCCGCCGGACCATCCTGGCTGGGCTCAGCCTCCCGGGC
This sequence comes from Intellagama lesueurii, assembly GCA_037013535.1. Taxonomy (NCBI): domain Eukaryota; kingdom Metazoa; phylum Chordata; class Lepidosauria; order Squamata; family Agamidae; genus Intellagama; species Intellagama lesueurii. The sequence continues at coordinate 22,038,339 of JBAJHW010000011.1, forward strand.
TTCCAGCGCCGCCGCCGCAGGCTTTCCCGGGGCTCGCTGCAAGCGCCGCCTTTCTCCCCCGCTGCGCGGCTTTGCCGCCGCCATGGGAGGCTTTCCCGGGCTTCGCCCCAATCGCCGCCTTTCTCCGCCGCCATCTGCTGCCGGGCGAGGTTTTCCGCGCCGCCGACGCAGGAAGCAGGCTTTCCCGGGGTAGACTGGTCCTACGAGGGGAAGCCCTGGTAGACCGGGCCTACGACAGGAAGCCCTGCCTACGGGCTTCCCCTGGTAGGACCGGTCTACCCCAGGAAAGCCTGCGTCCTGCGTCGGCAGCGCGGAAAACCTCGCCCGGCAGCGGATGGCGGCGGAGAAAGGCGGCGATTGGGGCGAAGCCCAGGAAAGCCTCCCATGGTGGCGGCGAAGCTGCGCAGCGGTGGAGAAAGTCGGCGATTGGGGCAAAGCCCAGGAAAGCCTCCCATGGCGGCAGAAAAGCCCTGGCCCGGCAGCGGCGGCTGGTGTCCGGGAAGCTTCCTGGCAGCGGCGGTGGAGGTAAGGTGCTGCTTTTTGCTTTTTAAAAACTTTTTGTCTTTTGCAGGGTGGGATTGGGCTGGTGGGGTTATGTTTCTGTTTATTTTGGGATTTGTTTTGTTTTTTGCAGCCCCAGGGGCTTGCAGTGTTTTATTTTTATTTTTGGGGGGGTTATTTTTTCTTCAGCCGGTATGGATTAATCGGTTTTCAATGCATTCCTATGGGAAATGGTGCTTCTACTAACGAACATTTCTACTTACGAACACCGTTCCAATACGGATTAAGTTCGTAAGTAGAGGTTCCACTGTAATAAAATAAAAAACAACAATAGTAATATGGTTCAAGATGGGGAAAAAATAAATATAATCAAGTGATGACAGGAGGGAAAGCCTGCCTAAAGAGCCAGGTCTTCAGTTTGCTCTTAAAAACACCCAGCGAGGGAGACAGACAGATCTCTGGGGGCAGACTGTTCCAAAGTCGAGGGGCCACCGCCGAGAAGGCCCGGTTTCTTGTTCTTTCTCTACGGGTCTCCCTCGGCGTTAGGCCGCTCAGCCACCCTTCCTGGCTAGAACGAGTGGTTCGGGTAGATCTAGGTGGGAGGAGGCGTTCCGCTAGATATCGAGGTCCTAAACTGTTTAGGGCTTTATACGTCATCATTAACACTTTGAAATCAATGCGGAAACGAACGGGCAGCCAAGCAAGGCAGCCAGAGTGGGGGAAATATGCTGATATTTTCTCATCCCACTGAGAAGTCTGGCCGCCGCATTCTGCACCATTTGAAGCTTCCGCATCAATCTCAAAGGTAGCCCCACGTAGAGTGCGTTACAGTAGTCTAATCTCGAGACTACAAGCGCATGGACCAGAGTGGTGAGTGCCCCAACATCAAGGTAGGGACGCAGTTGGGCAATCTGCCACAGATGGAAATAGGCAGAGCGGACCACTGACACCACCTGGGTTTCCATGGTGAGCGCCGGATCCAGATGGACCCCCAAGCTGCGAACCTCACTCTTCGCGGTGAGAGTCACTCCCCCAAAAGAGAGGGAGTTTCCCAAACCACCGATGGAGGGGCCACCCACACTCAGGACCTCCGTCTTGTCCGGGTTCAGCCTCAGTCCATTCTCCTGCATCCATTGCAGTACAGCCTCCAGGCAGCGCTGAAGGGATGGAACGGCATCCACTGTGGTTGGAGAAAAGGAGATGTAGAGCTGGGTGTCATCAGCATACTGATGGCACGAAGCCCCACACCCCCTGATGACCCCACCCAGCGGCCTCATGTAGATATTAAACAGCAAGTACTGTCCAGCCAGGTACCACCTATCCTGCATCTGGTTTCTCCTGCCTAAGTGCAGGCCCTTACTTTTCCGGCCACTGAATTGCATCTTATTGGACAGGGCCCAATGTTCAAGTCTGTCTAGATCCTTCTGAATGTTGAGTCTATCTTCCAAAGTATTAGCAATTCCCCCCAGCTTTGTGTCATCAGCAAATCTGAGGAGTGCTCCTTCAATCCTCTCCTCCAGGTCATTTACGAAAATGTTGAAGAGCACTGGGCCCAAGACAGAACCTTGATGGATCCCACTGCAAACTTCCCTCCACTTAGATGTGGTTCCATTGAGGACCACACGTTGAGTGTGGTTGGTCGGCCAGCTGCAAATCCATCTGGTACTTGTGCTATCTATCCCACTTTGTTCTCTTATGCAGAAGTAGGTTGTGGTCTACCTTATCAAATGCCTTACTGAAGTCTAAGTATACTATATCCACTGCGTTTCCTTGGTCCACTAATTTAGGCACTTTATCAAAGAAGGCAATAAGATTTGTTTGGCATGACCTGTTCTTAACAAACCCATGCTGGCTTCTAGTAATCACCTTGTTATTTTCTAGGTGCTCACAAATCTGCTGCTTGATTATTTTTTCCAAGATTTTCCCAGGTATTGATGTCAAGCTGATTGGTCTGTAGTTTCCTGGATCCACTTTTTTCCCCTTTTTGAAGATTGGAACCACATCTGCTCTTTTCCAGTCCTCTGGCAGTTTGCCCGTGCTCCAAGACTCTCAACAATTTCATTCAGTGGTTCTGAGATCACATCTGCCAGTTCTTTTAGTACCCTGGAATGTAAACCATCCGGTCCAGGAGACTTGAACTAATTCAATGCTAGGTGTTCTTTTACCACTTCCTTACCTATTCTGACCTGCTTCTCTCTCCTGTCTCCCAGAGTGCTGCTTTTGACAGGGTGGATCAATTTTTCCTTTTGCGTAAATACAGATGCAAAATAAGAATTAAGCAGTTCCGCTTTCTCCCTGTTGCCTGTCACCTTCTTGTCATCTTCTCCCACTAGTGGACCAACCATTTCCTTGACTTTCCTCTTGCTCCTTACGTGCTGAAAGAAACTTTTTTTTGTTATTTTAGACATTTGTTGCAAGTCTTAGCTCATTCTGAGCCTTAGCCTTCCTGACTCCATCCTTGCAGATTTGAGATATTTGCTGGTATTCTGTCCTAGTTATGAGCCCCTTTTTCAGTTTTTTATACTTATCCTTTTTGTCCCTGAGCTTGTCAGAGAGCTCTGTGAGCATCCACAAGATGTCTCTTGTTTTTCTTTCTCTGTGGTATTGTTTTGGTTTGGGCTTATTATCTCGCCTTTCAGGGTTTACCAAGCATTCTGAACTGTTTTTCCCTTTAGGATTTCCATCCATGGAATCTTTCCTATTACATCTCTTAGTTTGTTTAAGTCAGCTCTCTTAAAATCTAGAACATTAGTCTGACTTGGTACAGTTACCCTTACCTGCATGATGGTGAATTCTAATATGACATGGTCGCTTTCTTCTAAAGTTCCTACAGTTTCCACTCCCTCAACTATTTTCTCCCTATTAGTAAGTATTAAGTCCAGTATGGCTGACCCTCTCGTTCCTTCCTCCACCTTTTGGACGATAAAGTTGTCAGCCAGGCTTGTCAGGAACCTGTTGGAATTCCTACTTGCTGCAGAGTTGGTTTCCCAGGTAGTTAATGTCCCCCATTACTACAGTGATGTGTTTCCTACACATCTCAGCTAATTGATTTGCAAAATGTTAATCTATTTCCTCTGCTTGGTTTGGTGTCTTGTAGTACATGCCTACAGCTATGTCATTCGTTTTTCCCCTAGTATTCACCCAAAGAGCTTCAGGAAGGTTTTCATCCTTGGTCTCCTGTATTACAGTACAGGAGTAGTAATTCTTTACATACAGTGCAACTCCCCCTCCTCCTCTTTTGTTGGGTGTGTTTCTTTTGAACAAATTGTATCCTTCTAGCAGCATATTCCAAGCATGAGTTTCCTCCCACCAAGTTTCGGCAATGGCAACAATGTCATACCTGCCCTCAGTACTAGGTTTCAAGTTCTCCCTGTTTGTTCCCCATACTTTGAGCATTAGTGTATATGCATCTGAGCCCTTTATGGCTGACCTTTTGTTTTTGCTTGCTGTGTCTCATGATTTATACTTGAGTGTTCCTTCCTTCTCACCACTTCCTTCCTCATTGTCAAGTTCAGTGTCTAGGGGTTTGTGCTTTGGGTTTTGTCCTAGAGATTGTCCTCCTTCCCCCTGCAGATTTTAATCACCTCATCTCAACTCGATCTAGCATGCATTTCACTTGCCGAAGACAAAACGTAAAGCGGAAAGATCCACAAACAAACAACTGAAGACAGCTGCAGTAAAGGCCTGGCAAAGGATCACAAAGGAGGAAACCCAGCATTTGGTGATGTGGCCATGCGTTCCAGACTTCAAGCAGTCATTGCCTGCAAAGGATTCTTGACAAAGTATTAAAAATGAACATTTTATTTATGATTGTGTTAATCTGTCCAATTACATTTGAGCCCCTGAAATAAGGGGACTGTATATGAAAATGGTAGCAGTTCCTAAACATTTCATACAGTATTTTTGTTCAACTCCTTCAATTAAAGATGACAGTCTGCACTTCAATTGCATCTCAGTTGTTTCATTTCAAATCCATTGTGGTGGCATACAGAACCAGAATTATGAAAACTGTGTCAGTGTCCAATTATTTCCGGACCTAATTGTATTTTGCAACAGCAGTGTTGCACTGTATGCTACTGCATAGTATTAACCTTGAGAAATATCTATCTGTGTTGGTGTTTTAAGAAACATCATATCAAGCTTGAAGATGCATGAAATTTGCACTTTATGCAGAAGTTGTATGGCCTTCCCTCCAACAGTTTAGAACTGATTTCTTGCATTGGTAGCAGGTTTGACTTAGGTCACCTTCCAACTCTAAAACTTTATAGATCTAATGTATCTGAATAACAAAAGGGCTAGCAAACAGTTTTATGAGGTGACTACTTGTTGGTTTCCACATGAAACTAATGAATTAACAACTGCAAATACTTAACATTTTAAAACTTAATGGCTGGGGCCAGTAATTGTTAGCATTTGATAAAACATTTCATGAAAAATAGAGACTCCATTGCAATCAGATAATGAAGAATAAATAAGGACGTGTCCTTTGGGGTGGGGCTCCAATTCCCGAATTCTCCAAAAATCTTCAAGGCAAACTTCCACGAGTCCCAGTCTACAGACCCACATTTACAAATATCTAGATTTCATTCCACTGAAACAGGACCTACATTCACAGTTCCACAGCTGTCTGTGACCTTGCTTCTATTGTTTATGTATGAAAAAGGAATCTACCGTGGTGCTTCTTGGGAGCTGCAGTCTCACTACACTTTAGGCTCAATTGAGAATGCCCCTCAAAGAACTACAACCCCTAAAAAGCACCATGGCAGCTTCCTTTCTTGTACAGGAAGCAAGGCCTGAGACAGCCATGCAGCCTTGGAGACAGACTCTGGTCTAGGTGAGTGAAATGTAGGTGTCTGTAGGTATGGGTCTGTGGGCCTGGAGAATTCTTGAAATTGGAGTCCAAAAAAAACCCTGAAATTGCACATTCCTAATAGAGGGTATGTTTTAAGTCTGTGAATTTCCAAATATGAGCTTGATGTAATAAAATGTTTATGACTTGGTATGTATTAAAGAACAATCATTGAAAGAAGTACATAGCATAGCATCCAAGGGCCTGCTTCCTTAAAACCATCTCTAAGTGTTTGTTAAATTGCAAGCTATGCTTACAATAGCTTAAAATCATTTAATCATCTGTGCTGTCAGTGAGCATCACTTATTTCTGTCTTCCTCATCTTTAGACTAGACTTCATACAATGATTCTTCTATATCCCCCAAGACCAATCCATCATCAAATTACAGTCTGGATGGACCAAGCAATGGACCCATGCTCTACTTTCTCAAAGAGAAAAGTATAAAGATAGTAAATGTGTTCCTCGTATCTTTTGCAGAACACAGATATTTATAAAAAATTATTAGAATCTTACCTAGACTGGTTGGTTTTATCAGTTCATCCAACAAGTCATAAAAGGGTAACTTCTGGAGCTTTATATCTGGATGGACAGGATGGAGTGCTGAAGTAAGGTGAGGCAGGTCCAGTTCATGTTTAGGTCCCATGAGAGTAACAGGGAGCAATGGTGAAGTTGGAGGGTGGCCATCATAAGAAAGCTGTGGAATGGTAGATGGTGACAAGGTGGCTGATATGGAACTTGGGTGGACACTGGGGATGGACAAGTCTGCAGGAGTCATTATTTTCTGAGGGAACCGCCGCCTGTAAAGTTCTTTGATTTTCATTTGGACAGCAGGACTGCAGCCAGCCTTGAGCAAATGTAGGGCTTTTGTAAGGAGCTCGTGTTTGCGACCGTGCTTGTTCCTTCCTGCGTATCCCAAAAGCACTTGCAGTTCAGAAACCCGGAGGCTCATCACCATTTGCTTAAAGACAAATAAGAAGGAAAGACAACTATTATTAATCTCATGCTAACAGTGTTCATGGCATTTTATAGAGTAACATAAATAAAAAGGGAGCTTTGTCTTAAGGTTCATACAGTTTAAATTTAGAGGAGTGATAAAGAAGAGCCAAGGAAGGGTAACATAAAATGATTGAGACCTGGGTTTCTTAGCAGTCACCACCTTGTATATGTTTTTTCTTTAATGTTCTGATCATTATCTATTATTCAAACTCCCTGAGTCCACACAACTAGGCCAGCAAAGAGAAGATTTAGAACCATTCTGTGGACTGCTCTATCATCAGTGATTTGTAGGGCTGGTTTAGATGGAATGCAGAAACATGACTCTTTAATAAAGCTGTTTAGTTCAAAGTTTTAGTAGTCCATAAGTATTCTTTACCTCTTAGAACAGCTTCTCTTAGTGTTTTTATTCATGCTGTTTGCTAATTTTTTTATATTATAACAAACACAAAAACACAAAGACAATAAAAATTTAAACATATACTGTACTACAATACACTTCTTAAATTCACTATTTTTATACAATATCACTATTTATATTTTTCCTCCACCCAGTGCCACCCTCCCTCCCCTTCAGGACTAGGTTCCAATACTTTAACTTTACTTTTCATGCCACCCCATTTCTCTCCAGAAATACATTAATTCTTCCCAGGGTACATGTTCCATGTACAGTGGTACCTCGACTTACGAACGTCCCTACCTACCAACATTTCGACTTACGAACGGCTCCATTCGCAAAAATCTGCATCGACTTGCGAACGGAGCCTCAACCTACGAACGAAAAAAAGGCATGGGAAAAGGGTGGGAAATTCAAATTTCCCCTGCCTTTTTTTCGTTCCATTCAAACCGTTGGTGGCGGGTCCCCCGCCGCCATCGAAAACCTCCTGGGGTCCCCCGCCAACGCGATCTGCGCCTTCGGAGGTCTCCGGAGACCTCCTGGGGGTCCGATCGCTGCGGTGGGGGACCCCCAGGAGGTTTCCGATGGCGGCGGGGGACCCCCGGGAGACCTCCCCGGGGTCCCCCGCCACCATCGGAGACCTCCTGGGAGTCCCCCGCCACCGCGATCCGCCCCTTCGGAGGTCTCCGGAGGCCTCCTGGGGGTCCGATCGCGGCAGCGGGGGACCCCCAGGAGGTCTCCGATGGCGGCGGGGGACCCCCGGGAGACCTCCCCGGGGTCCCCCGCCACCACCGGAGACCTCCTGGGGGTCCGATCGCGGCGGCGGCGGGGGAGCAATTTTAAATTTCCCACCCTTTTCCGCAGCCGCGATCGGACCCCCAGGAGGTCTCCCCGGGGTCCCCCACCGCCATCGGAGACCTCCTGGGGGTCCCCCGCCACCACGATCGGCGCCTTCAGGCATTCCTGGGGGGGTAGACCGGGCCTACCAGGATAAGCCCTCCTGAGGCCTAGGCCCGGTCTACCAGGCTTTCTCCTGAGGGCTTCCCCTGGTAGGCCCAGTCTACCCCCCCGGGAAAGCCTGAAGGCGCCGATCGCAGTGGCGGGGGACCCCCAGGAGGTCTCCGATGGTGGCGGGGAAGCCCTGGGAGACCTCTCAGGGCTTTCCTGCCGCGATCGGAGACCTCCTGGGGGTCCCCCGCCGCCGCGATCGGACCCCCACGAGGCCTCTGGAGACCTCCGAAGGCGCCGATCGCAGTGGCGGGGGACCCCCAGAAGGTCTCCGATGGTGGCGGGGGGCCCCGGGGAGGTCTCCCGGGGGTCCCCTGCCGCCGCGATCGGAGGCAGCGGTCAACCAGCGCCAGTAGGCTTGAGCCGAAACCCGGCCAGTTAAACTCTCCCGGCGCTGGGCGACCGCTGCCTCCGCCGTGGCCGGGGGCAACCAGCCGAAGCACCCCGGCCAGGCTCAAGCCTCACAGCGGCAGCGGTCACAGCAGCGGCAATCGCAGCGGTGGGGGACCCCCAGGAGGCTTCAGACCGGTAAGCGCTGCTTTTTTCATTTTTAAAACTGTTCTGGGTGGCTTTTGCAGGGTGGGTTTGGGCTGGGGGGGGGGTTATGTTTCTGTGCTGTATTTTTTTTTTTTTTTTTTTTTTTTTTTTTTTTTTTTGCAGTCCCAGCGTGGGACTCGCTCCAATGTTTATTTTTGGATTTGTGTGTTTTTGGTTTTTGTTATTTTGCAGTCCCAGCGTGGGACTTGCAGTGTTTTATTTTTAATTGTTATTTTTTTGGTATTTTTTTCTTCCCTTGGAACGCATTAATCGGTTTTCAATGCATTCCTATGGGAAATGGTGCCTCGACCTACGAACGTTTTGACTTACAAACGCCGTCCCAATACGGATTAAGTTCGTAAGTCGAGGTACCACTGTACCATGTTCCAGAAATGGATTCCATATTTCTCTAAAATCATTATTTTTAACATACATCTTCTAATTTGCATATCACTGGTCAATTTATCATTAATTACCGTATTCCACATTTCTCTGTACCATGCTTCCATAATCTGATTATCACATTTCCAATTATTTGCAATTAGTAGCCTTGCCACATTTACTATTATGGTAATTAACTCATTTTTTCCTCTCTTTACTTGTTTGTCTTTGATTCTTACTGACAGGTTTTTCATTATTCTTTTTTTCCCATATCTTGCGCCATTCTTCCCCTCCGATTTCTTTACCCAAATCCTCCTGCCACAAATCTTTTATCATGGATGCTTTATATTCTGCTTGTACTAATAGTTTATATATTTCACTGACAATACTTTTTCTGTTCTTTGTTATTTCGCATTTCTGTCTTCTTTCTATGTATTCCTCAAACTTCATCAATCTTTTTCCTTCCTTTCTTTTCCATTCCTTTGTTCATTTTTCTAGTTGGACTATCTGTAACCATGTGAACTCCCAACACTTCTCTTATTTGTTCTTTTATTGTGTATCTTTTCCATCCATTCCTTAATTCTTATAAAACCTTTATCTTTTACTAATGCTTTTGCCTTTAAATTTTTCTGGGAAATTCTTTCTATCAACCACCTGGGAAATCATTGGGCTCAATACTCCTCTATAACTTCTTCAACTTTCTAACAAGTTTTTATAAAGGGGTTTGCTATATTGTTAATCTCTTACCCAATTCTTTCTTTGAAAAGGATTCTAGATTTTCCTCATTTTTACCCTTTTCAAATTCTTTGCATATCAGGTTTTTATTATTTAATATAATATCTGGAACATGTCCTAATTGGTTCGCTATATAATATAGCTTAATATCGGGAATACCTAAACCTCCCTTGATGAAATGTACCACAGTTTCTTATTAATCCTAGATCTTTTATTTCCATTAGAATATGGTTTGCTAATTTAAAGATTATTTCACATATTGCTACTTTTCTTCTGTTTTCCACTGTAAGTTCCCTCTCAATGATGGATACATGCTTTAAAAAGCAAAGAAATAATATAATAAAGATTTTTAAAAGGATGAAAACATATTGCACATATTTAGACATCATTCCAGTTTAGAATGAAGATGAATGAGTTTAGGGGTGGGCCAAGTGGGACATATACAGTCCCCTAGGGTGATTTTTCAGACCCAGGCCCAAATGAAAATTTCTGTTCCTGGAAGCCTCCGTGGGTGGTGGGTCTCACTGAAAACAAAGCACAGCCAGCCCAAGCTTTATTTGCCCCCCCCCCCGCAAAGATGTGTAAAAGCAGAAGTGGATCTCTGAATATTTCCAGTTTCTTCTGTTGTTCCTGGGGCTGGTTGACTGGTTTGTTGCATTTTCAGAGGATGGTGTGGTTCACAGAGATTTCAAGGTGAAAAATTGACCACTGCACCTTGGCTGGCCAAATTCTTAGACAAAGGGTAAATGGCACATGTGGCTTTTGAAGATTCTATAAAGATGTTCCAGGTATATCTGGTGCCAGGGAAGAATAGATAATGAATCTAGAGGAAAAGATCTTAGGGCAAATAAAGACTCCGTTGTGCTTGCAGAACTGTAGAGATCATGCAAGTTAAGAATACTTAAAACACCCACAAAGTTTTACTTCTTTGTAAATGAAGTAAACATTTACTTGAACTTGCACTGCAGTGCAAAGATGGCCACTGTGACTATTCCAACCTTTCTAGTGTGATGATATGCCTCAACTTGTATTTTAAATCCCATTCATCTGGTTTGATCCAAGAGAAGAATCTGGCTGTTGTGCCAGATCTAAAATGCACATCTTGAAATAGCTCCAAGTCAGGAAAACTACCAAATTTATAAAACTTTAAGTTATCAGGGTTTCACCACTGCACTCACTCCTTGCTCTACGTCCATGCGTAGAGCAAGTGGCCATGCAGCTTCTTGAAAATAGGATGCTTCTTCCAAACCCTGAAGTTACAGAAGAGATGGAGTGACTCCTACCCCCTCATCCAAAAGGTTTGTTTGGATCTGCACAATTTTCAAGCAAGTGCAAAACATTAACAAGCCACCACAGATGGCCAGGAGTTCCAGAAGGTTGATGTGCATGAGTCTTTCTTTTGAAGACCAGAGTCCATGCGCCGTCAGTTCGATGTGTGCTCCCCAGTCTGTCAGGCTGGCATCTGTGGTTACCTGCACTTCCGGAACCAGAGGACCAAACAATCTTCCTATCAGCAGGTTTGGCCAAAAAGCCCACCAGGCCAGTTGTGCTGCCAGTTCTGTTGTAACTGTCAGTCGCTTGGAGGGTGGGTCCCGCAATGGGTCGAAAAGCAACAGGTACCAAGCCTGCAAAGACCTCATTTTTAGTCTGGTGTGTTGGATCACAGCCATGGTGGAGGCCATCAAGCCTAACAGTCGCTATACCTGAAAAGCCTGTACTGCGGCCCCCGGGGTAAAACATGTGAGTATTGAGTGGATTTTCAAAATCCTGTCCTCTGGAAGGAAAGCCCGGCCTAAAGAGGCATCCAGGATGACCCCAATGTATGATATCCTCTGGGTGGGATGAAGAATTGACTTCTCTTGGTTCACCTGGAGCCCAAGAGCAGATAAAAGGGATAGGGTAAATCAAATATCCTTGAGTAACTGAGTACGAGACGGCGCCACCAGCAACCAGTCATCCAAATACAGGAACACAGTAATACCGTGCAAACGAAGATAAGCCGCCACCGGGGCTAAACACTTCGTGAACACCTGTGGAGCAGTAGATAATCCAAAGGGGAGGACCTTGAATTCGTAGATTACCCCGCTAAGCAAGAACCTCAAATAACGACAATGCTCAGGTCAAATGCTGATATGGAAGTAGGCATCCTTGGGGTCAATGACTGAAAACCAGTCCCCACATCTCAACATCTGGATAGTACCATCCAGTGAGACCACCCTGAAGTGTCAGGTTGTAATATAGGAATTCAAGGGATGGAGGTCCAGGATTGGGCGAAGGCCTCCATCCTTCTTTGGAATAATAAAGTAGCGGGAGAAAAAACTACATGCAAGATCCAGGTTGTGAACTTGGGTTATGGCATCCTTTTGAAGCAAGGTAGCCACTTCTTTCTCCAACAGCGAGGAGGGGGTAGTGTCCCTAAATAAACCCGTGCAAGGTGGGGAGTTGAACTCAATAGCATAGCCAGTGGCTATGATGGTAAGAACCCACGCGTCAGAAGTGACAGATTGCCAAGCATGGAGGAAGGGAGCCAAACGAATTGTGATGTGGGGTGTTGCTGGTGTCCCATAGAGTTAAAGCCCCTGCCTGGGCTTCCGGTCCTGACGGCGGGCCTGCTGGCAGGGCCGCTGCCTCCCAGACTGTTGTCGGGACGAACCTGAGAAGCCAGATGTTTGTGGCCTCTGGTGATCAGGGTAGGGCCGGTAAGTGAAAAGACGATGCCAGGAATTTCTCGGACAGGATTGCTGGCTGCTGTATGACTTAGCTGCTTTCCGCAGCTTGAGGAGATTGTCCAAAATCTCATCCGTCTTTTGATCAAAGAGGCCTACTCCGTCTAAGGGCAGGTCCTCAATTCTTGACCTGGCATCCTCAGAGATACCGGCCGAGCACAGCCATGTGTGTCTACAAAGGGTTATTGCTGTGGTAATCTGCTTAGAGGCCACATCCACGATATGCCGGGCAGCAATCCTTTCTTGCCTAGCCAGAGTCATAGCCTCTTGGTGACAAGCGAGGCTTGATGTTCTAAGGTCCTCCGGGACGGCTTGTAGTGCTGGCAAGACGGCATTCCATAAGTGGCGGTGATAAGCTCCCATTGCGGTGGAATACTTCGCCACCCTGAGTATGAAGGAGGCCAGAGAATAAATCCTTCATCCGAGAATGTCCCATTTCCTACCCTCCTTGTTATTTGGTGTGGATGCCGACCTGTTTTTTGCTCTATCTGTGTGGCATCCACAACAAAGGAGTTAGGCAAAGGATGTTTAGAAAGAAAATCCGTGTCATTGCCATGTGTTTTATAAAAGTTTTCCACTCTTCTGAGGATCTGGTGAGACGTGGAGGGTTTGTTCCAAGGTTCCTTCACCAGTTTAAGTAGTGAAGAAATGAAGGCTAGGCGAAGAGGAGGAGCCTGGTCCTTGGTAATGTCCTCATATACCCTGTCCACCTCTTCAGCCACAGGCTGTATCACCACGAGGTCCATGACCTCTGCAATTCTACAGATTAGGTGTGAGTACACCGTGTAATCCTCAGAGAGAGACAGCGGATGGCTGTCTGCCACCTCCGAACCGGGCGTAGGAAGATTGGGTGGTGAGTCCTTATCGATCTCATCCTCTGACGCCTCCGAGTCCGAGTTGAAATCATCCTCCTGGTCCGGAGACAGAGAGGGGAGGTCGAGGTCAAACAGACCGATATTGGTCGGGATGGGCAGCATGAGTATCTTGTGCTCCCACCTCTGGCTCTTGTATGACCCATTCTGCTGATACCGGAGGGACAGGCAGATCCGCTCAGGGCCGAAGGGTCGAGGTTGAGGCCAGTCTATGGCTCTTCAGGTATGTCGGTGGCGGGTGCTCTTCAGGAGCTGGCCGTTTCATCCCCCTGTGGGATGTTGGTTGATGCCCAAAATCATCCTCCAGGTAGGGATCATAGGGATATCTTCGATACCGTGGAGGCGAGGGCGATGGAGAATATGGCCTGTAGTATGGTGGCCACTGGCGACGCCGAAAGTACAGGTCCAGCTCGAAAAGTACCGGGTACCTACAGCGGTTGAAATCGAAGTCTGTCAGCTCATAGTAATCCCTGAGCTCTTCCCAGCGAGCCCTCTAAAAATCCCCATAAGGGGGATAATCTTCCAGCAATTGATGCTGATGGGGCTCGGGCTCAACCACAGGCTCCAAGTGCCTGGTCTTCTGCTTCTTTTTCCTTGGAGCCTCAGTTGTCAGAGAGAGAGGTGGAGCTCGCCTTGACACTGAGCCCGGAGCTGAAGAGGGACTGGCCTGTGTTACAAGTTGCACCTCTACCGAGGTGTCTGCCCAGTCTGGAAAGAGACTCAAGCACGGGGAAGGCACTAACACCGGCCTCGGGGGAGGAACATCCTCATCTCCCAACGGTATATTCTGGCATACCGAGTCTTGCCAGGAATGGGCAACAGGCGGCGGCGAAGGTAGAGCCTCAACCTCTGGCTTAAAAGTCTTCAAAGAAGATTTCTTCTTTTTCTTCGACATCGAGGTCGAAGGGGGCTTCAGTGCCGACACCGAGGCAGTCGACCTCGAGCCCGAGGATGGTGGCTTAACTGCCTTTTTCGCTCCCATAGGTGAGAAGTCTCGGAAGGGGCTTGCGGCGGATCCATGGTGGAAGCTCGTGCAGGGCAAAGAGACTTTTCCCACAAATAAGACCGGAGGCGTTGGAGCCTCTGCTTAAGCGCCGGCTTGGTAAAACCCTTACAAACAGTACACTGGGCAGGTTGGTGCTCCTCTCCCAGGCAAAATAAACACTGAGAATGGCCATCGGAGAGCGGAACCTTATTGGAGCAAGACGAGCACCGCTTGAAAGGGCCCGAAGAGATCATAAACTCATCAACAAAATACAAGAATAACACAGTTTTCTTCTTTTGTTTTAACTCACAGTACCAGGTGGAAAGTACAACAGTTCGAAGTCAAAAACCGGGAGGTCCAAACTAGATTGAAGGATTGAAGGAAGCGAAAACGCAGAAGCTCCGATTCGAGTAGCTGCAAAAGCGGCGGCAGAAACGGAACTGAGGCACTCGGTGCCGGGGCGGAGTTATAGCCAACGTAGGGGAGGTCCTGGCACCATGTGCCTGAGCTCTAGAAGATTCCAAGACTGCTCTGTGCAGGCGCAGATTAACCCATTAGTGTGCATTCACAGAGACCACGAAGAAGAATCACAGTTACAAGTAAGCAACCTGCCAAACTTTGTGGTCTTTGTGAATCACACAATTGGGAGACTGGAAGCTGTCTTGATGGAGGAGAGAATGTCACTCCAGGGTGGACAAGAGGACTGCTCGCCCAAGTGCGACATCTGCACAGGCCTGGATATCCAATCTATAGTGAAAAATAAAAGGGGATGGCTGGGAGCCCATGCTAAAGCCCTGCAAATTTCTGGCAGAGGAACTCTCTGAACAGCAGCTGCTAAGAATGACCTTGAAGAATGGCATTTTATCCTCTCATGGACTGGGAGATGCACCAGTCTATAGGCCAGAGTGATTCAATAAACTATCCAATAGGTGAACTGTTGAGCAGAGACTGGGAACTCTTTTTGGCAAGCAGCAAAAAAGGAATAGATGGGTGACTAGCAGAAAGCCGCAGTCCTACACCAGTGAAAGGCCAAGGTTTGTTGAACATCTAGAGCAGGGGTCTCCAAAGTACAGCCCACAGGCCACATCCGGCCCACCTTGCCTTTTTATCCAGCCCAGTCCAGACTCTAGGAACTTTCACACACCACCCCCGCCTCCCTGCCTTCCCAAACAGCACCTGGCAACAGGATTGGTCTCCCGCTCATCCCCTGCCCTAACGCTCTTGCTCTCTCTCAGCCTATCCGCCATGGGGAAACAACAAAGCTCCCGCCCTTCCCCAGACTTCTCTCTTGTGGCCCTCATACTTGCTGGGAGCGCTTCCAGGGGACAAGTTCCCTCCTACACTTCCTTGCCGGCTGCTGCTCGCCTCCCTCCCGCCTCTCAGAACAGACTAGAGCGGGGGCGCCCAGGGGCGGTTCTGGAGCTGCCGGAACCCAAGAGGGGGAGGCAGAGGAAGGAGATCAGAGATCCAGCCCCAGCAGCAGGCGGACGAGGCTGGCAGCCTGCGCTCTGGGTGGGACAAAGGACGTCCATTTCCCGCTCGAAAAGACTACCATCCCTGTAAGGCTTAGATCCCTGTAAGATGGTTTGCAATTTTAACATGTATGCTGCTAGCCTAAAACAGGAACTGTCTCAGAGAACGAGGAAGAAATACCACACTTCTTTCGAATTATTTCTCGTCTATTTTCCCTTGGAAAATCTTTTATTTCTATGCCTTATTTATGTCAGGCATGCAGTCCCACTCCCTTGCAGTCCAATGCAGGAGCCTGGAATGCTAGAGCCGAATCACTGCAAAAAAAGGTGAGAGACCAAAACGCAGCTTCCACCCATCATCCTCCCTCATTGCTTGCTCTGATTAGTAGGGATAAGATAGCCAAGCAGGCATTCTTCCTGAATCCACACCTATTGCATTTGAGCAAATCACTGTGAACGGTAGTTAAAAAAGCAAACACGTGAACCTCCCCCTCTCTTCTCATCATTAGCGGGCTGCTCTGACCAATGATGTCATTGCTGCTGTTCTAATAATAGATTCGGGACCTTTACTTTCCCCTGGACCAGACCACTGAGAGAAGGAGGGGGTGTTTTAGCAGTGGCTGCAGATTTTCATCAATGACATAAGGGCAGGTGGGTTTGTGACAACTATATCCTGGAGGGTGCTGCATGAAGAGGAGCAGGAAGCAGGGCAACCCACCCCTAGTTGTTTTTTCTGGGGCATTCCTGCTTTCTCCTCCCTTGGAGAGCACAGCTCGGTGTTCCAAAAGGCTCCCTCGGCAGCAGGGGACCTGTCTGCTGTCTTCAGGTGTGATAAAGGAACCTCTCTTGTTGCTGATGCTGAAATAAACTTTCCACTGCCAGTCCAATCCGCTTCTGCTCGTGTGGATAAGGCCTTCTCTTTTTTCCTTGCCTCAGATGGCCTAATGTCTTGGGCTAACTCTGTGCAAGGAACTGAAAGCCTCAGCACCAGCTGCTGAGGTCTTCTTCCTCATAAACAAGGGGACCCAGGAAATATGGACATCAATAGTCCCTTTCTTCTCCGACCTGGTCTACACGAGATGGCCCAGTAAATTCTAGGACTCAAGTCAACCAAGCCTGTTGTTTGTGTCTTTTCCTATCAAATATCTACAGCAGGATGTGGCTTTCCAAGAATGACAGAAAAGCACTTTGCACATGCTTGTAAGCATTCTATTTTCTCCTTCCTCATGTGACCAAAGCTTGATGGGTCAGCCCCGTTTATATGAAAGGTTCAGATTAAAGATGTGCCATGTAGGGAGGCCAATTTATTTGGCTGTGATGAGGTGTAAATCACAAGAGACCACTGGTTTGAAGGGCTTCCTCATGAGCTGGGATAGCACCAAAGAGAGAGACCAAGGAGGTAGGGGCAATCCAGCATGACATTGAATCCCTTAAGAAATCTCTGCAAAAACAAAAGCAATTAATTATAAAGAAAATATGTATTAAGATGTTCTATAGATGGTATATGACGCCTGAAAAATTATCAAAAATATATCAAAGTACCTCTAACAAATGTTGGAAATGCAAATTAAAAGAAGGTAGTTTTTATCATATGTGGTGGACTTGTAGGGAAGTTAAGAGTTTTTGGAAACTAGTCCATTAATTTTTACAAAAAATGTTATCCTCTATTATTCCATATGAACCTGAACTGTTTTTGTTGAATGTAATACCAGAGTCGATAGAAAAAGAAAAAAGATGGAACTACAAAAATACATGGAACTACAGCAGCAAGAATTTTATATGCCAAATACTGGGGGGGGGGGGGGGGGGGGAGAGAGGAGACTCCAACAATACAGGAGTTAATAGAAAAAACTTTTGAAGCACCAGAGATAGATATTTTAACTGAAGTATTAAAAGACAAAGAAATTGTTGAGGCTAGAAAAAAGTGAGAACCTCTGTATAACTGGATGAGAGATGAGAACATGAATGGGTTAAAGTTATGAGAAAGAAGATATAAGATATAATTGTAGATTTTAAAGGCTTAGAAAAAAATGGCAAGGTAAGTGCGAAGTAAGCTTAGTAAGAAAACATATCGGCAAAAGTAATAATGATATTCTTCTCTATCACATTCTGTATTTTTTTATTTACCACGGTACCATGTTCCAAATCCCTTTCCCTATGATTTTCCCTTACCCAATGGAAATTTTTCATATATATATATATATAAATATAAACAGGGGTATTTGGCATTGTCATGAATGGTAAGCATGTCTATAACAGGAGAGCCCCATTTACAAATGAGGGTAGCAAAAACCTCTGGATTCAGTTTCCATTTGTGGAAACTTTGCTTGGGGACTTCAAACCCCAACTGCATCAGAATATCTAATCTGCTTTAAAATTCATGTATGAAATAATACTCAGCTTAATTTACGAGTAGTTCGCAATTCCATCTGGAAATTGGAGAAAGGACTTAACTAGGGTGGATTTGATTTAAATCATGATTTAAATTACAATTTTAATTTTTTTTAAAAATCAGATTTAAAAGAATTTAAATTTAAAAAATCAATTTTTAATTTAAATCATTGAATCATGATTTAAATAAATTTGATTTTAAAAAATCATTGATTTTTATCCACCCTGGATTTAACTATAACACAATTATAGGCTGAAATTTGTAGGGATCACTAAAGAAGCTCTTTAAAAAAAAAAAAGCAACTGAACTGTAATTTTCAAAATATATTCACTGTAGAAGTAAATAAGTATTTGAAAGACTCTTATACCAACTCTTTAAAAAATGCATACTCCCACAGCTTAACTTTAACCAGTTTTGCAATCAAATCCTACCTACTTCTATCCAGTGATACCATTATACCACTTAACACCATGTAGGATCCGCCAGCATAAGTGTGTAGGCATCCTTCAGTCTCGAGAGACTATGGTAACGTGCTCTGAATAGAGGTCTTGGAACAGTGTCTAGTGTGGCTGAGAAGGCCAATTCAAGAGTGACAATCCCTTCCACACTGAAGACAAATACAATCTGTCCCCTGTCCAGCTCCCTGATTTTGCTGCTTTCGGGACTGCCTCTTTGCCTCGGCCTGCTGGACAAGTGTCTCTTCAAATTGGGAGAGGCCATGCTGCACTGCCTGCCTCCAGGCTGAACGCTCAGATGTCAACATTTCCCATCTGTTGAGGTCCATTCCTAAGGCCTTCAGATCCCGCTTGCAGATCTCCTTATATCACAGCTGTGGTCTCCCTCTGGGGCGATTTCCCTGCACTAATTCTCTATACAGGAGATCTTTTGGAATCCGACCATCAGCCATTCTCACAACATGCCCGAGCCGACGTAGACGTCACTGTTTCAGTAATGTATACATGCTAAAAACTCCAGCTCATTCTAGGACTACTCTATTTGGAACTTTGTCCTGCCAGGTGATACCAAAAATGCCTCGGAGACAATGAATATGGAACGTGTTCAACTTCCTCTCCTGCCATGCACAAAGGGCCCAGGACTCACTGCAGTACAGGAGTGTACTCAGGACACAGGCTCTGTAGACCTCGATCTTGGTATATGCTGTCAACGTCTTATTAAGCCATACTCTGTGAGTCTAGAGAACATGGTAGCTGCTTTGCTAGATGTCCAGCTCGACATCTAGAGAGAAAGTGTCCGAGATCGTTGAGCCAAGGTACACGAAATCATGAACAACCTCAAATTCTTGTGTAGAGATGGTAATAGAGGGAGGTGAGTCCATGCCCTGGCCCATGACTTGTGTTTTCTTCAGGCTCATTGTTAGTCCAAAATCTTGGCAGGCCTTGCTAAAACGATTCGTGAGTTGTTGGAGCTCTTCAGCAGAATGGGCAACAACAGCTGCATCATCGGCAAAGAGGAAGTCCCGCATGCATTTCAGCTGGGCTTTGGTCTTCGCTCTCAATCTAGAGCAGTGATGGCGAACCTATGGCACGCGTGCCACAGCTGGCATGTGGAGCCCTTTCTTCTGACACGCGAAGCCCCATAGGTCGCTACTCCCCCCCGCCCCCCCTGTGCAGCCAAACCTCATGAGGCGGCTGCAGCCGGGATTCCCCCTTCCGCCGCCACTTCCGGGTCCTCCAGGTCCGTCGCCATGATTCCCCCTTAAACCCGCCACTTCCGGTTCCGAGTCCTCCAGGTCCGTCGCCATGATTCCCCCTTAAACCGCCACTTCTGGTTCCAGGTCCTCCAGGTCCGTCGCCATGATTCCCCCTTAAACCGCCACTTCCAGGTCCGGTCTTCCGGGTCCCGCCGCCGCCCGCTATCGTGGCACGCCACCCCGCTGTTCCCCCCCCCCCCAATTTTGGGCATGTGAGCCCAAAAAGGTTCGCCACCACTGATCTAGAGAGATTAAAGAGCTTTCCATCTGATCTAGTCCGGAGATAGACACCTTCTGTTGCAGTTCCAAAAGTGTGCTTCAGCATGACAGCAAAAAAGATCCCAAACAAAGTCGGCGCGAGGACACAGCCCCGTTTCACTCCGCTTTGGATGTCAAAGGGATCTGATGTTGAGTCATCAAAGACTACAGTGCCCTTCATTTCCTCATGAAAGGACCTGATGATGTTAAGGAGTCGAGGTATTGACATGGTATTTTCCCTCAGACAGTTGCAGGAGAAATGTAGGGAACAACAACAGCCACTTTTTGTGGTCTTCATAGATCTTACAAAGGTCTTTGATTTGGTTAACAGGGACGGCCTTTTTAAAATACTTCCCAAGATTGGATGTCCAGCATAAGTAGTCCAATAATATATTTATTAAAGAAACAGATAGGCCATATTATTGGTTTTGGATTACCTAAATGTATGCCCTGTGCCACCAGCAGAAATTTTTAAAATATATAAGAAAACAGCTCAGAAGAGAGACAGAAAGTTGAAAGGTCATTTCTCAATTACAATGCTAGCTGTATCTTGTTATATCTAATAGTTGTCTCCATTTAGCTGAAACATTGCTTCTCTGCACTCAGTCATCTTCTCAAAAGACAACATGTAGCCTGTAGGCAAGAACCTAATATTTCTTGTTTGGCTACAAAACTTTATACAACATGAATTCCCATGTGATGTCTTGATTGCATTAATCATAATCTGTATTCTCTGCAGTCTGACACCCACACTCAAGAACAGTTCTCATTTTCTTCACTTTGAACAGCCTTAGTCATGTCATCTAGATTTACTTTTTCCGAAAGCAACAGCTAAAACATGGCACTGATTTAAGAACTGAAGTATCTAAAGTACCAGATGCCACCCTTCTTCTAGGATTTATCTTCTCTATTTACGAAGTAGCAAATTCTCCGTAAAATTTCAGCATGGAAAGGAACCTTATGTCATTTGTGCAGTTATAATCTTTACAAATAAATAACACTGTTCCTTCTATAGCAACATTTTACTTTCTTTCCATTTTATCTGATATAGAATCTTACAGTATATCACAGAAGAGAGTACACCCCCTCACATTTCATAAATATTTTAGTATATCTTTTCATGTGACAACACTGAAGAAATGACACTTGGCTACAATGTAAAACAGTGGTGTGTGGAGATCCGTCTCCGCGGCCCAGTTCCAGCAAACTCACGGACCGGCACCGGGCCACGGACCAGGGGTTGGGGACCCCTGGTCTAAGAAGTTTCCTGTAAAAGAAGATCCAAGAAGCACCACAATTTTCAAAGTGACAAACTCAAAGAATAAGGAAGGACATGCTAAAGCAGAAGAATTAGCATAAATAGAAAACTACAATCACATCATATTCTATACCCATTCATACTAAAATGGCAAATATGGAGAAATCACAGAAGCACTTGGACGTAGGGTGGGGATGGGATGGTGCGCTGCTGCAGCAAGAGAGGAATGTATGGAAAACATTTCCCCATGAAAGCAGCAGGACCCTTCCAAACATTTAATAATGACTTTGTATCACATATAAGGGACAAGGAACAGGAAACAAATACTAAGCACTCACAAACTGTCTTATAGGATGAGCCTAGTGAAGCACTCCTTTTCTATGAGAGACAGCTGGATAACATTCCAGGCCTTTAAAGATGCAAAGATGCCTTTCTCTGTTGTTGCTGTTTTCTCTAGTATTTCATAATTGATAGAGATTAATTTGGCTAGTGAGGCCAGCAGCATTTGCATTAAGTAGCTCAGTTAAATTAGGTATCTGACTGTGAAGCCAAAGTTTGCAAGTTTGATTCCTCACTGTGCATCTCAGGAAAAGAGCCAGCCTGTGTAGCCTTGAGCAACCTGCAGAGTCCTAGGGCGCCCCCAAAAGAAGGGAATGGTAAACCATTCCTGAGTACGCTATACCTAGAAAATCCTGGAAAGGACTGACATAACTCAGAAAGTTAGGTTACCTACCTGTAACCATGGTTCTTCTAGTGGACCTCTGTGAATTCACACAAATGGGTTTATTCTGCGCCTGCGCAGGACGTTCGGAAGATTCTAGAGCTTAGGAAAAAGAAACAATTTAGTCCTCCCCCCTAGGGCGCAAGCTCCGCCTCCTTAACCTTCCTTTCAGTTCCCTAAGTCCGCCGTTACCAATAGTAGGTACCAAAAAGAAAGGCAACGTGACGGACAGAGGGGAGGAAGGGAGGGATGTGTGAATTCCCAGAGGTCCACTAGAACAGTGGTCCCCAACCTTGGGCCTCCAGATGTTCTTGGACTTCAACTCCCAGAAATCCTGGCCAGCAGAGGTGGTGCTGAAGGCTTCTGGGAGTTGTAGTCCAAGAACATCTGGAGGCCCAAGGTTGGGGACCACTGCACTAGAAGAACCAAGGTTACAGGTAGGTAACCTAACTTTCTTCGTAGTGGCCTCTGTGAATGCACACAAATGGGTGAATAGCAAACTTACTCACCCGATGGAGGGCCGTCACAGTAGCAGAGATGACAGTATCGCCCTTCCAAATGCAGCATCATTTTTGGCTCTGACGTCGAGGCGGTAGTGCTTCGCAAATGTCAGAGGGTTAGACCAGGTAGCCGCTCTACAGATGTTCTGTATCTGTATGCCTCAGTGAAGAGCGGTTGATGTAGAAACTGCTTGGGTAGAGTGTGCCCTTAAATGGTCCGGTACCGGCTTGCCTACAATTTGGTATGCCAACTGAACTGTTTGCACTATCCATCTCGATACGGTCTGAGAGGAGGCATGAGCACCCTTGTTGGGTCCGTGATAACATAAGAATAGTCTATGAGAGCGTCTGAAGTGTCTTGTTCTATCAAGGTAGAAAGCGAGGCCTCTTCTCAAGTCTAGCATGTGAAGCTTTCACTCAATCGGTGTGGATGGAGATGGGGATAACGTTGGGAGTGTAATAGGCTGGTTTAGATGAAATTCTGATACCACCTTGGGTAGGAAGGAAACGTCTAGGTATAAGGTAACTTTGTCCAGATGCATCTGTAAATATGGCGGGTCTGATCTTAAGAGCGGCCAATTCGCTGGCTCTTCTCGCAGAGGTGATTGCGATGAGAAAGGTGGTTTTGAGAGAAAGTAGTTTCTCGTTACAGGTGTCCATGGGTTCGAATGGCGGTTTGGTAAGCGCTTCCAAGACCAGTTGAAGGGACCACTGTCGTACAATTCGTTGTGATGGAGGCCTGATGTTTTGTAGGCCTTTGAGAAATTTTTTGACAGTGGGATGAGACAAGAGTTTAACAGACCGGGAGCCGGTAGGTTGGTGGGCCATGACAGCTGAGACATATACTTTGATTGTAGAATGTGCGAGTCCCAGATTAAACAGATGCAGGATGAAGGTAAGTATTGTTTGAAGGGAGGTTGGGACTGGTGTGAGTCCCTTGGATTGAGTGAATTTCATGAAGGATTTCCATTTGTTTTGATAGAGTCGGGAAGTGGATGGTTTCCGAGCATGGTCTAGGATTGCCCAAAACTCAGGGATATCCTCCACGCCATCAGGCGGAGAGATCGGATGTCCGGATGGAGAATGGACCCGTCGTTCTGGGAGAGGAGAGTCGGTATCGAAGGTAGGTGAAACATTTCCCTCATTATCTCCTTGAGGTGGGTGAACCATGGTTGCCGCGGCCACCATGGGGCGATGAGTATCGCATCTGCGCAGTACTGGATAATTCTGATGACTGTTTTTAGCAGCATAGGTATCGGAGGGAACAGGTAAGTGAGTTCTCCGGACCAGGGTGTCATGAACGCGTCCCCTAGTGACGCTATGTCTATGCCGGCTCTCGAGCAGTACCTGAGGCACTTGGTATTGTGACGGGATGCGGAGAGGTCTATTGTCGGTTGTCCCTATCTGAGGCATATGTCCCAGAAGACCGTCCCCTTTAGGGACCATTCGTGCGTACGGGTGGGGAGCCTGCTGAGGCGATCTGCGAGAAAGTTGTCTTCCGATGAGATATGGATTGCTTGAGGGAAAATGTGGTGAGTGCGGCACCATTCCCAAAACTTTATGGTTAGACGAAGGAGGGGTAGGGAGCGGGTTCCTCCCTGTCTGTTTACATAATGCATAGCTGTAGTATTGTCCGTTACGAGCTGGACTGCTCTCCCCTCGATACGCGGGAGGAAGGCTTGAAAAGCTTTCATGATGGCCAACATTTCTAGTTGATTTATGTGGAGCGTTTTTTCTCCTTTTGTCCACAAGCCGTGTATTCGGAGTTCCTGGCAATGAGCCCCCCATCCAGAGGGGCTGGCGTCTGCTGTTATCTGTATAGAGAGACAAGGTGGCTCGAATGGCCTGCCCATTGATAGGTTGCGGACGGATGTCCATCAAGCGAGTTGGTCTGTCAGGTGTGGTGGAATCCGTAACGTCTTCAGCGGGCTGTCTGTTGAAGGGTCGAATTGAGAGAGGAACCAGGATTGGAGTGTCCTCAACTTCAGTCTGGCATGAAGGATAACAGACGTCGTGGATGCCATAAGACCGAGAAGGTGTTGTACGTCGTGGGCAGTCACGAGCTTGTAAGGTTGGAACTGTTGTACTGCCTTTAGAATTTTTAGGATTCTTTGGGAGGGCAGGAACGCTTTTGCTTGCACGGCATTGAGTTGTGCCCCAATGTAATTGACAAGTTGGGAAGGCTCCAAGTGGGACTTTTCCCGATTTATCTTCAGGCCGAGTTTGTCTAAGGTGTCGAGTGTGGTTCGCGTGGCTATGATGGCGTCGTGGTAGGATTGGGCAACCAAGAGCCAGTCGTCGATATATGGGAAGAGTTTTACTCCCCTGGTACGGAGGTACGCCACCACGGGAGCCATACATTTTGTAAATGTTCTGGGGGCTGTTGAAAGCCCGAAAGGGAGAGCAGCAAATTGGTAGGTTGCATTTTGGAACCTGAATCTGAGGAATTTCTGGTGAGACGGATGGATCGAGATATGAAAGTAAGCGTCCTTGAGGTCGATGGTAACAAACCAGCTCCCCTGGGATAGAAGAGGGAGAATGGAGTCAAGTGTTAACATACGGAACTTTCTATAATGTATATAGACATTAAGGTCTCTAAGGTCCATGATGGGTCGAATACCCCCATCCTTTTTAGGGACTGCAAAGTAACGGGGGGGAAATCCCTCACTTAAGTCAGAAGATGGAACTCTGACTATAGCACCCTTTCTGAGGAGGGATGATATCTCCTCCTGCAAAAGTACCAAGAAAGGGGTGGACCTGATGGAATTTGGTGGAGGGATTTCTGAGAATTCTATAAGATATCCTTTTTGAATGATAGCCAGAACCCACTTATCGGTTGTAATCCTCCGCCATTCTGGGAAGAATGGGGAGAGTCTTGTGGGGCTATTGAAGGAATTATGTGAATTGCTTACCCCTGCACTGCGATTTGCGAAAGGGTTGTCTGGAGCCTTGGTACTGATGTTGTTTGAATTGCAGGGGATTGGTTTGTGGCGGCTGGTAAGCCCGCTCATATGGTTCCTGCTTCGTGTATCGAAAGGGCTGATACTGGTACTGCTGTTGGTAGGGGGGCCTCTTGTAAGAAGGCTTCTGGTATTTGTATGGTTGGTACGGTATGTATGATTTGACCGTCTTTCTCATCTTGTGGATGTTTTCCATTATGTCATCCGTTTTTGAATTAAACAACCTCGCGGCATCGAAGGGGAGGTCTTCGATCTTATTCTTGGTATCATCCACGATGTTAGCCGCCCTGAGCCAAGCATGTCGCCTGACTGCTCCCGAAGCTAGCATGGCTTTAGAAGCGGTATCAGCGGTATGTTTCGCCGTGACCCTGTTGTCTAGCAAGGGTATTGGCCTCTGCATAGATATTCAGAGGTTCAGCCTTTGATGGTTCTGGTAGGGCTTGCAGCGTGGGGAGAATCCTATCCCACAGATGTTTCTGATAGGCGCCGATCGCCGCCTGGTAGTTGGAAATTCTGATCATCAGTGCCGCTACAGAGTAAAGTTTTCTCCCCAAGGAGTCAATTTTCCGTCCCTCTCTGTTTACAGGTGTTGTAAAGCAGTGGTCCCCAACCTTGGGCCTCCAGATGTTCTTGGGCTACAACTCCCAGAAGCCTTCAGCACCACCTCTGCTGACCAGGATTTCTGGGAGTTGAAGTCCAAGAACATCTGGAGGCCCAAGGTTGGGGACCACTGTTGTAAAGGACCTGCCTCGGGACTTGTACTGAGTGGCCTCGACCACAATGGAATTAGGGATTGGATGTTTGACTAAGAAGTCTGCATCCGTTCCATGCGTCTTGTAGTGGTGTTCAATTTTTCGTGAGATTTGCAGAGTAGAGGGGGGCTTGTCCCATGACTCTTTAACTAGCGTAAGTAGCGCGGGGATGAGGCTCAAGCTCGGTGGAGGTGACCTGTCCTGGTCCATGTCGTGAAATACGAGATCTTTTTCGTGCTGTGCTGATAACTGAGCATCGAGTTGCAAGGTCCTCGCCATACGCAGTATAAGTTGGGCGTAAGAAGTGTAGTCTTCTGAAGATGAAATGGGGTGGCTGTCCGTGATATCCTCTGGGGGGTGTTGAGTGTCGGATGCCCCCAACGAGGATGAGCCTTCCTTATTGGAAGAAGCGGAGGCTCTCAAAGGTGAACAGTGGAAGCTTCTCGTGCGAACCCTAGGGTGGGGTTCGACACCCGAATGTGTGGATGCCGAGAAAGGCTTGGTATCAAGGCCCTGGGGGCCGGAGTAAAGCATGGTCGTGTCTACTGAAGGACGACGGGAGCTGTGCTTAAGGCATTTAGCTGGTACCATGGTTTCTGGTACCATAGTTCTCTTTCGTGATGGTTCTACTGTTCCTCACATCCTATCCTAACGGCGGAAAAAAAGGAACTGAAAGGAAGGTTGAGGAGGCGGAGCTCACACCCTGGGGGGGGACTAAATTGTTTCTTTTTCCTAAGTTCTAGAATCTTCCGAACGTCCTGCGCAGGCACAGAATAAACCCATTTGTGTGCATTCACAGAGGCCACTATGAAGAATCAATGTTCCCTCTAATTTTGAGCCCCACTGGGCAGGGCTCCACCCCCTGCATGTGCGACTCCGCCCCCCCGGGTTCTGTTGAGACCAGAACAAAAGGGGCCAGAAACTATCCCTGTGAGTGCACAGAGGAAAGCTGCATGGAAGGGGGCAGAGTCGCTCATGCAGTCGCACACCTTAAAGAGAACCTTGCTCAGAATATATTTGATATCAAACAATTATTAAAGGAAGGGATGGGGAACTTTTGGCTTTCTATATACTGAGGTCAAATTCCAACCAACAGTTATAAATCATGGGAAACTCAAGCCCAATATTTTAGAAAGGTTTTCTTCTCAGTTTAAT
The DNA here is from genome assembly GCA_037013535.1 of Intellagama lesueurii. Lineage (NCBI taxonomy): Eukaryota > Metazoa > Chordata > Lepidosauria > Squamata > Agamidae > Intellagama > Intellagama lesueurii. The sequence goes on from JBAJHW010000011.1 coordinate 22,065,503, forward strand.
ATTTTTAAAAATATCTCTTTTGAAGCAGTGTCAGCTCTACCATAAGGTGGCCATCTCAGAAGGCAATTTAAGAAACTGGCATCAGAATCATTACTTAGATGTCAGTTTATTTGTATTTTATTTAATATTGTTATATAATATTTTATGATGATGTTTTTTTAAAACACGGATCATGCTGACAGCTTTGGTTACAGAACTCATGAACCAAAACATATATAAATACCGTGTTTCCCTGAAAATAAGACAGGGTCTTATATTAATTTTTGCTCCAAAAAACGCATTAGGGCTTATTTTCATGTTTTATTTTTTTCATGTACAGCAATCTACATTTATTCAAATACAATCATGTCATCTTCTTCTGGTTGCTGCACAATGGTGGAGGGCGGGGTTTCACTTAACTGGGGCTTATTTTGGGGGTAGGGCTTATATTACGAGCATCCTGAAAAATTGTACTAGGGCTTATTTTCAGGTTAGGTCTTATTTTCGGGGAAACAGGGTACCTAGAGGCCCACAGTTTCCCAACCCCATTTATGCAAACATACATGTCTATACTACTATGAAAAATTAAGTACCAGGCATGTGTATGTAACTTCAAAGAGAATACATGTTGCTGATATATCAGAAACAATACTTCCATAACTGCCACGGTCTTGTATGGAGATGCCAAGTAAGCATATCTTAACTAATGTGCCTTCCACCCTTCCTTACAATCTCAAGATACATGTCTACATTTTATTTTACTAGGACTAGTCTCCTGTTGATGTGGTCTACGGAGAACCGGGTTACTTAGAAATCACTTTACAGGCTATGGAATGAACCCGGCAGAACCAAAGAGTACTGAAGAATATGGAGGGTTTGCACCAATACAGCACTTTGTGGGTATGAAGAATACCAGGTTCCTTCACACTTATAACAATGCTTCTCAATATGTACCATGGAAGACTTGATGTTAGGTGCCTCAAATGCTCTTGATGTCACCCATTTTGGAATGAAAATTAACTGATATATTTCTTCATAGGATCATAGAACCATGAAGTTAGAAGGGGCCTGTAATGTCATTGAGTCCAACGCCCTAAGCAGTGCAGGAATACAAATCAAAGGTATCTGTCAGGTGGTTGTCTAAATTTATCTTGAATACCTCCATTGTTGGAGCACTCACCACCTCTCGAAGTAACTGTGAGCACTATCTTACTGCTCTAACACAGTTAGGACGTTTTTCCGGATATCCAACCAAAATCTAGCTTCTGGTAACTTGAGCCCATTGTTGCATGTCCTGCACTCTGGGATGGCTGAGAACAGATCCTGCCTGTCTTCTGTATGACCAATTTCAAAAGTGCTATCATATCTTCCCTCAGTCTTCTTTTCTCAAGGCTAAACATGTCCAGTTCTTTCAGTCTTTCCTCATAAGGCAGAGCGCCTTCTCCCACCCAGTTCTGCCAGAGACACTCGTTCTAGCCAGGCCGGGCGATTGAGGGGCCTAACGCCGAGGGAGGCCCGGAAGGAAAGAACGAGGAACCGGGCCTTCTCGGCAGTGGCCCCTCGCCTCTCTGGAACAACTGGCCCGTAGAGATCCGCCTGGCTCCCTCTCTGGGTGTCTTTAGAAATAAACTTAAGACATGGCTATTTAGGCAGGCCTTCTCTCCTGCTGTATTTTAATATTTACATTTTTATATCTTGGATTTTGCAAGTTCATTGTTTCTATTGTTTTTAAATTTTGTAATGCCGCCCAGAGTAGACTATCTGTCTAGATGGACAGGGTATAAATCTAATAAAATAAATAAATAAAATAAGGCTTGGTTTCCAGCTGCCTGATCATCCTTGTTCTCGCCTCTGAACTTGTTCCAATTTGTCGGTATCCTCCTTGAAGTGCGGTGTCCAGAACTGGACACAGCACTCAAGATGAGGACCAACCAGTGCCGAATAGAGGTGATCTAGTAACGGGATGTGGAGACTATACTTCTGTTAATGCAGTCTAAAATAACATTTGCTTTTTTTGTAGCCGTATCACACTGTTGGCTTGCATCCAGCTTGTGATCTACAACAACTCCAAGATCCTTCTCACTCGCAGTATTGCTGAGGCAGGTATCCCCCACCCATCTAACCCAACCCATCTACTTGTAGAGGACAATTTTCAATCGAAGTGGTTGAAAGCGGTCCTAAACAAATTGCAAGTTATGGGCTTCTCTCCGCAAGCAATATTGAGCATGCAATGGGATGAAGCGAAATCAGCCCTTAAACAGAGAATAATGGACATGGAAAGACAGGTAGATCTTAGTAGATGCCCCAATTTTAGAGTGATAGACACGCACAAATATCGCTTGCTCCCCATGGCCTATTTATCACAGCTTGAGACATATAAGTTTAGGAAAGCCTTTACACTGGCTAGATGCGAGGTCTTTCCCTCAGCGGTGTTGGAAGGCAGATTTAAGAAGATCCCGAGGGAACAGAGACTCTGCCCTTGTGGATCTGATGAGATAGAATCTATTGAGCATATGATGCTCAGATGTAACAGGCATAACAAGATTCGAGGAAAATATATTACACCTCTCTTAAAAGACATGACAAGCCAATCAGACTTGGACTACTGTAACCAATTGTTAATTGATCAAAATCGGACTACTACAGAACTGGTAGCGAAATTTTGGGCGGCATGCCATAGTAGCCAGAATAGATAGCCAAACCCTTAGACATTGGTCTTATATTGTTATATTTGTTGTTTTATTGCTTTTTGTTTATTTGATTTGGCTTTTTGCAGTATATGTCAGTACTTGAAGCTCTGCATTCAATTTTGTTTTATGTATGGCTTGATGCCGTAACAATAAAGTATGTATGTTTCCCCCACCTTGTAACCATGTGTTTGGTTTCTTCTTCCTAAGTGCAGTACTTTGCACCTATCCTGTTGAATTTCATTCTGTTGTTTTCACCCCAGTGGTCAAGCCTATTGAAATCATTTTGAATTTTGTTTCTGTCTTTCAGGGTGTTAGCTATTCCACCCAATTCTGTGCCATCCGTAAATTTGATTAGCATTCCCTGTATCCCCTGATCCAGGTCATTAATAAAAATATTGGAAAGCACTGGGCCCAGTACTGAGCCCTAAGGTACCCATCGTTACCTCCTACCATTTTGAGAAGGAGTCAGTAATCATCACCCTCTGAGCACAATTCTGTAGCCAACTTGTATCCACCTGACAGTTGTTATATCCAGTGCACACCTCGTTAACTTGCTAATCAAAATATCATGGGGCACTTGTCAAACGCTTTGCTGAAGTCAAGATACACAACGGCCACATCATTCTATGTCTATCAGGGAGGTTACCCGATCAAAAAATGAGATCAGATTAGTTTCGCAGGATTTGTTCTTGATAAATCCTTGTTGGCTTCTAGTTATTACTGAATTGTTTTCAAAGTACTTGTAGAGTGATCAATCTATAAACTGCTCCCGAATTTTCCCTGCGATTGATGTCAAGCTGAATGGTCTGTAGTTCCCAGGTTCCTCTTTTTTGCCCTTTTTTTAAAAAATAAGGACAACATTAGCCTTCCTCCAATCATCAGGCACCTCACACATTTCCCGTGATTTCAAGAAAATAATGGGCAGTGGTTCTGAGAGTTCTTCAGCCAGTTCCTTCAATACTCTTGGATGCAGTTCATCTGGCCCTGGAGATTTGAACTCATTCAAGGCAAAAAGGTATTCCTTGACTGTTTGTTTATCAATCTCCAGTTGCAATCTTGTCCCCTCCACCTGCACTTCACGTTTGTCTGGAGAGTCATGGTCTGTCCTCTGGGGAAAGACTCGAGCTAAAATAGGAATTGAGCACTTCTGCCTTTTCTTTGTCTTCTGTTATCATTTTTCCATCTTCATCGGGTAGCCACTGTTTCTTTTGCGGACACATACACCTGAAGAAAGCTTTTTTGTTGTTGCTTTTAGTGTCTCTAGCTAGCCTCAGCTCATTCTCAGCTTTTGCCCTCCTAATGCCATCCCTGCAATTCCTTGCTACTTGTCCGTACTCTTCCTTTGTGGCCTGGCATTTCTTCCACTTCCTATATGTGTCTTTTTTTTTTTTTTCAGGTTGTCTCTGGGCTTTTTGTGAAGCCACACTGGCCTTTTTTGCTGTCTCCCACCTTTTTTTTTCTTGTACAGTATTAATTGTACTGAGGTGCTTCTGACATGGACAAAGAAAGAAGAGGCTTAGAAACTTTCATTTTCTTTGTTAGGGAGTGACTACAAGGTCACATACTATGGGGCTTATAAAACGGATTAATTTGAAGTATTTTTTCAGTGTCCTCATGGCACAAAGGTTGATTCAACTCTTTCCAGCCTCTTTGGCTTAAAAATGATGTTTTTTTCCTCTGTCTCTAGGGGGCTTCTACTTTTTCAAGCCAGAAGGATTCAATGGGACATTTTCCCCTGTGGGTATTTTAGTAAAGACAGGGTGTGTCTGTAGGTGGTGTTTTCAGTTATGTAAGCAGTTGGGGCATGATTTCAAATCACACAAACACACACACACCGCATTGGGATCCCCCCCCCCCCCGATTCCCAGTGCTCTTTTGTAGTAGTTCAGACGGAAAGATCGTAGAGAGATTGAAGGCACTCAGCCAGAGAATAGGGAGTAGGGTGGTGGTGGAGAAATCTCAATGTGGTGTGTGAACACAAGCGTGTGCACATGCATTTCAAAGTCCCTACTGTTTTCCATTAATGGGCCATTTTTCTGACAATCTTTGAAATTTGCACCCATGCACACACACACACCGCACTGGCATCCCTACCCTCGCCCTCTTCCCTACTTGCAAGCTGAGTGCCTTCAATCTCTCTATGATCTTTCCATCTGAACTTCTGTGGAAGATACAAAACACTTGGAATGGAGAGGGGAGATCCCAATGTGGTGTGTGTGTGCACACACTTCTTAAAGCCCTAACTGTTTTCCCTTAGTGTGATTTTTTTTCCTAACATTATCTGAAATTCAAGTACACATGCGCACACACAACACATTCGGAATCCTCTCCCACCGCCATAATTCACACATCCGAACAGGTCAATAGTATGATCATCACTACCTCCCCTTATTTTCGTGGCATTAGTTCATCATCATCTCAGAACTGCAGAGCTGCAAGGCACCCTATAGGTCATCAAGTACAACCCTTGTCAAGGAGGTATAAGTGGGGAATCAAACTCCCAACCTCAGTTTAAACTGTGGTGCTGGAGGAGACTCTTGAGAGTCCCCTGGACTGCAAGGAGATCAAACCTATCCATTCTAAAGTAAATCAACCCTGAGTGCTCACTGGAAGGACAGATCCTGAAACTGAGGCTCCAATACTTTGGCCATCTCATGAGAAGAGAAATCTCCCTGGAAAAGATGTTGGGAAAGAGTTAAGGCAAGAGAAGGGGACGACAGAGGACGAGATGGTTGGACAGTGTCATCAAAGCTACCAACATGAATTTGACCAAACTCTGGGAGGCAGTGGAAGACAGGAGGGCCTGGCGTGCTCTGGTCCATGGGGTCACGAAGACTCAGACACGACTTAACGACTAAACAACAACAACAACAATAATACAACTGCATGTTATTTGCATTGATATTACAGAATATATATTAGTTTATACCCTTTTCAAAACACAAATACTATTAATTTTGAGACTAAAGCCTTGTAAAACAAATGGCACATTTGTTTCTCTCCTCTACTTGCTAATTTATTAAACAAACTACTTAAAATAACATTGTTTTTCTCCTTTTACAATATTCTGCAAAAGCTTCTATTGTAAAATACATTGGTATTCTCATTTGTTCTACACAGGTTTCCATATCTCTTTTGTGGTATCTCTTTGTTAATTAACATTATCAGTAAAACACAAAAACGAGTGGCAGTTTAAATGCACTTCCATTTTTTTCTGTTGTCTTATAGCTTCACATAACATAAGCACTCATTTGTTTACTTATTTCATTGCAAAAACTGGCATGAAACTGAATGAGCTACAACTACCTTGTTATCTTATAAGTTTTTTTTGTACTGAAAACAACTAGCTGTAAGGTAAACTATTTTCCCCAGCTGTAGTTTTTCAAGAATACTTTTATTTTTAACGCACCTCTCAGAGGCACATTTTTAAAAGTCAGTGCTGATTTTTAGAGCATCACTTCTGCCCCCCATAAATTCAATAATCCTAACACTCTAAAGCTAGGTCAGTTTCTTTTAGATAATGCAGAAGATGGTGAACCACACTAGAAGCAAGATGAGTCAGAAGTCATGTTATTGAAAGGCCCTGCCACCAAGTTACTGGAGAGACATGCTTGGCAGAGTTCCAGGCTGCATTCCTAAACCAAAAACATGAACATATTCTTTATAATGTAGGTATAATAATATATAATATATTATACCTTTATAATATAAGGTTCATTTTCAATATCATGTCTCTAGTGTGCTTAGAAATTATTCTGAAGGAATAAAGCCTGGGCAACAGTGTATGAACACACTAACATTACTCAGCCATTGAGAATAGAGATAATCAGAACTTATGAGGAGAGAGAACAGGCTAGTCCCACATGCAGAGTGGTTCTGAATCTCTGACCCTTTAGTTGTTTTAAATTTCATCTCCCAGAATCATTGGCCATGCTGGATAGGGCTTTTGGCAGTTGAATTTGCAAACATCTGAAGGACAGAGGTTTAGAAAAATTGGGGTTTCTGATTCTGTGAATGGGTTGCACTCACAGTGAAGTCTTCAGACTGCCACTCTCCACACAATGATGAAGGGGGCACAGCTAGCATGCTCCTTGTCCTCACTCCCAGGTTAACCTTATCCTAAGCACCTCAATAAAATTCATGCCTTAAACTACATTCTTTGTCCTAAAACAAAGTAAATAAATCACAATGACAATTTTCACTGTTTCTAATTATTCTGGCAATAAGCCCTTGGGAGAGAAACAGAAACAATCACTCTCTCTACCCCAATTTGGAGAGTGGTGTATTTCATACTTTCATACTTTCATCCCACTTTGGATGTATAGTCTATCATCCTCAGCACAAAAAGTACGCAAGTCAATTATACTGAAGGGCTAGTATGACACAAATATGTCTATGTTTGTCACCATTAATTTGCATTCCAAATTGGGCATCCAATACAAAATGTCCAGTTTGTCTCAAGAACACGGCTGAGATTTGTCTACCCAGCATTGATTCTGTTTTAATCTTCACATAAAAGGAACAGAGCATCTCCTATTTAGCATTAGTCTTTTTCACTTCAACAGGAAGGAGTGTGTAAGGAATATCCTTCTTCACATGTGTCTTAAGATGCAACAACACATGACTGCATTCAACTACAAGGGAGATGTATTTATTGTCTAAATTTTATTGTTATTTCTGCTATTAAACAAGACTATAGGCTATAACAATTTTCTTTATTCTAGTACTAGAAAAATCAAAGCCATCTTTGCCGGCTTTTTCAATCTTTATTAACTATGTTCTATATAACCCTGCAGTTGGGAATTGTTTTACATTTTCTGTTTGTTAGCCTAGTTTAAAGACAAGTAATTGCAGAAAACTATATTCGGATTAGAAACAATATTGGTACATATCATGGGGTGACTATGTGGGAGATTAAAATAGCTTTCAAGAACCAAAACAAAAGGCAAAACATTAAAGGTAACAAACTTCCATGGACTTGAGAGAGGCTTGTCAGATTTTCTTTTTATTATTTGAAAAAGGAGCTTTGCTCCTCCCAAAAAATCCCCACCATTCAAGCAAGGGAATTACTATCATTACCTTCTGTTAGTCTGTAAGTAGTCTGAACTTCCAATGTTCATCAATCTTCCAGTTACCATATCTTAAGAAACACACTAATTGCATATTCAAACATCCAAAAATCTGATTTTTAAAAAATTATTTGTGGCCCATCTTGTCTAAGAGGCTAAATGCAGTTATGCAATTAAGAGGTTCTGAAAAACTACTTTATCACTTTCAACAACCTCCATCCATTCAATAGAAGAGTCTGAGAAGAGAAATTCAGAACTTTGAGGATGGCTTGCTGGTTCAATATTTAGGAGCAAATGGGAAAATAGGGAATGGAAATGTTAATTGTTTGATTGAAGGGTGATTGTTTTAAGAGAAAGGATTTATAAAAGAGATTCTGATGATGCATAGCAGAAAGGGTGGGCCCAGTGCTGTGATCATTGTTAGGGACTGGGTCAAAGTAGTAACGGTACAGTTACTAGAAGGATAGGGCATTTCCTGAAGAGGATACGGTCATCACCAACTAAAAAGGAGGCATTTGGCACAACCACCTTGTCCTTACAACGAAAATGGCAGGAGTGAAATTGGTAGGTGGCACATAATTATGCTTGACAAGGCAACAGAGTTGCAAGCAGTAGAAACTTACAATGTGGCATTAAGCAAGTTAATGCACAATCCCACCAAAGACATTAACAGGTGCTCTAACCAAGAGCAGAGGAAGCAAAGAAGGGATGTGAGCCAGCACTAAGAATTAGGAGAACAGATGGGAACTGTAAAAAGCAGATGGAGTACGGAAGCTGAAAATGAAAACGGAATCAAGGCTGGGGCAAGAAACAGCTGAGAAAGAACTGGAGAAATAATGGCACAGTATGTAGAGGGTATAAGATAGTTGGGTGGTGGGAAGGCTACAATAAAAGTAATACAATTTAAGAGGATCAATGTGTCACTGAAAAGAATACAAAACACATTTCAGCTTATCCATCTCAACTACATGTCTCCAAAGTAGTTCTAAAAAGCATAATCAAGGACCCACTGTTACACCAAGAAAAGCTGACAGTTTTCTGCCAGTTATAAATACTCATCAGATGTTGAAAAGAAAATATTTTACTGTTCATTGAACGTGAAATAAGATGCCTATATGCATTCTGAGCAGAGCTTGAACTCTATTGCAAGGAAATCTTGAGACCACCCTAAGATACAACACCTTTGCACTCCAGTATAAGTAACACAAAACAAATATAGCCTGAAATCTATTATGAAACGTTGCCATTTATAATTTATACCCCCTTCACGGATTGCTGCCTTGTCGTGGCGAAGGGGCTTGAGTAATTCAGAGAAGCTATGGGCTATTCCGTGCACGGACACCCAAGACAGGCAGGTCATAGTAGAGAGTTCTGACTAAACGCAATCCACCTGGAGCAGGAACTGGCAAGCCACTCCAGTATCTTTGCCAAGAAAACTCCATGGACAGAAATAAAAGGCTCCATGGACAGAAACAAAAGATATGACGCTGGAAAATGAGCCCCTCAGGTCGGAAGGCGTCCAACATGCTACCAAGGAAGAGCGGAGGACAAGTACGAGTAGATCCAGAGCTAATGAAGTGGTTGGGCCAAAGCCGAAAGGACGCTCAGCTGTAGACGCGCCTGGAAGTGAAAGGAAAGTCCGATGCTGCAAAGAAAAATACTGCATAGGAACCTGGAATGCAAGATCTATGAACCTTGCTAAGCTGGATGTGGTGAAACAGGAGATGGCAAGAATAAACATTGACGTCCTGGGCGTCAGTGAACTAAAATGGACAGGAATGGGCAAATTCAATTCAGACGATTACCATATCTACTATTGTGGGCAAGAATCCCGTAGAAGAAATGGAGTAGCCCTCAGTCAACAAAAGAGTGGGAAAAGCTGTACTGGGATACAATCTCAAAAATGATAGAATGATTTCAATACGAATCCAAGGCAGACATTTCAACATCACAATCATCCATGTTTATCACCAACCACCCATGCTGAAGAGGCTGAAATTGACCAATTCTATGAAGACTTACAACACCTTCTAGAACTGACACCAAAGAAAGATGTTCTTCTCATTATAGGGGATTGGAATGCTAAAGTAGGGAGTCAAGAGATAAAAGGAACAACAGGTAAGTTTGGCCTTGGAGTTCAAAACAAAGCAGGGCAAAAGCTAATAGAGTTTTGTCAAGAGAACAAGCTGGTCATCACAAACACTCTTTTCCAACAACACAAGAGGCGACTCTACACATGGACATCACCAGATGGGCAATACTGAAATCAGATTGATTATATTCTTTGCAGCCAAAGATGGAGAAGCTCTATACAGGCAGCAAAAACAAGACCTGGAGCTGATTGTGGCTCTGCTCATCAGCTTCTTATAGCAAAACTCAAGCTTAAACTGAAGAAAGTAGGAAAAACCACTGGGCTAGTCAGGTATAATCTAAACCAAATCCCTTATGAATACACAGTGGAAGTGAAGAACAGATTTAAGGAACTCGATTTGGTGGACAGAGTGCCTGAAGAACTATGGAAGGAGGCTCGTAACATTGTACAGGAGGCAGCAACAAAAACCATCCCAAAGAAAAGGAAATGCAAGAAAGCAAAGTGGCTGTCCAAAGAGGCCTTACAAATAGCAGAGAAGAGAAGGGAAACAAAATGCAAGGGAGACAGGGAAAGTTACAGAAAATTGAATGCAGACTTCCAAAGAATAGCAAGGAGAGACAAGAGGGCCTTCTTAAATGAACAGTGCAAAGAAATAGAGGAAAATCATAGAAAGGGAAAAACCAGAGATCTGTTCAAGAAAATTGGAGCTATTAAAGGAACATTTTGTGCAAAGATGGACATGATAAAGGACAAAAATGGTAGGGACCTCACAGAAGCAGAAGACATCAAGAAGAGGTGGCATGAATACACAGAGGAATTATACCAGAAAGATCTGGATGTCCCAGACAACCCAGATAGTGTGGTTGCTGACCTTGAGCCAGACATCCTGGAGAGCGAAATCAAGTGGGTCTTAAAAAGCATGGCTAACAACAAGGCCAGTGGAGGTGATGGCATTCCAGTTGAACTATTTAAAATCTTAAAAGATGACGCTGTTAAGGTGCTACACTCAATATGCCAGCAAGTTTGGAAAACTCAGTGGCCAGAGGATTGGAAAAGATCAGTCTACATCCCAATCCCAAAGAAGGGCAGTGCCAAAGAATGCTCCAACTACCGTACAATTGCACTCATTTCACACGCTAGCAAGGTTATGCTCAAAATCCTACAAGGTAGGCTTCAGCAGTATGTGGACTGAGAACTCCCGGAAGTACAAGCTGGATTTCGAAGGGGCAGAGGAACTAGAGACCAAATTGCTAACATGTGCTGGATTATGGAGAAAGCCAGAGAGTTCCAGAAAAACATCGACTTCTGCTTCATTGACTATGCAAAAGCCTTTGACTGTGTGGACCACAGCAAACTATGGCAAGTTCTTAAAGAAATGGGAGTGCCTGACCACCTTATCTACCTCCTGAGAAATCTATATGTGGGACAGGAAGCAACAGAACTGGATATGGAACAACTGATTGGTTCAAAATTGGGAAAGGAGTACGACAAGGCTGTATATTGTCTCCCTGCTTATTTAACTTATATGCAGAATACATCATGCAAATGGCTGGACTGGAGGAATCCCAAACCGGAATTAAGATTGCCGGAAGAAATATCAACAACCTCAGATATGCAGATGATACCACTCTGATGGCAGAAAGTGAGGAGGAATTAAAGAACCTCTTAATGAGGGTGAAAGAGGAGAGCACAAAAAATGGTCTGAAGCTCAACATCAAAAAAACGAAGATCATGGCCACTGGCCCCATCACCTCCTGGCAAATAGAAGGGGAAGATATGAAGGCAGTGACAGATTTTACCTTCCTGGGCTCCATGATCACTGCAGATGGTGACAGCAGCCACGAAATTAAAAGACGCCTGCTTCTTGGGAGGAAAGCGATGACAAACCTAGACAGCATCTTAAAAAGCAGAGACATCACCTTGCCAACAAAGGTCCGCATAGTCAAAGCTATGGTTTTTTCCAGTAGCGTTGTATGGAAGTGAGAGCTGGACCATAAAGAAGGCTGACCGCAGAAGAATTGATGCTTTTGAATTGTGGTGCTGGAGGAGACTCTTGAGAGTCCCCTGGACTGCAAGGAGAACAAACCTATCCGTTCTAAAGGAAATCAACCCTGAGTGCTCACTGGAAGGACAGATCCTGAAGCTGAGGCTTCAATACTTTGGCCATCTCATGAGAAGAGAAGACTCCCTGGAAAAGACCCCGATGTTGGGAAAGTGTGAAGGCACGAGGAGAAGGGGACGACAGAGGACAAGATGGTTGGTCAGTGTCACCAAAGCTACCAACATGAATTTGACCAAATTCCGGGAGGCAGTGGAAGACAGGAGGGCCTGGCGTGCTCTGGTCCATGGGGTCACGAAGACTCGGACACGACTTAACGACTAAACAACAAGAAATGTGGGGTTTTGTTTTCTGAAACCTTGGCTGGAAACTTGGCATATTTTAAAAAATCTAACTGCAGTCAATTATCAAGAGCAATCACCTGTCTCAAAATTGTAGGAATGGAACTTAGTGATGCACTGAAAATTGTGAGGGCGATTTAAAACAAGCAAAGGGGAAAGTAGCTGAAAAAAAATTATTGATAAACTGCAAAAAGTGCTGCAATCTAATCGGGGTTATTCAATACTCTGCAAAATAGGTAACGTTCTAAATGGACTTGAAGCAAAATTTAATGACTTTGAGCCAGAATTTTCTCCAAATGAGTTAGCTTTTTTCAAATTTGTTCCTACAACCTCTTGTCACAATAAACTGAGTTCTCCAGATACAATAACATACTGATGGACAACAGAAGGAGTTTTGAGTTTGACAACCTCAAAATGCACATGATCATCCAATACAATTCTGCTGTTGACGAAAACCAATCTATGTATGACCATTTTACTCTAAAAAATATTCATTTGATTCCTGCAATACTAGCATTTCTGCACTGGAAGTGAAGAATTAACCTTTTAAATGTATTCTGAAGATGCCAGCCACAGAGACTGGCAAAACATTAGGAAGAAAAACCTTCGGAACACGGCCAAACAGCCCAAAAAACCTACAACAACCAACTACCCTTTTAAATTTTATGTGTTTTAAAATCTGGGTGTTAATTTCATAAAAATTGTAAAGTTATATTTTTGGTTTAATTGGTCATATTTAAATAATTTTAAGGTCATAAACATTTGCATATTTCTGACATGTTTAGGTCATAGAAGCCTTCACCTTAGTGATCAGAACTAGAGATGACCCCACACAAGGAAAGCTAGATTTGTTTTGGTTTCTTAGAAACATCAAATTATAGCAGTATAGTGGAACATTTATGACTCAGTGTACAAACTTCCTTTCAAAGTCATTCCACTTTCATGCTATTTAGCAACCCAGACCAACGACAACAACTTTGAAAGACTGCTATAATAGTGCTAAATCCTTCATTACCAAACAGTGCCATTACCCAAAAACATTAGAAAACAACATACATTAACTGTTCTTGCTTCCGACTCTTGAATTGTAATAAAGCAAGCAGCTAAATGAGGGGCTACCGATATCCAGAACACTGCAGAATATATGAAAGAAATTATAAGACAGCTGATAGATAGCTCGGGCCATGGTTTTTGCCCCAATAATGCTGCTAATGATATTAAGGAAATTAAAATCGTTGTGAAGGAAAATTTAAACCTAGGCTGCATTAGTACCGTGTTTCCCCGAAAATAAGACAGGGTCTTATATTAATTTTTGCTCCAAAAAACGCACTAGGGCTTATTTTCAGGGGATGTTTTATTTTTTTCATGTACAACAATCTACATTTATTCAAATACAGTCCTGTCATCTTCTGGTTGCTGCCCAATGGTGGAGGGCAGGGTTTCACTTAACTGGGGCTTATTTTGGGGGTAGGGCTTATATTACGAGCATCCTGAAAAATCATACTAGGGCTTATTTTCAGGTTAGGTCTTATTTTCAGGGAAAAAGGGTAATGCAGCATAAAATGTTTTTTTTAACAAACATCAACTGCAGGATACCTTACCTAAAAGTTCATAAAGGTGTCCACCCCTTGTTGGTCATCCCATAATTTCTGGCTGTTATTCAATTTTGAAATTATGACTAATCTAAATTCTGTCTGTAGGCCTAACTTCTGTGTCTTATTTGAGTATCCACCATGATAGCTTAGGAGACAAGTTCCCAAATGAGCTCACGTGCTTATCTTTTTTTATGGCTTGCCAAGGGGGAAGAGGCAAGTTAATAAGTGAGGCTACTTAACGGAGAAAGTTGCTGCAGCTGATTTTCCTGTTGAAACCTGCACATACATCAAAGCTCTGGAAGGATCTAAGTTTTGTGAGTTCAGATTGGTTGTTGGAAATCATCACTGTTACTTGTGTGTCAAGTACACAAAGAACTGTTTCATATCTTTAATTTTCTCAGTTTCCACACATTATCTTGTTACTATGCTGGATGGGTCTCTGAGATGCACTCTGTCTTTGGACAAATTAGAGTGGACTTAATTTAAATTCTTAAAAATTCAGATTTTTTGACTATTTAAATCAAATATTATTTTTTTAAAATCATGGTTTAAATCAATTTGAATTTTAAAAAATCATTTATTTTTATTCATCCTAAGACAAATGCAACTGATCTGCTTTATGAGGTCTAATGCTTGTTAGCATTGCTTAGGTAGTTAACCCTTTTATTTTGTCCTGTTGGTATTTTCCAAAGATGTTCCTGAATTGGCTTATTGTTCTATTTGTTTAGTTTGGCCATTCTACTCTTTCTAAAACAACATATAAAAATCCACGGCTTGTGTATACATACTTTTGGAGGATTCTCAGTACTAAATCCATTCCTCTTGATCTGATCATAACTGGTGTCTAATTTGGTTTCTTATTATAATAAAAAAAATTATTAAACAAACATCCAACCTAAACAACATAAACCACAATAATACAATATGGTGTATTACATAATACACCAGTGCCACCCTCACCCTCAGGGCTAGCATTAATAATATTTTTAAAATTCATTCAATCCATTTTCTCTCCAAAACTTGTTTCTTCCCTCGATGTATACCCCTTCCCTCTCCGAAATACATATTCCAAGAATACACTCCATATTTTCTTAAAATCATTATTTTTTGATAGGCCTCTTCTTATTTTCATATCACATGTCAATTTATCATTAATTGCTATATCCCATAGTTCTCTATACCATTCCTCTAAATTAAGTTGGTTATCATTTTTCCAGTTTCTTGCAAAAATTAACCTTGCTGCCGTAACCATTATTACAATTAAATCCATATTTTCTTTCAACAATTGGTCTTTCTTAACCATGTTCAATAAAGCCATTGACGGGGGCATTTGAATATTTAGTCCAGTTATTATTCCATCTGGAAAAGGTGCAAAGAAACTTAATTTATTTAAAAAGAGATTTTTTTGAATTTAGTAATAGGAACTCCAAGTTATTAGCTAAAGCGTCTTCTATAAAAAAGAATAAAAGTAATATAGGAGTACAGTAATTCAAGATTTGAATGGAAAAAGATGGAATGAAGGAGCCTAAAATGATAAGATGATCATCTTAGTCCAGTTCCTTCCTCTTTGCTTGTAATTCTATTATAGCTTTCTTATCTCTAGTTTTATAACTATTTTTTCTAATTCCCTTATATTATCTTCTAAATCCTGTATTCTTTCCCCCCCCCGCTGTTTTTTAAGTGTACAAGACGCTTTACATGCATACCCTCTTGCCACAGACTTCATAGTGTCCCAGATTATCTTAGGTTGACCTCCTCCCTTCTCATTTATTTCCCATGTCTCTAAGTTTTTTTGAAATTTTTCAGTCAGGTTTGGGAAATTTCAAAAAAACTTAGAAGAGACATGGGAAATAAATGAGAAGGGAGGAGGTCAACCTAAGATAATTTGGTTTCTGCTTGTGACTCCAAATAGGGATATTTGGGTTTGGGATCCTTTTCTCTTCACAGATATTGTGGTGCACAATAAGACCTAAGTTTCCTCTTGCTGGGATAGTTGGACTAAAATAGGGGTGCTGGCAGCCTATCTACCTTGCATGGTTGATTTTGGCCCTGGCACATTCTCTTGTGCATCATACCAGCACCTCACCCTCAGGTGGCTATCACAGGAACCCCTATCAAAATGTGCTTTTAAAAAAACTTTTCTCATTAGAAACTCAAGATTCTACAGACTCCAAGTACGGAAAAAAAAATTTTTTCAAGATGGCAGCAGACAACAGCTATGTGTTTCCTGCTCATAGGGCAGTACCTGGAGGAGGTGGGGCAGGGAAGCTGGGGCATTGCCTTTAAGCAGGTGCCTGCTGGAGAAGGCAGGTCTGGGAACTGCCAAACACCTGTTCGTCCAAAGGACAAACCAGCATGAACCACTGAGCCAGCAGTTCGTGCCCATCTCTGGTTGTTATAGAACAGCTCAATCTAGATTAGAGATGGCGGTATTCGTATACGAATACCCCCGCACAGGTGGACATAACGAGGATCCGGCCTTCACACGTCCGCTGCCGCCACCAGTACCACTCTCCCTTCTAATCATTCTGGAGCTTGCAGTCAGCTAGCCACTCCTGGCAGAAGGAGGGAAGACCCTTTTTACATCCACCTGTGCAGAGGTATTCATATACGAATACAAATACCCCCATCTCTAATCTAGATACCTGATATTCTGTTCCTTGCCCTAGCTATCCTGTCATCAAACATGTGTGAGGTAACCAGCTCAGCCTTCCCTCTGATCTGACCATTGTGTCATGTAATGCCAGGTTGGCAAGGACCCAACTGTTCCATGACCTGATGATTTTGGATGAAAATGCCAACCTGGCTTGTATCACTAAGACTTGGGTAGGTGCAGATAGAGTGGTTACTCTCTTCCTGCTTTGCCCACCCAGGTATTCCATCCAACATTAGGGCCATCATCCATAAACATTCTTTTATGAACTTTAAGATCTCTGCCCTGTTAAGTCCAGGTCTAGAGGCCCTTCATCTGTCTATGGACCTTAAGGATAGGATTGGGTTAGTACTGGTGTACCACTCTCCCCATGACCCAGTGCATTCCCTGCCTGTGCTGTCGGAGTTTGTCACACCTGTGGTGTTGAGGTCCCCTAGGCTTATCTGTTTGTTTGTTTATAATATTTTTATCCTGCCATTCTTCTTAAAAAGAACACAAAGTGGCTTATATCATTAAAAGACTATGTTTAAAGCTAAAAACAATATATTTTCCTAGTCAGCTTTCTTCACTGTCAAGTTTTGACATCTATATACAGTAACTGGAAATAGTATAACATAGATAATCATCTTAGGCTCCTTCATAGTTTTGTCCAAATTCCAGTTTACTTCTGACTTCTTGGCTGCAGTCTCCATTTGTACTGATGACTGAACCAAGTTATAGAAAATCCTTAACAATTGTCATCATTGAAGTTATTATTTTGCATATATTTTTCTCAATATTCAACTACAGCCCTGTGTTATAACATCCCTGTGTGTAACATCCCTACACACTACCATAGCACAAGACCACGATCTAAAGAATAAAAGTTAAACCTGCATTATTTCTGCGCTCATTGACAGTGCTGGCATTACAAAAAATTATTTCAACATGAAAACTGATGTACAGTAATTGGCAGATAAGGGGGACTGACTATTGACTGTCCTAAGGCTCTAGAGAGCACTAATCTTTACATCACGGTTGGCAGCTCTTGTGCTGCAAATATAGCCTTTTGGTATGTTTCTTCAATATTCCTTTTCTCAGTCACTGCCACATCTTTGTACTGTCAGCTTTTCCCTGGATGTTTTTACAGTATTGGCCATAGACTGCTTTATTCTTCCATGGTACTCATTCCATAGTTATTTCCTCTTTTTGCAAGGTATCTCTTGTTTCTTTGGTCTTCGATAATCCCGCTTTATCCACTTCTCCCATGTTTCTCCTTGACTTTCCCATATACATTCTGCTAGGCTTCTCTTTTCTTGCTCAACTGATGGTTGGACTTGTTGTATTCCACATTCATCTTCAGTCCCAGGAAGACACAGCTGGTCAATGTCACTACAAGGATGTACTGTGTGATGGATGGTTATTAGTTTTCTAGTTCTTCAATCCAAAGTACTGTATCCAATTCAGTTTCTGTCCAGCCAGTTGATGTCACTATATGGATGCAGTATGTGATAGTCATTAGTTTTCTAGTTCTTCAATCAAAGGTATCCAATTCAGTAGGCACAGGAGTTTTAGATATTTTTTTCCACTATACCAGCAATTCAACAGGAATTCCCCTAGCTAGAATTCTGAAAGCTGTAGTCAAAAAATCCAAGTTCTCAGAAGAGTTTTTTCCTGAATTATTTTTCTTTTAAGGCTTGCACTCCTCCTCCTGCCCCATGGGAACTACAAGGGATTGTGGGACTGGTAGTTTTTTTGAGAGTCACCATGTACCTAATCTAATGAGTATAGAGACTACCAGTTCCAAAATATCTTGTATTTCCCATGGAGCTTAGCAAATTCCATCCACTCTCACCCTTTGCAGTGACTAAAGAGAACAACATATTGGACTCAGGTTTGTGTGCTAAACTGTCTCTGAGGACTTGGATTTAGAATTCTGTTTAGAGGAATTCCTGGTGAACTGTGATAGCTGTAGAGGAAAAAAAAATCCCATGCCTACAATTCAGTTTGTGTGATATCAACACCATTATTTTTAATGTGCTTTGGAATGATTTTAAACTGATTTGATCCAGTAGATTTTAATTAGATAACTAATTTTTTAAAAAACTGTATAGTAGAGCCCATGTATCCACTGGATCAATAACCACTGATTCAATGTATTCTCGAAGGCTTTCACGGCCAGGATCCGATGGTTGTTGTAGGTTTTTCGGGCTGTCTGGCTGTGTTCTTGAGTCAGACTCCTGTCCTCTGAAGATGCCGGCCACAGAGACTGGCGAAACGTTAGAAAGAAAAACCCCAAGAACACGGCCAGACAGCCCGAAAAACCTACAACAACCAACCACTGATTCACTTCTCCATTGGAGAAAAATACATTTTATAAATATTATATAAAAATACTATACAGTAGGACCTCCTTATCCATGGGATCAGTATCCACTGATTCACTTATCCATGGCCTGGAAATATTAAAAATATATTGAAAGAAAAAAAAATCCAGAAAAAAATATTTTCACATGGATTACCAGGCCCGGCCTCTAGAGGGAGGCAGAGACTGTACTGTGAATTCTTGTAAGTGAAGAATAGCATGGTCCCTGTCGTCCTCTAGTGGCCAGTTCCGGTAATGCATGTGAAAATAATTTTTCTGGTTTTTTCCTTT
Organism: Intellagama lesueurii; assembly: GCA_037013535.1. Lineage (NCBI taxonomy): Eukaryota > Metazoa > Chordata > Lepidosauria > Squamata > Agamidae > Intellagama > Intellagama lesueurii. Next base: position 22,084,616 of record JBAJHW010000011.1, read on the forward strand.
TACCATTTTTTCCCTTTTACACAGATACACATCCATATCCACTGGGGATTGGTTCCAAGTCCCCCTGTGGATACGGAAAACCATGTATAATAGTGTACAATAAAGTGAACAATATATATCATTCACATACACGGTTTGGGGGTGCTACTGTACTTACAAATACAGAGGTAAGATGTAAATATCACACTGGCCACTATAGACAACAACAACCATTTTGCCTGGTCTTGAGGCAGCTTCCCACCAGAGCAGTGTAAACCTCAAGAGCTGGATTGGCTAGTGAGGCAGGAGGAGTGCAAGCCTTAAGCCAAACTGCCTCCTGGAAGAGATTTCCTAACTCCTGCCCCTTCCTTCCTTCCTTCCAACTAGCTCTTTCCTCTAGATTCCCAGGCAAACAAGGAAATGGATCCTTAATTGCTTTCAAAGAAAAGAAACCTGCAGAGCCACTGAGATTGTAGAGGTGTGTGTGAGAGAGTGAGTGAGTGAGAGACAAAGACAGTCATCTATATCTGGACCTCAATATCTGGCGGAACGCCTCCTCCCACCTAGATCTACCCAAATCACTCGCTTTAGTCAAGATGGGCGGCTGAGGGGCCTAACGCTGAGGGAGGCCCAAAGAGAAAGAACAAGAAAGCGGACCTTCTCGGCAGTGGCCCCTCGCCTCTGGAACAATCTCCCCCCAGAAATTTGTCTGGCTCCCTCGCTGGGTGTTTTTAAGAGCCAACTCAAGACCTGGCTCTTTAGGCAGGCCTTCTCTCCTGTCAGTACCTAATTTATTTCGCCATCTTCAATTGTATCAATGTTGGTGCTTTATTTTATTTTATTATTCTTAGAATGTTGTTAGCCGCCCAGAGTAGACTTCAGTTTAGATGAGCGGGGTATAAATTAAATAAATAAATCTACAGCACCTTGAGGAAGGAGGGAAGATTTCAACTCAGCTCTTCTTACTCACAGAGGCCCCATCAAGATAAAAATTACAGGTACCGGGGGTCCTGCATCCAAAAGACTGTTAGCTATAATCTGTGGTTTTCACTAACCACAGCGGGGGCTTGGAACTGATCCCCTCTGGATATAGGGGTCCTATTGTAATAATGTTTTTAGCTCTTATTGTTTGTTTTAATATTGTAAGCCACCTTGAATCCTCTTGAGAAAGGCAGGACACAAATATTTTTAAATAAACAAAAATATACTAATGCATGCTATATAGACCACGTTACATTGGTCCTGCAACAATAGTACTCACTTTGTTTCTGGGCTCAACCTCGGGAAAAATATCTGAATACCTCTTTCCATAGAAATCTGCCCATAGCTTCAAATCTTTACCAGCAGCTTGTTCTATTTCCCACCATTACAGAAGGTTAGGCAGGTAGTAACATAAGAATGGGTCACAGGTTGTACCCAAATATATCCATTCAACAGAGGAACAGACAACGCTAGAGGTTCTCTCTTCCCTTCAGGATACCCCATCGAGGGGAGAAAACAAACTTCCATTACTTTGTTTATTGTACTCTCTATATTATTATTGTAGATTTTAATGGTTGTTTTTAAATCTGTTTTGTGTGTAATATATTGTTAGCCGCCCTGAGTAGACTCCTGTCTAGAAGGGCAGGATAAAAATCCAATAATAAATAAAATAAATATTACTTGAGGAGATAGTTACACAGCACAGAATATAGCCCCTTTTTGTCAGTAGCATTCAGCAGGTTTAGATATTTCCATTCCACTCATCTTTGGATAATATGAATGTTGCTTATATCTGTTTTTACTCAACCAGGAAAGTTATTGCTTAATCTTAACTTGCATTTTTTTAAATTTAATTTCTGGTTCCTCTTTGTTTTGTACATCATAGTTAGTTGGAACCGACTAATAGTGATCGTAATAGGTTTTTCAGGGTAAGTAAGATATTTAAGGAGTGGTTTTACCAGTTCTATTCCCACCCTGGAGTTTTCATGGCAAAGTAAGGATTCAAACTCTTTATCTCGACAGTCCTAGTTTGTCACTCTGTCCACTACATCACACTGGATACCATACAGGAATGTATATCTGAAAGGCAGTCTATGCATACAGTAGGACCCCCATATCCACAGGATCAGTATCCACTGATTCACTCATCCACGGTCTGAATTTTTTTAAAAAAAATCTCCCAAAATATATATTTTTAACAATGATGTTACTAGAACTGGCCACTAGAGTAAGCCACAGACCATGCTATGTATTTGCTGTTAAAACAGTGTTTGGCTTTTTTCAGCATCCATCAGAGGGGCTTGGAAATGATTCCCCATAGATACAGGGGTACTATATATTTTAATTAATAAATAGAAAATATGCTGATGTTGGAGACAGCAATGGAATTCAACTGCAGAAGCAAGCATTAAGAGAAAAGAGAAAGAAATAAGAAAGTTGGCACATCATACAGAAAGCTCTAAAATATTAGGAACAGAACACACGTGCTGGCCCCTCCTTTAAGAAAAACAGGCAGCCAAAGGTAACATTCCAAAAGGTGGTATTAAAATTAAGCGAACACTATAGTATCACCCACTAAAACGCCTAGTAATTCACCTCCTTATTTGTCTTAGGGGAAAAAATGTGCATTCACCCCTCACACATATATCCCCCACAGACAACTGTGACATGAAAGGAAATAAGTGATTTTTTTTTCTTGCCAACTAAGCAAGCTAAGATTTAAAACTACTACGTAAACATACTCCCCTCCCCAGTTAAGAGTCTATCTATACCTTTCTGTATTCACTTAAGTAAAATTAATAATGCAACATGAGGTGTGAAGAGAAACAAATAACTGCTATGCTTTATAACAAGCTTCCTGTATAAATGAGCATCAGGCTTCCTTAGGTCTCCAAAAAAAGCATTAGGGCTTATTTTCAGGGGATGTTTTATTTTTTTCATGTACAACAATCTACACTTATTCAAATACAGTCATATCATCTTCTAGTTGCTACACAATGGGTTTCACTTAACTGGGGCTTATTTTGGGGGTAGGGCTTATATTAAGAGAATCCTGAAAAATCATACTAGGGCTTATTTTCAGGTTAGGTCTTATTTTAGGGGAAACGGTATATATATATATAAAGTAGAGAGAGAGAGAGAGAGAGAGAGAGAGAGAGAGAGAGAGAGAGAGAGAGTAATGAAGTTTATAAACCTGACCTATTCATCTTCACATCACAAAGAGCTACTATCAACATGCACACAGAACTCAAAGGAGCAAAGCGCCTTTTTGAAAATTCAAGATGAGGGGAAGGGAGACTTCTTTGCAAAAGACATTATGTTTTATTCCCAGAATCATTAAACATGGAAAGATATAGTAAACAAAATAATCCCTGGAAACTGGAATGAATTCTGATACAAAAACATTTAGCATGTGTTTGATATGTTCTCTCTGAAAACTAATGTCATACATATAACTTATAACAGTATGATTATAACACTCTACACGAAATCAGAAAGAATAAATAGCATTCTTTTATAGCACATTTTATTGTTATTCAATATTTAATATGTGCCATTTGTGATTACTTTTGAATTTCATTGTATTTAGACAGCTCTTCTTCAAATCTGTCATGCTTAAGATGATACCCGGAAATACCAGAGCAGAAAAACAGAGCAAATGAGATTCAGCACTTCTAGCTTCCTCTCACTTTAAAATAGAAACCCAAGGTGGTGGATGTTTCCTTCTATATATCTCCGAAGAGTTCATGGTGCTTTATCTTTCAATAGCAGAAAATGTTGACTCAAGAATATTCGTAAACTATAGGAGAAGCAAAGTACAGCCCAACTTTCTTACTCTTATTAAAAGGGGTTTTTGAGCATCTCATCTACAATTTTCAATAAAACATGGATTTAACAGAAAAACAGGGAAGCAGAAACATGTACATACACAACTCTGGCTTTAATTACTAGTAGTAGCATTCACAATCTCAACGTGAGTCCCCCTAGATGTTGCAGAAATCTCTTCAGAGTTTTTGAATACCTTTGCAACAGACACTTTACAAAACAGAATACTACCAACAGCTTGTACTTTTAAAATAGCGAATGTTTGGGTGGTGCACATATGTGCTTGCTTCTACCTGTCTCTGCCATCACCCTATACTAAGTATGGAGAAGTCAGGGATCGCCGCTGGCACAATTCTGAGTCAGGAGAAAAGTAAAAATATGAACTTTCTTCAGTTCAGCGATATTACATTTTTCTATCATTTAAAACATTCAAACAAGAAGACGTGTCTTCATAATTTCCCAGTAGACTCCTGAGTGGCAACATAGGCATCCTTTCCACCCAGTGGGAATAAACAACCAGATATGGCAACACGCAACGACAGCCCACGAACATGAAGTCGCCACTTAAACGAGAAAACGTCACCAACTTCTAGGACACCCACAGCAAATCCGAGAGACCAATTCTATCAACCTCTGTGGCCAAAGAAACCACACGGGTGGGCGAGAAACTGCGGTTTTGGGACGGAGGAGGGTCAGGCCAAACCTACTGTACTTCTTTCTGTCTATGCAGACGAACCAGGACAGCGTGGGAAGAATGAGGAGAGAGGCAGCCCCTCCACAAAGCGAGACCTGACCCGGGGCGCGGAGGGGGGGGACGACAGAGAGCGCGAGGGGAGGCACAGGAGCACCCTGCCTCCGACCAGCGGAACAATTCTCCTTCTGCAAGGACCCAATTTAACCAGCCCCGGGAGAGGAACTGACAACCTGCCCCGCGCCCGAGGAAGGAGGCCGCCTGCCTAACAGGGAGGGGGTGGGGAAGGATGGCAGAAGACCTGCTGGCCCCTTTCTTCCAGCGACTTTCGGAGAAGGCGAGGAGAGAAGAGGCGCAACTGGATAGGGAAGTAGAGTCTGCTTACCTGATCTCCGACCCTTATGAGCGGCGTCCCTGGGTTAAATGGGGGAAGCGCGGCCTCGCATTCGGGGGAGGGGGAGGGAGAGCAAACTCCCCCACTCTGAGCTGGCTAGAGGTATCACGGGCGCACCTGAGGGTCTTCTGCCCACAGAACTGACCGGAGGGGGGGGGGAGAAAGAAAATCCCTCTCAACCCTCTCTCCCCCTTTCCTAAGTGCGCCGCCCGCCTTTTCTTCTTTCGCTGAACTAAACGACCCCCGAACCGGCAGGCTACGGGAAACAAGGGGACGAAACAGGAAAAGAGGGAAGGCACCGCGGAAGAAGGAGTGAAGGAAGAGAAGAAGGGGGCTTAAAACTGCGCCTTTACCTTTAGTTCCGCACTGTCCGCCATCTTGAATCGTGGGGCGCAGGCGCAGTGAACCCCGCCGGGAAGCCGCCTCCCACCACCCCCGCCCCGCGCGCTGCGTTTGAATCAAGGGCGCGCGGCCGCCATTTTATTGGTCGCTCCTCAGAAACGGTGTGGCAGCGTGAGGGAATCGCGCCTGGATTTAGACGTGGAATACGACCTAGTGTTGTTGTTATTGTTGTCATTACCGAAGCAGAAGATCCCTCGTTAGAATTATTTATATTCTCCCTCATCGCAGGTGTCCTCGCGGGTAAATTGCTAGCTGTTACGTCCGGTTGGGGGAAATCAGATATTACGCCTCTGTACTTGCAGCAGATGAAGTGGCGGACTAGGACTCTTAGGGCCTGGGTTCAAATTGCAGACTGAGCCGTGGAAACTCGCTGGGGGTGGCAATGGTAAAACCGCTCGTTAAGTATCTCACATACTATTCTCAAAATCCTATTAGGGTCGATGAAAGTCCGGTGCGGTTTGACGGCATATGACAACAGCGGCAACGTTTCCTTCGGGACCACCAACGCTATGCTTTGTTCAAACTTTTGCCTCTAGAAAGGTCGGCTTGGGCTGAACTTTCAGAAGGGCTTTGCGACGGTGACAAATATCATCCCCGTTCCCGTCCACAGGGGACTGGCGAGGAGCTTCGAGTTTAACCCCGGCAGGCTTAGGAGGGTTCGTTGAACGTCCTGTGACTTCACAGCAGCACCGACGATGATGGCTGAGTGAGGGGTCAATTGGCGAGAAGATGTTGGCCGATGTTCTCTTCCGTGAAACTAGGAAGGCTTTGGGATCACTGTTCCGTAAAATTATGTTTTATTCTTATATTGCCCGATAACATTCTTTCACTTGCAAGTATTAAAGTCATGCTAAATTCTTAGCACTTTCCGAGCTTAGACCAATTTTTTTGGGGGGGGGGGTTATGCTAGGTTTGTGGGTTTTATTCATTTCGTTAAAGGTGACATACAAAGCCCTGAACAGTTTGGGACCTTCCTACCTGTCAGAGTGCATCATCTTCAGATCTACCACCCATCCCATCCACACCTCCCAAACTTTAATGTTACCGATGTCCACTACGAGGGAGGCCTCAAAGTCTACAACCAAGAACCAGGCTTTTTCGGTGGTGGCCACCTCGTTACGGAATACATTACTGGTGGAGGTGCATCAGACACACACACCCCTTCTAATGTTTAGAAGACAAGTAAAAACATTGCTCTTCAGCCAAGGTTTGAGAATCTTTTCCCTAATTATTTGATTGTTTATTCTTTAATTGTTTGAGCTATGTTACTGTTGTCATCTTGGGGCTTGCTTATGTTGGTCTGTGTGAGTGGTATTAAGGGGGGAGGTTTTTCTTTTTTTTCGTTGTTTTTATTTTATGTGTATATTATGTTGTAAGCCACCCAGAGTGGTGGCTTGCCACTAAATGGGTGGGTAGAAATTTAACAAATATATAAAGCCATTGAGGGAGCTCATCCAGAGATTTGGAGTTCACTGTCATTAGTATGCCGATGACTCACAGCTCTGTGTCTCCTTATCATCATCTGCAGTGGATGCTGTCTGTATGCTGGAACACCGTCTGGCCTTGGTAATGGATTGGATTAGGGCTAATAGGTTGAAATTGAATCCTGACAAGATGGAGATTCTGTTGTTGGGAGGCTCACCTGATAAGTTCTGTGGCAATTTATTTATTTATTTATTTTTATTTGTCTGGTCTGGATGGGGTTACACTCCCCCTGAAAGACCAGGTTTGCTGGTATGGTCTTTTTAAATTATCCAATCTCTGGATCACTTCAATTCTTATAGTTTCAGTGCATGTGAACATTGCTGTCAATTTATTTACTTTGTGAATGAGTCAGGTTTCTGGGCACCATAGCCACTGCGCTTGTACCCTTAAAAAATTTTTTTTTAATGCTTAGCAATAAATCACATACTTTTAAATATATTTTTTTCCTCCACAACCGTTTACCAATGTATCACTTAGCTGATATCTCCCCTATCATAACTGTTGTCCCCCCTTTTGTGTGGCTTACAGTATATGCCATGTTAGCAATATATCATTTTTAAAAAAATAATAAAATAGGGTAGTGGGGACCCAAAACAATATGGAAAATTAATCAATTTACATGAAATGGCACACGTAGCCTACAGAACCAGTACAAATAGCAAGGAATGTACTGATTGAACTGACAGCCATGGGAACGGGCCCAGTGCTACATGTACTGCATGACTATACATTCAAATATATTTATATTTTTTTAAAAAGAAGAAAAAGAAACAATTCAAATAGTCCATGTGATTAGACCCTTCCTTAAGAGAAAATGACTGCAAATACCCAGTAGTCGGGGGAGGCCCTATTAAGGTCAATAGGATTTACTTTCAAATAAAAATAAAAGATTATCTGTTCAAAGGAGTCTCCTTGAATGGTCCTGCTCTTGTAGATGCACTTTTACTCTTAATTAATCTAGTTGCATTGTAGCCACTTAGACTTTGGAGGAATAATTATAATAAGTAAATATCTATATTTTCCCCTGTTAATTAAAGATTGGAATATGAAAGACATTTCTGCAGTAAACATTAATTATGATGATACATTTAATTGTCACGGACACTGGATGAGTAAAATTCTTTTTGTAAGGCCTTTCATCTTGACAGCTGAAACTAGTAGATGGCATCAAAAGGAATCTAGCTAATATATGAACAACATGCCTGACACACCTCCTAAAAGTTAAGAAAGATTAGTGGTACAGTGGGCTCAAATAGTGGGTCTAATCCAACAACAGCATTTGCAAAAAGTATGGATCAGTTGTTTGTATCCCTGTAGCAAAAAGGAAGAAAGAACATCTTGCAGAAGAATGTTTAAAGGATTGCAACTCCCATAAATGGTGGTGGATACTTTAGGTTTGGCAGAAGTAGAGTACACCTACCAGCCTCCTGTCCCAACATGGTTTTCAAAATAAACCCTGAAGCTTTTTTCAATATCTTTGAGTGAGTGGCAAGAGTACTGAGTGACCAGAGGCCCGCTAATTTTTGTGATGTTATGTTTGACTGGTGCTGCTATAGCTGCCATAGATATGCCTACTGGTATGAAAAGATGTAAACAGCTATTCTACGCATTTTGAATGTCTCTGAAAAAATATACTGAAAGCAACTGTGAGCAGAGATATATGAAAATGTGGCACACCTACCAGCAATGGCCCAACAACAGATTTGGGCAAGTTTTGTGCAGTGTCTAAAGGCGATGTAATATTCCTCCAAGGACATTGTAAAATTGATAGTAACAGAATAATAGGTCAACCTGCTTGCACCGGTGGCACACATCTGGATCCACTGCAACAACTAGAATCCCCAAAATTTCCCATCCAATTAACTGAAATATTTGTGTTGCCCAAAGAATTCTGTGTAGCCCCAAGCAGAACAGTGGTATCTGCTTAGCAAAGCCAGTGTGCTTCAAATGCGAGTAAAAGGAACAGACTAGGTAAATGCATCAGGAGTACATGTTGAGATAGGATTCAAGCCTCTCTATACTACCAGAGAAAGGAGGCCAAAAACCTTGGACCCAGAAACACCAAAATTTCTCTTTACTTGGACCCATGGTGTGACAAGGATTAAGCTGCCCTCTTCCCCTTGTTTTATTGACAGGTCAAACAAAGGTCCATATAAAATAAATGCCTTCTTCTACAGAAACATGACAGGCCATCGAGGTGAGCAATACCATCAAGAATGGCTGGGTGGTGGAGGCACAGGAAAATAAAAGGGTGCTTCATAGTCTGGCAAACTTTTGTAAACCAACTCCAAGGATCCTCACTAAAGGAGTTTTTATTGGTCCATTTAATCTATAGTGATGTGAAGCCCTGTTACACCTACAAGCCAAGACAAAGGGATTAGGATGGGCACATTTCATTAAAGTCAGTGCAGTATCACAGCCGGCCAATCCATAAGCCATGAATGGCCCTATTTGCTAGAACTGCTAAATCAAGTAGGAACAACAGCCAACATCTAGTGAGAGGATGGACCAAACTTGAGACAGCTATAGATAATGGTCACTTTCCAGCACAAAAATAATACTTCAACACTAAGTCTGAGCAGAATCTAAGTCAATACAGAAATAATGAAGGCAAGGGATTCTGACATCTCTATATCCAATTAGATTTTCTTTTTTACTAGATGAGCATGAACCCTGAAAAATTAATCACAAATCAGTTCGGGGGGGGGGGTTCATGGGTAGCCAGAAACCATCATGAACCACTAGTTTTCCAGTTCATGCCCCTCTATAGTTGTGGAATGAGTTAGAGAGCAAAGGTACAGTATTTGGATGAGTAGTGCAAACTGATAATTACACATTTCTCAGCAATTGTTGTGACGTGGCACATTGTCCAGTGACAAATATGAATTAAGAGAGTGAGTATGACTGTTCTAACTTGGCATAACAATGAAAAGTTTAAAAAAACAGCACTGTCTACTATTGCACAAACAACATACATATAATTATTCTGGTAATTCCGGCAACATAATTAGCAGTGCTGACTTCATATGCCCTGCCTTCAGATCATTCAGTGATGTTTCTTATTCTAAGATGGCTTCATAAGCATAAAGCACAGAGTGGGGGCGGGGGGGAGAAGAATGAATGCATTTGAAAATCGGTATAAGGAGATACTGTAATTCTGACGGTTTAGCAAATCAAACATGTAGATTACAGTGAATGGGATATGTTTTGTGTCTAAAAATATATTTCAGTGAAAGGAGCTCTTATGTTCATCTTCTGCCCCTTAAAGGATTTACGTTAATTTAAATACAGAAGGTATAAAATGGTTGTTGTTGTTTCTGAATTTGTAGTTCAACTGCATCAGTTTTATTGCCAACAATCCTATTTAAACTTGGCAGACTAGTGCTCTGTTGGTTTAATTAAATTGGAGAGGAAGTTGCAAGTTCTCAGATGACATGCCATTAAAATGTAATAGTAAAAATAGAAACAAGCTGGTTAGGCAGGTCTATAGAGCACTGAGAAATAACCAGGTTGGATGGGTGAAGAAAGGCCTGAGATTAGGGTCTGATGCAGCCAGACTTCTAAAGTATAGGTTCTTAACCTGAATGAATGAAGGAAAGCAAGAAAGAAAAGGAAACGTAGAACAAAATCTTAATTTCCCCTTGTTTGTGTAAAACATGGCTTTTCTAACCTACTGCCTTTATTTAAAACAAACAAAAGTAGAAATCCATTATGAGAATAACTGTTTGATAGCAAATAACTTTGACATTTCTGCACACAGTGAGAACATGCAAGTGAATGACACTGAGTGGCTGAGAGACAGCATGTGACATTTCTTGCTACTGCGCAGACAGAAACCATGGGAAGAGAGAGTCGGAGTCAGTCAGTGTCAGTGTGAGTGAATGTTCAGACAGACTTTGTAATCGTCTTTCTTCTTCAATTTCTGCTAATAAAACCGTTTGGTTATTGTCGGGTAAAATGAGTTTTCGATATTATCACAGTGAATTTCATAACAATACATTTTGGCTCAGCCTCAGAATAGATTGCTGGCTGAATCTGAAATGTAAAGTAAGTGACGATATTGATGAGGGTGCATCCTGTTCAAAGCAAAATGAAGTTTCTTGCAGTCATCTTAAAAAGTATTGCCATTATAGCAAGGAATACCTGTCAATTGGCTTCATGTATGCAGGTCCCAAAGACAAGCAACTACCACAGTGTGTGTTGTGTTATGAGATATTGTCCAACAAGGCCATGAAACCGTCAAAATTGTGAAGACACCTCGATACTAAACATAAAGAGCATGCCACAAAGAGCATCAATTTTTTCAAAAGTAAGGAGCATGAACTTCGGGAAAGTAAGAAAATGGTAAAAAAGATTGCAACTGATTGTGACAATGAAAATGCAGTGAGGGCCTCATTTGAAGTTTGTCAACTAATATCAAAACCCGGAAAACCACGCACAGTAGCTGAAGAACTTATATTACCTACTGCAAAAATCATGGTTTTTTCATTGATCAATGAGAAAGCTGCCAAGCTTTCCTTAATACCTTTGTCAAATGATACAGTTAAGAAGTGAATCAACGGTTTGTCAGCCAATATTAAAAAACAATCATTAGAAAGAATTTGCATGTTCCCTTACTTTGCACTGCAATTAGGCAAAAGTACAGACATAACAAAGTGACCTTATTGTGCTACATTAGATACGAGCACAAGAGAAATGTTTTCGAAGACATACTGTTAATCTTCTCATTGGTACACAGTACAGCTGAAGAAGTACAGTGGTGCCTCGCTAGACGAACATCTCGCGGCACGAAAAACTCGCTAGACGAATGGGTCTGGCTAGGGTTTTTGTGCCTCGCAAGACGATCGTTCCTATGGCCGTTTTCCGCAAGATGAATGTTGCAGTTTTATTTTTGTTTTTTTGTTGTTGTTGTCCAGCACCATTTTTGAAGATCGCGCCCTTTCCCCCTGCTTCGGTAAGGCTCCAAACGGAAAAAAGGGGAGGAAAAAAAAGAAAGCCTTTTTCCATTCGGAGCCTTACCAAAGGCAAGGGGAAAGGGCCCGATCTTCAAAAATGGTGCTGGGCTAGCCTCTGCAAGCGCCGCTCGCCGGCTTTGGGGGTCCCCCCGGGGCTTACCTTGCACCATCCCAGGACTCGCGGGGGAATGATGCTATAACATCTCATGACATGGATTGTTTGAAATATGTTGGAATTGGCACTGACAAGGCACAAGCAATGTCTGGAAAGCTTACTAGACTTGTAGACAAATTACGGAAATCATATTGTCAGTGACTTGGTACCATTGCTGCACACATAGGGAAGCTCTAGTTCAGTGGTGGTGAACCTCTTTGGGCTCGCGTGCCCAAACTGGGAAAAAACAAACAAAACAGCAATAGCGGCAGCAGCGGAACCGGAAGTGCGGAACCGGAAGTGGCGGTGGAAGGGGGAATCGCGGCAGCGGACCCGGAGGACCCAGAACCGGAAGTGGTGGTGGAAGGGGGAATCGCGGCGGCGGACCAGGAGGACCCGGAAGTGGCGGTGGAAGGGGGAATTGCGGCGGCGGAAGGGGGAATCGCAGCAGGGAGGTGCCTCAAGCCCCCTCCACTGCCAGCACCAGTTGCTCCGGATCTGCCTGCCGAAGCGCCAGCACCGGCTGCAGCCGCCTCCTGAGGTTTGTCTGCGGGCGGGGGGAGTAGCGATCTGGCGAACTATGGCTCGCGTGCCAGCAGAAAGGGCTCCGCGTGCCAGCTGTGGCACGCGTGCCATAGGTTCGCCATCGCTGCTCTAGTTGATAAGATGATACCAGAAAAAGTAAAGTAGACCTTAAATGAATCAGTCAAAATTGTCAATTTTATAAAAAGCGAATCACTGAATTCAAGACTTTTTGAACAGTTTTGCAAAGATATGGACAGTGAACTAGTTCAATGTGTATGAACTAGAGGGGCTCACAGCAACAGAGGAAGAAAAGCTCATAGAAACATCCACGCATGGTGCTCTGAAATTGCAGTTCAAGGAACAGTCCCTTCCAAATTTCTGGGCTCACCTACAAGCAGATTTTCCAGAACTATAGAAGAGGGCTATGAAAGTATTGATGCCTTTTGTAATGACATATTTGTGCAAAAAAATTCATTCTCTACTCTTGTTTATCTTAAAAATAAGTATAGAAATCATTTGAAAAATGTAAAGTCAGGACTCAGAATACAAGTTTCAGTTTTTAAGCCTGATATAACAATGCTTGTAAGTGAAATGCAGCATCAGCCTTCTCATTAAGTGTAATTATATGAATATAATATATTCCCCTTTTTTTCCACTGAACCTTGTCTTTAATGAGGTACAATTTTGTACAAACTTGTACGTAAGTGCCCCGTATCGTGCTTTTTTACAGTCTGTCGTCTTATGCCTTTGGAGGGTTGTCCAATTCCATCTGAAAAATCCTTTCTACATTCCACTTCAGGGTCTGTTAAAACCTGTTGGCAAAAAAAAAAAAAAAAAAAAACTATTTCTGCATAGTTTTAACTTAAAATAACATTTTACTATGTTTTTACATTTAATTTTGGATTTTACATTCCAGGGGTTAAAATTCATGATCAAGAAGAGGTTGCATTAAGCTTTTTCAGAAATCCCAATGGGAAGCTGATTGTCAAAAAGTCTGGGAGTATGTGATGGATCTGAGAGTACTGCACATAGTAGCCTGAAGATAATTTACAGTTTGAAACTTTTCCAAATATTACCATAGCTCTCTAGCCTTATCTAAATATAACAATTTAATGGCTTTATCTAAATCTGCCAGTCTCAGATTGTGAAGGAGATAGGGTATTCATATTAATCTTTAGTTTTTTAAAAAGTTCCATTCTACAATAGTATAGTTAAGACGGTGATCATTATACATCCACACCCCCAGTGATCTTCCATGACCAAGCAGGGATTTGAAGTCAGGCCTCCTGAGTCTTACTCTATCCACTGCCACACTGGGTATCACAGAAGGACTATACATTACAACATTTTGTTGCGGATACCACTTCTTGTGGAATTGTGTCAGATCCTCTCCCCTGAGAAGTTTTTTTTTTTACTTCTGCAAACCTTGGGTTTCCTGAAATTTGAGTATACCCTCCTGTGTGCAGATGTTGCTGTTTTGGCTATGTAAGTGTGTCATGAAGATAACAAACAATATAAAATTGCAAAACAAAGAAACCCACATCTGGCCATGGATTTGAGAACTTTTATATTTTATATTTCTCCTGCACTACTGCTAGTTCGGTAAAGCTCAGCCTGATGAAGACTTATTTGGAGTCAAAAGCTAACATGTTTGTGATTTTAGTGATCTGATAATATCTTCAGATTGTGTACAAAGACCTTATGGCTTTTTTATGACAAACCAAGAATTTAGGTGCTTGCGAGTCCTACAGAAATTCCATAGACTTACAGAGAAAAATCAGAAGCCTGTGTTTGTCACAGCTGGAATTTATTCTCAGTAAAAAGTTAATTCTAGAATGAAACCAATCACAGATAATCATATCAACATTCATCTGAGTATCAAAATATAAGTCTTTTCATTGTTGCAGTAATTCTAGGCAACATTAGCTTGTCTATTTCTGCAAGCTTTATCTGTGTTGCTTTTATATTTCATATGCACTTCAGAGTTGTTATAAAATATGAAACTCTTACAGTTATGTAGAAAGCCGTAGGCACAAATGCTTAAAATATATGAAAATGGAACTTAAGCTGTAGGAAAATACTTGTCAAAAATATAAGAGCAAAATATATTTGAAGAATTAAAAAGGAACAATGAAGATGTTTTAAGCTACATTAAAAAATGCAAAAGCTTATAGCATTGAAAGGCAGAGGATAAATCTCTAGAATACATCTTTAAAAGTAAAACACAGTATAACTTTAAACGCCTTTAAAAGCTTTCTTTAAAATCCATAGAAAAATATCAAAGTTCTTAAAATAAGAATAAAGTGGAAAGCATTTCTTAGCCTCTAAGCACATTAAGAACACACAAAGAAAAATCATAAATTTTCTACATTGCTCACGACCCATACCAATTTCAGTCTATGGAGGAAATTCCATGACTTCTGTGTTTTTTCTCTACTCTGCTTCGTTATCTTTTCCTCCCATCTAGTGATGCTTGTCAGGCATTCTTTCTGCTCTGTAAACTGGCTCTCTGTTTTCAACTATATTCATACTTTTTAAATTGTTTTTATTTTCTCCCTTTCTGTAAACAAACTTATTTTCCAGAACTTGCCCGTTACAGGAGTCTGATGTTCCGAGGAATGTTTCCCCAATATGTACAGATATAAAAGACAGCCAGAAAAGCAGAAAAGTGGGTACTCAATCATGTCAACTTTCACTAGAGGAAAAATGAGTAACCTGAACTCATCCTACCATGCACATATAATGTAAGTAAGTAAAGTTTTATTATGTGGTCATAGACCCAATTATACAAAGAAAAAGTACATAAAATAAATACATAGTATAGTATAAAATCTTGCTATAGCGTTTTGCGAGTTCTCATAGCTGAAAATAAAAACTTAGCCACTAACTGTGTTATTATTTGATTCATATAATGGAAAATACAGAAGTGACCAGAATAGACTAATTTGTTGGGAAAAGTGAGGTAGAGAGTAGGAAAAGAGGAAGACTTAACATGAGATGGGTGGATCAATAGAGGAAGCCACAGCTTTTAGTTTGCAAGATCTGAGCGGAACATACTGTAAAAGACAATGTTTCTAGGAAGGAGGGGCAGTAGAAAGAGAACAACGTAACATGAGATACTGTTGGTTTGCAGGATCTGATCAGAACTGTTACTGATAGGACATTTTGGAAGTCATATAGTCAGCACACACCAGAAGTGACTTGATGGCACATAGCATCTTTGGAGTTTTTTCTTAATTACCAAACAATGGTATAGTGACAAGATAGGTGGAATATGCACCAAAGCTCTGTAAGACCATCCCTAGCCACAAAGCAAGAAATAGTAATTTCACAGCTTCTGAATATTTATTCTCTATTTTAAAAATCTATTTTTAAATATTTTTACACCAGAAATAGAAACTCTTTTTCATGTCTGTTTGTCCAGGAAGGAGTTAAAAAAAATTCCTCCTGAAGGTCATTTAATTTGTTCCTAACTGGCAGGGTCAAAAGTTCAGATCTACTTTGTTTATGTTTATAAGACTGATAACCAGTCTATAAGAAAGCCAGAAACTCAAGAGTATTTTCCCCTTTGGAAAGGCTTTCTTCCTGTTCAGTTTAAAGCCCACCCGCCCCCCAAGTTTGGATTTCTTGCATATAAAAGGGGTTTGGGACTAACCATTCTCTTTCAAGGTAAGCAAGTTCGGTCTTTTCAATGTATTTGATCTGTTTTAAATCTGCAGACAGAAAAGGTTGCAGGTGTCTGCAGGGAGAGCAGTTTTACTTTCTAAAAAACATAACTTGAAAACTGTTTGCCCAAATATCCCCAAATTTGTCACAGAGCAAGAGCAGACTGTCTGCTACATGTGAGCCAAATTTGGTGCTGATGTGAAGTCCAGCTTCAA
Organism: Intellagama lesueurii; assembly: GCA_037013535.1. Lineage (NCBI taxonomy): Eukaryota > Metazoa > Chordata > Lepidosauria > Squamata > Agamidae > Intellagama > Intellagama lesueurii. The sequence goes on from JBAJHW010000011.1 coordinate 22,100,889, forward strand.
ATTTATAATTGTTTGTTTGGAATGCCCCTTTTTAAAAATTGCCTAATGGAATGCTGATTTGCTCCGTTGCACTATATCTGTTGCTGAACTCCTATGCAACAATAAACTCCCATACAGCAACAATGAAGGTTTAGAGTTCTAAATTCTTGTAAACTCAAAATATTACTCTCACCAATAGAATGTGCTATTAGACTTACAATCACCATTTTTTCATATAAACAACCTCATTTCTACTACCCATTACATCATAACGAACTATTTACTTTCATGCAAAAAAAACCCTGGCAGACATGTTATGGAACCCTAGCCAATTTTGCCCAGGAACAAGATAAATAAGGTGATTGGCTTGGAGAATGCAGAAAGTTAGCCAATATAATTCACAGAAAATGAAAAATTATATTAAAGAGCAAGGAGTGTTACATACAAAAACAGTTGCTTACACTCATGAGTAAAATAAAATGGTAGAGAGAAAAATAATATATAATTTAGAAATGACAAGATGCATGTTAGCTGATGCTGAATTACCAAATAATTTTTGGGGTGAAGCTGCGATGACAACTAATTATATTCAAAATGAACTACCAACTAAGTCTGATAGCCAAACAGCTGATGAAAGCTGGCATGATGAAGTTCTGTTAGTAAGTCATTCAAGAGTCCCTTGGAAATCAAGCTTATGCTTTTATACTAAAACAGAAAAGGCAGGAGTTAGTTTTCAGAGCTGAACAAGCTAGATTAATTGGTTATGAGCAAAACAGTAAAGGCTACAGAGTGAGAAATTTGAAATTTGGAGAAATCAGTATTAAACATGTAATTTATTTCAATGAGCTAAAGAAAATAGATAAAAGAGAAACTTTACTGGAGAATTCTGATGGAAAAGATCAGTAAAATGTATCACTCACAGACCTAAAGGTACCAGTGTGTTTGGAGTCTTATTCAGACAGAGGAGTGGACATGGATGAAATATGTAGTACAGTGGCTAATGCCCTGGTGGCCGTATTGTGCAGATTGGGAGGACCAACTGAGATTGTATCAGATTTAGGTATGAATTTTACATCAAGATTACTGCAAAATACAGGCAGTACCGTGATAGGAGGGAAAGAGATGGAGATGTCAGCCATGTTGATATTCTGGAAAGGCCCCTCGAGCCACGACAGTTTCCAGAATCACCCATCAGACACTCATCTCGGTCTAGTACAGGCAAAGTTCCACTTGGGAGGAAATAGCTTTCCATTACAAAGCCAGCAGCTGTTGAAAAGCAAGAGAGAAAGCCTCAAGAAGCTGTGCTCTAAATGACAGTCTGCAAATCCTGAAACTCCATTGACATCTGGAAAAACTCATCTAGTTATAAAGGGTCTCCTGCATGCTGAAGACTCAATTTCCCTCCTTTTTTCTTTCGACTGTAACTAAAGATGCCTTTTTAAAAATGCTTCCAGAGTGATTTTATCATACAAAATGGTAGTTCGTGTGTAAAACCAAGGAGAGTGTAAGTAAATGAGACTGGGCTTATCTCTCCATGTTTCCATGCTGTTGTTTTCTACTTTATACTCTGCTAATTAAAAGAAAAACCAAATTTGTAGAACCTTCCCCCTTTTTTACCAAATTTCCCCAATATGTCTAGATTGTGAACAGGGCCCACACCACTTTTCTCAATTTTTCCACACAGATAACAAATATTCTCTAATTCCACAAAGCTCTTTCTCATACTCTTCAACCTCAAAGCAAGGGCTTCATCTGCAAAAACCAAGTAATGAACTCCATATAGTCTGTCCCAGACTTCTCTAAGGAAGATGGGATTCCAGTGTGTGTGCTCAGTTTAATCAGTGAAGGCACACATCCTCATTTCTGTCAATGTTGGGCTTTAGAGTACATGTGACATTAAACATGGAAGACATTAAACTCAGTTGGATTTACTTCTGAGTAGGCATACTTCAGCTTGTACTCTTAGCCTTAATAAATCTGAGCAAAAGATTATGGTCCTTGTTAGTCAAAATTAGTCATGACTTTGAGCATAGCATGAACTATAAATAAGGACAGGCTATTAATATGACATAAAGTACAAGATACCCTTGTTTGCATATTCCCCACCTCCACTTCATGCAACAAGAGTGTCTTGCACTATGTGCCATATAAATAATCTGTCTATAGCTTCTTTACAAGCTCAGCATGCCTTTCCTCAGTTGTAATCTTTATTTCTCTACAGAAAAAAACATTTTGTTCCTTTGGCTCCAAACTCACAGAAGTCTCCTCTTTTTTTTCTTTTTTTTGGAGGTGGGGAGAAGGTATCTGTCTTCTTAACAAGTACTTTCATGGTGGCTTGAAAGTAGGATGACTAGATTTTGACTAGGATGACCCAGAAAGATGTGTGCATATCTTGTGTTAAAGTTCTGTACTACAACCCAAATTTTGTTTCCTCTTCAATCTATTGGATCCATTTCATTTCTGATGCTTTATTACTTATATTTAATCATCTTTTGGGTACTAAAGGAATCATCCCTAAGAAGTGTGTGCTCAAACTCTGTATTCTGATGTCCCTGATTATTTCAGAATTATACTTACAATAAACATTTTTATTGTACAGCATATATATATACCGTGTTTCCCCGAAAATAAGATAGGGTCTTATATTCATTTTTGCTCCAAAAAATGTATTAGGACGTATTTCAGGGGATGTTTTTGTTTTTTTTTCATGTACAACAATCTACATTCATTCAAATACAGTCATGTCATCTTCTTCTGGTTGCTGCACAATGGTGGAGGGGCGGGGTTTCACTTAACTGGGGCTTATTTTGGGGGTAGGGCTTATATTATGAGCATCCTGAAAAATCATACTAGGGCTTATTTTCAGATTAGGTCTTACTTTGGGGAAAACAGGGTAAAAGCTATGACTCTTGAGGTACTGAATTCAGTGGATAATATCAGATTCCACACTTGGGCAGTTTGACTACAAGAACAACAAATATATCTAGTCCTATATCTGACATTAGAAAATATTAAATATTTTTCTAATCTATCATTTACTTTTCTAACCCAGTTGTAGAATGTGTGTGCTGTCTAGCTGCCTAAAAATACAGCAGATCCATGTTCTTAGAAAACTGAGATGTATATGATACAGAATGAATGTGCGCATTATAGGTTGTGATTGCTTTTAGTGGGCACAGTCACCCCATGGTTTTATCCCTGTTCAAAGGTTTTGCATGGAAGTAGTGCTTTAAAAGCACATCTGCTGGTGGGATCAGAAACAACACTGGGACAAAAGAAGCAGCTCATGCATCTGAGGCTAGATGCTGGTGTTATTTCAAAAACAAAATATCTACTTCTAATCCTGGATATCTCTGATTCAGTAATGTAATGCAGGCTAGAAATGAATAATGGGAACAACACCTTCTTATTGTTCTTTGCTGTAACTGTTTTGGAAATCTGTTTATGCTCTCAGAGACTGAATATTGAATTGCCTACTCCGATTTGCTCATGGGCTTCTAGGAGAAACATTCTGTCCTCATAAAACAAACTACAAAGATCTTGAATTGCAACTGGAGTGTCAGAGACACATTTGAAGGCGTATGTAGCAATGCTAACAAACCACTCCCTAACTTGAAGAGAATCCAGTAACTCTTGAAATGGGCATGGAAATCAAAATCGTAGGAGACCAACCCAAAGATTGTAAGGCAAAGGACTCTCAATGGCAAGGTTAAAAAAGCAAATGGAAGCATGAGATGATCCAAGTGACATGTTTCTCCTTTCCTGTGCAGCATGACTAGAAGTTGGGTTAAGCACACCAGAGTGTGTTCAAGACATTCTGTCCCACAAACAAATATAAATGAATAGTTTGTCCTTTAATTACAGTATGTCAGTTGATTGCAGCCTGCGTGTCTACCAGCTCTCTGCTGTTACAGACATACTGTTTATAAATTGAGCTTTAAAAATCTATTAAGGACTTGATCACCATGAAAAAATACATTTCTGTCAAAAAAAATTATTCACTGGTGTTAGGAAGCCAAAATATATCTCAGATTTAAATGTTAAAATGAATTAATAACAAGTAGAGTGCACGCCTGATCTATGTTTTATATGAAAAACAATGAGAGTCTCAATAAAAAGGACTATGTTAAAATGTGGAGGGGGACAATGATAATTTGTTAGACCTTAAAAATTAACAATTTTATTACAGTATATGTCAGTTGGGGTGAAATTGTCAATACTGAAGCCAGAACGAAATTAGATGCTGAAGAGTAATGCAATACTAATTTGCTGTCGCTTCAACCATTCACCTCGCGTATCAGCTGGCACGCAAACCAGTCCCGAATGTGATTCACCCTCACTCCACCAGAGCACTGGCAACCTCTACGTCATTCCTACGTGGCGTACCTCTTCCAGACGTCTGCGCCTCTGCCACCTGGGCACAGCCTTCCACTTTCATCCGGCATTATAGACTTGATTTCCGGCAGAAGTCTGATGCGACCTTTGGACGTGCTGTTCTAGCCTCTACCTTGGCGTGACACCCTGCCTCCGGGTAAGACGGCTTTTTAGTCACCCAGGGTGTGATTCACAGAGGCCACGAAGAAGAACGACAGGTTACCCACCTGTAATTGTAGTTATTTGAGTGGACCTCTGTGATTCACACATCCCGCCCGTCCTCCCCACTGTCATGCCATTCTGCTTAATTTAGCGGCGGTTGACACAACTGAAAGGGGAGCCTTGGCGCCAAGGTACTTATATGAGGGGGGAGGGACCTTATTCTAATGTGTTTTTGGCTACCGCAGAAGCTCTAGAACTTTCCAATGAGGCTCCGCGCAGGCGCGGATCACCCAGGGTGTGAATCACAGAGGTCCACTCAAAGAACTACAATTACAGGTGGGTAACCTGTCAGTCTACACCAGTGGCGGCGAACCTTTTTGGGCCCGAGTGCCCAAACAAAGAAAAAAAAAACAGTGGGTGGCGGAGGAACCGGAAGTGGTGGCAGAAGGGGGAATCTCGGGCACGGAGGTGCCTTGAGACTCCACTCCGGATCTGCCACCAGCGCCAGCCGCTCTGGATCCTGGCCTGCCGCCTGTCGAAGCGCCAGCACTGCGGCTGCAGCTGCCTCCTGAGGTTTGGCTGCGGGGGGGGGGGGGGAGTAGCGATCCGGTGACTTATGGCTCGCGTGCCCGCAGAAAGGGCTCTGCATGCCAGCTGTGGCACGCGTGCCATAGGTTCGCCATCGCTGGTCTACACTGTTGCATCTCCATAGCTATCAGTAATCCAGAGTTGTAAGTATCAAGAGATATCTTGATCATCCTTTGTATAATGGGTGCTCCTGGTTGAAATGGTCAATTTCTGGTGACAGTGTTCTGCTACCTTTGCAGAGGAGAAAAATCAGAAATCATGTTCCTCTGACAGTGGTTGTAATAGATGAAAGACTGCTCTACAAAACAAAACAAATGATTGGCTTCATGCATTGCTGACCTGAATTTCTTTTTATAGTGATGTGTGCATATGAAAAACAGCAGATAAGGCACTGCATGGCAAAAAGAGTAAGTTCGAAACTTTTACACAACTCTACATGTATTTACTATCTTACATGGTTGCTATGTAACAATATGAATACCTTAGGTATCCTCACTCGGTTGTTCTTGTTGTTGCATTCCTGATGCCTCTTCATATGTGAAGGCCTTCATTCTTTTTAACTCTCCATTCTGAGAATTTCTTCCTCTCTAGGCAGACTTTTATACTGTAAAAAATAAAACATTGATTCTGTAGTGTCTGCTAAAAATATGTAGCTGGTTTCATGCATATGAAGCGTATAAAACACAGCTTTAAAACACAAACATCAAATTTCCACATCATCTTCCAGTTCAAATATTCTTCCTTTCAATGCCTTTAAACTTTAAAGACATTTTAAGGGGATAGTATTTAGACTTTAAATGCCATTAAATCCCTCTTACCTTTGATCTTTGGTCAGAGATAAGCATATGTTTTTCTCTTGCTTAGTACTAGAGAAGAGAATCTCCCCTGTGTACTCCAATCTGGATTGCTGCCTTTTTTGTACAGTCCAGATGATCAGTGTGTAGGGCTTTACAATCCTCAGCCAATAGGCTGTGTACCTATTATGAAGGAAGAGGACGAGAATGAAGGAGTAAAAGGGTACAGTAAGAGGGTCTGGGCTAAGGCAGAGTTGGAGGGTAAGCACACACTTGCTGTGAAGAAGAAATGTCAACTTGTGGATTCAGCCATCTGAAAGTCAGAATGATTACCTCAGCACACTCTCCCCTTTGTAAAGGAATCATGTCCACAATTCTTTCCAAGAAGGTAAGAAATGTGTGCTCATTAGAGAAATGCACTTGTGATAGAAGTCCTAGTTCTAGCTAACAAAGGGTCAACTGCATTGACAAATAATGTGGAAAGTGTTCCTCCCTTCTCTCTGCTGATCCCTTGCTCTTTCCCCATCCCCCTTTGGCCACCTAGGTATCCTAGCGCTATGGCAGCAAGCCTTTGAAAGAAGAAAGAAAGAAGGAAATGGAATGGGAAGGGAAGAGAAGAGGGAAACAAGCAGACCAGGCACCAGATGTTGAAAGGAGAGGATTCAGAAGGTTAACAAATTGCAAAAAAAGACTGAGTGTGAATTTTCTCCTTGCAATTCTCCATCTTCTGTTTAGGCCTGGGGTGCTAGTCTTTCTGGAACCCACACACTGTCACTCATAATAGCAGGATAAAGATATAAGAAGAAAGAAAGTGATATCAGCAATCCTAAAGGTCAGCAGGGGTCAGAATAGGTAAAGGATGTTGGGGTTTTTTTGCAAACTCACATGCTGCCTCTAGTAGGTGTGGCTGGGCCAGACCTTTCTTGGGTGACTGTCAATCTATCCAGCAGCAACCAATTGTTCTTTCTCTGCCACTGAATTCAAAGATACCCATGCCTTTCTGCTCCGCCTTTTTCCCTCTCAGTCCATTGCAGCCAGTCAGTTGCTGCAAGTCAGCCATGTTTTGTTAGTTTCCTGTTTGATCTGTTCAGAACTGTAAGTAAAAAAAGGGGGAGTTGTTCTTACAAATGTCTCAGAATGTGTTATTGAGATTGTAAGTACCAGTTGATGAGAAAAGGGGGTGGTCTAATCTGGGGAACTTGAAGCCAATTCTGCTCTGTGAATCCCTGCACTTCTGCTGTGCAGCTTGAGGAATTTAACTGGAAATTCAAAACTCTGCTACAAAGGATCGTCTTGGAAACTTGAAGGAGCCCTCTCTCTCTACTCTACTTTACTCTCTCTACATGCAGCTTTTTGAATATAAACTGATTTGCATCCAGTCACTACTAACTGGGAGAAGGATGAAAGGATGTGACTCAGGAGCTGAAGAAGGAATAATGAAAGAAGCAAGATACCAGCAAGTGAGGCTGTTCAGTTTCTTGTATTGATTTCAAACAACCTGCCCAGCCTTTGGATTAATGTTTCTACTTTGTTGTGATGAGGAAACCATTCCTTTTCTGGCTTCAGATATAACAAAATATTTTAATACTACGTACCCACCTATTTATGTTTTGCTTTGGCATCGAGCTAAAGTAATGTAGTGTTGCAAAAGAGCCAGGCAGCATAATGATGCTTTATTTTAGTGCTCTTTGGCTTCAGAGTGCTTTTAAAACCGTTGGCTTATTAACTCTTTATAGTGTTATAAACAGAAGTGTATCCAGAATGCTGTGTTTAGAAGTGCAGACTTACTTCCTTTATTATTATCCTGCTTTTGCACCAAAAAGGGACCAAGGTGGTTAACTTTGAGAAGCCCTGAAAAACTGGAAAAACCAATTACTGTGTCTGATGCTATTTTGCTCACATTGAGCTGCTACACATTAATCCATCAGCATTCATTTTGGGCAATACTTTTTCCTATCTGTTCCTCACTAGTTACAGAGTAGACATTTGAACTTTTCAAAAAAACAGGGCTTGGCATCTTTTCTTATGAATTCAGCCATGCTGGAATTAAGTTTCAAATGATAGCACCCAGTTAATCAAGAGGTTATGTATATAAATGGTTACGATTGTGGTTTAGAGCATGGGTTTCCAAATTATGGGTCATGACCTCAAAGGGGGTCACAAAGTGTTTTCTGGGGTTGCTATTCACTCTCTGCTGTGGGACTCCCTCAAGACCTGGGCCCCCCTAGCTGTGTGATCTCCTCCAGTGGCAGCTCCTCCTCTGCTCCGTGGCTCGCAGGCTCAGGAGAGGGACCAAGACGGAGAGGAGGAGGAGGCGGGACCCAGCCGCAGCCCCTGTGAACCAGGCCAGCGACAGTCTAAGAGGCCAGGAGACAGTGGCAGGCTGAAGGGGGAGTGGTAGAAATGATGGTGAAGGAGGAAAAAGCTGCTGCTGTGAAGCAATTTCACTCCCTCCTTGCCTCAGCCACACACCACTGCTGCTGCCATCTTGGGGAGGATGGCTAAGGGGGAGATGACAGAGGGGCCAGCCACTACTTGAAGGGAGGATGAAAAGGGTAGCACTTCTCTTTCTGAGGGAAAAACTCACCCTCCTCCAGTACAACCCAATTTTAACCCACTTTCATTACCTCCACCTCCCAGAGCCCGTTAAGGGACTCTCGGGGAGACAAATTGCTTTAACAAACAGTCATGAATTTTGAAGCTGGTAGCCCAGATGCAAGTACAACCATTGCATTAAATATTAGATTAAAATTATATTCTTTAAAAAAATACTGTTAATGTATTTTCTTTACCCCATTAAAAATGCCTTTTCACACAAATGTAACAGGGGTCACAGATTATTGGCTGTTATATAAGGGACTCATGACTCAAAAAAGGTTGAGAAAGACTGGTTTAAAATGTTAGCTTCTATCTCCTTGGCAGGGCTGCTTTATTCAGAGGGCAAAGTGGGCATTTGCCCAGGTCCCACTGTCTGTAGGGGCCCACATGAAGATTTTCCCCCCTCTGTGATCCCAACAGCGCATGCGGCCTTTTCTCCCATCACCCGCATCATTGAGGACCCTGGCCCAGTGGAGCTGACAGTGGCAGGCACAGCATTGAGACGCTATTTTGGGGGCAAAGATGGCAGAGAGAGGCTGTTAGGGGGGTAAAATGGTACAGAGATGCTGTTTTGGGGCTAAGATGGCACAGGCAGGCTGTTTGGAGGCACAAAGGGCACTGGCATGATGTACAAGGTTTATGCATTTACTGCTCATTTGCATGATACACGAAGTTTATACATTTACTGCTTAATGGGATGATATATCATGTCTATGTATTTACTGCTCATTGGCATGATATACCAAGTTTATGCATTAAAATGGTGTGCTTGTAAAATTCTCCTATCAGGGGAGAATATCTTACCTGCCAATATTGATTAATTATTGGAGCCAGAACTGTGGGTGTTGTTCTCCCCCCCTACTTTTTTGCCTCTAATGCTGAAATTTTGCACTTAATGGATTTCATTCAATAGCATGAGTTAATTTATCTCATTGAATCTTGCAGACTGTAATAGTTAAAAACCAATGATGTGATAAGTCATGCCACTGAATTGAGTCCATTGTGTGATACTCACTTTGTGGATAAGACTGACTGCATTATTGTAAGAAGGATGTTTTGTGTTTAGCGTTAAAATCCTCTTTCTTTTATCTTTTACACATTCTAACTCAGGGTTTGGCAGATATAGGGAGCCAGGGCTCATAAAATCTCTGCTGCTGGCTCCTAATATTTTTGACTGTTTTACATAGAACTCTATGGATGGACTATTTCTTTGGCTGCTAAAATTAACCAAGCTGGCTCTTGAATTAGTCTGTGTGCCTCCCAAAGTCTACAATTATTTTTCAAGCCCTGTATGAAGCAGCATATCTACAAATTAAATCATAGTAACTCATATAATGCTTTCTATATACTAATAGTGACAATGCTTTCTTGCATATGTTTACTATACTTAGAGTCTAGATAGAAATATGACACCACCTTCAAAAAAATACAAGTATGGATCTCTTAAAAGGAAATAAAGGTTTAAGAAGAAACAGGAAAAGAAGACAGCTGTAAGGCAGGCTATCCAGTTTTGGTCAAAATTTAAAAGTAAACCTGTCATCAACATTCCATGATGGAAATTGTGACATACCTGTAGGAGGTTTAGGTCTTATTTCAGAGAAAATAGATGATGATCCTAAAGAGATTATTGTGAACAGCACCAACACAGATCAAGATAATATTCCTGAATGTGAAGAAGATTTGATACTATGTGAATGTGAGGCAACAGAAGGTGAATGGATTGAGGAGAATAACACAACAGTAGCTAAAGATGACATTCTCAGTGTTGTACAAGATAAGGAAGATGTCAATATATCAGCTACTAATCCTGCCTTATGGCCTAAGCAGAAGGAGAACTTGTTGTGGGAATACTGGTGTCCACAGGGTCCTACTCTGTGCCAGAATTTGACAGGAAATTACAGTGCTTCTGAGAGGTATAATGCTGCTGGTACTAAGCATTCTCTCACAAAAGATATGTTGGAACATACCATGCAGAACAGACAGATTGTTAAAAGAGATGATCTATATTCTCCTTCACAAGGAAATATGATTTCAATGTCCCTTTTTGCTACATCAAGAATAGCATTTTCTGACACTGAATTCTTTGATTGGAAATATGCATTGTCTTACGCAACATGAGCACAGTGCAGAGCATCAACAAAGTGTAAAAGACTACATACAAAGGCGTCATATTCATTGGCTCATTGACACCAATTTAGAAGAAAAAATAAGGAATTGTGAGAAATACTGGACAGAGGTTTTGAAACGGGTTGAATCTGTCATTAAATTTATTTCCAAATGTGGTCTTGTATTCTGCAGAACAGTAGAGATTTAGATCTGGGATTGCTTGAATTAATTGCAGAGTTTGACCCTTTTTTATCTACACATATTGATAGGTTTGGTAACAAAGGTAAAGGTCATCCTTCTTAGCTGTCACTGCATGTCTGTGAAGAATTTATTAATTTGATGGGCATAAAAGTGCAAAACACAGTTATGAAGGAGGTCAGATTGGCCAAGTATTATTCAATATGTGTGGATTCCACTCCTGATGTGGAACCCCTTGGACCAATTAACCTCTGCATTGTGTTATGTTGATAGATGCAGTGGTAAAACAGTAGAAAGATTTCTGCAATCTGTCCCTATATTTTCACATACAGTACAGTTGTTAGCTGATATAATTTTCAGGCCATGATATAGATATGGGGCTGTTGTGGTCAGGCGTATGACGGTGCTAGTAATATGTCTGGAAAATATAAAGGAATGCAGACATGCATTCAGAACATCAATCCACTGGCAGAATATGTACCATGTACTGCTCATTCTTTGAATCTGGTTGCACAATGAGCTGTTAGTATCTGTTCATATGCTGCAATAAAATTTCTATGATTCAGACACTATTTGATTTTTTTTCTCTTCTTCAACCCATTGTTCGTCTTTGCTTTTAGAGCATCTGAAACCAAATGAAAAAGGACAGGTATGTTTCTTGAAGCAGCTAGGAGACATTCGCTGGTCTAGCCATGCTAATGCTGTTGAAGCTTTGCTACTGAGCTACTACAACATTATTGAATGTCTCCAAAATATGGGAGATGATCCAGATAAACTTATGACACACAGCATCAAGTGGTATCACTTCCTTAAAAAATGAAGGAATTGGAAAATATCTTCATGAGTATTATATGGAGCAGGATTTTAAATCAGTTTAACAAAACAAGTGTCTATTTGCAATCAAGTAAGCTGCACTTGGGCACTGCAACCAATATGCTTGAGTCACTTGTGAAATATGTTCAAAGTTTCAGAAATGAGTTTCAAGATATGGAAAAAACAGCTAAGACTATCCTGCCTGATAGTATGAAAGATGTAATAGAAAGTGCAAAACTTTTTTTGACGAGGCCAGGACTGAATATGTTGTTCTGGAAGGAAGCAGAAAATTTCAAGTTCAAACTTATAAAGTAATTATTTACACACTTGTCAATTGTCTGCATGAAAGAGGAGAACAGTATTCTTCAATAAACAGCATGTTTGGCTTTTTCGATGACTTGGCTTTCATAACATTTCAACAGTTAAGAAAACGTGCATTTACAACAAGTATCAGGATAATTTGGAAAACACATTTACAGATGAAGTTGTTGCTTTCCAGAGTTTACTACAATGCTGCTTTCTCAGCAGCAGCAAAGAGCACAAAGATTCTCCAAAGAGTGCATACTTTAGCAAATTTTTGCAAGAAAGAAACATAATCTCAGTCTACCCAAATGTCAATATAGCCTTTCATCTCTCCCTGACATTACATGTCTCCATGGATGAAAGAGAGCATTCCTTTTCAAAACTAAAGCTTATAAAATTGGTTTTACACTCTTCAATGCAAGAACACCTTAACAGATTAACAGTAATGTCAGTTGAGAGTGACATTTTGAAGCAAATTGATTTTGAAGACATCATTAGTGAATTTGCAAAATAGAAAGCAAAAAAATGTAAAAGTTGCTTTCTATTTGAAACCTCATAATACTGCCTTTAACCTGTTTGTGGTAAGAGCAGTCCTACCAAAAGCAATCCTCCCTGCACCTTGGGCAGTGCACTTCTCTGCATGATTTATCCAGATTGCCTGGACTCGGTATAGTATCTTATCCCTGTTGGATCAATAATTACATTTTGAGCAGCAAATTGACATATCCAAAGTGTTTATTTTGGCACTGTAATAGGAGGTAGCACTTTAGCCCTTTGGCACCAAGACTCTTATTTTTATTGCAGGTTTTTCTTTGGATACACTTTTTGTTTTCTAGTACTGAAGGCTTGTTTATTGTCATAAGCTAGACTTTCTTTTCATATGTTGTTTGTTTACCTAAGCATTGTTCACTTATTTTCTGCTACCAAGATTATCTGGTAATGAGTCAGTCTTATTTATGTTGTATTACATTGTTCATGTTGTGTGACCTATTTAGGTGGGAGGTAAAGGAGAGGGAGGGAGGAGGAAGCCCCCCCCGCACTATTATATTTTTTGCCCAGGGTGCACCAGAGCCTTGAATCGGCCGTGCTCCTTGGTCATATATGCCAAAAGCAAGTGCTAATTTGAATTCCTGGAGAAACTTTTGAAGAGTTGCAAGGCTGGATTTTTTGTTATAGAAAGCAAATAATGATTGCCTGCTTTTAATTTTCCTCCTAATAAGTGAACAGCCTTTACTCCTGCTGTTGTCAATTTATGGTGAAGTATTCAACCTTGAATCCTAGAGTCAGCTGATCTACCAAGTGGAGTTGCCAGCTGTGCAGGGCTCTTGACTAATCCATGCTCTTTGGCTATGTGTTCCCTAGCAGATTTGGTTCTGTACTATTTATCATATCCACTCATCCAGTGATTCTGAAGAAGGACATCATTTTAGAGATGGTTCAGCAGGATTTGGACCAGGGCATCTGGAGGTCTGAGGAAGAACACTTGGGTGGCCATCTTGCATCTCCATTTATCTGAATATCCTCATGCTTCTTTAAGTTTCTGGCAGAGAAAATGTGGGTTTCAGTGGAGAGCATTTAGGAATGCTACAATCTGAACCAGAAGGCTGCTGCCTTATATTTTTGCTAAACCTGAAGTTATAGTGTGACAACAGAACTTGGTAAGGATCTGTTACTTTTTTGGTGCTCTGCATAAGTTAGGCCTATTTAAGGGTGACTTTGGGCTGCTACCCAGCAGGAGAAATATGTATTGATCTGCTGTGATTTGCACCTGTGGAAATCGGGTTTCCTCAAGTGAATCAACAGAGAAAGAGGACAACATTTCCAATCAGCATTTATTTGCAGCTTGTTAAGGCAGGTTCCCCCTTCATGGATTGCTGCCTTGTCGTGGCGAAGGGGCTTGAGTCATTCAGAGAAGCTATGGGCTATGCCGTGCAGGGACACCCAAGACGGACAGGTCATAGTGGAGAGTTCTGACTAAAGGTGATCCACCTGGAGCAGGAACTGGCAAGCCACTCCAGTATCTTTGCCAAGAAAACTCCATGAACAGAAACAAAAGGCTAAAAGATATGACACTGGAAGATGAGCCCCTCAGGTCGGAAGGCGTCCAACATGCTACTGAGGAAGAGCGGAGGACAAGGACAAGTAGCTCCAGAGCTAATGAAGTGGTTGGGCCAAAGCCGAAAGGACGCTCAGCTGCGGACATGGCTGGAAGTGAAAGGAAAGTTCGATGCTGCAAAGAAGAATACTGCATAGGAACCTGGAATGTAAGATCTATGAACCTTGGTAAGCTGGATGTGGTCAAACAGGAGATGGCAAGAATAAACATTGACATCCTGGGCGTTAGTGAACTAAAATGGACGAATTCAATTCAGACGATTACCATATCTACTATTGTGGGCAAGAATCCCGTAGAAGAAATGGAGTAGCCCTCATAGTCAACAAAAGAGTGGGAAAAGCTGTACTGGGATACAATCTCAAAAAGGATAGAATGATTTCAATACTAATCCAAGGCAGACCTTTCACAACATCACAGTCATCCAAGTTTATGCACCAACCACCAATGATGAAGAGGCTGAAACTGACCAATTCTATGAAGACTTACAACACCTTCTAGAACTGACACCAAAGAAAGATGTTCTTCTCATTATAGGGGACTGGAATGCTAAAGTAGGGTGTCAAGAGATAAAAGGAACAACAGGTGAGTTTGGCCTTGGAGTTCAAAACGAAGCAGGGCAAAGGCTAATAGAGTTTTGTCAAGAGAACAAGCTGGTCATCACAAACACTCTTTTCCAACAACACAAGAGGCGACTCTACACATGGACATCACCAGATGGGCAATACCGAAATCAGATTATGTTCTCTGCAGCCAAAGATGGAGAAGCTCTATACAGTCAGCAAAAACAAGACCTGGAGCTGATTGTGGCTCTGATCATCAGCTTCTTATAGCAAAACTCAAGCTTAAACTGAAGAAAGTAGGAAAAACCACTGGGCTAGTCAGGTATAATCTAAACCAAATCCCTTATGAATACACAGTGGAAGTGAAGAACAGATTTAAGGAACTCGATTTGGTGGACAGAGTGCCTGAAGAACTATGGATGGAGGCTCGTCACATTGTACAGAAGGCAGCAACAAAAACCATCCCAAAGTAAAGGAAATGCAAGAAAGCAAAGTGGCTGTCCAACGAGGCCTTACAAATAGCAGAGAAGAGAAGGGAAACAAAATGCAAGGGAGATAGGGAAAGCTACAGAAAATTGAATGCAGACTTCCAAAGAATAGCAAGGAGAGACAAGAGGGCCTTCTTAAATAAACAGTGCAAAGAAATAGAGGAAAATCATAGAAAGGGAAAAACCAGAGATCTGTTCAAGAAAATTGGAGCTATTAAAGGAACATTTTGTGCAAAGATGGACATGATAAAGGACGAAAATGGTAGGGACCTCACAGAAGAGAAGACATCAAGAAGAGGTGGCAAGAATACACAGAGGAATTATACCAGAAAGATCTGGATGTCCCGGACAACCCAGATAGTGTGGTTGCTGACCTTGAGCCAGACATCCTGGAGAGTGAAGTCAAGTGGGCCTTAGAAAGCATGCCTAACAACAAGGCCAGTGGAGGTGATGGCATTCCAGTTGAACTATTTAAAATCTTAAAAGATGATGCTGTTAAGGTGCTACACTCAATATGCCAGCGAGTTTGGAAAACTCAGCAGTGGCCAGAGGATTGGAAATGATCAGTCTACATCCCAATCCCAAAGAAGGGCAGTGCCAAAGAATGCTCCAACTACCATACAATTGCACTCATTTCACACGCCAGCAAGGTTATGCTCAAAATCCTACAAGGTAGGCTTCAGCAGTATGTGGACCGAGAACTCCCAGAAGTACAAGCTGGATTTCGAAGGGGCAGAGGCACTAGAGACCAAATTGCTAACATGTGCTGGATTATGGAGAAAGCCAGAGAGTTCCAGAAAAACATCTACTTCATTGACTACGCAAAAGCCTTTGACTGTGTGGACCACAGCAAATTATGGCAAGTCCTTAAAGAAATGGGAGTGCCTGACCACCTTATCTACCTCCTGAGAAATCTATATGTGGGACAGGAAGCAACAGTTAGAACTGGATATGGAACAACTGATTGGTTCAAAATTGGGAAAGGAGTATGACAAGGCTGTATATTGTCTCCCTGCTTATTTAACTTATATGCAGAATACATCATGCGAAAGGCTGGACTGGAGGAATCCCAAGCCGGAATTAAGATTACCGGAAGAAATATCAACAACCTCAGATATGCAGATGATACCACTCTGATGGCAGAAAGTGAGGAGGAATTAAAGAACCTCGCAATGAGGGTGAAAGAGGAGAGCGCCAAAAATGGTCTGAAGCTCAACATCAAAAAAACGAAGATCATGGCCACTGGTCCCATCACCTCCTGGCAAATAGAAGGGGAAGATATGGAGGCAGTGACAGATTTTACTTTCCTGGGCTCCATGATCACTGCAGATGGTGACAGCAGCCCCGAAATTAAAAGACGCCTGCTTCTTGGGAGGAAAGCGATGACAAACCTAGACAGCATCTTAAAAAGCAGAGACATCACCTTGCCGACAAAGGTCCACAAAGTCAAAGCTATGGTTTTTCCAGTAGCGATGTATGGAAGTGAGAGCTGGACCATAAAGAAGGCTGACTGCCGAAGAATTGATGCTTTTGAATTGTGGTGCTGGAGGAGACTCTTGAGAGTCCCCTGGACTGCAAAGAGAACAAACCTATCCATTTTGAAGGAAATCAACCCTGAGTGCTCACTGGAAGGACAGATCCTGAAGCTGAGGCTCCAATACTTTGGCCATCTCATGAGAAGAGAAGACTCCCTAGAAAAGACCATGATGTTTGGAAAGTGTGAAGGCAAGAGGAGAAGGGGATGACAGAGGACGAGATGGTTGGACAGGGTCACCGAAGCTACCAACATGAATTTGACCCAACTCCGGGAGACAGTGGAAGACAGGAGGGCCTGGCGTGCTCTGGTCCATGGGGTCATGAAGAGTCGGACACGACTTAACGACTAAACAACAAAAAAGGCAGGTTCTGCTGTAGCCATCCACATTTTGCATGAGTCAGCAGGGGCAGGGGCACCACAAGAGCAGAGCTGCCTTAAGCTGTAAACAACTGTTGATTGGTAATTTTGTCCTCTCTGCCTGTTTTAAAACATTTGTCTCCTAAATTCTCTAGTGCAATTTTGTTCCATTCCTGACATCAAGCCTTTTTAAAAGAATTGGTTTGGAGACAAAGGATGCTCAGTTGAGGTGAACTGAGACATCCATGGATGCCTCTCTGTTTCCTGCCAGCCACCAGCACCCCTGCGCACACACTCATTCCTTTTCTATGTTTGAACAAGTGCTCCCACCACACGAACGAATGCAAAAGCATTTGCTTGCAAAAAACGACAGAATTTTGGAGTAATCCGAATACCATTTGTCAATATAGTTACCTGCTTTGCTAAATTTATACTAGAAACTGTCCCTATTCCATGCCTTTTCCTGTCCTGCCTTGGCTACCTGGCTATCTGCTGCTCGACTCTCATATCATTTAGTCTACTGTCATTATCAATCCAGCAGTAATCTAGTGAATGTGCAGCTTTGCTGGAAGAGAAATGTGCCCAAGCTATGTTCCTTGTTCCTCCAGGTTCTTGGCTTGCTTGCTGGCAGTCTTCCCAAGTTAAAACTGTCCTTTGTTCCTGGTTCATATTCCCAATCTAATTTAGATTGGCTACCAATTGCTGACCGTGGTGACCACACCGTAATTTATACATTGGTTTGCTGGTTGGAGAAAACAAATACGTTTGGGCCTAATTCTGTCTGCCTTAGGACAACATTTTAGCTTGTACCTCTCAAAACCCCAGTTAGCTTTCTCAGAATAATTCTGCCTCTTATAACTGTGCTGTTCCTTGAGGCTGTTGTTCTGGCCTAGTGCTTTAGAGAGTTACTGTACATCAATGCTAATATTGGAGGAGAAAGGGAAAGTATCAGAGCACCTATATTGCCAACAGAGGATTCCAGGTTCAATTTATACCATATCTGAATGGAAGAGATCTCAGATAGCAGATGATGGGAAAGATGTAGGTGATGACTGGGGAGAAATGATCAGTCCATTCAACCAGTTTGTGGCAACTTCATTTCAAGCACAACTTTGTCATGTGACAGGTATCTACTTCCTAGATGATTGCTGTGCTTTTACTCCCATTTACTCAGGCAGGACTCATTGAATAAATTTTCCAGTAGAAACTCTTCATCCTAAGAGAAGCACCTCCAGTTATTTGGGTTCTCTGATTTGAAGCAGCCACCAGGTTTCATTTATGTGTTTAAGATGTATCTTCCTCTGCTGGGTAACTGGAATCGTACAATGCTTCAACACCTGTTTTTCAGAAGTTCTTGCCCTGTTCCCTGCCCCTTCTACCTAATGTTTACATATATACTGTCATAATCAACGTAGCAGTAAAGGTATGTGGAGTATTTATTTAAAGATTTGTATGCTACCCATCATTTCCACCTATGAAGAGATCCCACAGTTCAATGTATAAAAACATCAAGAGCAAATAACAGCCTTGCAGTAACAGATGCAAGAAGAAACACAGACCAAAGAAAGCTCCCTTTATGCCCCTCTTTTAACCTTGATTAAAAATAGAAATAACTTGTTCTTCATCGTGGCCTCTGTGAATGCACACAATAGGGTTTTAACAGCGCCTGCGCTGGTTCTCTCGGAATCTTCTAGAGATTTTGGATAAAAGTAACAAAGTTTAGAGTTGCCCCCATTGCACATGCTCCGCCCGCCTCAGCCTTCAGTTCCATTTTACCGCCATCGTGCTTGGAACCTCTCGGTTAGAGCTTACTTCAAAAATTACTTTTCTGACTAAAATCGGCTTGAACACGGACTGCCTTTTGACCCTGAAATTCTCTGTTGCCCCTTGACCACGGATCGTCCTCGACTACTCTTTAAACTGCGGAATAATTTTTTTCCCGTCCTTTCAACTGCCACTCTTCTTGATTATCGTTGCGGTGTCCTAATCATCTCCTTCCGAATCCTATTCTCGTCGGAAACCACCGTTGTGAGTTTTTTCTTTCCCTTCCTTCCCTGCTTTATGTACCCCTCAGGGCCATTTAGCAGGTGCAAGTCGTGTTCCCGAAAATTACCATTTTATGACGGACACAACTATTGCCTTTTCTGTTTGGGAGAATCTCACCAGCCCAAGTCTTGCAATCATTGTAAAAAAATTCACTAAAGCCGCCCTCAAGGCTCGTGAACAACGTTTAAAACTTTTCCTTTGGGAGAAGACGTCAGCTTCGAGACCCTCCGACATGGAAACCGCTTCCATTGCGTCGGCTCCCCCACGGTCGGAGATTCGCATTGCCTCCCCGACCTCGGCACCAACATCTAAGACAGCAGAAAAGCCTTCTAAAAAGTCCTCGACGGCTAAACTCACCATGACGTCGAAATCCGCCTCGACATCGTCTACTTCAGGTCCTGCAAAACAAGCAAAATCATCCAGGAACAAAACACAAAAGACAAAGGACCTTAAAAAACATCTGCCTCCTATCTTGACGTCGCTGCCCTCTCCAATCCTGGAGGACTCATTTAGGGATAGGGAATCCCTGTCGGACGCCGCTGTTCCTTTTCCACCTAGGCAGGCGCATGCTTCCCCTGCCGGCATCGAACAAGGCGGTCAGTCTCCGACCCCGAGCCAGCTAGTCGATATTGTTACTAGCCCGGCTATTGTCCCTTTAAGCCCTGTTTTGACCGGGCGGGCTTCTCTGGCACCTTCGACGCCGGTCTCCTATTTGTCGAGAGAGCCTTCTCCACCTCGTAAGAAGGCCGCTAAGACCAAGCATATCTCACCAGATTGACGTCGGAAAGCTCAACGGGAGATAGTCGTTCTACCCCGATCTGCTCAACGTCGACATAAGTCAAAATACGATCGCCGACGTCGACGAGATGACTCCGACTCAGATTCGACGTCAAGCGACGACGACTATAGAAAGAGGAGAAGAGTGAAGTATGTGTATATCTCCTCCTCTTCTTCTTCTTCCTCCTCATCCCCTCCTTGACATCGACATCGAAAACATGTCGATGCAGTTCAAACTAAACGATCAGGGAAAAGCAATGAAATAGCCATGAAGGCTTCACACTCGACGTCGAAGAGCACACATGCTAAGACCCACTCGACGTCGATACCTCAAAACTCTGAATCAGACAGTAGAAAACGCAAGAGACATGTACAGCTACCTTCTGATACTGACCAGGATGAGCCAATATCCTCTGACGATTCCTGCCGGGGACATGGAGTCCCTTCCGACGCATCGGGAGAAACACCTGTAGGAGGAGAACCATTGGAGTCAGATGCTGGAGACCCTCACCCATCTCCCCCTTCCGAAGATTTTTCTTCATATGTACAAATGATCTCCAGGATGGCAAAGACCTTAAAGATGCAAACCATTGAACCACCCCCTCAGTCAGACGACCTCATCTTTGGGGATATTAATCAAGAGAGAACCCCTCCGCTCAGCTTGGGGTTTATTTCAGCACTGATGGACCTTGTCAAACAATGCTGGAACCAACCATCCACTTCTGCTCCTGTATCCCGCAGGACAGAAAATCTATATCGTATACATGGCGAAGATACGAATTTTCTGATAAAACATCCTGTTCCTAATTCTTTAATTGTTGAATCCAGTTCCTCCAGATCATCGACTAAATCACATGTCACACCCACTAATAGAGAGGGGCGTAAACTGGACGTACTGGGAAGAAAAATTTACTCCCTTACAACTTTTTTGCTCCGTGTTGCCAATTATCAGACAGCAATGGGAGCTTATCAAAGACAACTTTGGTCACGAATTCTCCCTGCACTTCAGGCGGCTCCAGATGACACCAGACAGGTTTTTTTGAACACCTATGAAGAAGCCCTGACTGTATCAAAGCACCAACGTTTAGCTGCCCGCCATTCAGCGGATGCCGCTGCAAAAACACTTATGTCTGCTGTTACATTAAGACGACATGCCTGGCTTAGATTTTCAGGCATTATAGATGATGTCAAAACTCGTATCGAAGACTTACCCTTTGATGCCAAGGGTCTGTTCAATGAGAAAACTGATGACAACCTTGAAAACCTACACAAGATTAAAAAGACTGCAAAATCATATACCATACAACAGCAGCCTAAGAACAAATATCAGTGGCGTAAACAATACCCACAGCAATACCAGCAACAGGCTTCCCAACCATACCGCCCGTTCAAGAACCAAACTCAAGCTAGATCTTCGCAAGCCTCATCCTCTGCTTCTACATTTCGACCTCAGTCTAACTCACAACGCCGTCAGCCATACAAACCGCCCTCAAAGATATCTAAACAATATCTTTGACTTTCACCTATCAGATCACGACCACATCACTCGACTGTCACCATATCTTCACAACTGGACAAAAATCACAAAAGATGCCTGGGTCTTAAGCATTATTCAATTCGGCTACCATCTGGAATTTGCAGAATTACCTCCTCTAGGACATGTCAAGCTTACATCCTTCGACCCTGTTCTAGAAGAAGAGATTCTCACCCTTCTACAAAAACACGCCATCCAAAAAGTACCTGTACGGGACGTGGCAAACGGTTTCTACTCCCGCTACTTCGCGGTGCCAAAAAAGGACGGTGGCATAAGGCCCATTCTAGACCTAAGAGATTTAAACACATACCTTCATCCCCGACGCTTCCGGATGGTCACACTAGAGTCCATTCTTCACCTACTAAGGAAAAAAGACTGGTTCGTAGTAATAGACCTCAAGGATGCTTACTTTCATGTGACAATTCACCCACATCACAGAAAATACCTCAGATTCATGTTCCAGAACGCCATATATCAATTCCGTGCGCTTCCGTTCGGGCTCTCAACAGCCCCAAGGATGTTCACGAAATGCATGGCACCTGTGGTGGCCTACCTTCGCCTCCAAGACATACAGATATTCCCTTACATCGACGACTGGTTAGTGGTGTCTCCGTCCAGGCGAAAAGCCCTCCTAGACACCGCGTTCGTTCTCCACACGCTGAAAGATCTCGGGCTGTCGGTCAACCACGAGAAGTCCCACCTTCTACCATCACAGGTGATCGACTACATAGGAGGGAGGCTGGATTCCCTCAAGGCACGAATATTTCTACCACCAGATCGTGTGCAGAAAATCAAAAGGGCTGTTCACAAATTTCGACCGCACCGCACTGTATCAGCAAAGCATGCACAACATCTGCTGGATCTAATGGCCTCTACAACACCTGCATTGGCACACGCCCACCTGAAAATGCGATCTCTCCAGGCGTGGTTTTTGACCCTCTTCGACCCCATTCTAGATGCTCCTCGAAAACGGCTACTGGTCACACGGGAATTAGCAAAACAACTACGATGGTGGACATTTGTACCAAATCTTCTGCTGGGCCGGCCTTTTCGTCCGCTGCAGCTGACTGTCCAAGTTACGACGGACGCGAGCCCCACGGGCTGGGGAGCACACTGCGCATCCCATCAGATTCATGCGCTGTGGTCCAGGCGAGAAAAGCAACTACACATCAACCATCTGGAGATGCTTGCGTCATCAAGGCGTTCAAGACGTTCCTTCCTCTAGTACAGGGTCGTGGTGTACAAGTGATAACAGACAACACCACAACCATGTACTACATCAACAAACAAGGAGGGACACGCTCCATGTCCCTACTTTTTCTCTCAATACACCTGTGGGAATGGTGTTACCACCATCATGTATACCCAGTTGCGCTTCATGTCTCCACCACAGACAACCAGCTTGCAGACAGATTGAGCCGCCTTGCGAATCAAACCCACGAATGGGAGCTGGACGAAAACATCTTCCACCTACTATGCAACAGATGGGGCACTCCGGTCGTAGACATGTTTGCCTCCGAGGCCAACAAGAAGTGCCAGACGTACGCCTCCCGTGCAGGACGAGGCATACACTCCCTAGGGGATGCCTTCATGATACCATGGGGACAAGATCTACTTTACCTTTTCCCACCGATACCACTCATTCAGAGGACACTGGTCAGGGCTCGACAACTGAAGTCCAGTGCAATTTTCATTGCACCGTGGTGGCCTCGTCAGCCTTGCTTTTCAACCCTCCAGATGATGGCGGTGGATGTGATAAAGCTCCCGAACGTCCCCCATCTCCTAACACAAGATTCAGGCCAAGTCCTACATCCAGACCTCGAGTCACTACACTTGACAGCCTGGATGATAAACCATCAATCAAAGAGATTTTAGACAGAGCAAGAAAGCCGTCCACCAATCTCTTGTACAAATATAAATGGAAGAACTTTCTCAAATTTACCCAATCAAATCACTTACAAGCTTGTCCTGTTTCTCTGTCCACCTTACTCCGATACCTTCGTTACCTGTTTGACTCTGGTTTGGCACTATCCACCCTTAAGGTTTACATTTCCGCAGTTGTATCTTTCCAACCTCATGATTCGGACTCTGCAAGATTTTTCTCCCATCCTATCCTAAAATCTTTCCTGAAAGGCATTTCAAATATTAGACCACCTACAAAACCTCCGATACCTCAGTGGTCTCTTCAAATTGTCCTACATGCGCTTACGGCCACCCATTCGAGCCTATAGCCTCTTGTGACATTCGTCTGCTGTCATTCAAGGCGTTATTCCTAGTTGCCATTACATCGGCTAGAAGAGCAAGCGAATTAGCCGCCCTGCGATCTGATCCTCCCTATCTCCAATTTTTCAAAGATAAGGTCACCTTGTACCTGGACATATCCTTCCTACCTAAAGTTGTCTCTGATTTCCATCTAAATCAACCTCTTATATTGCCTACCCTGTTTCCGGATGCTACATTGGATGTTGAGCGCATGCTCCACTCGTTGGACGTAAAAAGAGCCCTAGCATATTATGTGTCACGTACCAAAGACTTTCGTGTGACTCCGAGACTGTTCTTGTGCTTTCATGGACAGTGCAAAGTCTCTTCTGCTTCCTCGTCTACCCTCTCCAGATGGCTTGTCTCAACGATCTCGCTTGCCTATGAACTGCAAGGCAAAACGCCTCCTGAAGGTCTTAAAGCACACTCTACCAGAGCTGTTGCAACATCTACGGCCCTGCTGCGTGGTGTTGATATGCCAGACATCTGTAGAGCAGCTACCTGGTCCAATGTGTCAACCTTTGTAACACATTACAGGTTGGACCTTAGGGCTAAGAAAGAGACGAGCTTCGGGACAGCGGGGTTGACATCCATTCTACAGTGACGGCCCTCCTTCCGGTGAGTGAGCTTGCTAGTCACCCTATTGTGTGCATTCACAGAGGCCACGATGAAGAAAGATAGGTTACTTACCTGTAACAATGGTTCTTCAAGTGGACCTCTGTGAATTCACACATCCCGCCCAGCCTCCCCACTGTCCGTCACTGATTATACCTAGGCTGATTATGTCTAGATTAAGCTCAAGCTTTGTGGCGGAATAAATGGAACTGAAGGCTGAGGTGGGCGGAGCATGCGCAATGGGGGCAACTCTAAACTTTGTTACTTTTATCCAAAAGCTCTAGAAGATTCCGAGAGAACCAGCGCAGGCGCTGTTAAAACCCTATTGTGTGAATTCACAGAGGTCCACTTGAAGTTACAGGTAAGTAACCTTTCTATTTGTTTCTTACTTTTCAAATGGCAAGGTCAGACTGAGTTCCAAAGCACAGGTGCTTCTTGAGAGAGATGCACCTGACTCTTGTATCTGCCTCTAGGATGGCCACACGCCTCTAACTACTGCAGCTAAGCTCAGACAAAATAGAGAAGCCTCAAAGGATCATCATTCCTGCTGCTCAAAAATTCCTCGGATTTGAGCCCTCTGAGCTCTAGCTCCACTATACCAATGTGTATAGCCTATAGGGCAATTTCTCTTCCATACAACTATTAGAAGTACAGGCACCCTGTCCTCTTTCATGTTGCCACTCTACCTGCTTGATGGTAGAAGTAACAGAAGTAGGACCTCTGACCTTAACAAAGGAGCAGATTTAGATCTGCTGCCTCTAGACAATCTGCCTCCAGACTGTTTGAAAGTTTAAAGGACAAATGCCAGCCCTTTGGGCATACTGACTTGAATACTCTACCTTGTGTTTGTCACCTGCATTTTGGTATAAGAGCACACCTGGATCTCTTACGACCCTGAAGGTAGCTCAACACTAACCAAGTATTGTGACTTATCTGATGCCGCAAACTTAGTTTAGAGTTGGAAGAGGTAGCAAAAATAAATTAATATAGGTTTGTTAGGTTCTGTACAGCTCAGTGACTCAATTTGGCTTATCAAGAGTTTTCTCTATATAGCTTGCCAGAATGCTGCTTCTCTCTTCTCTGGCCCTCTTTTATCATGTCCACATTTTATTTTTTAAAGGAATGCTATCTTCTATTGAGAATCTCACACTGGGAGTTGGTTCCATAAGGCTGGTGCCATTGTAAAGAAGGTCCACGTTCTTGTAGAAGACTTCCAGGCCTCCCTCAGAGTGGCAACAGGGAGGAACATTGCCTGGGAGGGTCCAGTGGGCCAGGCAGATGAAGTGGGGAGAGATGCTCCCACAAAAAGCATGGTCCCAAACCATGAAGGGCTTTATATGTAAGCATCAAAACCTTGAACCTGATCACTAAATGGATTAGCAACCTGGGAGGAAATTTAACAAATGCCAATAGCTGAATCTGCCAAATGAAGAGAAGCAACAAGAGAAAAGATAGAAATGCTACACAAGAATGAAACATGGATACTGACCAAACTACCACCAGGTAAGAAAGCCACTAGATGCAAATGGGTATTCAAGGTGAAGCAGGATGCAGAAGGAGAAATGGAACACTTCAAGGCAAGACTAGTTGTAAAAGGGTTCCTACAGAAGTATGGAGAAGACTTAAGTGAAACCGTTGCTCCTGTTGTCAGGGAGCACTATAAGAATGCTCCTGAGTGTGACAGCCTCCAGAGAGATGCAAATCAAGCACCTAAACACCTACATTTCTACATTGAGAGATTGCAAAAGAGCTATAATGGAATACCCACCTGGCTTCATTAATCAGAAGTATCTTGATTTAGTCTGCAAACTAAAAAAAAGGTTGAAGCAAGCTGCTTGGTCGTGGAAAAAGAAACTGAAGAAGATTGTGCTGCAATGATGTTTTAATCAAGATAATGCAGATCAGTACCTGTATACTAGAAGCAGAAATGGACATTTTCTTGCAGAGTTTTGAATTTCTGGTTAAATTCCTCTAGTGGCACAACAGAAGCGCTAGAATCCATAGAACAGAATAGCTTCAAGTTCCCAAGAGTAGACAACTCTTTTCTCATTAACTGGCACTTGCAGTCTCAATGACTCACTTCTGAGACATTAATAGTAGAAAGAATAAAAGGTTTCACTAGTTACAATTGAACAGATCAAACAGCAAACTGAGAAACATGACTGCTTCAACAACAGACTTCAACAGACTCAAAAGAGGGGAAAAGAACACAGAGCACAGAGGTGGGGCTCTCTTTGAATTCAGAGACAGGGAAGGAATAATTGGTTAGTACTGGACAGAATGACAGCCACCCCAGCCCAGAAAGGTCTTTCCCAGGCAAACCTACTAAATGGAGCATGTGAAGTTCCAAAAACTCCAATACCCGTTTCCATTTCACATGCAATCGCCCTCTTGAAGACTCATCTTGCTACATAAGTTCTGGAAGCGATCTCTTGGAAGAGGCTCTATCAGGCTGTCTGCTGTCATTTCTGTGGTGGGGCAGTAGACCATCTCAATGACTCCTTTCTCAGTCAGGTCACGCACCAAGTGCTATATCACCCCAAAGTGTTTGGTGCATGCATTCATCTTTTCACTTTGCAACAGGTTGATGCAGCTTGTTGTCTTCCATCAACTGTATTGGCATTTCTTCCTTTATCCTGAAGTCCTTCAGCAGCTTCTCCAGCCATAGCAATTCTGTGCATGCTTCAGCTGCAGCAATTTATTTTTATTTTTTGTTATTTCTTTAATTTATATACCACCCCATTAATGCAAAAGCACTATTCTGGGTGTTTTAACAAATTAAAACATACTGTACTGTATATTACATAAAGAATTTTCAAACAGTTAAAAACAATGAATTCAGACTCTGTGAAAGACAAAGCATCTTGTTTGTGACTAGCCCACAAAGTACGACCTTCACCATATATGAATAGGAAACCACTAGTGGATTTACAATCTGTACTATTATCTGCCCAGTCTGCATCAGTGTTTTTACTAGCTGGCAGTCTTAACTTAAAGTCGATGGTCCCTTTCAAATATCTATCTATCTTTTTTACTATTGTTCAGTCACTCTGTGTTGGCAAACTAACTTTTCTACTTAGTATTCCTACAGTGCTAGCTATGTCTGATCTGGTAGTGGTTGTGAGGTACAAAAGCTTACCTATAGTTGTTCTCTATTTAGTACTATTTGGTACAAGCTCACTTTCTTCCTTGTTTTTCGGAAAATCTGTTTGGATAGGTGTTGTAATGCCCAAATAATATGTTGCATCCCCTAACTCTCTGATTTCTACCTCTTTGTTAAAATGGTGTACATTCTCTTGGTACTCCTGTTCCCTTTGAGTAGCTACAATTAAGTCATCTACATATCCAAGGATACAGGTTAAATTAACATTCCTGCTTCTGGTACATAAGTACTGATCACCTTGCTTGAAGTCTTGTTGCAGGAACTTCTTTAGTGTCTCATTCCGGGCCCAAGAAGCTTTCTTTAGTTTGCATACAAAATTAGGATGCTTCCAGTTGATGAAGCCTGGTGGCTGCTCCATATGCAGCTCCTCTGCAATTTTTCCATGTAGAAATTCAGTCTTGATGCTTCATTTGCAGTCTAGCACTTCACTTCCATCTTTCTGGAGGAGCACAGGTTACATCAAAGTCTTCTCATATTTCTGTAGGAACCCTTTTGCAACCAGTCTTGCCTTGTGGCATTCCACTTCTCCATTTGCACTGTGTTCTAGCTTGAATACCCACTTACATCCAATTGCTTTCTTACCTGGTGGTAACTTAGTATCTATATTTCATTCACTTCCATCTTTTTCTTTGCAGCTTTTTCCCATCTGTCAGCTTCAGCTGCCGGCTTCTACCAAGTCTCCTCCCAGGTAACAGCAGTCTTGCATGCACTGACACTGAATATCTGTGCGATGGGGGCTTCACAGCCTAATGTGATTGTCCTTTGTCACTAACTTGATTAGTTAAGTTCTTTTCTCACCTCTGAGATTTGAAGCAAACCTCTGCCCTGTGAAATATATTGATTTATAATAATCCTTTAAGGCGGATGAAATGAAACTGTGTTTCAGTCAAGCCAAAGAGCAGTTGGGGGAAACTACTGTACAATATAAGGGTTAATTATGGCAGTCTCACATCTAATGGATGAATAATATTAGATGATGCATGTTTTTCTTTCCGATGCATGTTTTTCTTTCTACTTAAAAGCAGCTTATGTCAATTGTCTTGCTGAGCAGTGGGGCTTGCCACTGTTCAGCAACAAAATATAAATAAGGTGCTGCTTATCAGCAACAGCCATCACTGGATAGCACTCTAAGTAAATATTTACAAGTAAATATTTACATATAGCCCAATAGTTCTTATTCATGTGAATTAGCAAGAGATGATAAGGAAGAAAGGCTAATAGTAAGTACTGATTCTGTGCTGGGTGAGAATGCATTGCTTTTTTAATGCTAATTGCTATGCCAATTTTATTATGTTTTATCTTCTTTGTTTTACTGATTTTGTATTTCAATGTTTTCCTGAAACATTTGTTCTTGAGACCATAGAGAGGAAAGCTGTTTTTTATACATATTGTTTTCCAACAGAAGTTGAACCTCAGAGACTTCTCAGTAGTTCTCTGAGGCATCATTTTACTTGTATTCATTTTGCATTACTAAAAGTTATTTTGGATGTTATAGACATTTTTAAGCATATATTCATATCTCTCTGCATGAAATCATTATAAAAATGCCACCATCCATTTTGTATCCAACAATTTTTTATTTTACTTTTGAAATTCATATAGTAGCTTTTGCATAAATTTGCATAGTTCACTTGCTGTCACAGTAAAACATAAAAAAAATGAAGACAATTCTTGAACAATTATTCTACAATATCAGGTATATGTGCAGTGCAAACACAAAGTATCCATGAATACAAATAAAGTAAGAAGTACTTCCAATTCTTCTAGGGGTCAATCAGATGATTCTGTTGTTCTGTCTCCAAAATCATAGGTAGCAGACAGGACGGATTCAAGGCTCTGGTAAGCCCTGGGGGGGAAATATAATAGTGGGGGGGGGGGGCTTCCTCCTCCCTCCCTCTCCTTTACCTCCCACCTAAGTAGGTCACACAACATGAACAATGTAATACAACATAAATAAGACTGACTCACTAAGGTAATCTTGGTAGCAGCAAATAAGTGAGCAATACGTAGGTAAACAAACAACATAACGAAGAAAAAAAAGTCTAGCTTATGAGGGAGGAGCAAGGCAAGGGAAGCCTAAAGCTGAGCTTCAAGGCACTCTGCACATGCCCAGAGAAGAGAAAAAGTTGTGCACATCATGTGCAGAACATGCTAAGGCTGCAATCCAGAGCATGCCCAGTGGAAGGTGCGGGAGGAGGCAGAGGGCCGCAGGCACTTTGAAGGAACAGCCACCCCCCCCAACTGTTGGGAAGAGTGCCTCTGAACCTAAGCAGAGTGCCCTGAGCATCCCAACCACCCTTATTGCCCTCTTCCTCACCTGACCTCTGTCAGGAGAGGTGGGTCTTGCTGAAGCACTTGAGTTGCAGGATGCCATCAGGGCGGCCAGGGGCAAAGATGGCCATGTGCACCTCCATGCGCTCCACCCTTGGGACCCCGGAAGACATCCTGCAGCAGGTCCTCAAGGAGCAGGAAGGCACTCTTCTCCTCATCAGGCAGCAATGCCCAGCAACACCTACCATAGGTGAAGATCGGCAGCCTCAACGGTGCCCATAACAGCTGCAGCCCAGCCTCCAGGCCAGCCTTGTAGCCTCAACAACTCCCAATCGGCGGCTGCTGTTGCTCTGGCCACTCCACCCCCCTCTTAATGAGGGCCCATACAGACAGTGAGCCCTGGGCAAATATTATTATTATTATTATTTCTCTGTGTGCTTCTATCATTATCAGTTCTATTTTTGTTTTATTTTGTGAGTTGGCCATTAGGATGCTCCCTCTGCCCCCCGTTATTGGGGCATAAATGCATGGAAGTCATTAATATCCCATTATTTAGCATAATAAATTGTATTCATAAAATCATAGAAAAATTGAGTTGGAAAAGGCCTATGCTGGGTCCAACCCTCTGCTCAATGCAGAAATCCAAATCAAATCAGATGAGACAGATGGTTGTCCATTTTCTCTTGAATGCCTCCAACGCTGGAGCACTCACCACCACCTGAGGTAATTGGTTCTATTGTCGTACTACTCAAACAGTTAATACATTTTTCCTGGCATTCAGCCTAAATCTGGCTTCCTGTAGCTTGAGCCCATAATTACATGTCCTGCACTCTGAGAAGATCTCTATGACAACCTTTCAAGTCTTTTAAAAATGCTATTAAATGCTGAGTCTTCTTTTCTCAAGGCTAAACATGTCCAGTTGTTTCAGTCTTTCCTCACAGGGCTTGGTTTTCAGCCCCCTGATCATTCTTGTTGCTATCCTCTGAACTTGCTCCAGTTTGTTGGCATCCTTCTTAAAGTGCAGTGTCCAGAACTGGACACAGTATTCTACATGAGGCCTATCCAGTGCTGAATAGGGGGGGGGGGGGGGTTAGTATCTCATGGAATTTGGAGACTATAATTCTGTTAATGCATCCTAAAATCACATTTGTCTTTTTTGCAGCCACATCGCGCTGTTGTCTAATATTCAGCTTGTGATCTACAGGAATTCCACAATCCTCACTCATAGTATTACTGAGCCAAATCATCTTGTAATTGTGCATGGGGGGGGGGGGGGGCTAGGTGTACAGCTTTGCACTTATTCCTGTTCAATTTCATTCTGTTGTTTTCAGCCCAGTGTTCAAGCCTACCAAGATATTTTTGAATTTTGTGCCTATCTTCCAAGGTATTATCTATGCCACCCAATTTGGTACCATCTGCAAATTTGTTAAGTATTCCCTGCACGCTCTCATCCAAGTCATTAATAAAAAGAAGAACACCGCCCCAAGAATGAGCCTTGTGGTACCCCACTTGTGACCTCCTCCCAGTTTGAGAAGGAGCCATTGATAAGCATTCTCTGAGTACAATTCTTTAACCAGCTGTATATCCACTTGACTGTTCTAGTTAGCTTACAAATCAGAATATCATGGGGCACTTCATCAAAGGCTTTGCTGAAGATATATTATGTCTACAACATTCCCACCATCTACCACGGAGGTTATCCAATCAAAAAATGCGATAAGATTAGTCTGGCAGGATTTGTTCTTGACAAGTCCATATTGGCTTCTTGTTATTACAGCAGTGTTTTCTAGGTGCTTGCATAGTGACCGTTTTAATAATTTGTCCCAGAATTTTCCCTGGGATTGACATCAGCCTGTAGTTCCCAGGTTCCTCTTTTTTGCCCTTTTTGAAGAAAGGGACATTAGCCCCCCTCCAATCCTCTGGCACCTCACCCGTTTCCCACGATTTCAAGAAAATAATGGACAACGGTTCTGAGAGTTCTTCGGCCAATTTCTTCAGTACTCTTGGATGCAGTTCATCCGGCCCTGGAGATTTGAACTCATTCAAGGTGGTAAGGTATTCCTTGACTATTTGTTTATCAATCTCCAGCTGCAATCCTGTCCCCTCCACTTGCACTTCACATTTGTCTGGAGGTTCATAGTCTGTCCTTTGGGAAAATACTGAGCTAAAATAGGAATTGAGCACCTGCGCCTTTTCTTTGTCATCTATTATAATTTTTCCATCTCCATTGTGGAGCTGTGCCACTGTTTCTTTTCTTTGTCTTTTGCTTTGCACATACCTGAAGAATGCTTTTTTTATTGCTTTTAGTGTCTTTAGCTAATCTCAACTCATTCTCAGTTTTTGCTCTCCTAATACATTTCCTTGCTACTTGTCTGTACGCTTCCTTGATGACCTGGCCTTCTTTCCACTTCCTATACATGTCTTTTTTGGTTTTTAGGTCCTCCCTGGGCTTTCTGTGAAGCCACGCTGGCCTTTTTTGCTGCCTCCCACCTTTTTTTCTTGTTGGCATTGTTTGTAGTTGTGCTTTTAGAATTCCTTTTTTTAGAAACTCCCACCCTTCTTGGACTCCTTTTCTTGTTAGGATCTCCTGCCATGGGACCTTACTCAAGCTTGTTCTGAGATTATTAAAATTGGCTTTTTAAAAATCCAGCATATGTGTGTTGCTGTACTCTGCTTTGGTTTCCTTTGAAATTAAGAATTCTAGTAGAACATGGTCACTCTCACCCAGAGTTCCCCTTACTGCCACTTCCTCCATCAAATCGTCTCTATTGGTTAGAATCAAGTCAAGGAGAACTAGTCCTCTAGTTTATTTCTCCACTTTTTGTAGGAGAAAATTATCAGCTCCACAAGCCAGGAATTTCTTGGAAGGGCCATACTTTGCAGAATTTGCCTCCCAACAAATATCCGGAT
Source organism: Intellagama lesueurii (assembly GCA_037013535.1). Taxonomy (NCBI): domain Eukaryota; kingdom Metazoa; phylum Chordata; class Lepidosauria; order Squamata; family Agamidae; genus Intellagama; species Intellagama lesueurii. Next base: position 22,133,437 of record JBAJHW010000011.1, read on the forward strand.
AACTGAAATCTCCCATCACTACTACATTGTGTCTCTTTGATGTCCTTGCAATTAGTTTTTCAAAAGTTTCATCCACTTCCTCTCCTTGATTGGGCAGCTGGCAGTAGACTCCAACTACCATGTTCCTTTTGTTTTTCACCCCAACTACATTGATCCAGATGCTCTCAATGGGACCTCCAACCTCCTTTTCCTGTATTTCTGTGCAGGAATGCGTATTTTTTACACATACTGCAACTCCACCTCCCTTTCTATTCTCTCTGTTCTTTTGAACAATTTATATGCTTCTTGATGGAATTGTTTGTAGAATTTTTGTTTTAAGAAACTCCCACCCATCTTGAACTCCTTTTGCTGGTAGGATTTCCTGCCATGGGACCTTAATTATCATTTTTTCTGAGTTTATTAAAAAATTTCTTCAGTCCAGCATATGTGTGTAGCTACACTCTGCTTTTGTTTTTGTTTTTTTTAAATCAAGATATCAAGTAGATTGGGCGGTCAGTAATAGATTCCAAATACCATGTTCCTTTTGTTTTGTGCCCCAGTTATATTAATCCAGATGCTCTCAATGGGACAACCAACCTCACCCTCCTATATTTCTATGCAGGAATATGTGTTTTTACATAGTGTTATTCCACCTCCCTTTCTATTCTTTCTGTTCTTTTTGAAGAATTTATATCCTTCAATTGCTGTATTCCAATCATGGGAACAATCCTACCAAGTTTCAGTTATTCCTACCAAATCATATTTACCCTCTTGAACTAGGATCTCAAGTTCTTGTTTATTTCCCGTATTCTTGGCACTCATCTATAGACACCGGAGTGTGTGTGATTTGCAGCCTGCTTTATTTCCCACATTTTTGGAAGATTATTATTTGGGCCTATTAGAGCTACTCGGTCTGTTCCGCTTTTTGTACATTAGCCTTCATCTATCTTTACCTCTGAGCTTGTGTCTCCCTCCCAATTCCCATTTAGTATAAAGTCCTCCTGATGAAGTTCTTCGTGCTGTGGCCAAACACATTCTTCCTAGCTCTTGTGGGGTGCAAACCATAACCTGCCAACAGTCCATCTTCCATAAAGCTTAGCCTCTGGTTCCAAAATCCAAATCCCTTACACGACCACCATCTTCATAACCAAAGTATTTTCCTTTCCCTTTCTCTTCTGAGTACTGGTAGGATGGATGAGAACACTTTATGGGCCCCAATGTCCTTGAGTTTCCTTCCCACAGCTTCAAAGTCTGATGTGATTTCTTCTTAGCTCCTCTTGACTGTGTCATTTGTTCCCACTTGGATGAGAAGAAAGGGATATGTATCTGTGGGCTTTATGAGTGATGGCAGTCCTTCCATCATATCCCTAATCTGTCCTCCAGCAAGACCCAAGACCTGGTGGACCCAAGGATCTTCCCAGCATATTTCAGTTTCAGTCCCACGCAATAGGGAGTCTTTTCTTTTTCCTTCTAACTGTGACACTTTTCCATGGTGCTTACTGCACTATGCTTGTTCTCTCCTCAGCATTCTCCCACACTGATTTGTCTTGCTGTTCCTCCACCTTCCAATGCCCCCCACGACTGCTGCTGCTGAAGAGTTCTATGTATTCCTCATCTTCTCGTATAGCCTTAAGCCTGGCCATTCATTCTTCCAGTTCTTTCACTTTTTCTTCCAAAAGTGCTACCATTTTGCACTTGCTGCATGTGTATGCTATGTTGTTCTCTGGCATGAAGACAAACATTGCACACACCTTGGAGGTCATCACCACTGAAATGTCTCTTCTTTCCATGATCCCTGTTACATTTTGGCTTTATTCCGTTTGTCTGTGAGTGCCTGTTCCATTGTCTTGTCTGTCTTAAAAGCTGCTGGGAAAGTCCACTGATTTGTAATTGTATACAGAAGCCAAATTAGAAAAAAAATTATTAGGGGCATCCCTCACCGAACTCTCCCATCAAAGTCCTATTTGCTCACCCTGTTTGATTGCTTCCTGGGGTCTGTCTCAGTTTTATCCTTCTGCTGTGCTCTGTTAGGAGTCAGCAAACAGAAAGGACTGCCCCCCATACTCCCAGCTGCTACTTATTGCCCTCAGCAGTTATGAGGCCACGCCCATTTCCCTTAAACTGAGCACATGGTGCTTCTGAATGGGAGATTTCCAGGGGTTATTCCAGGTCACTTGCTCTTGTCAATCAGTCGGTCTTTATTATATGGCCACAGACCTGATAAAAAGCATTAAAAACAATTTAAAATAGCATGGACATAACTGGAAAAGAATAAATATAAAACAGAGGCAAGAATTATCTTACACATGCTTTGTGCAGAAACAAGAAAATTGGCCACTAGTTCTGTATTAGATTTATTTGTATCAGCTAAAAAATATTTTAGATACCAATCTAAGGTTCTGCCTGGGAAATCTCATAACAAGCTAAAGGAGTCTGGTACGGTCATCCCAGTAAAAACTGCATATGAAAAGGGCATGCTTCAGTGTTTCAGTTTCTTTGTCACTACAGAGACATAATCGATTTTCACATGGTACACCATAATAGCATCCCACAAAAACTGCAGACGGAAGGCAGTTGAATCTGGCTCTTGAAAAGCCCATTTTGGGATGGTCAAATTTTCCAGATAGTTAGCACTTCGGAGGAATTAAAAGTTTAGACCAAAATGCAAATGTGAGCAGATTTTGCAGACATTTGATATGGAATATTGAAAATCAATTTCCTTAATCTTCTTTTCTAAGATAGAAGTAACTGTATTGAGCTGATGGGCATGAGGAAAATCCACAGATAGACCTAACAGATGCAATTTAGTAGCAAAGATTTTTAGCAAGAAGTGTCATCAGGAAGTGTAAATATCCTGCAGAAGTGTCAGCATATAACACTTTAATCCAGTATCTGAAGACGTGCAGCCAGACATTCCTGTGATAAAAGTACCTGTCTCAAGTCATAAATCTGCTGCAGTGACCCATCTTGGTGTTCCAAGGATAGATATTAAGAATGTTGTAAGAACGCTCTAAATATTTAGCTGAAAACCTAGGATACAGACTGGAATTCCATACAGCAGTTGAGGCAAGATCTTACACTTAAATACTTGAATGGCAGCAGTCATAAACTGCCCATCTCTGGTAAAGAAGAAATTAGAAATGGCCTTGGTGGTATTCTGAGCGACCTGTATTGCAAACCATCTATGGGGAGCCTGGGAGAGATTGTGGTGAAACCGAATGCCCAGATATTTAAACTGTATAACTTGATCAATGCATTGACCATTAATTGTCCACTTTTTGAATGCTGTTGTTGTTTAGTCGTTAAGTCGTGTCCGACTCTTCGTGACCCCATGGACCAGAGCACGCCAGGCCCTCCTGTCTTCCACGGCCTCCCGGAGTTTGGTCAAATTCATGTTGGTCACTTCGATGACACTGTCCAACCATCTCGTTCTCTGTCGTCCCCTTCTCCTCTTGCCTTCACACTTTCCCAACATCAGGGTCTTTTCCAGGGAGTCTTCTCTTCTCATGAGATGGCCAAAGTATTGGAGACTCAGCTTCAGGATCTGTCCTTCCAGTGAGCACTCAGGGTTGACTTTTTAATGCTACATGCTTGCTAAAGACCATGATTTTTGTTTTACCAGTATTTATGGTCAGCTGATTGTTCCCGCAGTAAGTCATGAATGCACATATTAGGTGTTTAAGGCCTATTTTCGAATATGACAGCAGAACAGCATCATCTGCATACAGGAGTAAGGGGCATTTGGTCTCCACCAAACTGGGTAGATGAAAATCTAGTGCAAGGCAAACCCCAATCAAATCATTTAAAAAGAGATTGAATAACGAGGGGGCCAATATACAACCTTGACAAACCCCTCTAGTGGCTGAGATAGATTTTTGTCAGGTTCCTCTCTATCCTGCATCTTACATAGAGTGTGATGCCCTGATAGAGGCATTTGATAAGATAGAGAAGTCTCTTATCTATGTTGGTAGGAGACAACTTTAACCATAATTTGTCTCTTTGTATAGAGTCAAAGGCAGATTTGAAATCTACAAAAGCAGTGAATAGATCATTGCCATAAGAGGTAGTGTATTTCTCAGATAGATGGTTTAAGACAGCGATCTGTCGTTGAGCTGTCATTGCTCTTGCTTTTCTAAAGCTTACATGTTCATTTCCCAAAATATTTTGATCCTCTATCCAAGAGGCTAGTTTTTGATTTAAATAGCTAGCATACAACTTGCCCACAATTGAAAGTAAGCTGATGGGTCTAGAATCTGATGGATCCCCTCTATCTCCTTTCTTAAAAACAGGCATTATTACAGCCTCTGACCAGGCAACAGGGAATTTACCTAAATTATTAATATGTGTAAATAGATTTGACAGCAGAGGACCAGATTATAAATGAGAGACGAAGTCTCAGGATGTAGAAAGTAGAAACAAACTCTTTATTCTGTAGTTCTTTAAATGAGTCGTTAAAAAGCTCTGGCTCAACGCGTTTCGGCGAAGTCTTCGGGAGCTGAGCATAACACAAAGCCACACATTAGATATTGAATCATTCACATTTTCTTTTTTAAAAAATTATATATATACACCTGGCTTGGGACTCAACTTTATATAAATACATGCATTTATACTAAGCACATTAGGCATGATAAAATATATTAGACAATATCAAACACTTACCAAGCTTCTTTATACTCTCTGCACCTTTCCTTGGTCTATGTCAGCTCCAAAACTAATTGAAAGTGTTCGAAAGTGCAGGCACTAGGAGAGGAGGCATTTGTACACAGCTGTGCAGGGTGGCGAGATAACCAGCCGAGCAGTGTTATCATAATGAAGGGAGAAAGTCTATTTCAGGAGTCAGCAAACAGAAAAGAACATTGGAGTAAACCCATTGAATCAGCGGGGACTTGGTGAGTCAACTCCTCTGTAAGTTCCATGGATTCAAATGGGCCTATTCTAGTTGTAGCATAGTAAGTCACAACTACAGCAAGCCCATATTTAATATGGCTTTCTTGGAGGAAATATAAAAATATTTAAAATCTGCCTTTCCCAAGCAAACCTCTTTCTTTTCTGGGGTGAGTTAAACCCTTTTATACTAACAAAAATGTCTTCATTAACTGCATTTTCTTGATTTTCTTGATACCAATTTTAAAGATACCAATTTAAAAAATCTCATTTTCAAAAAGGAAATGAAGAAGAGAAATAAGAAGCACATTACATCATATTTATATCAGTTTGATTTAATTTAATTTACTGATGAGAACTGAAAAAATCAAAGGTTGTCTAGTGCTGGGACTAAATGGCTTACTTCAGTTACAGTTTTCACACCCACCCACCCATTCTTAATAAACGTATTTGATTTTAAGGGTTTTTAAGGGATTTTAAGGAACATTCCAGCTATATCTGATAACAATAGCTCCTAATTCAAAAGTGTCTACGTTACACTTATTTCTCCACTTATTTTGTTTTTTTATATATAATCCACATTTCTTGATGTTATTGCTATTATGTGTTGACTAACATCTAAATTTAGAATTGGAATTAAGAAGGGAAGAAGAAGAAAAAAGACATGAGGAAACAATCAAGCATAGCTGTTGCAGAAAGCTCAAGTGAAGTGCCTACAGTCTGTGTGGCATTTTCTCATAGAGTAGGAAGCTTACCTTAGGTACCTCTCCACCACAATTTTCATATTCTCATTTTTTTTCCTCTTTCTCAAATTGTTCCATAAATTTCCTCTCTTCTTCTCCACTGCTAATCACTCTTTGCATGCATCTATAATTAAATATTAATTGGAAAGGAAAGCCATATTTTAAGTGATATTTTCTCTATGTAAGATAAAGGTTCCCCTTGACATTTAGTCCAGTCGTGTCCGACTCTAGGGCGCGGTGCTCATCCCCGTTTCCAAGCCATAGAGCCAGCGTTTGTCCGAATACAGTTTCCGTGGTCACGTGGCCAGCGCGACTAGACACGGAACGCCGTTACCTTCCCACCGAGGTGGTACCTATTTATCTACTCGCATTTTTACATGCTTTTGAGCTGCTAGGTTGGCAGGAGCTGGGACAAGCGACGGGAGCTCACTCCGTTGCGTGGATTCGATCTTACGACGGCTGGTCTTCTGACCCTGCAGCACAGAGGCTTCTGCGGTTTAACCCGCAGCGCCACCACATCCCTTTTCTCTAGGTAGATGTGTTTTTAAAAGTTTGTTTTTCTCTCTTTCTCTCTAATATTGAAGGGACAGATCTGAAAACATATGTGATTCTGTTCTTTCAGTACTCTGTTCCTGTTGAAGACATATATTCATAACCATATACTGTAATGGAATTCCAGGCCCACAGATGTAATCAATACATTCTTGAGAACTTTATTTCTCCATGGCCAAGATTTTGTAAATGTCAGTAGTTTTTTTTCAGATTCAGCATCCTCTGTAAACAAATCTAGCAAATACACTTTTCAGTTCCTATTTTCAACTTTGTTTTGCAGCCTTCTATGTTTTATGCTGTTTCTCCCAATTTTATCATCCACTCTTTCTACATGGTTGTTTAACTTTATATTTGTTCTTCAAAGACAATTTCCAACAGCTTGAACGGTTTTACTAATTTTTCTGATTTTTTTTTAATTGTTCTCTGGAGTGTCTCATTCTTCCTCTGTCCCCTAACTTACATCCTGAGCTTGATAATGTAGCCCCAATTTTCCTTTCTCCCTCTTCTATAGTAGTAAAAATCTTGTAGAAGATCTTCATTTGTTTGCAAGTTTTTTGCAGTTAAAAGGGAAAAAAAACTTTGAATGTCACTGATACCAAGTACCTTATCTTTCTCTACCATAGCAGTCACCTTCTTTGATTGCATTGTTGCCATCCTATCATTCGGAAAACTGTATTACATTATTATTACATTATGATGATTATTATTAGATTATATTATTACGTATATATATAGATAGATAGATAGATAGATAGATAGATAGATAGATAGATAGATAGATAGATAGATAGATAGATATAGATATATATATATGTATATATATGTATGTATGTGTGTGTGTGTGTATAAGATGTACATATGAATATGTAATATTATTTTTGTGCTCATTCATACCTTGTAACTAGAGTGCAGTACAGAGAAAAGTAGAGAAACTGTAAGCATGTTTATGGATCTTTCCATGGGAAAAACTGCAGAAACAAATTTTTCATGAATGCCTTAAATGCAGCTATCTAATAATAATAATCCAATCATAGCAACCTCTTCAAAAATGCCCAAACCTTTGACCTAATAATTGATTATTATCTTGTTTTTGGGAGATCCCTACTAGGGGAATCCCTTTGGGTAGCAGAGTAGCAGCAGTGGTGTTTCTTGTAGGCATTTAAGCTCTGGTCACAGTCACACCAGGGAAATGTCCCCAAGACTTTTCATCTTTTACTTGTATTGCTTTGCGGTCATGTGGCATATATACAGTGGTGCCTTAACTTACGAACGTCCCGACTTACGACCATTTTGAGTTACGACCAGCTCCAGCTTCGACTGGAAGCTGGTCGAAATTTTGCTTCGACTTGCGGCCGGAGCTTCCAGTTACAAACACAAAAAGGCAGGGGAAAAAGGTGGGAAATTCAAATTGCTAAATGTTGGTGGCGAAGAGGCTGCTTCTTTGTAGCTCTTTCGCCCCAGCAGTTAGAGAGTGTGCGATCGGAGGAGGCTTCGGACTGCCTGGTAAGGTAAGGTGCTGCTTTCTGCTTTTTAAAATCTGTTCTGGGTGGGTTTTGCAGCGTGGTTTTGGGCTGGGGGGGGGGTTATGTTTCTGTGCTGTGTTGTTGTTTTGTTTTTTGGTGATTTTTTTTTTTTTTTTTTTTTTTGCAGCCCCAGCGCCTTCCGATGGGGCTTGCTCTGGGGTTTTTTTTTGTTTGTTTGTTTTTGTTTGTTTGTTTGTTTTGCAGCCCTAGCGCCTTCTGAAGGGGCTTGCTCTGTTGTACTATGTCAGGGGACTAGTACAGCACTGGGCGGGCAGGGGGTCCATCGCCATTAAGTGCAATGCATTGCTGCCAGAGGCATCAGCGCGGCAGAGAAAGGAGTACCCATCAAGAACCTGTAGCTGACATAGGAGAATATAGTAGAAAATGAAAACAAAGTAAAACTGGGGCCCAGTGCTATAAAAAAACTCAGTGGGGAAATATCCCAGTACCAAAGTGTAGCTGACCATACCATATCAGATTTAAGGAAATGTTGCAGAAACCCACAAACATGTCGGGATGCACATCCTGGTACAGTGGTACCTCAATTTATGACCATAATCTGTTCCAGAAGATGGACATAACTCGAAATGGTCATAAGTCGAAGCACCATTTCCCATTGAAATGCATTGGAACGCGATTAATCCGTTCCGGCCAAAAAAAAATAACCAAAAAAACCCAGCAACAACACACACACACAGCAAGTCCCGTCAGAAGGCGCTGGGGCTGCAAAAATAAATAAATAAACAAACAAACAAACAAACAGAGCAAGCCCCGAAGGCACTGGGGCTTAAAAAAAACCCAAACCCAAAAATAAACAACAGTAAGTGGAGTGATGCTGCACCAACCGATGTCCTGGGATACCTGGTGGACTTTGGAGTGTAGCCAAATATAATCCCTCGCCCCACTTTTGTTCTGTGGCCGTTCTACTTCTGCCAACATATCTTTTGTTTCTTTTTTGGATCTACAGCAATTTTCATTCCCTGATTTTAACCCCCCACCCCAGATACCCTAAGCTGCTAACTTTGGAAGAAATGACAAACCGGCCGCACCATGTTGAAATGTCATTATAGCGTGAATTGAGTCATTTGATCGGTTGTGTTATGCACCCCAGAAACCAGCTACCCTGGGTGCTCTGTCTCCTGTTGCAAGCATGGGCTTTCTACTTCGTGACACATGGGCATGTCCTATCTGCCATTGACCACTCCTAACAGAGAAAACTAAAGACCATTCTTAAGGTTTCCCCACCCCCAGTTGAACAGTGTGATGCTTATGCTCTGCTGCTGGTGGCTTGGGATGGAACGTGGCTGGAATGCACCTGTTGGGTGATTCCTGGGAGAGGAAAGTGGTGGTCTGAAACCATTTTGAACACATGGGACAACATCCTATGGTTTCAGAACATCAGAATGACAAGGCAGACACTGTATGAAATCACTGATACCCTCTGTCCCCATCTAGAACACCAAAACACTATAATGAGGGAGTCTGTTCCACATGACGAACAAGTTGCTATTTGTGTTATGCTTCTCTCCTCCAAAATATGTTACCGTGAAATAGGGAACCAATTCGACATTGAAAAATCTACTGTCACATGTATTGTTATCGAGGTGTGCCTGGCCATGGAACATGAGCTGTGTCAGAAGAGGGTCTATCTCGGGGATCATAACAAGGTGTTTCCTTCCCTGTGCTTATGAATCTACTCTGCATTTGTTTCCCTCCTTCCCTCCAACGCGCAAGGTAGAACCAGCTGCTTCCACATGGATATGCATCATGCTGCTGTTATTGCTGCATCTCACTTTATGTATGGCGTGGGCCATTTCACTTAAAGGAAAGTCTTGGGAGGCAGCGGGAATAATTCTCTGTTTTAAAATACCCACTGAAGGTCACTAGCGGTGGGTTCCACCCATTGAGAAGCTGATGGGGTTTTCCTTTACTGCAGCCTTCCTCTGCACTCTGCATGTAGTATAGGCATCCTTCAGTCTCGAAAGACTATGGTAACGTGCTCTGTATGGAGGACTTGGAACAGCGTCTAGTGTGGCTGAGAAGGCCAATTCGAGAGTGACAATCCCTTCCACACTGAAGACAAATACAATCTGTCCCCTGTCCAGCTCCCTGATTTTGCTGCTTCTGTGACTGCCTCTTTGCCTCGGTCTGCTGGACAAGGGTCTCTTCAAAATGGGAGAGGCCATGATGCAACGCCTGCCTCCAGGCTGAACGCTCAGATGTCAGGGTTTCCCATCTGTTGAGGTCCATTCCTAAGGCCTTCAGATCCCGCTTGCAGATGTCCTTGTATCGCAGCTGTGGTCTCCCTCTGGGGCGATTTCCCTCCACTAATTCTCCATACAGGAGATCTTTTGGAATCCGACCATCAGCCATTCTCACGACATGCCCAAGCCAACGTAGACGTCGCTGCATGAGACACGGAACAAATGTGAGGCACGGGGTAGTGTTCAGATTTGGTAATTACTGCCTTTACCATCACACACAAATCTGCTCTCAGAGAATTGATGGATGTACCAAAGGTAAAATATAACTTGACAGGAGTCTTGCAATGTGTCATCATGTCAAAAATATACAGAATCTTCAATTGACAGAACAGCACTCCTGCTACAATGTCACCCACCCTTTCATACTATATTTCCCATATTTTACTAGTTTAAGAAGGTCTCCTAAAAAAACAGGAGTATAAGCTGTGAACCTCTAATCTTCACACATATTACTAACGGGGAAAGGTTGACTTCCTTGTGTGATAACGATGCTTCTCATACATGTTCTTCTTTCATCCATCCACTGCTGGGCTTCTTGTAACACTGCTTGCTATTCAAGGATAGTGATGCAATCAGCTCTCTGATTGTTAATGTTGTGCACTCCTGTGTACCTGCAGGTTATGGCTGGCTTCAATGCTCTCGGATTTCCACACTGCATTGGAGTGGTGGATGGCTGTCACATCCTTAAGAGTACTGGAAGAGAAAATACTTCTACTCTGTGATTATGCAAGGAGCAACAGACCACACAGGCAGATTTTTTTATATTCACATCCAGTGGTTCTTAACCTTATCTTTACCACGGACCCCTCCCCCCCTTTAAATATATTTTGTTGCTGCTGACCACTAGAAAGTGAAAGAGGTCTTAATGCCCTCTCTTTATTTGCATATTTTTCTCTCCTCCAGGGAAAAATACTGATTGTCTCTCTTTGCATTTGCTCCCCTTAATCCTGTGTCTCACTCTCTCTTTTGTATCACTTGGGTTGTGGCAGGGAGTTCAAGGGAAAACCGGGACAAAAGGAGCCATCAAGTGGCTAGATTTCCAGCTCTGGATCAGTGCATTTGTGTGTCTGTGCGGTCGCACATATTTCAGGAAGGGAAGGGGAGAAAAAAGAAATTATGGAAGGGTGTCAGAGGAGAAGTACAGCCATACCCCCTCCAGCAACCCTTCCCCATATCCCCTCCTCTGCTCCTTTCCAATGCTGCCCCCCCCCCCATCCTCTAAAGCCTCCACCAGGCAAAGATGGAAACGGGCGAGGAGGCACTGCAACAGCCCCACTAGAAGGAAGGAAGAGAGAGAGAGAGAGAGAGAAAGATCTGGAGGGGGTGCATTGCTGGTGCCTGCAAGGGGAGAGTACAAGGATAGAGGGAGGAAGAGAAGCAAGCAAGGAAGAAGCCAGGAAGCCAAACTGAAAGCCAAAAAAAAAAAAGGCTAGGCAGAGATTTGCAGGCAGCACCTCGCCTTGCCTGAGTTGCCATTGATTCCCCTCCCCCCACCGCAGGCCTGGGTCCATCTTTTTCGTGTGTTGGGGTGAGCTGATGGCTGGCTTGGAGGCTGGCCGGCATAGCCATACAGGGACTGGACAGGCGGCCTGATGCTCTCCCCACCCCTCCGACCCCTCTTCCTCACAGCCCCTCTGAAACATAACAAGCTTTCACAGACCCCGTATGAAGACATTGCGGCTACCTGGGAGTCCATGAACCACAGGTTAAGGACCCATGTTCATCTCAGATTTCTGGATAGTGCTCATGATGTGCACGTTTTTAAGTCATCTTCCTTGAGAAGGATGAGGGAACATTTGTCCCCAAGAACCCACACCCCATTCTCAATGATGTGTGTATCACTCCAATTATTTTTGCTGACAGTGCATCTTGTCTATGCCCATGGTTAATGAAACTGAAGTGGAGAAGAAATTCAGCCACATATGTTATGGATCATGCAATATTGTCGAGCCTTCAGGAGATTGAAAAGTCAGTGGCAGAGGAGATCTACATGCCTGGAATGGCATGTAGAGAATTTCAACTCTATTATAGCTTCTTGTGTTGTGCTGCACAATGTCTACAAGGCAAAGGGCCCTGTTGTTGTTGGGGAGATAGATAGTCATGAGATCTCAAGGGAAGGCCGGGTTCTCTGCCTACAACAATTTCAGGCTGGAAGGTGAAAGAAATGCAGTAGTGGCCCACTTGTGAGCATGAGAAGTGCTGGACCAGAGTGAGGAATTATGCAAATAGGCAATCCGTTTTCAATGGACAGGCATTAATAATCATTTACATCTGGACTCTGGCAGGGCTTGTACAGTTCTGCTAGCCAAAGTACCACCCACTGTCTCCACACAGATGTGCACTAAAGTACTTGTGCCTCCAGTGGTGGTCACTCTAATTCCTTTTTTCAAATTGCAATGAATGCTGGCCACTGTACTTGTCTGCATAAAGAGGAACAAAAAGGAGAAATATAATTAAAGGAATTTTGTAGTACTAACTGATAGTTACAAAGGGCAACTTCTGTTGCTACAAACTCACTTAATGCATTTACATTGTTTCCCATCATGTCGGTATGAAGGTCAAACAAGGCAAATAGGACAGGACAAACAGGACACATAGGAGCGGAGAAAAACATACTATGCATACCACGCTGGCAACAACAAACTATTGGTGTGTTGATATGATGCAGCAGAAACCGCCTCAGCATTGCAATAACTTTCCAAGTCCCTGCTCCCCTGATCTAGAGCTTTCAGGAAATTTAAAAAAGGAAGGCACAATGTGTTGCCCTGAAGTAAAAGCTGCAAGTAGCCGTCACCCTCTGGGCATCCCTGTGCTTTCCAAAGACAGGAACCATGCATCCCCCCCATTCAAGAACCACCTCCCTTGTGTTTCGTTAACGTCAGGGGTTTGCTTTTAATCGATCTAGTGAGACCGAGTACCCAGTACGTTGATATGAATTAGGCAAAACCACCTGGTTTTCCACCAACTGTCCTTGGAATAGCTTTGAAACTCAGGGGCTTTCTGAACAGTTGCAACCCGTTGTCTAGCCATTGCTAACGTCTTACAGTAACCATCCCCCTCTGGAAAATTCACTCTGTCCAGAAAAAAATGTGGCTGCCCAACTTTGATCTACACTCAATGTACCATTCACTCCCTCCCTTTGTTTTTCTCCATTCACCATAAATCCTCCCCCTTCCCAGCATGTATCTGATGGCAGACAGGACAGGGACAGCTTTTCCACTGCCAGGGAGAGGGAGTTGGCTTTCCATGCTTCTGTGACCCAGTCAAGTTACAGTTGTGTGTACTTCCAAATTTGGTTGTGGACTAGCTTTGCATCTCTTTTGATGACATATCCACCCCAGTGTTTCACTGTGCTAGGCAATGTGTCTACATTTTTAATAAATGAAACAAATGAAGCTACCAGCACGTCGACACAAATTGGAAAAAGAAAAGCAGTTCGAATAGCAATACCACACATAACACATCTGTGAAGTCATTCTGTTGGGGAAGGCTTGCCTTGCTGACAACAACACCACTCAAGGAAGGGCTTTGATCATCCCCAACCCCTGCCCCGATGTCGTTTGAAAACTACCTTCCTTCTGGTTCTCTACAGCTTTTTGTAACCCCCCTCACTTGTCTCATCCCAAACCAAAAAGAAAAAAAAAGAATGACATTGATAAAAAGGACTGGTGTCAGATGACTCTTTTCCAAGTTCTCCATAAACCCTTCCCCTTCCCAGTATGTATTTGATGGCAGACAGGACAGGGAGAACTTTTCCACTGCCAGGGAGAGGACAGACTTCTGAGTTGGCTTTCCATAATTCTCTCACCCAGTCAAGTTACAGTTGTGTGCACTTCCAAATTTGGTTGTGGATTGCCTTTGCATCTGTTTCGATTACATATTCACCCCAGTGTTTCATGGTGCCAGGTGAAGTGTCCACATTTTTAATAAATGAAACAACTGAACATACTCCACTTTCCGGCTATGTGATAACAAGCTCCAGGCACATTGCCATGAATTGGTAGAAGAGAAGCAGTTTGAATAGCAATACCAAATATGATGGCACATTTATGGAGTCATTCAATTGGGGCAGGCTTACCTTGCTGACAACACTGCCACTCAAGGAAGCGCTTTGTTCCTCCCCACCACCCACCACAATGGCACTGTGTACTTTGAAAACAACCTTCCTTCAGTTTATATCTTTCTGTAACCCCCCCCCTCACTTGTCTCAGCCCAAAAAAAGCGGGGGGGGAAGAATTCACACCTCGGACTGGTGTTGGATGACTCTTTTCAGCATGCACAACTGTTTGTTTGTTTGTTTGTTTGTTTGTTTGTTTGTTTGTTTGTTTGACTTATATGCCATCCACACTACCCAAAGGTCTCTGGGCGGCTTACAACAATTTGAATTCTCTAAAAAGATAAAAACAATTAAAATACAATTAAAAATACAATGCTCTAAAAATTGCCATCAGGACCCACAGTTGATATTACTTCAATTAAAAACCTTCTGGAACAGGAAGATTTTGACCTGGCACCGAAACGTCATCAATGTTGATGATGTTTCGGCGTCAGACAAATCTCCCTCGGGATGGCGTTCCATATTGCGTTCTTTGGTTGTACCTGCCTAGTTTCCTTCATTTTGAAATAAAAACATGAATATTTGAAGTTTTCCAGTACTTAGCTAACAGCTACAGTTAAGGCCGGCATACCACATTGCCATGAGGACACAGTACAGAGCTGTAACTTAAATCGGTGACATTCTTTCCACTTTGCTGTATTAAACCTTTCAACCAGCAATTCACATTGCAGTGTGAATTGCTTGGAAACATATAAGGAAGTGGGGAGTGGGGAGACTGAGTGATCTACACATTAATACCAGAGATAATATCAAGTATTAAATCACAGGGCAGATGATGCGACAGAGACAAGTAATGGGGAGCTGCTCCCTGGCCTCTCAGGCCAGGAAACCAATAGATTCCTTTTGAACCAATAATATAAATATCAATGACTGTGGCAGATGCTCTCAGTGGCTACATTTTAAAGGCACTTAGTCACAAGTGATGTCCTTTGCAATGTAATTTAGTATTTCCGTTCCTTTGTGATCAGGAAATTATGTTGTTCTGCAGCTTCACTGTATCTTCTATATTTCTGTGGGAAGACTGGTGAAAGAAACAGAGGAAGAAAGATGGAGGACAATGAATCTGGTAGCCAATCCCAGGCTTCTAAATAGGGGAGAGGAGTAGCATGGCAGAGAAAAGGAACACTGGCACTAATAAGGCTCTGGGGAGAGGGAAAGGTGCAGAGGGAGTTGAGAGCAAATCATAGGAATACAGACACATTTGAGGACATCGCTAAGAGAAATGGCAAAACGGGGATATTCAGAAGGGGCAGCTGAATATAGATCCCAAACTAAGTTTTTGTGGAGAGATTTACAAGCAAGCACTAGCTCAGATCAGTCATTCTGGAAACAGCCCAAAGCGCTGCCAGTTTTTCAAAGAGTTGAGCAAGCTGCTTGGGTCCCCCATCCCCCCCAGTGTTCATCCCCTGCAAATTTCAGACAGCCATGAGCCACCCAAGAGAACATTGTTGTCCAGGAAGTATGCCCATTAATCCACAAGCTGGCTAAATCATGTCTCTTGCTACCCTGATAATTCCAGTAGAGATTTGAGATACACACAAAGCCTCCTCAGTGACCCTTGAACCCCTGTGGATGATAACCTGAGTGGGTCTGGAAATGATGGTAAGTTATGCAGCATCAGATCTAGTAATAGGGGTTTGAAGGCAATGTTTTTACATGTCCCTATTAACCCTGTTTGCTTTGGAATAGAGTCAGGAGGTTCCACTAGCAGCAGCACAAGCATTGGTAGCCAGCAAAGCGAGGCTGCATCATCTCTGCAGTTATTGAAATGCAGAGGTTGGTTGATGTGAACACCCATTTACAGCTGTAGATGTTTTTCTACAAAATGCCTCCTGCATGGCAGCAGCCACGTGCTGTATCAATGTACATGTTTCCAATAATATATAGTCATAAAGTGTAATGTCACAGTCAGTATTTTATCGAATAGCAACTTTAATTATATGTATGAACGATGGTTCTTATAAGGAGAAATTGGTAGAAAAACTTTACAATTATTGATAAATAACAATGTATCAATGGGGTGGAGGGAAGTTACCAAAATGTTACATGGAAGAGGTTTAGTTGCTTATGAAAGGCTCTGTTATTCCTTCCTTATAAGTACCTTTACTTTAGATACACATGGGATAGAGATGCAGCCAGGTGTTTTCTGAGGGCTCCAATGGAGAAGCAGGACTGGAGGAAGAATTCCAAACAGTCTTGAGATCAGTGGCAAAACTAACAAAGAAGAGTCAGTAGGACCAGTTAAGAGAAAGGGAAGGGTTAATTTGGGAGTGAATTTAAG
This sequence comes from Intellagama lesueurii, assembly GCA_037013535.1. Classification (NCBI taxonomy): domain Eukaryota; kingdom Metazoa; phylum Chordata; class Lepidosauria; order Squamata; family Agamidae; genus Intellagama; species Intellagama lesueurii. The sequence continues at coordinate 22,149,783 of JBAJHW010000011.1, forward strand.
AATATGTTTCCATGGTCTGGGGCCGAGGGCAGCTAGCTATAAGGAGGAACTTTCAAAAACACAAAGAGCCCATGCAAGGTTTATGAAGGGCTAGTTAATCCATATGTTGTAGTCAAGGAGAATTATCAGCCGCTAGACACCATGGAGTCAGAAACTCCACTTCATAGTACTCCTTGCAGTTGTTGCATTTTTTTCTTTTTTCTTTCTTTTTTCTTTTTTTTTTGAAAGTGGAAAGTATCTTTTTTTAACTGCCATGAGCTGGTAGGGTCCAGAACAACATACAGTGGTGCCTCGACTTACGAACGTCCCGACGTACGACCATTTCGAGTTATGACCAGCTCCGGCCGCAAAATTTTGCTTCAACTTGCGGCCGGAGCTTCCAGTTACAACCAAAAAAAGGCAGGGGAAAAAGGCAGGGAATTCAAATTGCTAACCGTTGGTGGCGAAGAGGCTGCTTCTTTGTAGCTCTTTCGCCCCACCGGTTAGAGAGTGTGCGATCGGAGGAGGCTTCGGACTGCCTGGTAAGGTAAGGTGCTGCTTTCTGCTTTTTAAAATCTGTTCTGGGTGGGTTTTGCAGCGTGGTTTTGGGCTGGGTGGTGGGATTATGTTTCTATGCTATGATGGGTATTAGGGGGTTGTTTGCTTTTTGGGGTTTTTTTTTCCCATTTCCGATGGGTCTTGCGGGGTTTGTTTGCTTTCTGCTTTGCTTTTTTTGCATTTCCGAAGAGTCTTGCACGGTTTGTTTGCTTTTCTTTCTTTTTTTTCCTTCGGCCAGAACGGATTAATCGCATTTCCGATGGGTCTTGCACGGTTTGTTTGCTTTTTGCTTTGCTTTTTTTGCATTTCTGAAGGGTCTTGCATGGTTTGTTTGCTTTTCTTCCCCCCCCCCCCTTCGGCCGGAACGGATTAATCGCGTTTCCGATGGGTCTTGCAGTGTTTGTTTGGTTTTTTGGTGATTTTTTTTTTCTTAGGCCGGAACAGATTAATTGCATTTCAATGCATTCCTATGGGAAATGGTGCTTCGACTTACAACCATTTCGAGTTACAACCGGAGTTCCGGAACCAATTAAGTTCGTAAGTCAAGGCACCACTGTAAATAGTTGTGAAGTCGTACTGGTCTACTGAGCCTGACTTTTGATATGGCTTCTGCAGACTCTCATCAGTCGGTTTATTGGACAAGTGTGGAGATCTAACTTATGTTGGACACTATGAATGATCTGTGTGACCTGAAGATGCTTGTGACCTGAACTCTGCTCCAGAACCTATCTACTTTCTCTAGGCTTTCCCCAAGGATGACCTGAGCCGGCTTTGCGTAGACCTCTGGTCAGATTCGGTCCAAGTTCAAGGTGCTAAATCAGGCCTTCAACAAGGCGATGATTGTGTCGGAGAAAAAAAAAACCACATGAACACCAGTTGCTGTTTTTCACACAACTACACAAGTTATGGGTCCTTGCAGGACAACCTGCCCTGGAGCAATGCTTCCCTTTAGGTAAGTTTAGATAACGAAAAAGATACCTCTCCAATGAGAAGAATGTTTTTCCGTTTTGCCCCAGGGATTATAATAATAAGTTATTCTTGTAGTTTACCTCTACCCACTCTAATACAGGAATGGGGCCACTCTGGGACAGGCCATGTCCCAGGGGAGGAAGGCAGCTGCCACTGGCACCATTATACCTACAAGATTTAGATTTTAGCCAGTTGATGTGAAATGTCTGCAGGGCTCTTGCTAATAAGATCCCAAGTAGCACTGTGTTGTGCTGTTTCGCTTATAGATTGTCATTAGTAACTCCAACCACCCTGCTATGTAGTGCATCAAAAAATGGGACCTGGGAGGAAGGGCATTAATTTTTTTTGTCTCCAACCAAAATAGGTCCAAGTCACCAAGAGCCCAGGGCCGAACCAAGAGAGGGAACTCTGCGCAGCAGGGAGATCTTCTGGAGCATATCTTGATTACCCTCCAGGAAGTGTCAGAAGGAGGTGTGTACAGCTTTAAGGATGTATTGGCACCCCTACTGCCATAGATAAATGGTTGTTTTTGGTGCTTGTGAAAGGGTGCAGCAATTGAAAAGAATAAATGTTCTAAAAATGTTTATTTTAATTTTTTTTCCACCGTGGCCAATCTGGAAAGAAGAGTCTTCTCACTGGAAGATTGTTCTGAGAGGCACTTTCCAGTACAGGAGTGGACCAGTGAGGGAGGGAGTGGTGGGAGGGATTTGTTGGGGTATATTTTTTCATTTAAAAACAGTGTAAGTATAACTTTATGTGTAGTATAAATAAAGTTGTAGTTTTTTATAACTGATTTTGTGCACTTTACTTGGAGGGGAAATCTGGTATATTCTGTCCTGTGTGCGAGTAGCGGCAGGGTTTTAATGTGATGGTTCTGGGCCAGGCAATTTCAGAGTTCAGCCCAAAACTTAAAAGTCCAAGGGAATTTTAAGACCACGGGAAAGAACACCAGTTATCCATCCACATATCAGAGGAGATGCCAAACAGGTTTCCTCATGACAACGTGGGGATAGTTAACGGTCATCTCCAGGCATTAATGTTCTGAAATCTGCAAACTGAAGATGCATTTCTAACAACATCAAGCATTGTTTCTCCAGGCCGTTGCCCAAGGGATTAGCCACCCACCCCAAGATTGGTACTAATCTTGTGCCTGGGTATAGGTAGTGCTGTGCCATGGCATAGCCCTCTAAGTCCTTAGATTGCAGTGCCGCTGCCCCTGCCAGTATACTGATTTCCAATACATGCCCAAAAAGAAGTTTTTAAGAAATGAATTAACTCCAAAAGCTTCCTCCTTTGTAATTTCAGGGAGACTATTTGATTTAATTTAGGGAGACTGTTTGTAATTTCAGGGAGACTGTTTGTAATTTCAGGGAGACTGTTTGTAATTTCAGGGAGACTGTTTGATACCATATTCCCTCTGCATAGGATTCCAGTTGCAGGCTCCTAAGCATCCTGTTGTACTATCCTCTAACCCAGTGTACAATTTAGTATATGTGAAAAGATAGCCACAGTATACATGAGAGAAGGTGACAGGGGTAGTTGAAAGTTGATTGCTTACTGTTTGCTATTTACTAGTTATTTACATGTTGAGATGCAGAAAATGAATGGTAGGGGCCCTCATACATAGCAGTAGACAGGAGAGGGCCCCCATATGTGCGTTCCAAGTTTTCCAGACAGGGATTTTTTGCTCAATTGTGTTCACACCAAGAAATCCTCTAGCAGATACCCTCGTGTCAACATGGCAGTTTGTCTGTCAATCGTCTGCTGCTCTGTAGTGTTCAAATTGCTGGTTCAGGATAATCACATACAGCAGTGTTTTTAGTTGCAGATGTGGTTCTACCTGCCCCAACCCAAAGCATATGCCTCTGTATGTAGCCCCTTTTAAATAGAGGAATTATTAAAGGTTTTTTCTCCTGTTGAAAGGGTTATCACAATCTGTCCATTGTTTCATTGAAATGCACTGGTAACTGGCTATTCCTGATGCAGGCTATAGTTGTTTTCATGGGGCTCCCTCTTGTGTCTCCCTGAAGTCCCCCCCCCCAATAACACATCCCAAATGGAGGCCTCCACAGCTTCAATTTAATAGCAGTAGACCTTGAGCTGTTTGTTCATGCCTGGCTTTTAAATCACACATTGCCCGTTAAGCATAAGTATACCAAGCAGCAGGAGACCCATGCACATCCCTCCACATCACACTAAAATGACAAACACTTAGCCCTCTTACTTCACTGGGCTCAAACCAAAGGTCAAAATTAGTAAACTTAGGTACAGATTCTCAATATGCAGGGAAGCATGACAATTGGGTATTATAAAGTAGATTGCCCACTGATGGCCTGTCATTGGAAGTGATTGAGTGCTGATATACCTTTGTTATGCTATCTCGCTAAAGAACTTCCCAGGGTAGAGTCCACTAGAGGAACAGTTATGCAGAAGTGGAGAAGAAGACAATGAATCATTAGGGTCGGTATGTATGATATTTGGCCACCGCCCTCCAGCCGTTCTCATAATTCCAAGCATGGAAAATAATGTCAAGAAAGTTACTGTCATGCTGCAATGATAACAGGCTGCATGCATCTTTCTAAAGCTGCTCCACATTGTCTAGTTTCTGTCTGGCCCATAGAAATCCATTTAGTGATAAGACAAAACAGTGGCACACAGCTGCTAGCATTCCTAAGTGAGTAATCTACATTAGCAAGGTCAATGATGGACAGTTTGGGCTCACTTAAAAAGTAGTGAATGACTTTTGATTGGAGTTTTGTGGGATAAACTGATGTTTTCCTGTAACAGTTAAGGAAAGGCAGTGATGCGTTACCCAATCTACATAAACAGATAAGAAACAAAAGGTGTAATCTGGGGCTCTGCAAGGCTATAAATTATAAATTCCCCCCCTTGCCTTTCCTGCTTTCAATTCAGAGGTCCTATATGTGGGTTTTTCTTCACCCTACTGCTGGTATGGCTGCCAGTTGTGTATTGGTCTCAGAAGGAGATATTGCTACTACCTGAGGAGATTTATATTAGCAATGATCTCAGGAACCTTATCTCCTCGACCCCACGAGCTTGTAGGCTGCCCTTGCAAGGTTATCCAGGTGACTGGAACGTGCAGGATACCCGTGGACAGACAGCAGATCAAATTCAACCCAAATGGAAGACTCTATAGCAGTCTTTTAACAAAGCCATGGTCCTGTGGTATGGAAACCCTCCACTGGAACATTCAGCCGCCTTCCATGAGAAGTGGAATGATGCTGGAATGCCTCCTCAAGAACAAGCATACCTGCCGGTAAATACTGGACCTACAAAGCATCTGACCAGACTTTTCAAGAGGGACTGTAGTTATGGCCAACAAGAATGTGTCAGTATTATATCTAATCTTGTTCATGCAGGGAGGGTTCCAGTCCAGGACAGCTGCTGTTCTCTGCCAGGCAGTCCTCCAGCAGTAACACAGGAGCAGGGAAACCAACTAGATGTCTTGGAGGAAGAAGGTATAGAAGCCCCCAGAGGAACTATAACCATTTCCCATTAGAGTCCTGCAAAGTAATAGTTTGTAATGATTTTTTTTTCTCAATGTTTAATGCAGGACCATATGGACCCCAGTGACTGGAGACATGGGCCCGGCAAATGACCTCCTGATTGCAGGTAAAGACATAGGCATAGTGGTTAGGTGTGGAAGTACGTGTTGGCCTAAGACAGCCCCAGAAATCCTAACCCAAAGCCTCATGGTTATCATTTAAAGAGCAGTGGATATAGAAAAGCCAGTGCAGGGTCCCTCAGATCCAGAGGGCTGCTGCCAGTGGCCACACCACCATCCTTGACCTGCAGTCACTTGCCCGCACAGGTATAATCATCCTCTGAAAGAAACCAGTGGAACATGTGAAGCTAGGAGGTTTACCAGAGAAAACTTCCTAAACATTATCTTTTTCCTTTTCCCCTCCCAAAAGCTCAAGAGCTGAAAAGAAGGGTTGAGGCACTGGAGAGACCCCTCATTCCTCCAATGTGATATGTTTGCTCTGGACTTAGGAGTGGGCTTTCTGTTTGAAAAGAAATTTTACTGCTGTTGCTTTTACACTATGTTGTTTGTATTTATCTTTCCTTTTTTAAAAAGTTGTAATAGGTAAAGGTAAAGGTTCCCCTTGACATTTAGTCCAGTCGTGTCCGACTCTAGGGCACGGTGCTCATCCCCGTTTCCAAGCCATAGAGCCAGCGTTTGTCCGAAGACAGTTTCCGTGGTCACGTGGCCAGCGCAACTAGACACGGAACGCCGTTACCTTCCCACCGTGGTGGTACCTATTTATCTACTCGCATTTTTACATGCTTTCGAACTGCTAGGTTGGCAGGAGCTGGGACAAGCGACGGGAGCTCACTCCGTCGCGTAGATTCGATCTTACGACTGCTGGTCTTCCGACCTTGCAGCACAGAAGCTTCTGCGGTTTAACCCGCAGCGCCACCACGTCCCTAGAAAAGTTGTAATACTGTTCAGTTAACAAGTAGAAGTGTTTGTCACCTGTGTTTCTTGATTTATTTACAAAAAGTAATTAATGTCCCAGGAAAGGCAGTTACAGTAACAAATGGCCATTAAAGCAACCGAGCCTTGAGTCATACCTCAGTATTGGGATGGATGCGTGCACTCGTAAGCCAAAGCTGTCCACCTAAGTTGGGGTCGTAATGTGAAAGGAGTTTTATGGGGGGGGGGGGGAGTTTCGGCACCAATGGTGTAGCATGCCTTGGGGATGCCAATAGCAGAGCACCCGCTCAATAGTGTCCAGGGGGCAAAGACACCTATTCCTGTAAACACACATCAATGTGTCGCTAGCAATATGTCAACTCCTATTTGTGATGCTGATGCAATCCCTTTAGCTAGGCCTCCTTTTTCTACTCATGGGAACTGTGGAGGAAACGGACTGAGTACAGGGCAAGGAGAATTGGGGGGGGGGGCGAATTGTGGTGTACTATATACCATTGAGAGGGAAGGACAGTTATGAGGGAGTGAGGAAGATGAACATGGGGCACAGAGGTGAAAGGGAACAATGAAAATTTTAGAATTGGTGGCAATCTGGGGGGTGGAGGAAGCTTGTAACATCCACAGAGGCAACGTTTTGCTTGGGAAGGCAGGCTTTTCGGTACTTCCGCTTCCCTGGGGTGGGGTGGGGGATAATGCACCCAGGGTTCAATATACCAACACATTGCCAGGTGACACCAGAGATTGGAGTACACCTGTAATGAGCCACTGTAGCAGCATCCAATGCAGATCTGGTAACATTTTTGCTGCCCCAATCATGCCAACCATGGCCCTGAAGACCTAACCCTTGAGAGAGATGGAAGGACCTTCTGAGATTTGCAGGAGGCCATCAAGCCCTGTGGGCGAATAAAGGGGAAGCGATATGGAGACGTGATTTGCAAAAGAGTTCTTCAGGTCCCCACCAGTTTAGCAGCTGTAGTCATATCTTTGCTGTACTTTGCCCTTGCTTTTCAGGGGGAAAGCACCCAGGGTTTGGCACATCAATGCGTCACAGGGAGAATGTCCAATGTAGCTAGTGACAGGCCTGAACCTGCAGGGCCCCTCATTTTTCTTGTGGTACTGTTTCAAAGTTTGTAAACAGTCATTTCAGAAGCCCCACACACACACACTCATAAGGGGCCAGCTGCTGCATACAGCCCAGTGGAGCACAAGGTGGGGATGGGCCATGATTACAAACAGGGAAGTCAACCTAGAATTGGGGTGTAGTAATGGCAAATAAATATGTATTTCTGGCAGGAGATTAAGAATGGTAGTCAGGCTCTATTTATCAATTGGCGGTGCAGCTCCACCACGAGGGTCACAACAGAAAAACTGAAAATGCCTCTGGCAAAGGAGCACCATCTGGTGGAATGAGCCACAAATATGATTGCAGGACATTGTTCCAATGTCTATTCCTAAGTGCCAAGTGAAGTGTAGAGGCCATTGACAGGATTTTACCAATGCATTGACACTCTGGCCATGGAAAAAAGAATTTTAAAATAGGGAGAGCCAAGTGACAGTAGTGGCGGCACTCACCCATGGCAGCTTTCCCTCTGAAAAGGTTTGGTATGATCATGCACACACACAGTAACAGACTTAATGTTTTGGACTGAATCCAGAGCAAAAATTGCACAAGCCTTTGGGCAGGCAGAAAATGATCCGGAGTTAGCACGGCGGTGGGATAAAAGATTCAGCAATGGCCATGTGTTATGTGATCGCAAATTTAAGATGTGAACTCAATGGAGCATTACTAGAAAACATTTCGCTGGTGTGACCGCAGCCTGTTTATTCTCTGAAGGACTAAACCAGGAGTAAACCAGGCAGAGGCTGAGTTAGTAAGCAATATCAGCAAGCTTTCTCCTATCTTCCCATTAGAAACCCTCAATAATATATCGGAAACAATTCAATGGGAATAAAATTGCAGGTTCACATTACTCAGAAACTCCAAGTCTAAACTTTCTGTGTCAAGCAAGTCATTTCTACAAGGGAGAGACTAGTAAGGCAAAGCCCTTAAGACCAGGCATGGGGGAAGGAAACCCTTCTGATGACCGATTCAGGAGGCTTGGCACTGCTTCCAACTCCACATCCACTGTCTATCTTACTGACTGTGTAGATAATTTTAAGGTGCAGGTGGGGCTGCTTGCAAAATGATCTGGATGGAAATATGGGATCCTCTTTCCCTTCTTAAGTGAATGGCATAACACTCCATATCTGCCTAGGAATAGGTTTGTGTGTTAGGAGGTTACCCTCTCCATAGATTAATTTGGGAGCCCCACCTTAGCTGTGTGACAGACATGCAAAACGAACAGCCCGCCTGAAGGCTTCTTTGCCAGTTACATTGTGGCCCAGCCATGATCAATCAGGTGAGAGAAGGAAATTTGGAAGACAAGGACTGTCAGTTCAATTACAAGACAAGCTATGGCTTGGCTGGGAAGCAGCTGGTTAAATCTGAGCTTGGAGAGATTTCATCAAACAGCGCTGGCACTGTATGGACACTAGAGGGTGAAAGAGCTTTTTCAGTTAAAAACATGATATTTGTAAGAAAACTGTGCAGGGAGTAGGGTGGCGGGAACAGATATAGTCAAGGTCTAGAGATAGGTATGTGTGGCCCCAGACCTCTGGAGGTCTCCCCCATTTTAAATGGAGTAGCCATTAAACTTGATTTCTCAATTAATGTTTTTGAAATGAACTTCTGTTTCAATTATAGAATCTTCCTCTATTTATATGTATATGCAGGACAGTAGATTAACAATAAGTGCCTTAAAGGAACCCTGGAAAGATTAAGTCACTTCTGGTTTAGGCATTAGATTACCATCATTGTGAATTAATATTGTTATGTCATAAAATACAGGGAATTGTGATCATTCCTAATCTCCATCACATTACCAGCCTACCATTTCTGTGATGGAATTGGAAATGGCCCTTCTAATTCCATCTATATATTTTTAAAATGCTTTATGAAGCAATTTAAAAAATGCCCTTAAACTAGCAAACTAAACTTCCCTGCTCCACCTTCTCTAGGTTGCAGTCTTTAATTTCCCCGCAAAAGACCAGGATGAAATAAGACCTTCTTTCATTCAGTTAATTTTGAATCAGTGAATTTAACTGTCTTACACATCCATGAGAGTGTGAGGCAGCAGCTTCCCCAGCATTTAGACAAATGTGGTGTTCAAGATCTTGATCTAGGTTCTGTTTAAGTGCTCATTTCATGAGTAGTCCCCAGCCCCTCCATGAACAGTGGGATGTCAAACAGCCCTGAAGGCAGTGTCATAAGAATCTGGCAGGCTGTAAAATGCTACTAGAACACTGAGTTTTATTGTTCAGCTATTCACAAGTGGTCCCCAGCAGTCTTCACATTCAGACTCTCACTCTCCCACCGTCTCTCATGTCCACTCAGGACATTTCCCTTCAACCTCTGGTCCACAAAGTGGGAACAGTCCATAGGCTGACACCAGCTTCGTGTAGCTCCTTAAGTGTCTTTTATCAGAGCCTCTTTTCCAACCGATGGAGCCACTGAAATTGATGTTGCCTCAGCCAGTGATGCAACTGGATTGGGGTTGGGATTGATATTGATGTCAACAATAGTAGCTCAGGGGGACCAACAACAGATTTCTCTCCAGAGAGGTCCAACACCCCACATGAGTGGACCCTGCTGTACTTCCAGAACCTGGGCACTGGGGCAGAACAAAGGCCATGTGGCCAAAGTAAGAGGGAACCATGGAGTGAAGGCCATGTGGTCAAAGTAAGAAGGAACCATGGGGTGCCACAGGTTGAGTGCCCTGCCTCATCTCCGTCCCCTCCTGTGCCTTCTTCCTCTTCTTCCCTTTCTCCTCTTCTTCAGGCCCTCATGTTGTTGTTGTTTTTTGTAGCCCCTGAATGATTGGGAACCTTCTCGCCATTTAGTACCACCTTTACCCATGATGTGGATGGGACTAATATCATTGCTGGGCTCAGACCCTCCACCAGCCAGAAAAAGAGCCTCATTGGAGTGCGTAGTACATCTTCCCCAGCTAGCTGCCAAGCGGTCATCCGTTCTCCACGGGCAACCTCCAAGAAATGTAGGATTGCTAAGAAATGGCAACAAAACTAAAAAATCCTTGGAAAAAAATGCCCTGAAAAAGTAACTTTTGAAAGTAACTAGAAACCATTACCAACAGAGTAATTTCACTCTTTCTCATTACCATGCTTTTGAAATGTAACTTTATAATATTCCCATTACCCTTTTAAAAAAACATACAGCTAACTGTCAGTTAAAATTCATTACTTCTAAGTTCTGAATCCTATATACCAGTGGTCCCCAACCTTTTTAATGCCAGGGACCGGTTTTGTTGAAGACCATTCTTCCAAAGACCGGGGGGGGGGGGCTGCCGCCGCTGGCATCCGTGAATGGGGGGGCGTGGGGGCGGGACCGACCCGGCGGGAGGGTTACCGGGTCAAAGTCAAGGGGAAGGTGGACCCCGACCCCTGAAAGTTGCTTGCAAAGTTGCAGCCTCCAGCTCGCAGCCCCGAGTCCCCCACCCCAGGCAAAGGAAGGCTCCCTTGCACCCAAGTCACCTGTTGCATGGAGGCAAAGAGGCAACCTGTCCCCCACCCCCACCCCGTTCCCTCTTCCCCTGAGAAACTTCCTCAGGTGAGCGAGCCCTGCTGCAGCTTACCTGCATGTGGCCCTGGTACATCCTGCCTCGCCTGCTTCAGATTCCCCCGGAAGGTGACAGGTTGTGGGCTGGGGAGGGGGGAGAAAGGAGATGGAGGCGGGGGCAGGGATTCTTCTCCTGGCCAATTGCAAATAAAATAAAACTGGAGCTCGCTCTGCTTGCAAAAAGATCTGGAAAGGGCTTCCCAGGTGCAAAAAAATAAAAATAAAAAGCCCCCGCACTGGACTCGAGGGCAGTGTCTGTTGCTCACGGGTGACCTCGTCACCCCCTTTCAGGCAGTTTGCTGGGATTTTTTGCCCCTCCTCACTCTTACATGGATGCAGGAGCAAACATACAAAAAAGAGGAGCTGGTCTTCCGCGCCCCCGAGGAGTCGGAAAGGAAAAGCTCAAAAGAGCCTGCTGGGGTCCTGTGGTGGTGGTGGTTCTCCTGGAGAGGGGTCTCTGTTTCTTTGGCAATGCCAAACCCCAAGTGGGGGGGGGCGGGGAATTGCGCGCCAACTCCAGCCACCTCACCTGCCGTCAGAACTGTGCCGCTGGCTTCTTGAGGCGAACTCTTTTGGGTTCCCTCTTTGACTCCTTCATTGCCTTGCTTCTCCAAAGCGAGCCCTCCCCCTCCCCTCCCCCTCCTCCTGCTCTTGCTGCTGCTGGATGGAGAGAGAGAGAGAGAGTCGCCCTCCCTCCTTCCCTTGCGCTCTCTCACCGTCCTTCCCTCTGCAAAGCAAGGGGAGCGCGCGCCATCCGGGGATCGTTCAAAAGAGTGGCGCGCGTGCGCTCGGCCCCAGCGTGACTGCAGTGACGGGTGAGGGAGTTCGTCGACTGGCTGGCTGGCTGCCTGGCTGCCGGTGGGCTCACTCGCTCACTCCAGGCTGCAGAATCACCTTTGCTTGGGAAGAGCCAAAAACAGGCAGGAAGGTCCAGAGGCTACCGCGGCTCGACGGAACAAAAACAAAAATAAAATAACCCGTGAAAGAAAATAAACCAGTTCCTACGTGAGCTCCAAAGGCAAATGTGAGGATTTTGCGGCTCCTCGGATCTTTCTGCTTGAACCTTTTTTGGACCGTGGACCGGTTGGGGGGTGTGGGCTCCGTGCGCAGGGGGGGCAGGGCACCCCCGCGCTCACGGGTGGGCTTGTCACGCTTGAAGGCGTGACACACCCACCCGTGAGCATGACACACCCTCCCACAAGCGCGACACGCCCCCCGTGCATGCGGGCGGGGGGGCGGAGATCCGTGTCCGCGGCCCAGTTCAAGGAAGCCCACGGACCGGCACTGGGCCGCAGACCGGGGGTTGGGGACCCCTACTATACACAGTATGACTACTCCAAAAACTGTCCCATTGAGATCAGTGGGGTTCACTTCAGAGGAAGTGTGTAAATGACTGCTGCCTTCTTTATTGTGAATTTCTTTCTCTAGTTCTATTTTCTCTTCTTGTTCTATTTTATTTCAAATGTCTTTTATCTTTCTCCATCTATTTGAAGGCATTGAGAAACACGGTTTTCCCTTCACTCAGCCACTGATATCTTATTTTCTCTAATTATTTCATATTGCACAGGGTAAATCAGTTTCATAATTTCTAGTATATTAAGCACTTAATATGTTGTGTCATTTGAAACCACATCTTACAGTCAGCAAAGTACATTTTAATGAGAGCTAAGTGGTGTGAAAATAATAATCTCATATAACAGTTGGGTTTTGTTTTTCTTTTTTAAATTTTAACACTTGGATTTTATCAGCTGCATGGAGTAGGGTTTGAGCAAAGAGTTATGTCAAAATAAAGTTTAAACAAGTCCTTTGCTAAAGAGTCTTTAGTGAGGGTTCCCAGATTCTTACCTTTCCCTCAGCTTGATATGTCTACAGTGTCTTAGTAGCTGTCTATGACTTTCTCTTCTCATTCCTGCAGAGCAAGCATTCACTAAGGACAAAAAAACAAGCTTGGATTTTGTTATTGTTGTTGGCTTTTTTTAGTGAGGGGAGGATAGTTTGACAACTCTAGTATTTTGACTTCAGCATGTTTTCATCAGAACCATGGGATCTGCCTTATATGAAATCATTCCATTAATCTCTTTAGCTTAAGACTATCTATACAGGCTAAGAGAGTTTCTTCAGGGATTCCCAGCTTGGATATGCCATGGAATGAACAAGCGCCTTTTTGCATGTGAAAGCATGGCCCTTTCCTAAACAGAATTGCTTGTGTGCATTATCATAGTCTGCCTCCAGGTCCACCAGGTCTCAGTATCATTTATGGTTGTGCAGAGTTTCCAGTTGGAGCCTTGCTCAATTTTCCTTTCAGAAGCAAGCTATCAGACCAGGGATCTTGTGCAAGAAACTAACATGAGCCAGTATCCTGCTCAATACTTACATGCATGGAACTCTGACTGCAGAACCTGCCACAGCAGTCTGATGAGTCATGTGCCAGCTCATGTGCAACTGGCAGCATGCACATTAATATTGAACAGGACACTAGGCATGGACTGTGACTAGACTACAGCCCTTTCTTAAGATTTCATGCTCAGTTTGGGAAACACTTGAGATACAAATCCATTTTTTATTTCTTTTAGATGTGGTGGTTCCCTTGTAACTAATTCTTTATTGCCTCTCCAGTTATTTTGTCTGTTCTACTACCCATTCCTCCATGCCACAAAATCTTACGTGCCTGTACATTGCCAGCCAGCGGTCACACCAAACAGTGTGTTTCAGATTTCAGCTGCAGAAGCCCCCACCCAGCATGGCCAATGGGCAGGGAAGCTGGGGATCAAACACCAAGTCCTCCAGAGCGCCAAAGGCTGAGCATCACAGCAGATGTCCCTTTATCTGTGTTTTAACCTTGGGATTTCAGTATTTTCTAAATATTTTCAGTACCAAACAACACAGTCGCAAGTACTGCCTTTGTACATATACTTGCATTTGAAGATTGATTGCTGTGTGACGATTACATCTGATTAAACATGGCTAAAGTGGCCAACAGGAGTCTCCGCAATCTTGGCATAAACAGGCTACAAACACCCGCAATTCTTGCTTCTGTTCACTAGATGGCAGCCTTGTGCTATGAAACTAAATAGACTATCTGATAGGTCCAATTTTTGTTTCAAATGACACTATATTTTTCCTATTTATGTTTCATTTTATTTAATTAGAATTTGGGAAGCTAATTAAAATAGATACCAAAAAACTCAATCAGCAACAAATTGTATAATTATCAATAATTATGCACATTCCAGTAGTCTGGCTGCTAATGCTTCAAAGAGGTGACTTTTCAACAGTGTGAGAACAACAGGAACTGTCTAAGAAATTAGACCTTACGTTTCCTGTTTAAAGGCCCTCTATGGAGGCAAACGTAATGGCACAAACATGGCAAGAAGCAAAAGGAGAAGTGTTATGCTCCCCGTACAAGCATGGCCACTCTTACCCTGCCGTGTCTTTAACAGTTTCCAGTTAGGCATAAATTGAGGACATGAAGCTTTTTCCAGTACAGAGATGCCATGAGTGATGGGGGGGGGGGATACCCCTGCCACTAGACTTTGGCCTGTTGTGCAGCTGTTGAAGGCCATGCACACTCTTCCAGCAAAGAGCTGACAGCCATGCCCAGAGATTGTTATCTCGATGAACTCTTATCTGATCTCCCCGGGTTGCTACTCTTTTTTTTCCAGACAGAGCACCCAGTGGGCCTCCTGTGCTTGTCATTCCATCTTTGCCCATCATCCTTCCTTATGTGCTGTAGCAAGACCATCCTTCCTTTTACCTCAGAACAAATGGGGCACAAAGGTGGGTAAAAGGACTGTTGGACCCACTTAATCACACAATGATGAAGTCGAGTTCCATTAATTTAAGCACAGCTTTCAAATGCAAAAGCAAAAGCTGCATGAGCCCTTAAGAACATAACCGAAACAAAACAAACCCCAGATGGGGAATATTTGTTTTAAAATCAACTAAAATTCCACAAAGTTGGAAGAAAAAAATACACACTTCAGTGGAATTTTAATTGGCCATGATTAAGATATTGCCCACTTATTGATTCTGAGTCGATTTCTTTAAAACGAGATTGACAGGGATATAACTAAGAGTAACAGGTCAGCATGTAACAGGGCCTTTCCGTTTGCTGACTCTTAACAGAGCACAGCAGACAGATAAAACTGAGTCAGCCCCCCCAGGGAACAAGAGAACAGGGAAAGCCAACAGGAGTTTAACAGGGAAGTTCAGTGGGGAGACCGACGGGCAGGTCCCTAATAAAAAATAAAAATTTATTATATATATAATTTGGCTTCTGTCTATAGTTATATATTAGTGGACTTTCCCAGCAGCCTTTAAGACAAACAAGACAGGAGAGAGGCTGAAATGCATTTTATGAGTGATGGCAGTCCTTCTCTCATATCCCTAATCTGTCCCCCAGGGAGACAGCATATCTGACAGATTCAATGATCTTCCCAGCATATTTCAGTTTCAATCCCACACAGTAGGGAGTCTCCTACTACAAGTACTCTACTCTTCTTTTTGTAGGGTGTAGGTTCATGGACTGTGTTTTGCTGAGTGTCTTCTTTCTTTTCCTTCTAACTGTGACACTTTTCCATGGTGCTTCCTCCACTGTTGGTTCTCCCCTCAGCATTCTCCTCCACTGCTTTGCCTTGCTGTTCCTCCACCTTCCAGTGCCTCTCTTGACTGCCTGAGAATCTTATATATTTACTCTCCATCTTCTGTTGTAACCTTAAGCCTGGCCACTCACTCCTCCAGTTCTTTCATTTTTTCTCCCCAAAGTGCTACCAATTTTCACTTGCTGCATGTGTATGCAGTGTTGTTCTCTGGCACAAAGACAAACATTGCACACACCTTGCAGGTCACCACCACCAAAGTGTCTTCTCCCTCCATAATCCCTGTTACCTTTTGGCTTATTTGTTTGTCTATGAATGCCCTTTCCTTTGTCTTGTCTGCTGTGAAAGTCCAGTAAGATATAAGTATGTATATATATAAAACAAAAAAAAAGTTTTTTAAAAAAATTATTAGGGGCCTGCCCTTTCACCTCCCCCACCAAACTCTCCTGTCAAACTCCTCTTTGCTCTCCCTGTTCACTCACTCCCTGGGGTCTGTCTCAGTTTTATCCTTCTGTTGTGCTCTGTTAAGAGTCAGCAAACAGAAAGGACTGCCCCCATACTCCCAGCTGCTATTTATTGTTATCAGAAATTATCAGGCCATGCCCCTTTCTCTTGAGATGATGCTGAATTTTTTTCTCAATGTCGCCGTAGCTCTCTGTCTTTATCTAATGCTGCTGGTTTTGAATTGTAAAGAAGAAATAACATTTTAAAATATTAGCTTTCATACCTGGCTGAAGTGGAGTTTGATCCAAGATAGTAAAGGTAAAGGTTCCGCGGTGCTCATCCCCGTTTCCAAGCCGTAGAGCCAGCGTTTGTCCGAAGACAGTTTCCGTGGTCACGTGGCCAGAGCGACTAGACACGGAACGCCGTTACCTTCCCACCAAGGTGGTACCTATTTATCTACTCGCATTTGCATGCTTTCGAACTGCTAGGTGGGCAGGAGCTGGGACAAGCGGCGGGAGCTCACTCCGTTGCGTGGATTCGATCTTACGACTGCTGGTCTTCCAACCCTGCAGCACAGAGGCTTCTGCGGTTTAACCCGCAGTGCCACCACGTCCCTTTTGATCCAAGATACAGCTCCATTATTATTTGATTCTATACAGTACCTCACACTAAAATATATCCATTAGTATGCCACAACATTTTGCCCCTTCCCCACCTTTTTAAATTTCCTCCTTTTCCTTCTGACTGTTTAATTTTGACAACACTCTGAGAGAGGGTAGCATGGCTACTTCTTTGCAAATCATTATCTATTCTGACCATAGAATGGGCTCATCTGAGAGAAACGCCTTTTGAAAATCTCATCTCTGATTTATTTATTTATTACAAAAAAGAAAAAGGGTGAGATAGCTTGAAATATTCTAAATGTAGTTTGTCACTGTATGCAAATATTTTCTTTTAGTCATTACATCTTAATGCTCTCATATCAGCTGCAGTAGTTTTTGAAAATATTGTATGCATACTTTTTTTCCTAGGCTGAAATTGTCTTTCAAAGGTCCTAAATTCACACAGTGACTGCAGGTTTGAAAGACTATAGACTGAATTGGCTTTCCCTCCGAGTAGCTCTACTGCTATACTTTCTCCTTTTATAATACTAAAATGCTATTCTTTCTTTTAAAAAAATTTGACAAGACATGCATTGATCTGTCTTACAAAGATATGTCTCACTCTTGGTCTTGGTCTGTCTTACTCTTATAGGATTAGGCAGTTTCATAACAGTCAGTGCAAAGGGTATATTGAAAGAAAATATTGCTTAGCGTAATCAAAAGAGGCTAAAATAATTAAAGCTACAACTGTATGATGAAGGCACAAAAGCTAATTCTAAATAATGTCAATATGTTTAGAAAGGAAACACTGGTTCATCTTCATGACACTGTGAGAGACGTTTGAGGAGGGAGGGAACCAAAACATTCTTCTCCAGATTTTGTAGGTCTTCTACACAGAGCTTGGAGGAGGTCCTCATTATATCTGCTCCATGCAACTTGCCACTTCTGTTAAGTCTGCGGGAAGAGCCTCCCTGCTTAGTCTGCTCTTTAACTCAGACTTTGCCAGCTCTAATAACAGCAGCCACACACCTCTGAACTTGGGAGTCTTCAACATCTCCATTTCAATTGGACTGCTTTTCAATATTCCTTCCCAACTGGATATCTCAGTGGTTTAGGTATCTGACTGCAGAGCCAGAGACTGGGAGTTTGATTCTCCACTGTGCTTCCTAGACAGGGGCTGGACTCACTGATCCATAGGATCCCTTCCAGCTCTGCAGCTCTAAGATGATCATCGTTGTTGTTGTTGTTACAACCCTGGAGCCAACCAGATGTGCTGGAGCACAATTCCCATCAGGTTTTGCTGACTGAGGATAATGTGGAGTTATAGTCTAATACATCTAGATAGCACCTGTGTTAGCATCACTTGTTGTACAGTGAGCATATCCAAACATACACATGATAACACTATCATGCTGAGCCAACTGATGGTTATCCCATGCAATCTGAAAAACTCATTTCCAAAAAAACCTTTCACTTACGTGGTAAGGAAGCTCTCTCCCCATGACAGCTGATGGAGCAGGGCATTTTCAATCACATCTATCTTCAAGCAAATGCGGTAACTGAAACTGTCATGTGTAAGTGTAATTCTGTAAATTATTTTCCAGTTGTATTTGTGTGGTCTTCTGTCTGTCTTCACCCACACTTTCCCAAATAGTCAAGATGGGGAAATATTTTTAATTAAAAATACAAAGGGAGACTAAATGCAGTCCTGGGAAAATCTTCTTAGCCCTAAATTCAATTCAGCGGCACCCCTCATGTTCATCAAAGCCTATGATAGCTTTTTTGCATAGACTGCTTACAGTTGCTGGGGAGGAGGGGGGGAAAGTTGAAGAAGCTAAATAATGTAACAGTTTAAATACAAAATCCACAAAAGCTCATAATGAAATAAAGTTAGTTAGTCTTTAAACTGCTATTTTTTAAATATATTTTTTTTGCTCTCCCTTTCACTAATGCCCTTTTTTAAAGCTAATCCTTTCAGAAAGGGGCAGGGGAGGAAATTAGCTAACCTCTCACTGCATAATAAATAAATGAATCAAATAAGCAGGCACTTTAAGGATGGATCTATTGCTATTAAGCACCTGTTCTCAAAGACTGTACGTTAACTGAGAGACAAGAAAGAACATGTGCACCAACAAGAAACAATTGTTTTAAACTCCAAGTAGATGTACTGAGCTCAAAATCAGAGATCGGTTTTCCAGCTGTGGTTGCAATGAGCAGGAGAGAAAACTGTTGCAGGAGACTGGTGAAGATATCCACAGAGGGTTTTCTGCGTTGTGCTGTCATGACAGTGGAATGTTCTCCCCTTGGAGGCTTAATTTGTCATGATGTTGATTTCATTTCAGCATCAAGTTAGAATTTGGTTGTTCACCAAAACCTTTGGAATTTAACAACCTTGGCTTGAATACAGCCAGGTGGATTCTTTTGTAGCATACAATTCTAAATAACATCAGATTTTTAGGTTTTAAATTGTTACAAACGGTCTGAAATTGCTTTAAGTTACCTTTGTTGTACTCCACCTTCAGATCTCAGGATACAGGTCAGACATATTCTAAATTAACAAACATCTGGACTGTACACGCATGTGCACAGAGATCTGTGCTTGCACATGTGCAGTCTGCTGAGAAGGAAAAGCAGTCCAGAATACCCATCTCAAGGACCCATGCAGCAAGAAGCACCTTTCACCTTGACCTCCATAGTTGTGTTGGGGGGCGGGGGGGGGGCAAGCTTGCAAGACTGCTTGCAGTTGCAGAAACCGAGGAGGAGATGATCAAGGCCAGACTGAGAAGGAAGCAGAGGGGGCAGCCTCAGACAGCAGACTTTGGGTGTCATGAAAACCCAGCAAATTATTGGTTATTTATTGTATTTATAATGTATTTTTAATTGCAAAGAAAGGAAATAAGTGTCTGTGGATTTTCCTTCACTTTTGCTTGCTGCTGGAGGTTGTAAAATAGTGCCAGCTTGTCCATTCAGGCAACTGGGGTTTTATCTTACCTAGTTATGCCTGACAATCCCACTACCTTCCTTATCAGAGGCAGAAGTTCTCTGTATGAACTTCTCTGTATGAACGGCCTGCCTACCCTTTGCATATAGGTCTCCTGCCTTGGGCAGGGGGTTGGACTAGAAGACCTCCAAGGTCCCTTCTAACCCTACGATGATTCTATGCTTCTATGATATGAGGGTACACCTGTTTTTGCCCTGGCTATGCCCACTGTTGGTTACTGTGCCTTCCAGCCCACCACCCACAGTTGTGCATCGGCTGCCACTGTCTCAAGTTAATTCACCAGGCGTCCATACTTGTTGAGGAGAGTCCTTTGTTACTCTGCCAGGATCAGCAAAATGTCTTAGGCCAGGCCTGGAGGTGACCAGGTGTCTGGGTCCAAAGCAGGTGATGGTCAATCGTCATGCACCCTCCCACGGACTCCCGTGATTTTATGACTAGAAACAGCTGCTAGAAATTTGTTTTAAAGCTGCTGTTCTGTTTTCTTTCTAATATTGCTGGAGAGAGAGTACAGATACACTCTTACAGATAGATTTCGTATACACTATCAAGTCAAAACAGCCTTAAAGCAAACCGAAGAAGACTTTCCAGATAGGTGACATATTTGATAAGTGGTTTTACCGCTGCAGGGTAAAACGTGGTGGTGCTGCGGGTTAAACCGCAGAAGCTTCTGTGCTGCAAGGTCGGAAGACCAGCAGTCGTAAGATCGAATCCACGCGACGGAGTGAGCTCCCGTCGCTTGTCCCAGCTCCTGCCAACCTAGCCGTTCGAAAGCATGTAAAAATGCGGTGTTCCTTGTTGCGCTGGCCACGTGACCACGGAAACTGTCTACGGACAAACGCTGGCTCTGTGGCTTGGAAACGGGGATGAGCACCGCCCCCTAGAGTCGGACACGACTGGACTAAATGTCAAGAGGAACCTTTACCTTTACCTTTACCACTACAACCCCCCACCACCAGCAGGTTTCCATAGTCCAGTGGGGATTCGAACCCCTTGCTCATGAGTCCAGGCTGTCTACTCTCTACTAAATGCTGGGTCCTCACATAAGGATGAAAGGACTCTAGCAGTGCTCACTATGGCTATTCCTCAGGTAAGCCTTGTTTTTGCTAAGGAGGTTGTACTAAATTTGTGGTTTGTTACATGGGGAGCCTTCACTTCTTCTGTTGTGGGGCAAAACTTTCTCCAGGGCTGGACTCGCCACCCCATCCGGTGATTCCCATAGCCTCTGCTGACCGGCTCCTGGGCTCTGAAGCACAGACAGGCCTCCTTGTTTCTCTCAATCCGTTTCAACCTGGGTTATTGGAGCCTGTCCGGTGTGACAGGAATCCAGTGCAGGTTGCATTCAGGCATACCCATTCAGAATCATTTTGGATTCAAACATTTTCTGGAGACCCCGGAAAGACGCAGCTCAGTCTGCCTGAACCTGAAGGAGGCAGTGACTAATTAGACAGTTAAGGTGGGGAAAGGGGGCTTTTCTTTGGTCTGGCCTAAAATCAGAGGAAGGTCATAGAAAGCTAGCTATCCAGGTCAACCAACACTTTCTAAAACAAAACATCATCAAAAGGGAAGGAGTCTAATACACATCTGAAGCAGCCTAAAGATAATCCTGGGTCCATCATCGATCCATCTGGGCCATCTGGTCTCTCTTGGCGATAGCGGGTTCTCCCAGCTCTGTCAAACCAGGAAGGCCAGGAATGGGCCCACAAGAACCTGTGCAGGCACAACCATCCACCTGCCTGATTCCACTAGCCCCCCCCCCCCCCGTTCTAGCCCTTCCAGTTGACAGACCCTCTCCTACCTTGATTGGCGGGCGGATGGGCCTGTTATTAGGACAAGGCACACCTGTCCAGAGGCTTGAAAGCCTGCATGCAGCCTTCCTAAGGTTTTGCCACCGATCATGAGGCTTTTGGAAGTCCGTTGGTTTGTTTAAAAGTTGTATTTTTATTAAAGAAGGACAAAGCGGCAAAGAAAAAGGAAAAACCCCAATGCGAAACAAACAAACAAAAATTCACCTGACAGAAGATCGGAGTTTTCTCCAGGAACAACTGCTGCAACCCAGAATCTGGTCCTTTGAAGTTTTACCCCTGGGGGTGGAGCGGGAGAATGGTTTTTGAGATGCAAATTGTCCTTGTCCGGCTGCGTCTTTAAAGTGCTGTTATACATCCACAGTTTACAAAGTGGGGAAAATAAATAAATACTACGTCATAAATAAACCAGTAAATAAATATTATTATTTTTTTGAGAAAAACTTTCAACGAATACGGGACGAGGAGAAAACTCACAGTACGCTTCTATCCATTGCACATGGCCACTCAGATGGCCCCCCTCCCCCTTCCAAGTCTGCCCAAGGGTGGAAAGAGGGGGACGCAAAAAGGGGGACGAGGAGGGCCGGAGGCCGGCCCAATGTTGGAGGGATGGGGGACGGGAGGGCCCGGGGCCCTTCGGGGGGGCGCCCCCAGCCCCCTCCCCCACAGCTCTCCTTCCTGTCGGAGGTCTTGGACTCTGCTTGCGGTTCCGATCCGATCGGCGAAGCCACCCGAGGCCACCTCTATGTACACGGCGGCGCAAGAGGAGCGCAGCTCTCTTCTGGTTATTTACACGTGTCTCTGAGGGCTGACGCGGGCACGGCTTGTGTCGCCGGCCTTGCCCAGGCTTCCCCGGTGAGAGCGCTCGCGAGCTCGGCGGCGGCGGCGGCGGCTTCTTCGGCCCGGCCCGTGGGGGGTGAGGGGGCTCACTGGGGCAGCAAGGGGGGCTTGAAGGAGCAGGTCCCGGTGCAGTGGCGCGGAGTCAGCATTTTGCAGGAGAAATGGTGGAGCGCGTCGTGGGCCTCTGCCGGCGACAGAAAAGAGGGGACATGGAGCAGCCTTCGCCGGCCTGTCGAATGGGGGGCGGGGGGGGGCAGCAGTGTGCCAGGGTACCACCTGCCCCCCGCCCCGGATCCCCGAAAGCCGATGGGGGGGCACCCACTGACTCCCCGGAAAGCCCTTCCCTGCGCCTCTTACTCTGACCGGCGTCCCCGGGGTGGGGCCCGGCCGCCTGGGCTGGAAGAGGCCCCGGGGCTTTTCGACCCCCCCCTCCCTCGGCAGTGACGGCCGCGAGGCTTGCGGAGGCACCCCGAGGGCCGGCCGATGGTTTGCGGGAGGAGGGGGCCCCCGCCGCCCGGAGCCGCGACCTGCTCGGTGGGGAGACGAGCCGGGGGGAGGGGGGGAGGCTCCCCCCCCCCCCCCAGGCAAGCGGCCGGCAATGCGCGACACCTGGAGCCAAAGCAAGCCCTTCCTGGGAACTCGGTCGCCTTGAAAGGTGCCCCTGGGCCAAGCCGAGCCCCCCCCCCCCGCGAGGCGCCCTTCCCCGCGCCCCCCGGCAGCCCTTCGCCCCCTGCCGGCCTCCCGCCGCCCCGGCCCCGCCGACCTTTGAGCTTCTGCTGAATGGCGTAGCGGGCTTTTCTCTCCTGGTCCAGCTCATTGCACAGCGTATCTGGAAAGAGGGGGGGGGGGGGAGAGAGGGGGGATGGGAGGTGTGCTGGGGGAGGACGGGCAAGGCCCCCATTGGGCCGGAGAGGCGCTCCGTTGCCTTTTCGGACGCCAACTCCGAGAATCCGTGGGCTGGGAAGGAGAGTGCGCCGAAGACAACGTTCCCATCCACCCTGGCAGAACACAGGGAGAGCGAACTGGGAAAGAGGATCCACCCCCCCCCACCACCACCACCACCACCACCACCTCGGCCCCGATGGCGGGCTGTCGGAGGCCACCTCGGAAAGGTTGAGGAGGCGGCGGAGTGCAGCCCGGCGGGCGGGATCGCTCTTGGGGTGGCCGGGGGGGGGGAGGATCGGAGCCCATTAAAGGAAATGAGGCTTCCTGGGAAAGGAAACTTGCGCTTCGGTTTGGGATGGGAGGGGTGTCCTGTGTTCTGCGTAATTTTACTTCTACGCTTGAGTGTAAGCAAGGGAGCGGGGGGGGGGGCGCGCTCCTCGGCGGGATCGCTGCTGGTGGACCGCGGCGCCCAGCACGGTTTACTCCGGCCCCGCGACTCTCTCTTACCGCGCACGATCTGCAGCTGCTGCACCATTTCCTCGCGGTAGGCCAGCTCCCTCTTCATCTGGTCTTGGAAGTTATCTGCGGAGAGGAGAGGAGGCAGAGCTGAAGGGCCACCGTCCAGGATCCCTGCCACTGCAGAAGAACCCGGGGCTCAGAGCCTCCCAGGCAGTTGCCCTTTCGGAAGCGGAGGGAAGACCCAACTTCCGAGATGTGTATGTGAACCCCGACCAACCGGGGCCCGCCCTCAGCCCATCAGCTCCCATCCTCTCTCTACATGGGGCGTCTTTTCCATTGATTCCCCTGTTCCCTCTGCCTCTTCGCTTCAAAGAAATCGGAACAAGGCTTGGGAAGACCCTCCCTGAAAGGGGAAGGGGGAGAGTAAGCCTCTTTGGAAGGAGCCGTCGAAAGTGTTCCGACGTGAAAAAGGAAGGAAGGAAGGAAGGAGCTCCGGCGAGTTGCGAAGACCTACCTCCAGACCAGTCTCCCACCGTCGCCCCCCCCCCAGGCTGGGGATTTTGGTGCCTCCCCTGTACCCATAGGGAAAAAAACGGGGGGCCAGGAGCAAACAAGTCGCGTGCGCCCCCACCCCCAGCCCGAGGCGCAGATGCAGCCTTTGACTGCCTTGGTATGAAGGTTCGCAGTGGTATCCGGAAAGGCGCTTCCTCGATTGCTCAACCCAGGATTATCGGCGGGAGGGATAGGAATGGATGGAAACACCACCTAGCAGCATTTAAACCCCACTGGTTTGATCCACGAACCCGTTTCCCTGGATAATGCAGGGTGGATAATGCAGGCTGACAAGCTTGAGACCTTGCCTTCTGCTTTACGTGTCTTGTTGGGTTGTCTCTTTAAGACTGACGTTTTCATCAGAAAGACAACAAACTTCTAAGTTTGTTGAAAAACGGAACGGGGGGGGGGGAGAAAAGAAAAAAGGCAAAATACTGTAGCAAGACTAACATTTATTGTCAGTGTGAGCTTTCTGAGAATAAACTCAAGTTCTTCAGACATAGGGATGCAAATACAGTATGTGTTCCCTATATTTATCCCCATGATGAGAAACATACGGGATGCAGGGGATAGAAAAAGTGATAATGGTTCTTTAAACACAGAAATTAGCCTATCAAACCATTAATTAGCAGATCCTAACAAGGGTGATGAGCTGAATGCGAGGTAGATTTGGCTGTCGTGAAACGCTAAGAATTATTCGACAGAAGTCAGTGTTAACTTTTTTGCTGAAAACGTCAGTCAACCCACACGGTTGTTCTTAGGCAGGTGGTGGAAAAAACAAGGACTTCGCTTTTAAGCCAGAAGAGGAAAGGTGGGCCAGAAAGGTAACTAAACCCCATCGTTCTCACCCAACAACCCCAGAAATCTGCTCTCTGAAGCATGTCATGGGCGTTTGTGTGTGAACATCTGGCCAGCTGCTTGTGAGATTTCGGGGAAAGTGACTTCCCACCGGCTCTCACGTTCAACGAGGCAGCCTGCAGGATCTCGGCAGAGCCTTGAGTCTGTTGCGCCCTTAACTGGAAGCCTGTTTCAGTGAAATCAGTAAATTTTATTTCTGAGCAGACACGTGTGAAATTGCAGGACTAGAAACCTTCCCCTGAAGAAAGCCATTAAGCTCCCAATTTCCAAACTGGAGACCTTTTTCTCCACGCCCTGATTGGAGAAACGGGAGGCAAGTCCACGGACTCTTCGTAGATCCGATCAAGAACAACAACAACAACAAAATGATCCCAGGCAGACCCTCCAATCAACCAAAGGAGTAGCAAATTAATCATACATCGGTTGATTAATTAGTCTCGATATCGCAAGAAAAATCGGTAACGTAATATTTAGCATTCTGAATTGGCTGAAAGCCTTCATTCTTCTTTCCACCCCCACAGGCCGTTTTTTCAAAAATATAAAATATTGCTGACATTCCCGTCCCGAAAGCGCCAGAACAGTGATCAGTAAGAGGGAGTTCGACTTAGGCGGAAAGCTGCCACCCCCTCCCCCCCTTCTGTCTCTGAGGAAGACTCCTTAAGCCATTCCCTCCAAATTAACTTCTCCACAGAAACTTATGTTTTCCTCAATCAATTGGGGTTACTTTCATGTTTGGGGCTGCCTTATCAAAAGTGTATCTTCCTTCAAGATAGGGGAAAAAATTATATTTTCCTGGACAAGGACTTTAAAATTGAGGCAAGGTTACCTTTGAGACTTTGGAATTCCCGCTCCAGTTTTTTCCTGAGTTCCATCTGCTCCAAGAGGAGTTTTTGCAACTCATCTGTTGAGACAAAACAAACAAATCTTGGAATGAGCCAAAGGTCCTGGGATCCGTTCGTTTTCTCATGGAGGAGGAGAAAAGTAGTTCTCCCCTGACAGCACACTAAATGAGCCAAATCGGATTGGGACATGTGTCTGTCAATCTGTTGCATTTCATCCCAAATCAAAGTTCTAGTAATTGTGAATATTTTAAATGGAAACAAATATGCTCTAATGCGTCAACTGGTGGTGCACTCTTGTGCACATTTAGGACATACTCCCACTGTCTTCAGTGTGTTTTGACTCCCGGTGCAGAGTAGTAGGGCCAGCACCAGAGAGAAGAGGGATGGGGAAAGGAAGGTTGTTTTAGTTTAAAGGCAGCCTGTAATTCTGGAAAACCTCGACTTTTCTGCTTTTATACTTCCAAACAGGAAGACAGC
This sequence comes from Intellagama lesueurii, assembly GCA_037013535.1. NCBI lineage: Eukaryota > Metazoa > Chordata > Lepidosauria > Squamata > Agamidae > Intellagama > Intellagama lesueurii. The sequence goes on from JBAJHW010000011.1 coordinate 22,175,780, forward strand.
ATAGAAATAATCCCCCCCCCCACGCACGTTTTACAGGGAAATGTAAATTACACATCACCAGGCGTCTGTCCCATAAAAAAAAAATCCACAGAAGCCTAAAATACAGTAATGATGTTTAGAAATCCAAATTCCACTGGCAGGCAATATCTTCATGAAAGCTAAGTCCAGTTCTGTAAGAGTATAGCAAACTTTCGAGTTCTCCAGCACTGTAAATTTCCAGCAAATTGGCAAGTCCGTAAGTGTTGTGAAATTGGAGAGAGGTATTGCCCACCTGTGGATTTTGAATTTTTTAAAAAGACCAACAGGAATACCTTCGTTTTTGTGTTAGAAACATTAATGGAGAGAACTAGAAATTAGTCGGGAAAGGTAACAGATCTCGAGGTGTGCCGGTGGTACGGAGCTGGTTTATATCGACATGACGGTGGGCCGGCTCCCGAGCTGGAGCTAAGAAAGGCAGGAAGTGTGCGGTGGAAGATACTCCTGTGACTGAAGAGTGATGGTGACGGTACATGGTGCAGATTGGAGAGTGAGAAGAAAGAGAGAAGGGATGTGAAGAGATAGCAGTGAATGTGTTGGTGAGAGGAGTTCTGTAAGATGGGGAAATAAACTATAGTTTTTAAAAAACTATAGCATAATAGAAAAGAGGACGCCTTTGTGAACCATAGGATTTCTCACTTGGCCTTTAGCGGGAGAAGGCTGTATCTCGGTGCAAACTCGCTCTCGCAAACAGCCCCGCCATGCCCGCCCTCCCCTCCCCTCCCCTCCCCTCCCCTCCCCTCCCCTCCCCTGCAGAGCCGCTGTCCTCTCCGCTCTCCAAGGTTCTCTTACCTCTTGCCAGACTCCCAATGTCTTTCTCCCCCAATTGAGTTCCGGTAACGTCAATGCTGACCACCTCATCACCTGCCCCAGGGAAAAGAAGGGCAGAGGGTCAAAGTCCAGGTAGCTGATTCTGCCTCCCCTATCCCGCTGGAGGCAAAGCGGGCTGGGGAGGAGCCCCGAGCAGGGGCTTCCTTCCCACCCCCTAATCCATCAAAGAAGCCCATAGCCCAGCTCGGAGGAGACGGTGAAGCCCTCCAGGACATACAAACCACTGAAAGGGCATTAATCTCTCCCGGTTCGTTTAAGAAATGGGCTGGTTCACACGTCCTTGTTGATCATCTGATAATATAACTTCAAGTGACAACATGGGCCATCACTAAGACCAGGAAGGAAACTTTCACTTCACCTTGCACGACTTCAAGCACAAGGTCAGCTCTGCCGATGATCAAAAATCACTACCAGACCCAACAGTCTTTTGCATATTCATTTTCCCTGTCTTCTGCTAAAGCCAACACCCTCCTTCCTTCCTTCCTTCCTTCCTTCCTTCCTTCCTTCCTTCCTTCCTTCCTTCCTTCCTTCCTTCCTTCCTTCCTTCCTTCCTTCCTTCCTTCCTTCCGCAACTATGCCTGTATCTCGATCAAACCCACTTAGTTACCCTGTTGTTATTTCCAGCACTGACTGGATTGTAAAGTGTTTTTCGATAAGTTGGGAAGTTCTAGATGAACCCGACAGAACCAGACTCAAGTGTGGCACCTGCTGTGCCGTCTCTTCCTCCCTTATGTGTAGAACAGGGAAAGAGTGTGTCTTCCTTCTGAAACAGTCAAAATACCCTGTTTCCCTGAAAATAAGACCTAACCTGAAAATAAGCCCTAGTATGGTTTTTCAGGATGCTCGTAATATAAGCCCTACCCCAAAAATAAGCCCTAGTTAAGTGAAACCCTGCCCTCCACCATTGTGCCGCATTGTGCAGCAACCAGAAGAAGATGACATGACTGTAAAATAAAACATCCCCTGAAAATAAGCCCTAATGCGTTTTTTTGGAGCAAAAATTAATATAAGACCCTGTCTTCTTTTCGGGAAAACACGGTATTTCTAGGACAGAACCTGCTGCAGATGACTTGAAGATTTAAAGTCTTCTTTGATCAACCTAATCTCCTCTGCCAAAAAATGGAATTTAATTACACTCAGAATTAAAAAGCTTTAAAAATTAAAATATGAACGGATCACACCCATGCGTAAATATAGCTGTGACCGATGGTATGTGTACTGTCCGAAATGCAAAGGTTTGCAGTGAAGGACTCAGTCCACTTGCTCAGAGAAATGTAATTAAGTGCAACATAATCAAAACAAGAAAAATCAAACTATTAGGTTTCCTGTCTGAACCAGACCACAATTTAATGGCTTCTGGGTGGCCTGACCCCCTTGTGGTAGTGGACCCTTGGCATTCTCTGTCAGAAAATGACTCTCCCCCCCCCCCCCCGCCACTCCCAGGAAAGCGCACATTGGCCTGCGGCCAACCTCTCCTGAAAATGGTGGCATTTTCAGTTAAGCTGCAACTCACCATAGATTTACAGAGGAGAAAGTGCCATTGAATTCCAGGGAACTTATTTCTGTGTAAACCAATTTAGGATTCGGTCCCTGTATGTGGATTTAGGACAAGGCTGAGGGCTTGAGGAGAAGCCAAGTGCCGAAACAGCGCTGTGAGGGGATGAAGGAAATTCGCTTTTTGCATTAACTACAGAAAACGGAATTTAGGGAGGGAGACTGGGATTGCAACGCAAACCGCCGGTGCTGAATCGTGAAACCCTGGGTAAAATTTATAATCGAAATAACAAAACAGCATGGAAAGAGAAGCTCAGCGATTAGAAGCCCTTCCGCTTTAAGGAGGCCTTGATTTGTAATTGCTCCATCTTTTTCTTTCCACTAAATATTTATTTACCTGAAGCTGTAGAGAGGAGCAGCCTGTTACCGGAGCCTCAAGTCTCTCTGGAGCTTCGCCTTCTTTTTAGACGGGGGACGGGTGCTGCTGTTTGTTTCTGAACACCGGTTTAAACTTGTCCAGTCCCCTCAGGCTGAATAGTCGGCTTTCTTTTCCCCACACCCTCCTGCGCTTTTGCAGTAAAACATATAAGATGTATTTGGGGAGAGGATGTCTGTCTCTCTAGGCCGCAGCCCCGTGGAAGCAAAGAAGGTTTGCAAAGGAAGACTCCAAGGTTTTTCCTTGCCTTTCCTCGCAGGTAACTCTCTAGGGGTCAGGGCCGGCGGAATGTGCTCCCAAGACACTCCGCCCGGGAAAGAATGTGCTTTTTAGGTTATCCAAAGAAAAGAAAAGAAGGGAGGGAGGGAGGGAGAGAGAGAGAAAGAGAGAGAGAGAGAGAAAGAAAGCAAGAAAGCAAGAAAGCAAGAAAGCAAGAACCATGTTGCCTTTGTAGTCCGAACACAAGGGTGGGTGATACCTTGCTTTGGCTACTAAAAACGCACCCACACACCAGAAGACAGTGTTTGTTTGTTTTTTAACTCTGCAAGAGTCTTCTTCAGGCCCTACAGAGATGGGGTGGTGCAGAAGAAACATGTAAGTTCTAAAATACAGGGCCAGATGTGTGGAACAAGTTTCCTTCTTTAAAGCAAATTCCAAAACGAGGGCTAAAATCTCAGTCTTTGCACTCCTCTCATCAAACAGCCCGAGGCAGGATTTACGCTGAAAGCGATCCTGCTATTTCCCGGAGCGACGCCTGCCCTGACCGGGAGGAATCTTAGGGCAAGCTCCCCTCCGCCTCAACGACCCTCTGTTAACAGAACATGCCTAAAAACAGCCACATTCCACCGGCAGGACCTGGACTTGGAGGAAACACAGTGAAGTCGAGTCCTACTAATTAATACCAGTGGATCTTAAGAGATTCTCGATTGGAATCCAGCCTGCAGAAAAGTGGCCAGAGGTTCACTACGTCCTCTACCTGAGGCCTAGCCAGAACTTTTGCTCAACTTCGGGCCACTTTTCCGTAGGTGGATCTTGAACTCGTGATATCGGAGGGGCGCGGTGCTAGGCTGTTCCTCCTGGCGTCTACGCCTGACACCTTCTCTTTATAGCCACCTCGCCCTAATAGTGTTGTTTTCGGGGCTACGGAACACCAGCTGTCCCTCCCAAGCCAGACGATGCATCATTTCCTAACCATCAGCATCAATCAACGCGTCTCCCTTCCGCCTCCGCCCCCCAGTTGACCAAGAAGGCCTTATTATCAACGCTCACTCCATGACAACAGGCGCCCCGTCGAGGGCGTCCCCGCGAATTAGGGCCAGGTCTGCCCAGAGTGAGGTCTCGGCCGACTGAACTGCCGCAAGGTAGCCTGCGAGAGCGGCCGGGCCGCTTCCCTCCCTGGCCTCCGCCTCCGCCTCGGGCCCCCTCCACTCCCGGCTTTCCGGGGCCCGGCAGCCCGCCCCCTCCCGCCGCTCGCACTGGCGTTACCTCGCTCGGCGTGAGCCGGGCTGGACTGGGAGGCGCTCCTTTGGTTCTGATAGGATTTCTTGCTCTCCAAATCCTCAGCTGTCGAGTGATTGTCTTCTTTATCTGGGTCTTAGAGGGAATAAACCGATTTTCTAGCACAAGTAACGAAAGTATGAGCCTGATATATCCTTAATTACATAATTAACGAGGACAAAGTCCTCGTTAAAGCCGTCTTAGGGGGACAGCCTAATCGCCTGGTGCAGGAGGAAAGGCGCTTGCTGCTTCGGAGGCTCTTCTTACCCCCATCCCGCCCGCTTCCTGCCCAGGTCCGGGAGGGGCAAACAGAAGTGCCTGTCCTTGGACCGGACCGGATGTGGCCCTGCCGGGGTAGCAGAGAAGGCCGGGGGGGGGGGGCACCTGAGACGGGGGGGAGGGCGACGAAGCCTTCCCGTTGACCTCGGAAGTCCTTTCGGTGGGTTCGAACATTCTGGAAAGTGGGGTGACTGGGGGAGATCATTAAACAATAGTAGGAAGAGGGATCACACTGCCTTCCAAAAAGACTGTATTTGTGACACTTAAGGTAAAGGAAGGAAAAGCCCAAAGCAGTATTGCAGAAACCACGGTGGCTGACGTAAGGGTCGGATATATGGTGTGAAAACTAGATTTGTCTGAAAAGAGGAACCCAAAACAAAGTAAAACGTGGGTGTGGGGATGTCTTCAGAGCCCACCAGAAGAGGCGAAAAGGCAAGAAGTGGCTCGTCACTCCAGTCACGACTCTCCCTGGGCGCCTGGCTCGTTCTTACCGTTCCTGTCCGGGGTGCAGAGGTAGGTCGTGGCCAAGGGAGGGTTGCCTTTGAGAATCTGCGGACAGTCTTCCCGGTCTGGGGGCGGGTACGCCTGTGAGAGAAACAGAGAGAAGTCGTCCTGATGGCCCCAGCCGCCGCTGCACCTTTACATCATCACCTCGGGTGGCCTGAGGAACACTTCTCAGAAGGGCGGAGGAAGGGACCGGGGGCAATGGACCGCAGGACGCACGGAAGTTCTTGGAACCCTCTGCCTTCCCATCGCACTAGCTGAGGCACCCACCCCGCCACATCGTCAGAAAATCTTGACATCCCCCCTTTAACTTCCCCAAACGTCTTTGGGGCATGCTTTTTCCGGACGAAAAGGCCTCTTGGTGCCTATAGGAGGAGCTGGGGGGCACAGCTGCTTCCTTCTTAATGAAAGTCTAATTTTGAGTGCTCTAGTCTAGAGGAAAGAAAAAAAAATCCTCTTCACAAAGTCAGCCCAAAACTCCAGAACTTTCTAACTTTCTCAAGGGTGGAAGCTGCCCACGCCTGTCAGGGCGACGATCATCCTTCCCTCCCCGATTCCCACTTCAAAGTCCTACTTTGATCGACATGGGTCCCGCCGACTGAGCTGGGGATGGCGGGCTCCTGCCTTGCTCCTGCCTGTCTTAGGGCCGGACCGCAATTCGCTTGGGACCCAGCCTGAGGCTGAGGCGGCGGATGTCAAGGGTTCGACATCTGTCCAAACGAGGTGGGGTGGGAGCTTGGAATGGAGCGAGGAGGTGGAGAGAAGAAGCTGCTTCCAGACATTATGCCAGGATTTCCCAAAGGTCGCTTTGGGAGCCTGGAGACCCCCCCCCCAAAGCCCACACCGCACAAGGGTGCGGAGCCTGTCGAACCTGGTCCAGGCAGAGGCGGTCTTCCTTCCTTCCTTCCTTCCCTCCCCCTCCCTTTCGGGTCGGGCGTGGTGCGGTCGAGGGAGAGAGACGCTGTCTGGCTTGATGGCCGGTCCCTTCCGGCCCGCTTTCCTGATCCTTCTCGGTTCTTGCAAACAGATCTCCAGCTCATTTCCTTCCTTTCCCCAATGAGTTTGCCCAAAAGAGTTGCCAACAAACGCGGATTGGACCGAGGAGGAAAAGAAGCGCTTTCCCAAAGTTGTGGCGCTTCCTTTGAACCAGCGCCTGCCTGGGCTCTTTTCTTGCGCCCTCTTGGTCGCTCAGGCAACAGGTTTAAAAGCCATGGGCAGCCCCGGGACCTGGAGAGAGGCTGTTTTCCTCTGGGATTATCCCCGTTTTGTTCCTTAGCTCGTCTCTGCCAGCTCAAGCATCTGCCACGGATTGCGGCGTGGAGGCGTCAGAAAAAGGGGCCTCATCCCGTCCTGCCGGGAGGGCTGGAAACGAGCCTCGAGCTGCTCGCCAGCCTCCTCAGCTTTGAGCTGGGATCTGTCCCCGATGCCGGCGTTGGCACCCTCGAAAAGCGGCGCCCAGAGCTGTACAGAAAGAAAGCTTCCTGGTGCGAGTCTGAGGACTCTGAGGGAAAGCAGGAGCCCTCGGGCATTTGAGACAGATTAGGACAGCAGGGGAGATTTTAAAGTTCACCTGGCAGCTAAATTTAAGGGTATCTCACGGTTTCCTCCACAAGCTGGGAGTATCATGGAATCTGCCTTTAAGTGTGTGAAGTTAAGGAACAGGAGAAAGGAAAAGATAGGCTTCCGGAGATAAAGCTGATCCCTGCTAAATGATTCTGAGTCTCCTCTCTTCCTTCAATACATTCGAAGTGTCCGGCAGGGGCTATGACTTCCAGATACCCCAGCAATCGGCTCAGTCCCAGCTCAGTGATGCTCTGGAAACTGGCCCCTTGGTAGGCTGCAGTCGATACTCCCCTTTGTTCCCCTACGGAGGCAACCCGACCTTCTGCTCAAAGATGGGGAGGGCATGGAGCACCCCGGACAGGTGGCTGCCTCTAAGACGGCCTCTTCCTTCTCACTGCCTACCTTCCATTTGAACCGATTGCTGCCATTCTGTCCGCAAGGGAACCAACTCTCCTTAGGAGCCTTGCGGTGCAGTGGTTAAAGCTGCAGTGCTGCAGTCAAGACTCTGCTCAGGAGCGGAGTTCCATCCTGACCGACTCAAGGCTCACACAGCCTTACATCCTACCGAGAGCAGTAAACTGAGTACCCAGCTCGCTGTGGGGACAATGTGTAGCCTCTATCATTGTAAACTGCGCAGAGTGCTTTAAGCGCTATGCGGAGGTATACAAGGAGGACACGTTTGCTGTCAGCCACTCCCCAAAGTCTATCCTGACACCTGGCTCAGGTTCCTTCTCCCCCCCCCCCCTCCCGCCAGCTCCTTGGCTTCCTAAAGCACCCTGGCTCTCCATGCAAGTCGTTAAGGTCCCTGGGGTGCCCGGGCGGGCCAGCACCCCTTCCCTCTCTAGCGTCTGCGGAAGGGGCCACGGCCTCCTCTGCGCGCACCTCATACTCGCCCCGGCTGCCGCTCCTCTCCGCGGGCGCGGCCTCGGGCTCCAGGCTCTTCTCCGCAGGTTTCTCCCCGCTGCCCAGCGCTGCCAGGGCCTCCGCCGCCGCCGCCGCGGGCAAGAGCAGCGACTGCGGAGGAGGCGGAGGCGGCGGAGGCGGAGGCGAGGCCGCCCCCTCCGCCGCTTCCTCCTGGAGAGGCTCCTCTTCCTCCTCGTCCTCGTCCTCCGCGAAGCGGTTGGACTCCACGTCCACCTCCGGCTCGTCCACCGTGTCGTTGCCCGGCGAGAGGGAGCGGTAGCTGGAGCTGCCCTCGCTGAGGAAGTCCGGCGAGAGGTAGCCCGGGCAGCCGTGCGGGCCGGCGGCGTAGGCGTCCCGAGTCCCGTAGAGCTTGGCGATGCTCTCCGCGTCCTTCACGACGGGGCGGAAGGCCGAGAGGTAGCTGCCTTTCCGCGGCAGGGGCAGGGGCGGGAGCAAGGCCTCGTCCCCGGAGCGCTCCTCGTCCCCGGCGGCGGCGGCGGCGGCGGTCCTGGAGAGGGCGCTGGAGCAGCGCTCGCCCTCGGCGGTCCCAGAACCGGAGCTCTCCTGTGGGGTGGCGCTTCCGCGCTCGCTGCCCGACGGCTCCGAGCCTTCCAGCTCCACGTGGCCGTGGCCGTGGCCGTGGCCGTGCCCGCGGAGGCCCAGCGGCTCCACTGCAGCCGCCGCCGCCGCCGCCGCCGCCGCCACCACCACCGCTGTGGCGGCGGCTTTGGCTTGGCTCTGAGCCGGATAGGGCGGCACCGGCAAGCTCCCGGAGGCCGGCCAGAACATGGGGAAGGACGGGTAGACGCCACTGTCTTTGGGGGAGCCCCCCGGCGGCGGCTGCGGCTGCTGCTGCTGCTGCTGCTGCTGGTGGGGTTGGGGTGGGTGCGGGTGCGGTGGCCCCCAAAACATGCCCTGCGGCAGCCCCCCACTTTTGCCCGGGTCCCCTCCACCGGCCCCTCCCAAGGAATCGTCCGGCTTCTTGGGGCACAACCCGAAGGCAGCCGCGGGGAAGCCGTAGGGGGGCGGGAAGAGAGGCGGCGGCAGCTTCTGCAGCATCCCGAAGCCCTTGCTGGGCACCGGGATCACCGGGTAGCTCCGCACGGCCGCCGCTGGCCCGTGAGCCCCGCCGGGCAGGCTGAGCCCGCCGCGCTCCCCGGGCTGCTCCTCCGCACCGCCGCAGCGCAAACTCTTGTGCACGGGGCCCAGGTCGGCGGCGGAGGTGGGCGGCGGGTGGAGGCCGCTCTTGGCGGCGGAGGAGGCACTGCCCCCGCCGCCGCCGCCGCCGCCTCCCGCCCCGTGCAAGGAGAAGGTCCGCTTGCGGGTGCCACCGTTGAACATGGCCTTGACGTCCTCCCAGGCGTGGCTGAGGTCGTCAGTGGCCGTCTTGTCGCTGAGCTTGAGGTGGCGGCGCCAAGAGTTAAAATTGGCGGCGTCGGGCTGCGTGTACTTGGCCTCCGGGGTGCGGTGCGAGTGGAAGATGAACTTGTTGGGCGAGAAGTACATGCTGCAGTAGCTGCACTTGATGCACTTGGCCCGCGAGCTGTTGTAGCGGGCGGGGATGAAGCTGCCGCGGGAGCCCCAGGCGCACTCGTGCACCACGTCGAAGGCGAAGTTCTCCGGCAGCTTGGGCGGCTTGTGCTCGCCCAGGAAGGACTTGCAGAGGCGCTCGGCTTCGCGCTTGGTGATCATGCCGCAGCGCCGCGAGGAGATGGGCATGGCACCGGCCCGCCGCAGGATCTCCAGCTGCACCGGCGTGCACTGCACGCAGGTGATGCCCAGCGCCACCCGACGGTTGTGGATCTCATTGTAGCTGTAGTTCTTGAGCAGCGTGTTGGAGATCTGAGCCAGGCACAGGCGCTCCTGCCCGTCGATCACCAGCGAGACGATGGGTACCCCGTACAAGGAGGTCTCCCCAACTTGGTTGGGCTTGAGCGGGCTGGAGCCCGAGTAAGGCTGCAGCTCCTGCTTGGAAGAGTGGGGCGACGAGGAGGAGGAGGAGGAGGAGCTAGAGTCTCGCCCAGGTCCCAGCTGACTGGCGGCGGCGGCGGCGGCGGCGGCGGCAGCAGCAGCCAGCGACTCCATCTGTTTCCGGACGGCCAAGCTCCTGCAAAGAAGGGGAAAGGAGGAGAAGCTTTCAGCAGAAGACAGCTAGAACATGGCCCACCTGCGAAAAGGCAGGAGCGCACAAGCCACGGAGGCGGCCGGGCGTAGGCCAGGTCCACGGTGGCCGAGCTGCCGGAGCTGCGGATCTGCCCTCCAAGGCTTGGGGCGGTGCAGGGCACAGCCTCAGATTCGCTGCCCCCCAACCCTTCCGCCCGCAGTAGTCCTGCGGAGGCTGGAGGGGCTCTGGGTTCCCTGACCACCGCTTAGGAACACGGAAAGGTCCCCCCCCCCCCCCGCCTCAAACCGCTTGGAAAGCGCTGGGCTACGGGAAGCCCCGCAAAGCCCTCCGCCCTCTCCACCTCCTCCAGCGAGCCGTTTTGAAAGTCGCCCGATCCCAGGGAAAGGCCAACGAGGGCGAGGGCGTTTTTAAAAAGAGAAAAAGAGGGCGTCTCTCGGCCTGAAGCTCAGGCCAAGGCTTGTTGTTCAATCCCGCGTGGAAGAAAACGATAGGAAAGACCAAGGTTCCCCAAAGAATATCGCGCCCATTGGCGCTCTGTGTAACATTTACACCCTGCTATGAAATTTGTGGCCGGCGGTTGAACCGCCTCCCCGGAAGGGATTGATTCCCAAGGTTCCCAGTGGCTGCTTCACAACCACTCACTTTTCCTCCTTTTTCGACGGTGCTTTTAAGGAAAGCTCTACGAGGATCTCCTGTTTGGGAAAATGGCCATTGTTCCAAGGGCGGGGGAGGAGACTTTAATTAGAGCAGCTCGCAATTGTATTTACACGTTAGAGGAGCGATCCTGCCTATCTGTAGCCAAAGTACCTTCTCTTGCTTTCCATGACCAGGCCAGGGCTTAAGGGAAAGGCTTGTTTAAATACCTTCATTGCCTTTCTTAGTCCGAGCAGTAATCCTGCCCCGACATGGGGCCAGATGTATTTAACAAAAAAAAAAAAAAAAAGGGGGGGGTTCTCCTGCTTACAAGGACTTCCAAGTGCCCAGTCCTTCTTAGAAACTAGGAAAAGATCTAAAAGCTTTCACGCCACAAGCAAAAGTGCGGGCGAACAGGGGAGGGACCAAAAGGAAAAATCCAAGCCAACTAGTTTTCATTTCCACCCCTCCCTCTTCGGGATTCTCTCATTTCTAAATGTGGTTGATGGAATAGACTTGAAAGTAGTTGAACATCCGTGGAAAGCGTCCCCCTCCCCCCCCCCCGGTCTTTACTGGAGATTAGGAGCAAGGGAGATTACTTAACCGTGCCACTTAAAGACTCCAACAGCACGTTAAAGAAAAGAAAGCGGGCGATGGGGGGGGGGGGAAGGAGCAGAAGGGGACCCTGAGCCAAAGGAATGAGCTTACCCAAACAGGATCTCCCCGGATTAAGTAAGAGGCTTTCGTTGTAATTACACAAAATAGTCTAACCGTTTGTGCCCTTCTGAAATGTGAATACCAACTTGTCCATCTTCTCCTACTGTATGCGCCTCTAATTTCTTTTCCATTATCTTCATGCCCCCAAATCACAAAAAGAAGAATCAAAGGAGCAGGGGGTAAAGGTTTTAACCAACAAACCAAACAAACAAGCAAACTAAAGAGATAAAAACCACCCGTACAAGAAATGCGTGCATTCAGATAATAATTAAATGCATTTTAAAAATGGCATCAAGGTGCAAAGGTTGCCTCTCTTGAACTTATTAATTTTTCCTTCTTTTAACGGAGAGTTCTAAAACGATCAATCCATCTTAGCCTTTCCGAAAACTAAACCCAAGCGAAAGCAGACAATAAACACGGAGTGCCTCGCATGAACAATCCGAAGCATCTAAAGGTTGCGAGATGGCAAGGAAGAAAACAAGCCAGCAAGCTAAGGCAAGGAAGAGCAGGCTTCCCGGAGCCACAGTGTCTAGTCGGGAAACTGGGAGAAGAACGGCGGAGTTTCAAAGGAGCCCGTTTTGTAGGAAGGAAGGAAGGAAGGAAGGAAGGAAGGAAGGAAGGAAGGAAGGAAGGACGGACGGACGGACGGACGAACGAACGAACGAACGAACGAACGCGGTATGCCGACCTAGGCGTGGGAAGACGAAGGCTGACCCCCCTTCCCAAAACGGCGGAGGCAAAGGACAGGCGCTTACCTTTGGAAAAGGGCGGACTTCACTCACCCAAGTCCGAGGAGAGGGAAGAGAGCGCGGCGGAAGAAGCGCTACCAGCAGCGCCCAAATCCTCTGGCCGCGGCGCGGAGTTTCATTGAGGCTCTGCCCGGCGGGTTCCTGCCCTTCGCCTCCGTCCTCCGCTGTGGAGAGGCAGGCGGCAGGCTGGCCACATGGCTTCTCAGGGGGGCGAAAAGGAGAGGGGGGGAAAAAGAAGAAGGAAGGAACGGAGGAAGAAAAGGGAGCAAGGGAAAAGAGGGGTGGGGAGGAGAGGAGGATCCTGATCCTCAGCTGAGGACGTTGCACATTGATCCAGTGACAGCGAAAATCAGGGGAAGGCAACACCCACTTAGCGGCATCGCCGCCGCCACATTTACGCGCAGCGCCGCCGGGACTCGGGTGCGTGTCAATCATCCGGCGGCGCCAGTCAATCAAAAGGCAGATGGGGCTTCTTTAAGGAAAAACAGATTGCCGGCTGGAGCGTGCGGGAGGGGGGGGGACAAGCCAGGGGGGAGGAGGAGGAGGATGTGGGGAAGTAACGTGGTGCGAAGAAACCGCCGGCGCCGAAAAGGTAAGCGGGCCAGGAATTGGCACACCTTTCACACAGGTTTTGAGAGCGGCGAGGAGGACAAGGGACTAGGGCAACCCTGACACCCCCCCCCCCCCAGATAGGGCAGTCTTTTAAGGCCCCGGGTCCGCCGGCCAGCTCGCCTACACGACGCCCCCGCCGGCCCCCACCTGAGCGGGCTTCTCCCAGCTCTCTTCTCAAGCCCCAACCGGTGGTGGTTGGTTTTATTAAAGGAGAAGATGGGGGGGGGGGGCTGCAGAGGTGAGCGGGGGGCGGCTGTCGGGCTTCCTCCCCTACTAAACCTCCCAGCCCCCGCGTGGAGATGAGCACCCACCCTCTTCTAAATACCAGGTGTTGTCGTGTGGAAAGAATGGAGCCTTTTGTCCAGCATATTTGCAGGGCAGAGAAGAAACGCCAGAGCAGTCGTTGCTAAAATATGCTATAGAAGGTCTCCGCCCCGCTGTCCCAATTTCCCCCTTTTCAATTAAAATGGGGAGGGGGAAGGGCAATACCATCCAGGCCATCTTTCTTCTCTCCGGACTCCTCGTTTCCCCAGCACCACTATTTCCCCCAAACACTCCCCATCTTTTCCTTCTCTGGGCCCCTTCCAAATTCCTTCCTTCTCCTTTTTCCTTCCCCAATGAGTCCCACAAACACGGGGGGGGGAGGGGTTCCGGAGCCCCCAAATAAGCACAGCGCTGTCCTCTGTCACAAAAGGATCCGTTGACCTGAAGTAGGTTCTCCCTAGACGCCTCCTCCAAAAGGGGGGATTAGGAGACCTCGGGACGTCATGCAAAAACTATGGAAGGTGTAGGCACATAAAAACCCCAAGTCTCGGGAGGGGGAAGGAGAACGGGGTATCAGTTCGGAGAGACCTCTTCTGTGCTGGCAGGAAGTTTGCATTTCTCTCCTTCCCGCCAGTCAAAAAACCCTACAGTTCGTGGTATGGGGGTCAGTGAGAGATGCAACCAGAAAGATGCCCCATCTGCTATTTGTAAGCCGATCAATAGGCACCCCACCCTATTGTGGGGCAACCCGACGGTAAATCCAAAGCTTTATAGGAATTGGAGGACAAAATCCGGCCTCTCTGAAATAGGAACAGCCCCCCCTCCCGCCCTCAAATGAGACGAGGATATTAAACTGTGAGGAAGGCGGTAAAGACTTTCTAAATAAGCAAATAGAAAGGTATCTGAGTATACGTCATTATGGACACCGGGGCACTGAACTGGAAAAGTTTCCCTTTGTCTTCGGAAAGGAAACCTAATCATTGATGGTTATAAAATTATCAGAAAATGATGCCCAGTGCCATGAGAGAGGTATTGGGGGGTCTACCCACCTGTTTTGGTTATATCTCGTCTGTCTGTGTGGATTTTGATATTGGCTGACTTCAATTATTCCCGAGATTTTCTTTACGTAAACCTTTATCTGAATCTTTGAGCTAGATTTTAATCTACATACATAAAAGGAAGGGCGAGGGAAGGAGGCGTTTTCTAGTGGAGTTCTAGTTAAAGCCTAAACCGCAACAGGGTAGATTTGTTACCTGTTTCGAAAAGGAAGTGGTCCCAAATTGAAACCTGATTTAGAAAAAACCAGAGGGATTTCTCGTGTGTCACTGTGGCCCTGGAAGTACATTCCCAAGGCCAAAGGGACGCCGCTAAGAAACCCTCGCATTTCGAAAGGTGAGTGCAAACGAAACATGGGACATAAACCAGCCTCTAAACAACATTAGTTGCTACAGATGTCGAAATAGAAAGCAGTCCTTTGAATACCTCGCATTCAGGAGGAATGCACTCTTGTTTACTAGTTGTCTTAATTCTGGATTTCATTTATTTTCAAACGTGCCTCATTCGTTTCCTTTTATTGCGGTTGCTTTCCTGCTTCTCTTGATTTCTTTCTTCCTTTTGACATTTCTGTTTCCTGGAGTATTTCCCCGAAAACAGCCAAATAAAATAAAATAAAGTAAAATAAAATAAAATATTAATTAAAAACACCTCCTCCCTTCGCCTTCCCATAACTCGATTCCTCAGGCTGTTTCTAAAAGCATAGTGGCATTAAGTGATCTTAATGGACGCGTTAATTAAACTGTAATTAATCATACTGTCCGGCCCCAAATTTGAGCAATTACACTAATCAAACAGAAGTTAATAACGGCCCAGGCTGGCGCCCTCGGGCGAGGCACTTCGGTGAGGCAGGCGCTTCCCTCCGCCAGCGAGCAGCTTTCGCCCTTCGCCCCGGCATATGGGCTCAAGCTTTGGGCACGCATTGTGATGAAAATGCGCTCGCCTCCGCCAGAGCTGATGGATCGGGAAGCGCACTTTGTCCTTGGAAGTTGGTTTGGGGGCATCAATCTCTTCCTGGGAACATGTGCTCGCGGGGAAAGGGCTGGCTTGTGAAAGTTGAAAAGCCATCTGAAGCCGTCGCAACAGAGAAGCGAGGACAGTTGGAGAAAAAGCGGCTGCGGGGTGGGCCCTCATAACTGGGAAGCGTTTTGCTCGCTCAAGCACGGGGCCTCGGTTTCTCTTTGATAACTGAGGAGTTTGGGAAGCCCACCTGATTTTTTTTAGTCCAAGCTCCCGCTTTAAGAAGCCCTCCTCGCCACACCACCCGCCCCTGTGGGCCACCTCCTCCCTGTCCGCAAATCCTCCTCCTCCTCCTCCTCCTCCTTGGAGAGACAAAAGGTGAGCTGGAAAATTCATGAGGGCGCTTCGGTAACCCAGCCTGGCTCGCCCTTAGATGCAGCTCCAGTTTCCAGGAGTGGATGGCTCGCCATAATTACAAAGTGGTTCGGTAATTATTCCTCGCCTTTTAATTATTTAAAGCAGACACACGGAATTCTGCATTGTGACCAATAAATGTTGCCACTCTGGACAGTCAGAGTCGCTTCCCACCCCCTTGTGCCCCCCCCAACCGAGCTTTTGCCTTTAATTAGACTTCGTCCTTGCAATGGGAGCAGAGTGCTTTGCTTTGGTGTCCCCCCCCCCCCCGCCAACTCCTGTCCTTCCTCCAAGTCGAGGCTCCTTCCCCCACCCACCCCAAAATAAATGTGTAGTTAAATATTTATTAGCCGTTATTACTGCGCCAGGCCACACGAGTCCTGCTGCAAAACCCATGGCCGCCCCCACACACACACACACCTTGCAAGTTTAAAAGATAGAAACAGGCGGAGAGGGTGGCGGGGGAGTGCAGGCCGCCTCCCCCCTCGCAGAGGCTTTTTATGCATTATTTTAATATGGCTTCCTCGTCTGAAAGACAAAAGTTAATCTTAGCTATTAATTTGATGGGATGTTTACTTGATTTGGAGGGGAAAAAGGCAGGTGTGCGTGTGTTTCCTTCGTTTTTTTTTAAAAAAAATATTTATTTGAATAATTCATTGTCCTGGATATTTTCACGAGATTATTTAGGTTGAATCGCTGTGTAAAAATAAACAAACAAACAAAACCACTGAACAACAAAAGCATAAGCAAAGAAACGTGCGACCTGAAGATTATATGTAATTGTAAATACTTACAAAGCGCAGTATTTAATCCTCGCCGTCCTCCCTCCACGTCCTCCATCCCTCCCTGCCCCTCCCCCGCGTCCTTCGCCCCAGGCTTCTTAACCTCTGTAGAGCGGTTGATATTAGACCCGTCTGTTAGCCCAGAGTGTCAATTGCAAAAGCAACCCCGATAAAGGGAGGGGCGGGGGAAGGGAAGGCGCAGAGGGAGA
Source organism: Intellagama lesueurii (assembly GCA_037013535.1). Lineage (NCBI taxonomy): Eukaryota > Metazoa > Chordata > Lepidosauria > Squamata > Agamidae > Intellagama > Intellagama lesueurii. Next base: position 22,191,841 of record JBAJHW010000011.1, read on the forward strand.
GAAAGTTTGCAACGCCGAGAGAAGTTGCTGTTCCTTCCCGACAGATGATCAGGGAACCCCGAAGTCTTCCGGGGAAACAATTTAAAGCGGTGGTGGCAGATCGTTTACTCCCGTGCTATCCCGGAGCGTTCGCTCTTTCGGAAGAGCACAGAGAGCAGTTAGGAAGGGAACCAGAGTGGGGGCGGACAGAGCGGATAAAGTGCCGTTCATTAAGCATCACCCACGGGCTGCATACGGAACTGAAAGAAAAACGTGGTTCAGAGCAGGGTCGGCAAGGGTGCGGCCGGAGGCTTCCTTTTCACCACTGACGTTGTATGTTGGGTGCGATGTGGGTGGAGAGAGAGGTGCTGATGTCGGGCATATCCGTTTAGGCCCCATAGATCTGTTATAAGCACGAGTCTCTTAAGTAGACATGTCAAGGAAAGGAAAGAGGAGAATGCTACTTATTGAGCCTGTACCCTGCCTCTTCCCCCAAAGCCCGATCATGATGCTAAAGATTAAACCATGTTGCTGAAGGTCTAAATACACTTAATGTTCTACCTTCGCTTAAAGCAAGGAGATGAATAAAGGTCTCACTTCCTTTCAAGTTGCAGGCTGGGACGAATTCAGTTTCGGGAAGGAGATGAAAGGGGGTTCGGATTTCAACAATAGATATAAAGCAGGGTGAAAGCAAAGTGGTAGGGGAAGGAAGAAATTCTGACCAACGTGATCGTTTTACCCACTCCTTATAGACTGTATAGAAACCACACTTATATTCTAGGCATGTCTACTCAGAAGTAAGCTAGTGTGCCATAGCCTTGTTTGGACTGCAAGCTGTCTAGTCTCGGAGGCTGCGAGAAGGTAATGACAGAAAGAGAGACGCGGACCACCAAATGACCGAAGCAAATTCTGAGCAAATTGGCCTCTTCCCCTCCGACTGCGATTCGGCCCTTCCAAACCTTGCCATTTATGCGCTGACCCAGGTGCTGAAAGAACCTCTGGCAACTCGGGGATGGCAAAAGGCAGGTCGACCCTCGCCATCTGCGGCGGTAGATTCAGCACCTGGAACAGCACCCAAACGCAATTGCCATCCTCCGCGGTAGGGGGCGCTGCCCGGAGGGACGGCTCGGCGAAAAGGTTAGACACCAACGTCTAACAGGCAGGGAGGAAGGAATAACTTTGGGTCCCCCGCTATGCCCTTTCAGAAAAGGAACGGATCAGGGGCTTCGGTTGTAAATACAACGAAGAAGCATTCCCGGGACAATTCCTGTTCAACTTCATCTCCAGCCTTTCCCTTCCCCCTCCCTCCTTACGGGGCAATGTAGAGATAAGAAAATCTGGGACAAAATAAAATGCGAGGCACCCACTTTGCTTCTTCAATTAATAAATCGAGAAAATGTCCCATGCTCAGAAGCAAACGGAGGAGCTTATCCTTACGTTTTAATTCCCTGTGCCAAATCACAGCCTGTAATAACTTAATTTACAGTACCGTTTTAGGATTATGAGAGGGAAGGAAAGAGGGGAATAATCATGGAGGGGGGCGAGGAAGGAACAAGAGAACTGAAACGCGGGAGGGCCAACCTAAATCTTTATTTTGATTGCTTGTCACCTCACACGGACCCCGTTCCCGCTTAAATTATTAGATTTATGTGCGGAAAAGCCAGCGAAGAGCGGCGGCAAAAGGAGAGGAAACCTGTTGACTTTCATAACTCAGAATTGGGACCCAGTCCAGGTCTTCCCGATGACCCCTTTCCCTCCTCCTGGTGAGCAGCAGAAGGAGGGCGGGGGGGGGGGGGCAGGAAGGTGCACTCTTCCTTTCGTTTCATTGCTTCTTTTAAACTCCTTGCAATCCCATATCTTTTAACAGTTGAATTAGCGGCAGGTTTTTTTTTTGTCAGTTAATTAGGTTTAATTTACATAATTAGTACAGTATAAAGAGTATTGGGGATAATCAGGAGGTACGTCTCGCTTACTGTGTAAACACGGATTCGGAATTAAAAATCAGATGTAATTAAGGCGTGTGCGCGCACGTGCATATGTGTTGGGTTTAATTGTAACAATTTCTAATTAAAACTCAATGATCACCCAATGCAAAGGGTTGTGGGGTGGGTATACATGGGGGGAATTAAGTTGAAGAGATAGCTGGAATTTTCTAATTTTACTCCTGATTCTGAAGTATGAGCGCTGTGGGAAAGTGCGCAGCGGTTAAAAGGGTTTGTAGCTGGGAAGAACGGGCGGCGATTCCTCTTGTCAGAAGCGAAAGACACTCGCCTTCAACAAGTACAGCTGACCTAAGGAACGTATAGCCACAAGGTGCTGCTCTAAACGGATTTTGCAGAGTTTGAATTAATCTGAACCTTCATTGCTACTAGTCAGACCAATCAGAAGTTCCCTTTAGTGTTTATAGACACAGGTCTATCTCTGACTTCCAGGTTCTGGGAATTGATAGACATTTGCAAGCACATCCCGTTTGTAGACCCGTGGATCCAGGGATCCAGTCCCTCTTGCTATCAGTCAGTAAGCCGGTCTAATCTATTTTACCTGCTTCTCTAATCTATATTTGCCAACAGGAAAAAAGAACTCCACAGCTTTTCTGCTCATTGAAGACTGATCTGGGACATTGGGTTAACTATGTAGAAATCCAGTCGTTATAGAATACTGTACTGGGAACTTGAGAAGTCAACGCTTACGGAAATCCCACTGAGCTGGTTAGGACTATCGATTTAGAACGGGGGCTCCTTGATCACTTGGTTCACATAATAGTCTGAAAGTCTGTTTCAGTCCAACGTTTAAATCTCAACCTGACGGCGCCAGAGTTGCCAGATTCTCTCCGCACCGTTTCCTTTTTTTTGGATTAAGATGCACTTGAGCCCACGCACCCACCCAGTGCGGAGAAGAACTTTCAGGACCGGAGAATGAGCGATGTCGGGCTTAGGTATTTGAAAAGGTGTTTAAAAATCAGTAAAAAAGTAGAGACTGGGGGAGGGGAGGGGAGGGGAGGGGGAGGCCTGTGCCCTTGCTGGTGTGAAGACAGATCCAAGGCGCAGCCCTGAACAAGAAAAGCTCTTTGAGGTTTTGGACAGAATTCTCAAAACTCCCTATTTTAATTGTTTTTAAAGCAGGGGTGAAAGAAAGAATGCCGTTTACGCGGATTAACCGCATTAATTTCTCCGCAGTTCCTCCTGCAAGGCGAGCCGGGGGCACAAAGACGTTGAGGAGGGAAGTTCTTCAAAGTCCTTCCCTAACTAGACAAAACAAAAGGGAACCCGTGGAAATATTAAATACATCTGTGTAGTTCCCTGTTATTAACCCACTGTCTCTGCTCCCCATAGCTTAACATCAGGATGATTAAAACAATAGGATAGTGATTAATGACGTTAATGAATAACGTTGTTATTAACCCTAGTATCAACAGCAGCCTCGGAGAGCGTTCGCTATCCCGTGTCTGAAACCCCCAGGAACCCTCACGGCCGGAGGTCCCGCAGGCGGCGGCGGCGGGGGGGGGGGGGGCGCCTCTCGGGGATCGCCGGCGAAGACCAGGCGTCCTTCTCTCGGGCCAACCCAGAAGGACCGCGGCGTCCTCATTCCCCGAGGCTTCGGGGGCCGAACCCTCAGCTGAGAGGCCGAGCCGGGCCCCGCGCCCGGTCTCTGACTTCGCATCCCGGAGATCCTCCTCAGCGGAGACACCAGAGCGGGCGGGGGGGGGGGGGGGCAGGAGGCCTGGGCGCGCTTCCTCGCAAGGAAGAGGAAAGCCGGGCGGCCCCGGCGGCCCAGGACAAAGGGGGGCCCGCACGCCCGGGGCGGAAAGCGCAGGCTTTACCCGGGGCTCGGCGCCCCCCCCCCCCCCTCGGCCTGGCTTCGCCTCTCCGGCTTCTCGCTTCCCGAGACGGGTCGAAAGGCGCCGGCCGCCTCGCCCCTCTGCCCGCAGCGTCTCCGGGCGAGCCGGCCAGGCGGGCCCCCCCCCCACCCCCCGCCCCCCCTGGAGGGGCTCGCAGGCGGGAGATTGCCCCATAAATCACCGCGGTCTAATTCAGTGGAAGTTTAATAAACGCCTCCTATTGGAAACGAATGTTCCCCATTTAACAGTTGTATCAGCACCATATAAAACCATGACCCCAATAAATTTCATTTTAGCGGCAGATCAATCGCAGCCCCCTCGGCCATCGATCCGCCGCGCCGAGGCCTCCTCGCTCCTCCTCCGCCGGTGCCGCTTGCGGGGGCGGGGGCGAAATAGCCTTTCGATTCGACTCTTTATTAGGAAAAGATTGCTCCAAGAAGGTCTGAAAATTAAACGGTGACATTTTAATTACTGGTCATTGATAAAAGAATCCGGGTAATGGCTCTTTACAGCCTTGGCACACCGGCCCGGGTCTGATGGAGTGATCAACGTGGACGGGGCGGGCAGAGGTCGGAGGGGCCGCCGCGGGAACAAAGGGGCCAGCCGGGGCCAGGAACGGGGGCGGGGGCGGGGGAAGGGAAGGCGCGACCGACGCTGAGTCCCCGGTGGCGGTCCCTGGCTGAGGGTTGAGCAGGATCGGGACCCCTGCCTCTCTTCGGGCGGCGGCGAGGCCTCGGCAGGCCGTCTCCCATTCTTCCGGGGCCCCCCCCCCAGGCCGAAGTTCCCCGCGCCTTCCCCCCACCCCCCACCCCCCCACCCGGTCCTGACCCGGCCCAGCTCTCCAGGCCTCCGCTTTAGGGCCCGGGCCGGGCCGGGCCGGGGGACGGGTCGGAAGGAGTGCGCCTGGACACCCGCCCGCCCCGCGCCCCCCCCCCCGCGTTTGGGGAGGGTTTGAGTAACAGCCAAGCAAATGGAGCCCATCTGTGGCAAGACAGGTTGTCCCCGTCTTTGCTCTGAAGCGCCGACTCAAACGGACCCCTTGGCATTTCGGAGTATATTATGTGTTGCTGCTGCTACTGGCTATTACTGTCTACGAGCAACCACTCTCTTCACACCCTAGGAGTAGGTTGGTGCTTCCTCCCAGGCCCGGAGTGGGTTGCTCTCCCTCCAGACCCACACAGAGAGAGACGCGCCCCCGGGCCCCCAGCGCTCCCCCCCACGCCGAGAACCCTCGGGCAGCGCCTCTGCTCCCTTCGGCCGGCTGGGCTCGGCTCATGGCGCCTCTCGCCGGGAGAGAGAAGCCGGGAAGCGATGGTTGCCGCACGAAATGTACACGCTCAATTGACAAGACTTTATCGATTAGGTTAAAACAGCGCCTTCGTCCACACAGCCAGACCGGAGAAAATGAGGTAAACAATCAATGCTTTAGCTAGCCTTTCTAGCTATCTAGCGCCGGGACGCGCCTACGTTCACACACACCCCCTTTCACAATTTGGGCGTGATGGGTGGCATGGCGTAGAGGTGGCCCTTGGAAGGCGAGATTATTTTGAAGAAGTAGCTGAAAACACAGGAGAGGCGAAAAAAGAGGGCCAAAGAAGCATGAAAGACCTGGGCCGTCAGCATTTCCTGGAATGTCCATGCGAGGGCCTGGATACAAATAGAGGGGGGCAAAACCAGACTCACTGGTCTTGCCTCTTTCTCCCACTGGGTTGTGCAGCATGTAGGATTCAGCTAGTGAGGACTCTCTCCCCCACTGCCACCCCCAAAAACCTTTTAAAACCCTAGACATTTATTTTCCATTAAAAAAACATCTTGGGTTGACCAGCTACTTATAAACCTTGAACCTGTGGCAATGAAAAAGCTGGGGTGAGCGGGGCAGGCTTTTTCTTCAATAGCCAGGAAGGCTCAAGCCATAAATCCCGTCTTTCGCTTGCTCTGGTAGTTTATGTGCCTCCCCTTTGGTGAAGAATAAACTCCCTAGTCAGTACAAATCTTTGGCAATTATACAGTCATAATCCAACTTCTATAAAATGAGACTGGGATTTTGACTATTATATGCTGCAAAAGGAGAAACAAGCCATCCCCAGCCTTACTTACTGCAGAAGCTTCCTGTCACTTCCTCTCAGAGGGGCATATATGACCCAAGTCAGGACTTCACCTGGACCCCAGGCTAGCCAGGGATCAATCCCAGAAGTCAGACAGTAAGATTAATAATCAGATTCCTAACACTTGTATGGTAGTCCAAACTCTCTGTGGTACTTATCCTTTATTGCAGCAGTATTTTGTCTCAGTGAATAAGATGGCAACTTCTGTAATTTATCTAAAATCACTCCCAATTTGATGGCAGGGGAGAAATTTGAGTCCAAAATCATAGAATCATGAAGCTGAAAGAGGCTATAAGGGCATCAAGTCTAACCCTCTGCTCAATGCAGGAATACAAATCAAAGGATATATTCCAGGTGGTTGTCTAAATTTCTCTTGAGCACTCACCACATCTAGAGGTAATTGGTTCCATTGCCATACTGCTCTAACAGTTAGGAAGTATTTGAAAAGTGCTACCATATCTCCCCTCAGTCTTCTTTTCTCAAGGCTAAACATGCCCAGTTCTTTCAGTCTTTCCTCACATGGGTTGATTTCCAGCCCCCAATCATCCTTGTTCCAATTTGTCAGCATCTATCTTGAAGTGTGGTGTTCAGAACTGGACACAGGACTCGACGAGGCCTAACTAGTGCCTGTTGAATTTCACCCTGTTGTTTTCAGCCCAGTGCTCAAGCCTATCTAGATCATTTAGAATTTTGTTTTGTCTTCCGAGGTATTAGCTATTCCACCCAATTTTGTGTCATCTGCAAATTTGATTAGCATCCCCTGCATCCCTTGATCCATATCATTAATAAAAATGTTAAAGAGCACTGCACCCAGGACTGAGCCCCAATTCTTAGCTCCTCCCAGTTTGAGAAGGAGACATTAACCATAATCTTCTGAGTATAATTCTGTATCCAGCCCATACCTAGTTAATTAGAATGTGCACTTTGTCAAAAGCTTTGCTGAAGTCAAGATATAATATGTCTACAGCATTCCCTCTGTCTATCAGGGAGGTTACCTGATTTTAAAAAATGAGATCAGATTAATCTGGCAGGATTTGTTCTTGACAAATCTGTGTTGGCTTCTAGTTATTATTGCATTGTTCTCAAGTATCTGGAAGCTGAGTCATGGCAACTGGACTTCTTTCTTCTAAGGTTGAAACGTTTCACTAATCATCCAAATAGCTTCTTCAGTCTGAGGAGAGTTGGTAGGTTCAGACGAAGGGAAGTTAAATCAGTGTGGAGGATATATATCAGGGGTCTCCTATCAACTCTCCTTAGACTGAAGAAGCTACTTGGATGAGTAGCGAAACATTTCAGGCTAATAAGAAATAAGTCCAGTTGCCATGACTCAACTTCCAGATAACCTCACCTGGATGACAGAGAATCTTCACAAATGTTTTCAAGGTACTTGCAGAGTGACCAGTTTATAAACTGCTCCAGAATTTTCCCTGGGATTGATGTCAATCTGGCTGGTCTGTAGTTCCCAGGTTCCTCTTTTTTGCCCTTTTTGAAGATAAGGACAACATTAGCCTTCCTCCAATCATCTGGCACCTCACCCATTTCCCTGATTTCAAGAAAATCATGGACAGTGGTTCTGAGAGTTCTTCAGCCAGTTCCTTCAGTACTCTTGGAGCAAGTTCATCCGGCCCTGGAGATTTGAACTAATTCAAGGTGATAAGGTATTCCTTGATTGGATGTTGTATGTTTTTCGGGCTGTTTGGCCATGTCCTAGTTTTTATTCCTTGACTATTTGTTTATCAATCTCCAACTGCAATCCTGTCCCCTCCACTTGCATTTCACCGTTGTCTGGAGGGTCATAGTCTGCCCTTTGGGAAAAGACTAAGCTAAAATAGGAATTGAACAGTTCTGTCTTTTCTTTGTTGTCTGCTATCATTTTTCCATCTCCATTGAGCAGCTGAGCCACTATTTATTTTCTTTGTCTTTTGCTTTGCACATACCTGAAGAATGCTTTTTTTGTTGCTTTTACTGTCTCTGTCTAAACTCAGCTTGTTCTCAGGTTTTGCCCTCCAAATGCCATCCCTGCAATTCCTTGCTAATGGTCTGTACTCGTCCTTGGTGGCCTGGCCTCCTTTCCACTTCCTATATGTGTCCTTTATTTGTTTTAGGTCCTCTCTGAGCTTTCTGTGAAGCCACACTGGCCTTTTTTCCTGTCTCCCACCTTTTTTTCTTTTTGGAATTGTTTGTAGTTGTGCATTTAGAAGTTCCTTTTTTAGAAACTATGACCTTCTTGGACTCCTTTTCTTGTTAGGATCTCTTGCCATGGGATCTTATGTATCCTTGTTCTGAGTTGATTAAAATAGGCTTTTTAAAAATCCAGCATATATGTGTGTGGCTACACTCTGATTTGGTTTCCTTTGAAATCAAGAACTCCAGTAGAACATGGTCACTCTTACCCAGAGCTCCCCTTACTGCCACTTCCTCCACCAAGTCACCTCTATTGATTATAATCAAATCAAGGATAACTAGTTCTCTAGTTTCTTTCTCCACTTTTTGTAGGAGAAAATTATCAGCCACACAAGCCAGAAATTTATTGGAAGGGCCACACTTGGCAGAATTTGCCTCCCAACAGATAACAGGGTAAATGAAATCTCCCATCATTACTGCACCGTGTCTCTTTGAAATCCTTGCAATTTGTTTTTCAAAAGTTTCATCCACATTCTCTCCTTGATTGGGCGGTTGGTAGAAGACTCCAAGTACCATGTTCCTTTTGTTTTTCACCCCAACTACATTGATCCAAATGCTCTCAATGGGACAGCCAATCTCCTCCTGCTGCATTTCTGTGCAGGATGTGTATTTTTGATATATACTGCAACTTCACCTTCCTTTCTATTCTTTCTGTTCTTTTTGAACAATTTATATCCTTCAATTGCTGCATTCCAGTCATGGCAGTCATCCCACCAAGTTTCAGTTATTCCTGTCAAGTCATACTGTGTTTCCCCAAAAATAAGACAGGGTATTATATTGATTTTTGCTCCAAGAAACGCATTAGGGCTTATTTTCAGGGGATTTTTTATTTTGCTCACATACAACAATCTACATCTATTCAAATACAGTAATGTCATCTTCTCCTGGTTGCTGCACAATGCTGTACAATGGTGGAGGGCAGGGTTTCACTTAACTTATTTTTGGGATAGGGCTTATATTACGAGCATCCTGAGAAATCATAAGGTAAAGGTAAAGGTTCCCCTTGACATTTAGTCCAGTCATGTCCGACTCTAGGGCGTGGTGCTCATCCCCGTTTCCAAGCCATAGAGCCAGCGTTTTGTTCGAACTGCTAGGTTGGCAGGAGCTGGGACAAGCGACGGGAGCTCACTCCATCGCGTGGATTTGATCTTACGACTGCTGGTCTTCTGACCCTGCAGCACAGAGGCTTCTGCGGTTTAACCCACAGTGCCACCACGTCCCTAATTGGAAATCATACTAGGGCTTATTTTCAGGTTAGGTCTTATTTTTGGGGAAACAGGCTATTTACTCTCCTTAATTAAGATTTCCAGTTCTTCTTGTTTGTTTTCCATCCCCTGAACATTTTTATGGATATTCTTATTAATGAAATTTCTGTTTCATCTTAGCCACTTAGGTCTCCCAGAAACAAGAGTGAAAATGTGAACAACAATATGATAAAAGAAGAACTGGTAGTAATAGGAATAAAATTTTTGTTTATTACTATTCTTGATGGCTGGAATCATATTATATTCATTTTGCCAGTAGGCTAGCTTTCAGCAGCATATTGCTGAATGTTAAGTCAAAGAACATGTTTCCTGTCACACCCAATCACATCACTGGTGCGAATTAGGAAATGTTTACACTTACTTTCTCAACATGGCAAATTGCTGCTGGTATGGCTAATAGGTCATAATATAAGAAGCTGATGATCAGAGCCACAATCAGCTCCAGGTCTTGTTTTTGCTGATTGGCTGCAGAGAATATAATCAGATTGATTATATTCTCTGCAGCCAAAGATGGAGAAGCTCTATACAGTCAGCAAAAACAAGACCTGGAGCTGATTGTGGCTCTGATCATCAGCTTCTTATAGCAAAATTCAAGCTTAAACTGAAGAAAGTAGGAAAAACCACTGGGCTAGTCAGGTATAATCTAAACCAAATCCCTTATGAATACACAGTGGAAGTGAAGAACAGATTTAAGGAACTAGATTTGGTGGACAGAGTGCCTGAAGAACTATGGATAGAGGCCCGTAACATTGTACAGGAGGCAGCAACAAAAACCATCCCAAAGAAAAGGAAATGCAAGAAAGCAAAGTGGCTGTCCAACGAGGCCTTACAAATAGCAGAGAAGAGAAGGGAAACAAAATGCAAGGGAGATAGGGAAAGGTACAGAAAATGGAATGCAGACTTCCAAAGAATAGCAAGGAGAGACAAGAGGGCCTTCTTAAATGAACAGTGCAAAGAAATAGAGGAAAAGAATAGAAAGGGAAAAACCAGAGATCTGTTCAAGAAAATTAGAGATATTAAAGGAACATTTTGTGCAAAGATGGACATGATAAAGGACAAAAATGGTAGGGACCTCACAGAAGCAGAAGACAACAAGAAGAGGTGGCAAGAATACACAGAGGAATTATACCAGAAAGATTTGGATGTCCCGGACAACCCAGATAGTGTGGTTGCTGACCTTGAGCCAGACATCCTGGAGAGTGAAGTCAAGTGGGCCTTAGAAAGCATGGCTAACAACAAGGCCAGTGGAGGTGATGGCATTCCAATTGAACTATTTAAAATCTTAAAAGATGACGCTGTTAAGGTGCTACACTCAATATGCCAGCAAGTTTGGAAAACTCAGCAGTGGCCAGAGGATTGGAAAAGATCAGTCTACATCCCAATCCCAAAGAAGGGCAGTGCCAAAGAATGCTCCAACTACCGTACAATTGCACTCATTTCACACACTAGCAAGGTTACGCTCAAAATCCTACAAGGTAGGCTTCAGCAGTATGTGGACCGAGAACTCCCAGAAGTACAAGCTGGATTTCGAAGGGGCAGAGGCACTAGAGACCAAATTGCTAGCATGCGCTGGATTATGGAGAAAGCCAGAGAGTTCCAGAAAAACCTCTACTTCTGCTTCATTGACTACGCAAAAGCCTTTGACTGTGTGGACCACAACAAACTATGGCAAGTCCTTAAAGAAATGGGAGTGCCTGACCACCTTATCCATCTCCTGAGAAATCTATATGTGGGACAGGAAGCAACAGTTAGAACTGGATATGGAACAACTGATTGGTTCAAAATTGGGAAAGGAGTACGACAAGGCTGTATATTGTCTCCCTGCTTATTTAACTTATATGCAGAATACATCATGCGAAAGGCTGGACTGGAGGAATCCCAAAACGGAATTAAGATTGCCGGAAGAAATATCAACAACCTCAGATATGCAGATGATACCACTCTGATGGCAGAAAGTGAGGAGGAATTAAAGAACCTCGCAATGAGGGTGAAAGAGGAGAGTGCAAAAAATGGTCTGAAGCTCAACATAAAAAAAACTAAGATCATGGCCACTGGTCCCATCACCTCCTGGCAAATACAAGGGGAAGATATGGAGGCAGTGACAGATTTTACTTTCTTGGGCTCCATGATCACTGCAGATGGTGATAGCAGCCCCGAAATTAAAAGACGCCTGCTTCTTGGGAGGAAAGCGATGACAAACCTCAACAACATCTTAAAAAGCAGAGACATCACCTTGCCGACAAAGGTCCGCATAGTCAAAGCTATGGTTTTTCCAGTAGCGATGTATGGAAGTGAGAGCTGGACCATAAAGAAGGCTGACCGCCGAAGAATTGATGCTTTTGAATTGTGGTGCTGGAGGAGGCTCTTGAGAGTCCCCAGGACTGCAAAGAGAACAAACCTATCCATTTTGAAAGAAATCAACCCTGAGTGCTCACTGGAAGGACAGATGCTGAAGCTGAGGCTCCAATACTTTGGCCATCTCATGAGAAGAGAAGAGACCCTGGAAAAGACCCTGATGTTGGGAAAGTGTGAAGGCAAGAGGAGAAGGGGACGACAGAGGACAAGATGGTTGGACAGTGTCATCGAAGCTACCAACATGAATTTGACCAAACTCTGGGAGGCAGTGGAAGACAGGAGGGCCTGGCGTGCTCTGGTCCATGGGGTCACGAACAGTCGGACATGACTTAACGACTAAACAACAACAATGGCTAATAGGATTCTGGCTGCTCTATCATCAGTTTAAAACAAAGTCAAGGAGAATGATAAGCTGTTTTATTGTTGTGGTATCTGTTTTAATAAATTTTTAAAAATTATCAAACATTTACACCACTCCCTACCACTTGCAACAACAGCTGGGAACCGCAGCTTCTAGATCAGAGATCATGACTTTGACCATGACACCTTTTTGAAATATTTAGACCAGTATCAGAGTATCACGTATTTAGACCAGTACCAGCTGGCATAGACCTATTGAATCTACTGAATGGCAACTCCATACTTAAGTAAATCCCATTGAAACATAGCTCAGACAGGCAGTAAGTTATTGACTTTAGAGACGTCTCCTACCAGACGTGCAAAAGATCTGTATTGCCTGCCAGGTCATTTTCCAGCCCAATTCAAAGTGCTGGTTTTTAGTCATTAAAGCCTTAAACAGTAGGGGACCTGGTTATCCAAAGGAGCATCTCGTCCCATATTTACTGAAACAGATTTTTAAAGTTTTGCTCCCCCTTACATGATAGGGCAAGACTTTTGAATGGTTGCAAGAGATCCTCAGCTGGTACCTATCCTGTGCTGAAGGCTTGTTGTTCCCTCACACATTTTAATAACTCTCATACTACTTTTACATGTTTGCATCCTTTTTGCAGGTTTTTAATTTGCTGATTTTTAAATTTCATATCCTGAAATATTTTGGTCTCTACTGCTGGTTTCATCGTTGTTTTATATCCTGCTTCTTCAGTCATTGTTTTATTGCATTACGATTGTACTTTAAAGTGTTTTATATTTTAGTAGATTATACACTGCCAGGAGAACTCTGGTTACTGGCCACTTCAAAAAGGCAATCCTTCCATCCATCCATCAATTAATCAATGTATATTTATCTAAAATTCACCTGCTGTTCAAAGAGCGTTGGAGTAGGGTCAGTGCTACCGAAGAATTGTTAGTTTTCAAGAGAGACATTCCATTGGGTGATGACTCTTTCTGAGACATTTTCATAAGAAGGTAATTTACAGACATGGCCTACAGGATGAGTGATGCCAGAGGAAACAATTAAGAATGAGGAAGCCAAACTGGAAAGCACCCAAGGACCATCTAAGCATCTATCCTAACCCTAACCAAAATGCACCCACTGACTTCCCAAAATAAATCTACACAACCCATTAAGAATTAAATGTTAGTGTCAGTCTAGGCCAGATCTCTTCACAAGTATTCCCAGTGTGGTGTAGTGGGCAGAGTGACAAACTAGGACTCTGGAGAACAGGTTTTGAATCCCCACTTGGCCATGGAAACTCCTGGTAAAACCACTCCTTAAATATCTCACTTACCTTGAAAGCCTTATTAGGGTCACTGTAAGTCGGTTCTGACTTGACAGCACAGAACACACACAGGCCAGGTCTGCATAATTAGCCTTGCATTTCTGACATTACAAAAGAGCTTGAAAATAAGTTACATTTTAAATGTAAATGAAAATCATATTGCAGAAAACCACACACATAAGGGCAAGTGCACAAGCAGTTCCTGCCTCCCTTGTGGTCATCATGTGGCCAAAAGGCAATGAGTGTGCCATCAATTGCAATACCAGGGAAGAATCAAACATGCACCACAAAATATCTGCTTGCATACTTGCCCTTATGTGATTGTGTAATTCAATCAGATTCTGGTCTAGACGTTTCACTGCATGAAATTTAATTCTTCAAAAAAACATTAGGTTTGAGAATGTGGGATATTGCGCTTCTGTATCCATGATTCAAAATGCCAGGAAATGGCCCCATACTGCTGCACAATATCACGCTCACATTGCCAGCAGGAAAAAGGATGCCATGCTTTATATAGAAAAAAGGGCAGCCTGAATGTTGGCAACATCAACGGCAGCAGTCAAGATGGTCTACAGAACATCCTCTTGTGCTCAATACCATTCACAAAGTGATACCATTTGAGGGAAAATCCCAGAAGCTGACTCCTTTTTCCATCAGTTAACCAATTCTTGCCCAAACACAAAGCAATTGTCAGGGCTGTTTTTCAACAAATATGAATGGCAGTGAGCACAATATGACTTGATGGCACATAACATCTTTGGAGGTTTTTTTCTTAATTACCAGACAATTTTATAGTGACAAAATGGATGGAATGGTTGAAATATAACAGAATATAGACACCAAAGCTCTGCTAAGAAAACATCCAGCCACAAAGCCAAAAACGGTAATTTCTCAGGTTAAATGAGTGAGCTTCCGAATATTTATTCTCTATTCTTTTAAAAATATCTTTACAACCAAACACAGAATCTCTTTCCCAGCACCAATGCCTGTTTGGCCAGGACTCTCCTCCTGAGAATCAACTAATTGGGTTCTGACCAAAGGGTCAAAAGTTTAATTGCCCCAGACTTGGAGCTGATTTCCTCTTTGAAAGCTGGTGTCAGGATCCTGGTCTCAGAAATCCTGAGAGAATGATTACTGAAAGCACTCAGGGCTGAGACAAACACAACTGTTTTGTGCTTTTGTAAAGCAGAAATACTCTGAATACTATACCCAACAAATTTTATTTATTTTGTTTGTTTAAAATATTTTATTTTATTTTATTTTATTTATTAAACAAACATCCAACCTAAACAACATAAACCTAACACCACAATAAAATACAATTACATAATACACCAGTGCCACCCTCACCCTCAGGGCTAGCATTAATAATATTTTTAAAATTCATTCAATCCATTTTCTCTCCAAAACTTCATTGTTTCTTCCCTCGGTGTATACCCCTTCCCTCTCCGAAATACATATTCCAAGAATACACTCCATATTTTCTTAAAATCATTATTTTTTGATAGGCCTCTTCTTATTTTCATGTCACATGTCAATTTATCATTAATTGCCATATCCCATAGTTCTCTATACCATTCCTCTAAATTGAGTTATCATTTTTCCAGTTTCTTGCAAAAATTAACCTTGCTGCAGTAATCATTATTACTATTAAATCCTTATTTTCTTTCAACAATTGATCCTTCTTAACCAAATTCAATAAAGCCATTGACGGGGACATTTGAATATTTAATCCAGTTATTTCCCTTATTTCTTTAAAAAATTTGCTCCCATTCTTGCTTTCTTAATTCACATGACCACCACATATGTATATACGTCCCCTTCTCTTTTTTACACCTCCAACATAGTGATGATCATCATTATCATCACTATGTTTAAAATATTTTAACCCTACCTTTTTCCTTAGAAAGGACCCAAGGCAGCTTACATCATTAAAAGACAATATTCAAAGCAAAAAACAATGAAAGGTGGCTTACATAAATATTTAAAGCTAAAAACAATAAGTGTACAAATAGTAAAAAGGGTTAAGCAAATACCACTCTGATATGGTAAACAAAAGCAATACTAAAAACATATTAAAAGCAGTAAGGCACAACAATCCATTTAAAAATCCCACTCAGGCAATCCGTCATTGTGGGAAAGGTTGCTGAGAGAAAGGTCTTTGCCTGCTTGCAGAAGGACAGCAAAGACGGGGCCTGCCTGGCCTCCTGTGGGAGGGAGTTCCAAGGTCTGGGAGCAGCAACAGAGAAGGCCCTCCCTCGTGTCCCCATCAAATGCACCTGTGAAAGTGGTGGGACCAAAAGAAAGGCCTATTCTGATTATCTTAACGCTCAAGAAAGGGAGATGCAATCCTTGAATCAGCACTTTGAATTCTGATGGGAATGGATCAGCAGCCAGTGGAGGGGGGGGGTTATGTGATCCCCAGTCAGCAATCTGGCTGCTGTATTTTGGACCCACTGAAGTTGCCTGATAATTGTATGCTAACTCCGTGGAAATACATGGCAAAACGTCCCTTTTTGGAAGACTGTCACTCCATTACTTTATTTAAAACAAACCGGTTTCTTCTTCTTCTTCTTTTTGACTCTTCAAAGAAAACCTGTCTTTTGATGGCTTCTGTGACTTTTCATTGCCATCCAAACATCTCCCTTCCTAGGCCATGAAGCTGCAGCAATATATCTACTTTGGAATGGTCTTGGGGATAAACCTTTTCTACATAGGCTCAGTTTAAAAGAAAGTCACTGTTCACCTGTTTAAAAGACCTTTTTAGAGGATCAGTGTTTCAGCCCCTGTAGCTTGGATCCCTTCCAAATTAAAAAAAAAAGTGGGTGAGGCCAATCACACTCTTTCAAGATACATAAGATGGATGTTTTCAATTTATTTGATCTGTTTTAAATCTGGGGATATTTAAGGTTGCTTGTTTTTGCACAGGGTGGGGGGGGGGGTGGGGACAATTTGCTTTTAAAAAAAATTTAACTCAAAACTTCCCCAGATTTGGCACAGAGCAAGAACACACTGTCTGCTACATCTGTGCCAATATTGTCAAGGATAATTTCCCTGCTGAAACAGAACCAGGGCTGTGGTAATCAGCCACCACGTTAAACAGGTGGGCAAAGTGCTGATTGACACGAGGTGTGTATTGGAACATAAAGTAATGTCTGGGTGATGTGATGTCTTTACCGATTGGCCATATGTAAATGTACATAGATATTGTAAGGAATTAGAAGGAAACTGGGACATGCAGTCATACAAAGATGGAGTCTGTTAGGTTTATTGTGCAGTTGGATTTAAACTACTGAAATGTTCTCATGGGATTGTTGTCCTAAGCTTGTTCTGCCTGGCACTGAGATAAGGAGCAAGGTTGAGAAGATCAAGGGAAGACGAAACACCACATACCACTTAATTGGGACGAGATAAACCACCTGCAACATCTCATGTGAAATGTGGATGGTGAACTGTGTTACGCCCACTTGATCCTAATTGGTTGACAGCTTGGAAGTGTGAGAAGGAGGGAGATCTAGAGACATGTAGAAAGATGGTTGTTCATGTATGTGACAGATTGATGGTGATGATGGTGATGTTGTGGAATGTGAGAAGAGAGAGGTTTGTCTTTTTGAAAGAGAAGGGGGGGGGAGAGATCGCCCAGCTTCTCTAGATGCTAAGATGTAGCGTACTAGCCAAAATGATTACTTAAGCATAGATTAGCTTTTTATTATTTTATCTAAGAATAGTAAGCTTATTTTAATCATAGTAATTGATTGGATATGACATGCTTTATGATTTTTAATGCTACAACTGTATTCTAATGAAACTACTTTATTTTCTTAATAAAAACAAATATAAATTATTCAACAGAGGACTGGTCTCTTGAACAGCAGGACTGCACCTAAATCCAGTGGAGATTGGAAAGGTCACTCATTGCTACTAAATAGAGAGGTCCTACCTAGCCAGTCTGTTGTGCTGTCTAAGGAAGCATACAGTCAATGGTTGATTGCCTTGTAAGCAGGCAAGAGGCTCTATTTCAGGTCAAGCTTTGTCCATAGGGCAGAGGCTATGCACTTCTGGATTAAAGGACCTACCTCAGGTACTAAAAGTGGTAGTCTTGCGCCTACAGTGACTCCTCGCCCGAGATCACATTCTCTTTAGGGAGAAGTGATTCTGACAGATATAAATGTGTGGGACATGTGGAGAAGATGTGGATCTCTTTCTGATGAGTGCTATGGTGTTATGCTGTCACATTGGACTGTGAGAACTTCTGTACATACTTGTAAGTATATGTGGTGTTGCGAAGTAGCTGTCTGTGTGACTGTTATTCTACTGGACTGCCTGGTCTGATTTTAACACTACTAAAATACTGCAATTCCACCAACAAATATTAATGCTGATCCAACGTCCAGTTGCATAGCTATAATTTTTTGTTTGGGTTGACCCCATTTTAAAAATTGCCTTGTAAAATGTTGATTTGCTCTGCCAGCACCCTCCTGTTACGTATCTCTATGACCAGGTAAGAATATAGATACTATACAAAATGACACCAGTTCATTAACACAGGAATGGGACTAACAAGTTGATGAATTAGCAGGTCCTGGACGAGGTGATATGATATGTTGGTCAGGTAGGGTTGACTGTCATGAGAATGTTAAGAATTGCTTCTGGGTCAGACGCCAGTGTGTGACTTCATGAAATGTTGCTGGCTGGAGACCAGTGAAAGTTGACTGTTGTTTGTAGTCCATTAGGAATCCATAGTAAATTAGTCACAATGTGAACTGTTCCTGTTCATTATGTCACCACTTAGTTTGGACATGTAACAGTCATACTTCTTTTGTAGATTAAAAGAGGTAATTTTCCTAGCATAGCTTTTTTTCTGTAATGAAAATGTCTTTGAGGTATATCTGTGAACTGGGATTCTTTTCCAGGTGCCATGGGAAAATTGTTCCTGATGAAAGGGACTACAGGCTCTTGCTTTTTCATCCTCTGCTTAACTTTCAGCAGCCTCCAGAATATAGGGAGCCCTAGTCCATAAAATGACACTAGGTTTCCTTACATTATGTCTTCAGCCTTCCTTTAAAGAAGCTGGCTAAGTCTGTAAGAACTGTATGAATCGTGGAATGGGTAATGTATTAATCTGGAAGTTTGAGCAAGGCCTCAATGTATACTCTGGTGGCCCAGATACAGAGGAGGAGTGTGCTTTAAGAATAGGGCTTTTGCGTTTTAACAAAAAACAAAAAAGAGAAAATACAAAAGAGGCTCTTTTTCTTTTAATGTTCTTTTATTGATGTGCAACAGAAAGCATCTCAAACATGATCAATTCTTTTTAATGCATCTCGAGAACAAGAAAGTTTTGTGTTCTTCCATGTTTCCCTCTTTCATGGAACCTTTCTTTCATACTTTTTCTGTCAAATCACCTAGGAAATTTTTAATCCAATAGCATTTCAAAGAAAACAGCAACAATTCAGAGGAGAGCAGAAATTTTGATCCTGTAAAAGAGACTGCATTGGTTGGAACCTAGCAGGAACTCTTTTTCTTTGTTTCTCTCAGTCCTTGAAGGTATGTGAGGTTCTGTGCCTCTGTATTCTTTGATCTTTTCTTTTCCCCTCAATTTTGTGAGGGTATTTCCCCTCCACTTCTATGGATTATTTTTGCTGTACCGGATTCAAAGAATAGTCAGTCAGTCAGTCAGTCAGTCAGTCTGTCTGTCTGTCTGTCTGTCTGTCTATCTATCTATCTATCTATCTATCTATCACATTTCTAGAGAGCTCATCTAGAGGATAATATACAGCATAATATAAAGACTAAAATTAAAGTTGGTCAAATGGCTGCAGATGTAAAAACTTAGAAATGGAGCATTTAACAGTGACAATTAAAAAAGAAACCTCTTGTTTTGAGCAGAGGTCTAGTCATGAACAGAATGGATCGGGCAATACCTAATATTGTAGGAGACCTTAGGACATATCAATATACATATCAGGCAAAACCCAATGGAAAAATAAATAAATAAAGACAAAAACCCTTGGCACTTTAAAGACTTAACAGTTATATTTCAATGTGAGCTTTCGTGGACAAGTACACTTCTTTAGACATATGGAGTGAAATACAAATATTGACTATCAGGAAATACCTCCTAACTGTTAGAGCAGTAAGACAGTGGAACCAATGACCTCGGGAGGTGGTGAATGCTCCAGCACTGAAGGCATTCAAGAGAAACTTCGACAACCACCTGGCAAATATCCTTTGATTTGTATTCCTGCATCAAGCAGGGGGTTGGACTTGATGCCCTTATAGGTCCCTTCCAACTTCACTGTTCTTTGATCTCTGGAGTTTCTGAAGAAGCAGACTTGTCTATGAAAGCTCACATTAAAATATAACAGTCTTTGAGGTGCTATGGGTTTTGGTTTTTATTTTATATATACAGTATATAAAAATAAAAAAGACCAAAACCCAAAGGAATATATATATATATATTCCATTTTCTATCTGTTTTTATCACATATATATTGATTGATTTACAAGAGGTAGTGGTGTTAGTCATATATATATATATATATATATATATATATATATATATAAACTAAGCATATCTGATATGCTTGCACAGACTAACACCACTACCTCTTGTAAATCAATATATATGTGATAAGAACAGATAGAAAATGGAACTTCATTTGCCCAGATTAAATAAAAATTCATAAGCCACTTTGATTAGCTGAAATCTATTGATAGCTAAAAAAAAATACAATTTCAGGTTTTGGACAGTGGACAGTAAACCTGATTCACAGCCTGATACATGTCCTATTTTTGAATATATGCAAGATCAAATTACACGCACTCAAAAAGCAATGCCATGCAAGTCTATTTAATTTCTTTTTTAAAAAATCCATAACAATTAGTTGGGGAATAATCCTATGGTATCTGAGAGCAAGGAGAAAGGTCTGATCCTGCTCCCACATAAATGGGGCCTTAATGACAAACTGAAAAAGGAAGATGGGTAATATCTCCATACCATATTAACAGGCCCTGTGGTGCAGTGGTTAAACTGAAGTACTGCAGTTAAGCCTCTGCTCATGTCCTGAGCTTGATCCTGATGGGTTCAGGTAGCCAACTCAAGGTTGACTCAGCCTTCCATCCTTCCGAGGTCGGTAAAATAATGAGTGGCCAGCTGGGGGTCAAAGTGTTCCTTGCATAATTATGATGTAAACCATCCAATGAGTGTTCTAGCACTATGATGAGGTATATAAGTCAAAACAACAACAATAAGAATAACACATGAGCCTGAGAGGCAATGAAAGGTAACAAAGGGATCTGAGCTTTGATCTAACTGCTACTGATCATTATGTTATACTTTTGCAGACACTATACCAGTGCAGACTGTTTCAGGTTACTGAACATTTGACAAAGGTTTCCTGTATCAATCTTATTATGTGTTACACTATAAGTTCATGTATATACAGAAGTTTTTATGCGTATTCAAATCACTTCCAATTTATGGTGACCATACAAATGAGTAATTCCCAAAAGGTTCTATCATGTACAGTCTCATGTCCCAATAAGAATAAATGATTGTTTTGTGTTAGTCCTTTTGTAATCCAAGGTGGTTTAATTTATGAGGAAATAAGAACTTTTTTTTAAAAAGTATGTGAAAAATGATGTTATGGCACAGCACAATTTCAGTGAATGGCTACTGCAGGAGCTGTCAAAGGCATATTCACCCAGACACATATCCAGAAGAATTATGGCATGTTTCCACATTGTACTGTGTGAAAACAAACAGAAAATTATTCTGCACACTAGCGGCACATGATATAAAGTTACTTTATCCCAGCTTCTGAAATACATGGAGAACTTTTGGTCAAACATGTTCCCTCCCCGCCCCCCAAGAATGTACAGAGAACTATGGCAGTACTTAAATCTCTCACCTCCTGGCTGGACAGACTGATTCTGTATCATGTGTTCTAATTTAATCTGGGAAATGCAAAATCATTTAGTAGTTTCTTCTTGCACTTTGGTCGGCTTAAATAGTTGGGTCTCTCCAATTTTTTTTGTAGAAGTCTTCAGATCTCATGTGTTTTTTTTCCCTGTCATTTAAGCATACTACCTTAAAATTCTCTTCAGTATGAAGGTTTGATTCACAAATAGCTAGCTACTATTCCTGGAGATTCAGAGAAGAGAATTTCAATGGAAGGGAACAGAGTGAATCAATACTGTTCACAGCAATCCTCTTCTGTGGGAAAGGCTCAGAGAATGGCCCACAGGCACACCTTCGTCTTTTTTCATTACTGCATTTATATCCTCCTGTTCCTCGAATGAGCTGAAGGTGTTACTGTATACATGGTTTTCTTCACTTACCATCTTCCCTACAACCATGTAAGGTAGGTTAAGTTGGGAGTGTGTGATGTTGGCCTATCATTATCCAATGAGTTTCATGGTTCCGTGTGGACCAGAACTCAGGTCTCATGGGTGCCGGTGCAACAACCTGACCCATAAACCAACCACACTGGTTCTGCACAGGAAGCAGCTGGGTGTCATTATACCTGAATAAAGATCAGGAAAGTCTAAGGAAAGTGCTCTTCATTCTTTGGAGGAAGAGGCTGGGGTAATACAAGCTGCAGCTGACTGGATGGCTCAGTAAGTTAGGAATCTGGCTGCAGGACCAGAGGTTGGGAGTTGGATTCCCTACTGTGCCCTTTAGGGGAAGAAACAGCTTATGTGACCGTGAGCAAGCTGCATGTCCCAGGATGCCCCCAAAGAAGGGAATGGAGGGAACCTGAGTACTCTCTACCTGGAAAACCCTGAAAAGAATGGATGGCACACAGTTATTATTGTTATTAATACAAGTTGCAGGTTTACTGTCAACCTCTGCTGGTGGCTCCATTAGCACGTGTTTCAGAAAGGAAAAACTGAGGGCCAATTCATATTACTAAATTTAAGTAAACCACCCTGAGTTAAAGAGGAGCTGAGTAGATGTTATGGCAGATGTGAGCACCGACAGTCCTCTGGATCTTTTTTGCCTACAAACCCTAGCCAGTATGGCCAAATGAGGGGACTGTGCGGGCTGCAGCTCAAAATCATCTGGAGGGCGACAGCTGCCCATGCATGATCTATGTGATGCTCATCAAACATTGTGTGATATAAAACGTCCTGTGTGTGTGCCTGCAAAGAAATCTGAATCCAAGTTGTTTTAACAGTGTCACCATCATTTCTTTAAAAATGCTAATTGACACTTTTAGAACACTCACTCTTCACGTAAAGCATACTTAGACCATCTTTTTGGACCCTTTCTTGATCTTTGATGAATGCTGACAGAGTCCAGGACTTAAAAAAACTGTACAGTCTAATTAGACTTAAGGGTACAGCTCTCTTAGCAAAAAAATATTTACTTAGAAACAAAAGCAAGACGTGAGTTCTTTTTACATCAAGTTTTCAAATAAATTTAATGGAAATATCTTTTTTACAGGAGAAATATATGCAAAGCATCACAAAATAGATATATGAAAGCTGCCAGAGCTGGGTTGGCTCACAAGAAAGAGATTTGTCTCACTTTTAGAAAAAGCACCTGCAGCTACTGCTCACACTGAGTCATTCGTTGTACTCTTATCTGCCAGGGGTTGTGACACTGGAGCAATTAAGACAAACTTTAGTCTATAAGTTCATGCCTGCAATCTCTATCCTTCACCTGAAGATTGATGATCCTTCCTAGGAAGGAAACAAAGTATTTTCCAGACTAGCTCTGAAGTAATGCTTAGGGTTTGTAATTGTTCAGCAGATTTTCTTTACTACGAGAGGCCTGTATCTCCAGTCTTTTATGATCCTCTTTATATTTTTAGTGCCATACTACCTCAAATGGTCACCACAGTGTAAATACTTCTGTTTTGTTTGCTATCTAACATTCTCCCTTTGTCAGCAGACGTCTGAAGAATCTTCTGAGGAATAATGAACTGAGCAAAAGGACCTATAAGACATTTAAAATACATTTTATTACATACACCGACCAAGTGAAACAGCCTCAAACATACAAGAAAATCTGGAACATTAGGAGAGTTTACTGTTCTTCTATCTTCAAAATGGTTGTTAGGTTGGAAGTCTAGAATTCGAAAAATGGAAATTAGAAGACAAAAAAGTTAAGAAATAATGTTGTGCAAGTGTCCATGTATACTTGGTCAGTGCCTTAGGGCCAGGTAAGGAGTTGCTTCTTCAATCAAGGGCTGCATTCCTTTTAGACTTGCCTGCTAACAGTCCATGAGGCCTTTTCTCTCTCTCTCTTTGTGTCCTGCCCCCTTTCCCCTCATCCTTCTCCTTCTTGCTAGGGGAGGACAGACTGCTCTTGCCCACAGTCTGAACCGTTCACTCACAGAGGGCAGGGAATCAATGGCTCCTCCATGCAAATGGAACAAATATACTCATTCAGCTATGGGCCTTAGGCTTGGTTTGCCAGAGAAACTCCTCTATGTTGATGCTGGTCAAAAATAAACAGAAAAACTGAAGCAGCCTCCATTATGTTAAAAAGGGCACTGAAATTCTTTGAATACTTGATTCATTTTCTCCAACTACTTTTATTATGGGCACACTCATCATAATGAGCATAAAGTCACACATGTGCTAATATCATGTGACTGATGCTTGTTACACTTTTTATTCTTCCAGGGATCCTGGAAGAATAAAAACTTCCTCTGGCTAGTCAATGCCCACTTCACTGTGGTATTTAAAAATTAAAAACCAAAACAGATATATTATTGACTCCAGAAGACTGTTAAAATGCATGCTCATCGTACCCATGTATGTTTTTCTGTGCTAGGACTGAATAAAAGCTGTATAAAATACTTTGAAGCAAAAAAAAATATGCAGTCAGTTTAATAAAATACATAATAATATTGTCTTAAAGATGACTGATACATCCTTAAGGTGGACGGTGATAAAATGGATGATAATCTTTCTGTGTGAAAGAGAGTGTGAGGAAGAAACAGAGAGAGTTGTCTTTGCCAAATAAAAAATTACCATACATAGTCAAATGTCTCCATCAGATGAAATGTAGTTGAAAAAAATCTCCCATGAAAATGTTAGAGAGTCTGGGGTGGGCATTGGCGAGCATCAGTCTCTCTGACTTGGACACACAGCATCTCTTCTGCTCATTGGGATCCCTGTTGCTGTTGTTGCTGTTGCGAACGCCTCTCCTCCAACATCCGACACACCCACATGGAGACAACCTCAGCATTCCCATCATCATACTGGATGATGAAGAGGTGGCCCTGAGGAAGCAAAGACAGACTCAGCCAAGAGACTCAGGCATCTTATGAATGTATTAATCATATGTGTGTTTCTTATTCTTGCTCCTCACAGGCCCTCTGCAATGCCAAGGCAGCATTTTCCCACAGAAACCTTGGTCCTGACTGATGCATTGCCACTAAGCTTTGAGTTCCTTCTCCTGGAGAACTCTTAATTACAAACAGATACAGATTTATTTTTATGACTTTTTTTTAAGGGCCCAACTTGAGAAAGTCACAAATACATAAAAGAAAAAGAACGTACAGAATTCCAGTCCAGCTGAAGGGTAGAAGGCAAATATGTTTTCTGTGTGCTTATTTTCACCTCAGAAATTGTCAGATTGAGCCTCTAGCTCCCCAATACTGATTTTGACATATTTTGCACCTAATCCACATTATGATAATGACATGGGACTGGTGGTTATTTAGATACTCCCTCATCAAGGAAGGAGAAACTGGAAGCCATGGAAAACACTGGGATACATGGCTAGGGGAAATTCTGTGTCCTCTTTCCTAGAGGTCTCAACTTCACAGACACTGAAGAATGCATCAGGAACTGTTTTTAGGGTTTTCACCATTTTCACCTTGCTTTAAAGAAAAATAAAATAAATATCAATCGTCTACTCTTGGATTACGGGTAATGATTCCTAGGGCAAGGGATGCAGCTACTAGGTAGGCATGGATTTCGGACCACTCCCTTGGCAGCATTCTCTCATTTCTCAATTGCAAGTTAGACCATGAGACACCATTTTCTTCAAGGCTATTAACTGAGTCAGAATTTGAACCTGGAATTCCCTTGGCCAACCCCCACAAACTCCCTGTTGCAGCATACGTGTGTCTTCCAAGTCCAGCAGCTCAAGGAACAGCAAAGCAAAATTGTACCCTCAAATAGTTGCAACCGCATCCTTATCTAAGGTAGGTGTTGGACCATAATTTCTTTCATTCCGCAATAGCTGGTTGAACCAATTCAGCAGGTACTGTTTGAGGCAAGGTAACCTCCAAAGACTTCCAAGAAAAAAAATGAAGGAATAGCAAGGAACTGATACGGGTGGTTGGGAAGAAAGGTGTGAATGTCAAGAGCACTGGATAGAGATAGTGAAGAGGTTGGAGATGTAAATCAAATTAGCAAGATAGAGGCCTGCCAGAAGACTTTTTCGCATGAGGAGAATATTGCTTGTGCCAGACATATTTAATATGCTATCAAATTTCTAATCACCATGTATGGGTGTGAAAGCTGGATTGGAAAAATGGCTGACAGGAAAAAAAATAATTTGTTTGAAATGTGTGCTGGAGGAGAGCTTTGCGGATACTCTGGACTGCCAGAAAGACAAACAAGTGCTTCTTAGATCAAATCAAGCATGAACTATCTCTGGAAGCAAAAATGATGAAACTGAGGTTGTCCCACTTTGGGTACAACATGAGAAGACAGGATTGTCTGAAAAAGACAATAATGCTGGGAAAGGTTGAAGGCAGCAGGAAGAGGAAGACCAAATACGAGATGGATTGACTCCCTAAATGAAGCCACAAGCTTAAGTTTGCAAGAGCTGAGCACTGAGTTGAGGACAGGACATTTTGGAAATTGCTCATTCATGGAGTTGCCATAAGTCGAGAGTAACTTGATGGCACATAAAAACAACAACTTACGAAAGTAATAGCTACATGTCGAATCAATTCTGACGTGATCCGCCTCTTTCCAGGGCTTTTCTAAGAATAGAAGTAGTTTTTCATTCCTATCTTCTGGGGGTGTTCTAGGATTGTGCAGCTTGCCCAAGGCTACACAGTCTAGCTTCCCCCCCCCCCCCCCCAGGAAACACAGTGGGGAATCAAACTCCTGAGTTGTTGCTCTGCAGCTTGGTACTCAACCCACAGAGTTATCCAGCCAGCTTATTCCTAAGTAACCAAGTTCTCCATAAATTGGATTGTTGAAATGTACTGTTATTTCTGAACAGGGGATGGGTCATGAGATACCTGTTGCGATAGACCTGCATGGGGTGGGTTTTGGATCATCTCAGAACTTGCAGTTACATTAAACTTGTGTGTGTGTGTGTGGTCTGTGTGTGTGTGTGTGTGTGTGTGTAAAACAGCAATAATTGTGACATGTGAATTGTAAAAACAGTTTGTGTTTCCATACTGCAAAATATTACGATAAATATGGTTGTGGTATGTATGTAAATTAACTGACATGAGATGCATATAGATAACAACCTGTGGAGAGGGGAGAATGGGTGGGCAGCACTAAACTCCATAGGAGTTGCAAGGGTTTATGGGTCTGATTAGTCTTTTTCCATTAGGTTCTGCACCAGAAGCCTCTCAGAAAACTACCAGACTCATAATTCCTTGCAGCTCCCATGGAACTTAGCTCCATTCACCTGTTTCCTTGTCTTCTCCACATGAAGAAAATAGCTGCAACAGTTTGAATTCAGTAGCTGTAAGTACTTGAAAACATCTGTCAGGATGTCTTAATCAAAGTACCCAGAAGTCTGACTGAGGGAATGCTTGCACCCTTCCGGGGGCTGTAGTCCATAAATTCCAAAAGTCCCATGCCTACTAATACCAACAGGGTAAAAGAGAAGCATGAGTTTAAAAAAATAGTTATAAACCTTAGGTACAAACAATAGTGAGAGTTGAACTGGTGGTAGCAGCTAACCTGAAAACAATGTGAATGCAATTGGGTTTGCCATTGTGTGGGGTAAGAGAATGCTAGAGTGCTAGAAAGGCTGGCAACACATACGATTTATTATGGACCAAACTGCAGAATACCTACCTTGTTTCAAGGTAAAGTTTCCCCTTGACAATTAAGTCCAGTCGTGTCCAACACTAGGGGCCAGAGCTCATCCCCATTTGTAAGCTGAAGACCTGGCGTTTGTCCATAGACACTTTCCGTGGTCATGTGGCTGGCATGACTAGACACGGAATGCTGTTCACACCGAGGTGGTACCTATTCATCTTCTCGCATTTACATGATTTCAAACTGCTAGGTTGTCAGGAGCTGGGACAAGCAATGGGAGCCCACCCCGTCACAGGGATTTGAACTGCCAACCTTTTGATCGACAGCCTAGCGGTTCAGAGGTTTAACCCACAGCACCACCTGTGTCGCCTTGTTTCTACCTCCTCCCAAAAGCAATAATATGCTCTGCGTAGTGTAAAGAGAACAAAGCAGGTAATGGGGAAGTTACTGCTCAACGTAGATAAAGAGGTGGTAGAGGAACATTTAGCTGCTTTAAATGAATTCATGTGAACAAACTGTATTAAAGTGTGCTAAAAGAACTTGGAGATGTGAACTCAGTGTAATCTTTGAGAATTCTTGGAAAACACAAAAAGACCAACAGTGTACAAATGTTGTCTCCATCTTCAAAAATGGAGAAAAAGAGGATCCAGGCAACTACTAAGTGATCAGCTTGATAGAGCTAGTAGGGAAGGTTTTAGAACAGATCATTAAAGAATCCATCTGTGAGTGCTTAGAGAAGAACATAGTGTTTGCCTGAGTTTCTCAATCTTATCTCATTTTTTTTTCTTTTTGAGAGAGTTACACGTTGTCTCTTGATATTCTTGTGAACAAACTTGTAAAATGTGGACTAGAAAATGACACTGTTAGGTAGATTTGTAGCTGGTTGATGGACTGTGTCCAAGGTGTACTCACCAATAGTTTCTTGTCAGTCTGAATAGAAGTGACAAATGGGATGCCATAGATTTGTTTTCTGGTTCCAGTGTTGTTCAACACCTTTATAAATGACTTGAAGAAGTTATCAAATCTGCAGATAACAACGAACTGGGAGGAGCCGTCTAGGTCCAAAGCAGTGTTCCCGTGCAGTTATGTAGATTCCTTTCCTCTTTCTACTTCGCACTCATGATGATACAGCTCACTTTTCTTCCCATGGGTTCTGCTCCCAGAATTTAAAATACTGCCTTGAGTTTTAGCTCTGGTGTTGGGACCTCTCCACTGTACCTGGCCCCAAATGCCCCGGCCAACAATGTTGGGAAAACTTTCCTCTTCCACTATTTTCTTCTCTACTTGTTTTCTTTCTTTTCTTCTCCTGTTGTTGTTGTTGTTTAGTCATTAAGTCGTGTCCGACTCTTCGTGACCGTGACCCCATGGACCAGAGCACGCCAGGCCCTCCTGTCTTCCACTGCCTCCCTCTCTAGTTCCTGCTAAAAGCTCTAGCTTCTGACAATAACAATTAGAAAACACAAACAATGCAAGGTTTTGCCTAATTTTCTGATTGCCTCATTTGATACTTCTGAGTGCCAGAATTTGCCTTCATCGGAGCTCTCTATTCCCTGATCTGGCCAATCCCCTTGCTTTGTCTTTCAGGGACCAAGTTTTTTAACACAGTAATTACTCTTACTGACTTTGCAGAATGCCTCAAGGTTAAATGTAAGTGTTTGTAAAACTCTCTGAGAAGTCTGGAAGAAAAGGGGGGGGGGGAGGTCTGTACTTGCTTGGCCTTTTAAATAAGCCACCTGAAACAAAATTAGCAACAAGGCCCAAGGAAGAACTGAGAGATAAACCATTTGACATTCTAGAGATAAATGGAGAGCAAAACTCTCAGTCATCTCAGCCAGTGAGTAAGAACTGCAGCTCGCTATGAAGAATTCACACAACATGTTGCAGGCAAAATTGCCTAGATGCGCTCTGACTTGGGTGCTGTAGTTGATTCAAGTCTTGTGAATGTAACTATGGCCCCTGCTTGCCCAGTGTTAATGGATGAGTTTCAGTTTCTGCAGCCTGATGATGTGGTCAGGACCCTTGGGGAGGTGAGGGCTACCACATTTTATGCCCTTGCTGGCTCATAAAAGCTGCCAGAAAGGGACTGGTTGATTGGATAGAGGAGGAGTGGTGAACACCTCCTTGCAACAGGGTTGGATCCCATCATGCTTAAAGGAGGCCATTGTCAGACCATTGTTTTAAAAGCCCTCTTTGATCCCACAATAGTTTAGGTTTAGGCATCCTTCAGTCTCGAGAGACTATGGTAACGTGCTCCGAATAGACTTGGAACAGCGTCTAGTGTGGCTGAGAAGGCCAATTCGAGAGTGACAATCCCTTCCACACTGAAGACAAATACAGTCTGTCCCCTGTCCAGCTTCCTGATTTTGCTGCTTTTGGGACTGCCTCTTTGCCTCGGCCTGCTGGACAAGGGTCTCTTCAAAATGGGAGAGGCCATGCTGCACCGCCTGCCTCCAGGCTGAACGCTCAGATGTCAAGGTTTCCCATCTGTTGAGGTCCATTCCTAAGGCATTCAGATCCCGCTTGCAGATCTCCTTGTATCGCAGCTGTGGTCTCCCTCTGGGGCGCTTTCCCTGCACTAATTCTCCATACAGGAGATCTTTTGGAATCCGACCATCAGCCATTCTCACGACATGCCCGAGCCAACGTAGACATCGCTGTTTCAGTAATGTATACATGCTAAAAATTCCAGCTCGATCTAGGACTACTCTATTTGGAACTTTGTCCTGCCAGGTGATACCAAAAATCCGTCGGAGACAACACATATGGAATGTGTTCAGCTTCCTCTCCTGCCGTGCACAAAGGGTCCAGGACTCACTGCAGTACAGGAGTGTACTCAGGACACAGGCTCTATAGACCTGGATCTTGGTATATGTCATCAGCTTCTTATTAAGCCATACTCTCTTTGTGAGTCTAGAGAACATGGTAGCTGCTTTGCCAATGCGTTTATCCAGCTCGACATCTAGGGAGACAGTGATCCCACAATAATGAGGGTGAATAATTACCGACTAGTACCTAATATTTCATTCTTAGAGAAGGTGCTAGAACGGGTTGTGGCCTCTCAGCTCCAGAGATTCCTGGATGAGACAGATTATCTAGATCCATTTCAATCTGGCTTCAGGCCTGGTTTTCGGACAGAAACTGCTTTGGTTGCCTTGGTGGATGAGCTACACCGGGAACTGGATAGAGGTGCCATGTCCCTGTTAGTTTTGCTGGACCTCTCAGCAACTTTCAGTACTATCAACCATAGTATCCTCGTGACCCATCTCTCTGGAATGGGACTTGGGGGCACTATTTTACGGTGGCTGCAGTCCTTCCTGGAGGGGAGAACTCAGAAGGTGGTGCTGGGTGACTCCTGCTCAACACCCTGGCCATTGACCTGTGGTGTCCCTCAGGGTTCTCTTTTGTCTCCTATGTTATTTAACATCTACATGAAACCTCTGGAAAAGATTGTCCAGAGTTTTGGAGTTTGGTGTCACTAGTGTGCCGATGACACCCAACTCTACCTCTCCTTCCCACCTAAATCCAAGGAAACTGTTTCGGCTCTAAATCAGTGTTTGACATCAGTAAATGACTGGATGAGGGTGAATAAACTGAAACTTAATCCAGACAAGACAGAGGTGCTATAAACTAACCTATAAGACCCTAAATGGCCTAGGTCCAAGCTATCTCAAAGACCAATTATGAGCCACCTCAGGTGCTAAAATAATCAGCAGAGGCCTTTCTCTAAGTCCCACCACCTGATGGAGACATAGGAGAGGGCCTTCTCTGTTGCTGCTCCCAGACTTTGGAACTCCCTCCCACAAGAGGCCAGACTGGCCCCATCTTTGCCGTCCTTCTGCAAGCAGGCAAAGACCTTTCTCTTTAGGCAAGCTTTCCCTGAATGACTGGCTACATGAGCGTCACTTTTAGATAGACTGTTATGCACTACTGCTCTGGCTGGGTTTTTAGTACTACTTGTGTTTACTGTCTCTCAGAGTGGTATTTGTTTGTTCCTTTTTAATATTTGTATACTTACTGTTTTAGCTTTAATATTGTCTTTTAATGATGCAAACAACCATTGTATACTCATTTTTCCCCGGCTTTAAATATTGGCTTTCAATGACGTAAGCCACCTTGGGTCCTTTGGGATTAATTTGAAAGACAGGAATACTGAGCTTAAATTAATTTACTTGATTGCAAACAGCCAGGAAGCATTCATTTTTTCGACAATAACTCCCCAAATCCCCCAGTTACCATGCCAGTGGGGACATTTTGGGTGCTGCATTTCAAAAAGTAACTCCTCCTATTTCAGATCCCATACTCCTTCCATGATTCCACAGCCATAATTTGAAATAGGAAATCTTATAAAACAGTAACCAGTACAAAAGAACTTAAAATGAGTTGGGAATAAAACCTACAGAGAACTTAGTTTATGCTGGGACTAAAATTTGGTCTCAAAAACTTTTCTGATCATAGAGTCATTGAGTTGAAAGGGGCCTATAAGGCCATCGAGTCCAATCCCTTGGTTAATGCAGGAATCCAAATCAAAGCAGATCTGACAAATGGTTGTCCATTTTTTTCTTAAATGCTCCAGTGGTAGGGTGCTCACTACTTTGTGAAGTAATTTGTTCCATTGTCATACTGCTCTAACAGTTAAGAAGTTTTTTCTGATATTCAGCTTAAATCTGGCTTCTTGTGGCTTGAGCCCATTGTTGCTTGTCTTGCACTCTGGCATGATTGAGAATGGATCCTGCCCCTCCTCTGTATGACTACCTTTCAAGTGTCTGAAAAGTGTTATCATAACTCCTCTCAGTCTTCTTTTCTCAAGCCTAAACATACCAACTTCCTTCAGTCTTTCCTCATAGGGCTTGGTTTCCAGCCCCCTAATCATCCTCTGAACTTGCTGTTTATTGGCATCCTTCTTAAAGTGTGGTGTCGAGGGACACAGTTCTCTAGATCAGGCCTAACCAGTGCTGAATAGAGGGGGGCTAATACCTCTTGGGATTTGGAGACTATACTTCTGTTAGTGTGTCCCTAAAATAGATTTTGCCTTTTTTTGCAGTCACATTGTGCTGTTGGCTCATATTCAGCTTGTGTGCTACAATCATTCCAAGATTCTGCTCACTTGTAGTATGACTGAGTCAAATATCCTGTAATTGTGCATTTGTTTTTCCCCCCTAGGTGTAGAACTTTACACTTATCCCTGTTAAATTTCAATCTGCTGTTTTCAGATTGCCCATTGCTCAAGCCTATCAAGATCTTTTTGAATTTTGTTCCTGTCTTCCCAAGTATTAGCCATTCCACACAACTCTGTGTCATTCGCATTCCTTGTACTCCCTTATCCAAGTCATTAATAAAAATGTTGAAGACCACCAGGCCCAAGACTGAGCCCTGTGGTACCGCTCTTGCTACCTTCTCCCAGTTTGAGAAGGAACCATTGATAAACACTCCCTGACTATGATTCTGTAACCAACTGTGTATCCACCAGACGGTTGTTCTATACAGCCCACACCGAGTTAGCTTGCTAATTAGAATAGCATGGGGTATTTTGTCAAAGGCTTCACTCTAGCCAAGACATATCATGTCTATAGCATTCCCACTGAAGCAAAAACTGAGGTAAGATTAGTCTGGCAAAATTTGTTCTTGACAAATCAATGTTGGCTTCTAGTTACTATTGCATTGTTTTCAAGGTGACTGTGGAGTGACTGCTTCATAATCTGCTCCAGAATTTTCCCTGGGATAGATGTCAGGCTGACCAGACTGTAATTCCCTGGTTCTTCCTTTTTACCCTTTTTGAAGATTGGGACAATGTCAGCTCTCCTCCAATAATCTGGTATTTCATCCATCCTCCATGATTTCAAGAAAATAATCGACAGTGGTTCTGCAATCTTTTCAGACAGTTCCTACAATATCCTTGGATGCAGTTCACCTGGCCCCAGGGATCTGAACTCATTTAAAGTAGAAACGTATTTCTTGACTATTTGTTTATCAATCTTCAGCTGCAATCCTATCCCCTCCCTTTATACTTCACATTTGCCTGAAGGAGCATAGACAGTCTTTTGGGAGAAGACCAAGCTGAAGTAGGAATTGAGCACTTCTGCCTTTTCTTTGTCATCTGTTATCATTTTCCCATCCCCAATGAATAGCTGATTCTTTTCTTTGTCTTTTGCTACGCATGCACCCAGAGAATCCTTTTTTCTGCTTTTAGTATCTCTTGCTAATCTCAGCTCATTCTCAGCTTTTGCCTTCCTAATGCCATCCGCACAATTGTTTGCTACTTGTCTGTACCCTTCCTTTGTGGTCTGGCCTTCCTTCCACTCTCTATATGTGTCCTTTTTTGTTTTCAGGTCCTCTCTGAGCTTTTTGTGAAACATATTGTTATTTTTTGCGTTCTTCTATATTTTTTTATTGTTGGAATTGTTTATAGTTGTGCCTTTAGAATTTCCGTTTTGAGAAACTTCCACCCATCTTGGACTCCTTTTCCTGTTAGGTTCAGGAACTTTTAATTATATATAACTATATTACATAAATGATATAAAACACCACTTCCAATTTCTAGAATTCAGGATCAGAATTGTGTTGTGCAGACTGTAGATTTAGGGCAACCCACTAATATATCTGTTGATAAAGTGATGGACTAGGATACAGGAGACTTGGGTTTGATTCCCCATTCTGCCATGGAAACTCACTGGGGGAGTGGAACTGGTAAAACCACTCTTTATTTCTCAATTACCTTGAAAGCCATATTAGGCTCACTATAAATTGGTTCCAACCTGACAGCACATATCACACACAACAATTGTTAGTTCTTTTAGGGACTGAAGTAATTCAAAAGTATTTTACTATTTTGAAAAGGCCAGTAGTAAAATATCCTAAACTATATTTATTAGGCCTTGTTGAGGGATAAAACAATTCCCTTTGCTGTAGCTCTTGCAAGATTCTGTGTTGTATCAGCTCATCTCTTAATTACCCAAGGGTGAAAAAATGGTCATGATTACCGATTGTCAAAGTGACATAAACACAGATTTAGTTTATAGCTACCGTATTATGGGGGAAATGTCCTATTATATCTTAATGGACAAAGGAAAAGTCAAGCCAGGCATGTTTTATTTAGGATGGTATTCATTTATTCAATATGTTAATGATAAAATAGAGATACTATGATTCCATATAAATATAGACTAGAATGACAACATTAACTGTAATATGAAAATGTATATATATGAGTTTTTTTCTTGGACTTTAAAAATCAGATGGCATATATATCTATAAAGAGAGAGAGAGAGAGAGAGAGAGAGAGAGAGAGGTTGCAACTAGAGTAGGTCCATTGACTCAGTGAAAATTTGGTGAGTCAACTCCTCCATAAGTTTCTTTGATTCAATGGGCCTATTGTAGTTGCAATTTATTGTTGGATTTCAGCCATTGTGTTGACATATACATCTGTAATAGAGATGGGCACAAATTTAAAAAATGCATCACCAAATTCATTCAAAAATCACTAATTTGTCAATTCATATTTGTACAAATCAATGCTCTGACGAATCACAAATCAATGAATTTTTAGCAATTTTTGATTTGTCTATTTGTTTGGTTATAAAATGGCCCTCAAGGCACTTAGAAACACCAAAATTACAGGGAAGTCTCCTCTGACTCTCCTCTACAATCTTTCCTAGTTTGGTGAAGATTGGGTTTCCCCATGCCAGCTGCTAAAGGGCACTTTCCTGGGGGGGAACCACTTTGTGGATGTGTAACTTGGATGTCTGAAACCCAGTCTTCACCAAACATGGAAGTATTGTAGAGGAGAGATAGCGAAAGCTTCTCTGTGATTTTGGTATCTTTAGGTGCCTGTGGGGGGCTTTCCTGTGGGGGCCCACCTTGTGGGTATATAACTTGGACGTATGAAATCCAAACTTCACCACACTTGCAGGGCTTGTAGATGAGAGTCAGGGGAAGCTTCTCTGTAACTTCAGTGTCTCTGGGTCATGGGGGAAGGCGTTTTATAGGGTTTTAAATTAAAAAATGAATTGATGATTTGATTTGTCAGAAAAAAATCGTAAATTTGTCATTTGTGATTCGTTGACCTTGATGAATCACAAATGAAAATGAATCACCATTTTTCTGATTTGTGCCCATCTCTAGTTTGTAACCATGTTTGCTGTTGATACAGAATGGGGTGGGGAACTTTCTGTCTCCAGATACTGACAAACTCACCATTGAACAGACTGATTATGGCTGCTGGCAACTGGGTTCATTGACCTCTAGAGACCCACAAATCCAACAGCCCAGATGCAGAAGCAGCAGGGAGAGAAGTACCAGCGGTTGCAGAAAAGTTGAGCTATGGGTTAGAAATTTGGAGGGGTTTACGTTGACATGGTCAAATTGCATAGCGTGGTCCCAGACACTGCAAGAAAAAGGGCCTTCTCCAAGTGGCTCTTGCCTTGTCTTTCCTTGCCAGCCCTGCTAACAAATGCGTGCGACAATTATGACGAATTCCAGGATTGACAATGAAAAGAAAATAACGCCATATCAAATGGCTTAATCCACAAAAATGACTCCTCTTCTTTTAGTAGGTGAGGCAGAGCTCTGAGCAGGAAGCTGAAGATGGGGAAACACTTTTAGATATGCATACTTGTTCAGAACTGTGTGACCTGTTTATTTTTGCTTTCCACTTATTGACCTTGACTGTATGTTTCCTCAATATCCATAACCTCCATGAAAATTCAGATGGCAACAAACACTTATTAGCCTACCTGCTGACATTCAAGAAGAGCAAATCTTGCTGAATTCTGTCCAGAATTTTGCCTTATTATTGGGACCAAAGTCTGAACCAAATGATGGCCCACAAACCTCCTTTAGAACAACGTAAAAGACTCTGGGGAAAGTTCACTCCTTTCTGTGGCATGAGATCCAGCCCTGGGAAAGGTCAGGTCAAAGAGGCTGGGCTATGGACTTGGATGAGTGTCAGGCAGCCTAATTTTCTCTGCCAACTCTGAAAATGAGATAAACAATGACAAACCGGGTGTTTTAAATGAACTTGTCACATCTTGTTTTCTTGAGAAGGGCTGCCTTTTCGAAGCCATGAAGTTTGTGCAGAAACATTAACCCTTTCTAAGATTAATTTCTACTGGTAGATGTGACCACAATGCAGCTCAAGCTATCTGGCTTTGCTAAATAATGACAGCTAACCCATTCCCAGCCTCCTTGGGTTTCTCTGGACTCCTGCTGTTACACTTTGAAAGGGAACATATATATTTAATTCCTTGCTCTATCTGCCAAATAAACTTTCTTGAACTTGAATCTTATCAACAAGGTCTTTAAGCAATCTAATTAAAAGTGTATTTTCTTTTCCAGGACAAGGAACCTGGGAGATTCTCAGCAAGATTGCTTGGTATAACTTAGTGCATGAAAACATTTCCATACTAAAATGCCTCTGTTGGTGCCATTTCTCCTACCCATCTCTTAAACATATGATTTGGTTACATCCAGTTGTAGTTTCCTTTTGGGTTGAGTTTTTTTTTTTTAATGAATTAATCTCGTTTTGGAGATAGCTTTGAACTTTGGACAAATTTGCATGTGCTTTTGCATTACCAACCTGCAGGTTGGAAAGTAAGTTGGTAAGCATAAATAGATGCCCCTTACACTTTCAGTGGTTATAAGCCTTAACACTGGAAGGCTAAATGTCTGCCCTCTGTTACTTTAATCCTTTCAGCAGTTGGATGTTTGGTAAATAAATATCAACTTTGTATTGCCTTTTATCTGGGTACTGCATCATGTTTTCTTGAAATTTATGAAAAGTTCCTCCCCCCCCCCCGCTTTCCTTTCCTCTAGTATATCTACTTTGTTTTGCTTCTGTAGGTCCTTTTGATTCATGCTACTCAATTTTTTTGCCCATATTTTCTTGCACATTAAAAAATAAAAAGCAAAACTAATAATACTATTCCCTGCCTATTAGTGATGGATGGGAGTTGACTTTATTTAAGAATGCTGTTGCAAACCGTATTCCTATTGACAGTATATATATGTCTTATACATTTAAACACAGTAGGATAAAGAAACTGTATTCTGTGAGGGCCCACATGCTGGCAGGGCTAAAGCTAGCAGGAAAAGTCTGAAATCAAAATAAGTTTATAATTATAAAGTAGGCCAAGGTCCATTTGTGGTCTTTGAGTTGTGAGTTCCTCAACAGAGGACAGCCTTCCTTTAAAAAATAAAGCCACTAAAGTGGTTTAATGTACTACAAATAAAATGTACATTGTTAAATCTCTCAGCAGGCTTAATGGAACGACAAAGCTGGGGCCAAGCCAAGTGTGTATCTACCAAGAATGAAACAAAACAAAAGAGAGGGAGAGAGAGAGAGAAAGAAAGAGAGAGAGAGAGAGAGAGAGAGAGAAAGAGAGAGAGAGAAAGAAAGAAAGAGAGAGAGAGAGAGAAAGAGAGAGAGAGAGAGAGAAAGAAAGAAAGAAAGAGAGAGAGAGAGAGAGAGAGAAAGAAAGAAAGAAAGAAAGAAAGAAAGAAAGAAAGAAAGAAAGAAAGAAAGAAAGAAAGAAGGATGGACGGACGGACGGACGGACGTCAGGCACAGTTTGGGCAGAAGACTCCATGACAGGAACATGCAGAAGGCCATGTTCCTTAAGAAACACATGCT
The DNA here is from genome assembly GCA_037013535.1 of Intellagama lesueurii. NCBI lineage: Eukaryota > Metazoa > Chordata > Lepidosauria > Squamata > Agamidae > Intellagama > Intellagama lesueurii. The sequence goes on from JBAJHW010000011.1 coordinate 22,229,850, forward strand.
ATGTTTCTTAAGTGAGGCAAGTTAAAGCAAGACCACACCATAATTTTCGGACTTAAATTCAACACATTCCAAGCATCAATTATTTTTCTGTCTTAAGCCTTGCTGGCCCAGAATGTTGAGGGTTTTTAAAGTTTACATGGAAATTTATTACATGGTGCATATTTCTCCTGATTTTTTGTACGCAGTTTTGCTTTATATACACATTGTTCAAATCAGTTTTTTAGTATGAGTCATTTTTCAACATTATGTTCATGAATACACATGTTCTCTCTGTACTAGCCCCACAAATACACTCCTGAACACAATTTTTGATTGGAAAATTCAACTGCAAAATTCAGAGAAGTGCAGATTTTGAAGGATTATTGAGTTTTTGTTCACACATTAATTCAAAAGTGTGAAATAAGGTAAGTTTGCATTGAATTTAAGACCGGAAAAAAGGAACTGAGGGGAATCTTAGGTGGGCGGAGCATGTGCTCCACAGGGGAACGTCCCACTAACTTTGTACTTTTAAGCTCTAAAATCTTCCGAGACATTCAGCGCAGGTGCAGAACAACCCATTTGTGTGCATTCACAGAGGCCACGAAGAAGAACTGAATATTTCTTTCCAATCCCTATCTCTAAACCCTAAACTAAACTCTTAAAAGTTGTAAGGTGTCCTAAATTAAGCAGAACAGGCTTTCTAAGGCTTAAGAGCTCATAATCCTGAATTGGGTGAAGTAGTTATTTGGGAACAGGGACAGTGCAGTTCTCACAAGAGGAGGAAGTATATGATTGTACCAACTCCATCCCATCAGTTGAACTGAGGTCCTCTCCACTTTCCCAAAGAAATACACTGCTATTTAGACCTAATGCATGTTTTAGACACTGGACTCACTTTCAAAATAACCATAATAAATCAGAAAGGCCCTCTATATGCCTAGAAATGGTAAGTAAATATGATGAGGGAGCTGCCTCTGTTTAGCTACCAATTAGGTTGCGGGGGGGGGGGTGTGTTTACTGAATTGTCATTAAATACAGCAAACATTTGGGTCCCGGACAATAAAATAAAATGGAAGATCCCAACTGTGTCAGTAGGGAGCAACTTTATTGGAAGGATTGCAGTGCCCTCAGATGGCAATTCAAGCACAGTTTATATTAAAAGGGTGTTTTTATTGCATGATATAATGCAGTGGGACTACGGGTACTCTGCAGAAAAACCTTCTACTCAGAAGTGCAATGAACCCAGAGCCCAACAAACATAATACTGTGCATTAACCTACTGTTAATGGCACATTAGGGCTGGGGGCATTGCATGCTTGCTGGTCAGAAATCCACTCAGGACAGCACAGAGAGAGAGAGAGAGAGAAACCCCACACATAGTACCTTCACAGGCTGATAGCAAGTAGAGAAAATATTTTTTTATGTCCAAAAGTGCTGATTTATAAAAGGATCTTCTCATAGCCTAGCATGGAGATGTGGGACACTTGCATTCTTCTCTTTGAGAAAGAATACAGTGGAAGTATTCAACCACTGGGACTTTGGCTCTTCTTTGTGATGGGGTAGTACTGAGGTCTTTCACTACACTCAAAAGAGCAGTAGTCACAGGGTCTTCTTTAGCTGGACTATGCCTCACATACTTAAGATGCTTCTTCAGCCCAATCCTGACCACCTCCCTTTCCAACCTTGCTAATAGTTCAAAAGTAGGTGTTGTTTTTGGCTTTCTCCTGATCAACAGCCACCACAATTGCTTGATCTTGAGATCAGCAATTTCACCATATGCAGGAATCAATTCTAGTTTTGCAGAACAGGGAAATGCCATTGATGCTAGAGACCATCACCTGCTGTTCTTTTCCCTATCATCACCTTCTCCTGTCTTTATGCCTCCTTAAAATCTGTGCTACCTGACTAGAACAGTACACAACCCAATTCTTTAGCCTTATACAGATGTTTAGCCTGAAAGCATGGAAGGCTAAGTGTGTGGTGGCAACATGGGGATAAAGGCAAGTCTCATCCCCAGGTGCACACCCCATTTTGGAAGCAAAGCACACCTCCGCGTGTTTTCTCTGCTAAGAGCTGCAGATCTTTAACCATGTTCAACTGAACCTGCTTAATGACATTTCCCTTATCATGAGACCTAATAAGGCAAGTCTGCACTTACCAGCACCCCTGCAGACTTTTGCAGTGAATACACTAAGTTCTGCCTTGTTTCCTAGTAGGGTGAGAATTATATGCATGCCCATGTTCCCCACCACAATTACTGCCATCCATACTTTCAGGACACTCCCCTCATTAATTCAAGTCCTTTCTCAAAACTCAAAACATTTCTTCTTGAGACAAAGTAACTTCACTTTTTCAATAGTACCAAACATCTGCAAACGTATGTCTATTGTTGTCAGTTCTTGATTGCTGATTTAACTGGTGTATATGGACCTTGTACACAGATCATCTCACCTCCATGCCCTATGTACATATTTAATAGCACATCTGATGATACAAAAAGGTTGTACATTATCCACAGCAGTAGTAGAAACTGGGGCCTAATGTATGACTATGCAATTAAGTATAGATGTTTGTATTTCTTGATCTACTTGAAAGCTTTTGCTATGCTTGATCTCAGTAGTAAAGAAACTGAGAAAATAACCTTTTAATTGGATTAATTAGTGTTCAAAAAGTTGGAATGCAAGCTTTTGAGTTATGCTATGTTCTTTAGAGTGTTGTGTAGAATGCAGAGGCAGCTGTTGACTCTCTCTCTCTCTCTCTCTCTGTGTGTGTGTGTGTTCTGTGCTGTCAAGTCAGAACTGACTTACAGCGACCCTAACAGGGCTTTCAAGGTAAGTGAGATATTTAAGGAGTGATTTAACCAGTTCCACTCCCCCAGTGAGTTTCCATGGCCAAGTGGGGATTCTCCAGAGTCCTAGTCCATCACTCTATCCAATACACCACACTGGGAATCATTAACTGTTGACTAACAAAGTCCAAAATCCAAATTGCATTTCAGGGTGATTTTTCAGAGTAATCAGGCAGGGTGTTACAAAAGGGAGGGGGAGAAGACAGAAGATGAAACAGTAGGGGGAAAAAAAATCAAAACAGACCAGACCTTCAAGGTTTTATATCTCCAGTACAGGGCTTGAAGAGAAGGATTACAGATTGCTGGAAACTGGACATCTAATTTATTGGTAACACTATCCAACCTGGTCTACTGATTTCCCCCAACAAGAGCAGTATTTTAATCTCAGATTTAATAATGTCTGCCTGTGAAGACATGCTCTTCACCTAACAAGTAGCAATGAGCCTCAAACAGGATCGAGTGAGGCAAAGATTTGCAGCTAGACTTCATCTGATAGCCATCTTCAGATATTTGAAGGGCTGTCAAATGGAAGATGGAGCAAGCTTGCTTTCCATAACTCCAGAGGGTAGGACATGAAATAATGGGTTCAAATTATGAGAAAGGAGACTTCACTAAAACACCATGAAAAAAGCGTTGATAGTAAGAGCTATTTAACAGTGGAATGGACTGCCTCAGAGACATTTTAAACAGAGCTTAGAAGGCTACCTCCGAAGGGATGCGTTAGCTGTGGATTTCCTGCTTTGGCAGAGGGTTGGAATCAACATCTTTTGGGGTCCCTCCCAGCTCTACAGTTTTATGAATTCATGACGTTTGCAACAATTCTCTGCACTTCTTGATTCTTAGCCATTAGTTCCTGATGTAATTCAACATCAGAAGTAGGTCACCTGAGAAAGCCACGTTTGAGTATTTGCTGGCACTCCCCACATCATTACAAGTGGGAGAGCACAGAGACTTTACAATCTTTTTTAAAAATTCCCCACCCATTTATTCCCCCTTTCTTTCCCCATCCCTCTTTCCCCATGCTTTCAGTAATACTATGCCTAATGAAGGGGTTATCACCCTGAACAACTGCACACAATTTTGTGTGTTTTTTTAATAATAGAAGTTTGTTTAGTTTTTATTTTGGATTTCAGAGGGCTGGATGTTTAGAAATGAATGCACTTGATACTGAAAAAAACAGCACTCAAGGGGCCACAGCTTCATCCCACTGCCATTTTTAATACTGTGAAGTTGGCCTCTTGCAGTTCAGTGCCCTACCACGCACTGTAATTAAAATATTCATTAGCATGCATGAAAAAACAATAGATTTGAAATCACACAGTAAGCTCACAATGAGGTTTCAAAAGTTGTCCATTTTAAAATCTCTTCTTCAAGATCACTGCAAACATTAATCATCTTTGCACTTCAAACGTTCTGATATCCACCTGGCTACACTATTAAAATAAAATTTGCTGCCCCAGGGAAATCCTACTTATTCTTAATTGTTCTGAGGCTTTGATGGGCTTTTAATCTAAGATTAATTTATGCAATTTTAAATAACTCTTCTTATGATTAATATGCTTGAAAATTAAAAGGGGTCTAAAGCAATTATAATGAGCATTTGGTCATAACCTCATTAGGAGAAGGAATGAAGAATACAACACTGGAATTCTTACAAGATTACAATTTAAGGTTATTTCGACAAAAGTCAAACTTGGCTCTCCAAATTGCAAAGGCAGAGTAGCCCAGGTCAGTTGGGAAAAATACTGGCTATCTGGATCACCAGACTAATGATATTGTCTGTAGCTGGCTGGATAGCTCAGTGAGTTAGATATCTTCTGGCAGAGCCAGAGATTGGAAGTTGAATTCCCACTATGCATCCTAGAAGAGCCAGCCTGTGTGATCTTGTGCAAGCTACACAGTTCCAGAATGCCACCAGAATAAGGGAATGGTAAAAAAAACTTTGGAATACTCTGTCTAGAAACCTGAAAACGGTCACCAGAAGTCAGAAGTAACTTGACACCACACAATTATTATTAAGCAATTATTATCAAATTTGAGAATGACACAAAACTGGGTGGAATAGCTAATACCTTGGAAGACACAAGCAAAATTCAAAAAGATCTTGATACGCTTGAGCATTGGGCTGAGAACAACAGAATGAAATATAAAAGGGATAAGCACAAAGTTCTATGCCTAGGAAAACAAAACCAAATGCACAGTTACAAGATGGGGCATATTTGGCTCAGTAATACTATGAGTTAAAAGCATCTTAGAATTGTTGTAGATCACAAGCTAAATATGAGCCAACAGTGTGATGTGGCTGCAAAAAAAGCAAATGCTATTTTTTGATGCGTTAACAGTAGTATAGTTTCCAAATCCCATGAGGTACTAGTCTCCCTCTATTCACCACTGGTTAGGTCTCGTCTTAAGTACTGTGACCAGTTCTGGACACGGCACTTTAAGAAGGATGCCAAGAAACTGGAACAAGTTCAGAGGAGGGCAATATTTATTTAAAATAGTTTTATCCCATCTTTCTCCTTAAAAGGACCCAAGACAGCTTACAACAATTAAGAGACAATATTTAAAAGCTAAAAACAGTGAGTAAACAAACATTTAAAAATGAATTAAACAAGTACTATATTAAAAAGAGTCAATAAAATCAATACTAAAAACACATTTAAAAACAACAGGGCACAACAATCCTTTCAAATCTCTCAGGCTGCCAGTTCTATGAGGAAAGACTTAAAGAACTGGCCATGTTTAGCCTTGAGAAAAGAAGACTGAGGGGAGATATGATAGCACTTTTCAAATACTTGAAAGGCTGTCATTCAGAGGAGAGGCAGGATCTGTTCTCAATCATCCCAGAGTGCAGCACACGTAATAATGGGCTCAAACTACAAGAATCCAGATTTAGGCTGAATATCAGAAAAAAAACCTCTTAACTGTTAGAGCAATACAACAATGGAACCAATTACCTTGGGAGGTGGTGAGTGCTCCAATGCTGGAGGCATTTAAGAGAAAATTGGACAACCATCTGTCAGATCTGTTTTGATTTAGATTCCTGCACTGAGCAGAGGGTTGGACTCATGGCCTTATAGGCCCCTTCCAACTCAATTATTCTATGACTCTAAGCTGGCTGGATAGCTTAGTGGTTTCAGGATCTGGCTGTAGATCTTCTATTTCCTACTGTGCCTCTTACGAGTACAGCCAGCCAGTGTGGCCATGAGCAAGCTGCACAGCCCCCAGGAGAAGGGAATGGTAAACCACTTCTGAGGATTCTCTTCCTGGATAAGGGCCTAAGTCATAATTTACTTGATACAGGTTTTAACCAAAAACATAAGTATCCGTTAAATATCGGCATAGTATGTATGCTGTTCTTAATATTGCCATTTTTGTAGCTCTGATTGTGTGATTTCTGAGATCAGCAACTACTTATAGTACTGGGTGAATTTTCTTGATATTGTTCCAAAAGCCCCAATGACTACGGGGACCACTGAAGTGTGTTTCATCCAGAGGTGAGATGTTTCGATTGCCAGGTCTCTGTACTTGGTTAGTTTTTCCAATTCTTTATTTTCAACTCTGGCATCCCCTGGAATGGCAACGTCAATGATCCAGACATTTCTTTGTTCTATTACCCCGTTTCCCCGAAAATAAGACCTAACCTGAAAATAAGCCCTAGTATGATTTTTCAGGATGCTTGTAATATAAGCTCTACCCCCAAAATAAGCCCTAGTTAAGTGAAACCCCGCCCTCCACCATTGTGCAGCATTGTGCAGCAACCAGAAGATGATATGACTGTAAAATAAAACAGCCCCTGAAAATAAGCCCTAATGCATTTTTTGGAGCAAAAATTAATATAAGACCCTGTCTTATTTTCGGGGAAACACGGTACTACTACAGCATGTCTGGTGTGTTATGTTCAAGGTGTCTATAAGTTTGGATCCAGAAGTCCCACAAGATCTTGATTTCCTAATTTTCTGACACCTTCTCTACCTGATGTTCCCACAGGTTTTGGGAGGCTGGCAAGTTATATTTTTTGCATAATCTGTTTGTGTAACCTTTGGACATTTGCAGATGAGGTGTGACACAATTTCATCGTTTTCTTGGCAGAGCTGACATTTGCTGTTAGCACTAATTCTTTGGATCTTAGCTTTCATCACGTTGGTTTGGAGTACTTGTTCTTGTGCAGCAAAAATCAAGCCTTCGGTTTCTTTCTTAAGGGTCCCCACTTTTAGTAATGCCCATGTTGAATTATGATCATGCTTTCCATCAATATTTCTCAGGTGTTGTCCATGTACTGGTTTATTTTTCCAACTGTTTAATTTATTTTCAAATTGTTATTTCTTATATTGAGCCTTTGATTCTGTTGTTTTCAAAATATTCTCTATTTTCACTGCCTTAAGTAATTTTTCTCTCCTTGTACTAATATAATCATTTAGGCTTCTTTTTTCCTCCTCTACTACCAGCTGTATTTGCAGTAATCCACGGCATCCGATTTTTTGTAGTAAATATAATCTGTCCACATCACTTTTTGGATGCAGTGCATGATGCATGTTCATTAGTTTCTGTGTTTTTCGATCCAATTCTTCTCATTCGTTTTGAGTCCGATCTATTATTCCAGCTGGGTATCTACTCACTGGAACAGCCCATGTGTTTATGGCTTTGATTTTATTTCCACCATTTAATTATGATTTTAAGATTTTCTGCAGGCTTTTGATATATTCCCTTTCTGTCAGTTCTTTAACTTTTGTGTGCATGATGTTATCTGCTTCTAGTATTGCAAGGTATTTATAATTTTCATCGCTTGAGAGTGATTTTATAATATTACCATTTTTTAACTCTATTCCATCTAGTTTTTGGATCTTGCCACAGTGTATAGATAGAGCTGCACATTTGTCAATTCCAATTTTCATTTGGATATCTTCACTAAATATTTGCAAAGGGCAGCCAGTTTCCCTTTTTACACGCCATGGCTGCGGAGGCCTGATGGAGACCTTGGCAGCGGCGATGATTACAGTAAGGTGGTGTCGGTGGGAGTGGGGGATTGGGGCGGTGGTGGGGTGGCAGCGGTGGAGTGGTGGTGGAAGCGGGGGGCGGGGCAGGGTGTTTTTTTTAATAACCCCCCCATGAATCGACGAATAACTTCATTATTCATCACTTCATGGGGGCAACTTCGTGCTTCGTGAGTCGTCAACTTTTGACAACTCACAAAGCGGGATGACTCACCAAAATGGTGAGTCATCCCCATCTCTAGTCATGACCCTGAGTGCCCAAGCTCTACACTACTATTTAGTGTAGCTGATGAATCTGGCTTAAATATGGGGAAGAGCAATGGCTAAAATCCAGAGAGGTCCACAAATCTTTCAACGAACTAGAAAATTTTTTAAGGGAACCGAATGAACAGGATTGATGTTACCATGTAGTTTTCCCAGTCTTAACAGAAGAGAGATTTTCTTGCACAGCTAAGACACACCCCACTGAATGGCATGCTCTCTGGACGGGGCTTGGCCTCCAACCTTTGTAATCCCTGGCCTAGAAGGACATGGCATGGTATTTCTGCCTTATATTTACTATTCTAACATTGAATGCATCTCATATCACAGTAATCCTTACAACCACTGCGTAGGATCATATTGCCATGAGATGAAAGCGAAAGAGATTGTGGGTGTGTGACTATCGTATGGAGGGCAGAGACTATTTTCTCCTATCATCTGGACTAAACAAGGGACGAGCACAAATCTACTCTTGATTAATACAACCCTGGTTTGCAATGTCCCTCTCCAACAAAGAACTCGTCTGTATTACTCAGTCGCTCAGCTCTCTCTCAACACCGTCAGTTAATCTAGTCAGCAAGTTCTCGATCTTTATAGAGCCCTCTCCACATATGCCAACAGTCATGGGGCCAGCAATAGGATGCCTTTTGAAATCATGGATAAGGATCCAATAAAGGAACTGCTTCAGTTTTCGAACTTTATTCCAAACAAACAAACCATGTATTTCTGACACTCAGCCTCTCATTACTAGCTTCCAATAATAATCGCAGACTTTGTGGTGGTGTTTTTCTTGTCTTTGATGGAAGTTAAAATCAGGGACCATGGGGGAGTGTATGGGGAAGCTTTGTTTTAAAAGCTACATTTAATTTAAAAATTAGGAAGTGGAGGAAGCTGCAAATACAAAGGTTGACTGGAACAAACATTAAATTTCTGTCAAGCCCATTTAAACACAGGGGCCCTTCATAGCCAATTAGCTGCTCCATATGAATGCAGGATCAGCTTAGGCCTGGTCATTGTTAGAAGAGAGACGGCTCACTGAGAGATGCTGGGGATGGAAAAAATTAACTAAAATCAGGAGTGTATGAAATATATATCCTCTCTGTTTATCACAATGGAGTTTGCAAAGTGTAAATGAGACAAAAATCCATTCCTTATCACCCTCAAATCAATCCCTCCAAATGATCTGGGGCATCTGTTTCCTCTGAATTTCGTTTACTGTGGCAGATTCTGTCTTAATTGTGGTTGTTTATCTCCCTCGGTCCCTGGGGCCCTTATCTCCCAATAACTAATACTTAACACTCATCCCACATCTGAAACTACTTCGAATCCTCAACAGGTTTCAGGGGCTCTTAAAATTATTGTAACTGCAGAGGCAGGAGACAGAGCCGCTTTGTGAGAGGAGCATTCTCGTAATCTACAACCAGCTGGGTCCAATCACCACCAGGGAGTGAGACAACAAAGGTGCTAAAAGGCTCTTTCACAATTGCGATTGTGCCACTGGGAATTCAGAGGATAAAAATGAGCTTTGATGGAGAAGGAGGGGGGGGGGAATCCAAAGAAGAGAACTGTTGCAGTCTAAGCAAAGAAAGTTACTATCATAATGCAATGCTGTCAATCACCGTGAAAATCCAATTGAGAACCATTCAGCATAGACTATTTTAAGCAGAAATACTTAAGACATAATTTCATCATCTCAAATTAGAAAGTGCTTCCGAATTAATAAAAAAGAGGAAGAGCTCCTCCCACAAATGGTGTCCACAGGCACCAGTTGTCTATAGCATAGGAAGCTAAAATTGTGGATCTAATCATAGAATCAAAGAATAATTGAGTTGGAAGGGGCCTATAAGGCCATCACATACAATCCCCTGTTCAATGCAGGAATATAAATCAAAGCAGATTTGACAGATGGTTGTCTTGAATGCCTCCAGTGTTGGAGCATTCACCACCTCTTGAGGTAATTGGTTCCATTGTTGTACTGCTCCAACAGTTAGGAGGTTTTTCCTGATATTCAGGCTAAATCTGGCTTCCTGTAGTTGGAGCTCATTATTACATGTCCTGCACTATGGAATGATTGAGAACAGATCCTGCTCTTCACTTTCCCCCAGAGTTCCTCTTGTAGTCACTTCTTCCACCAAGTAATCTTAAATTGGTTAGGATCAAGTCTAGGATAGGTACTCCTCTAGTTTTTTCCTTCCTTTTTTGTCTTTCCCAGTACAACAGGACTCAGGTCACAGCCCCAAACTTCACTCAGCATTGTATCTACCTTGTAAAGCCAATTCCTTTATATTTGTATTTCCCAATGCGAAATGAAGACTGGCTGGGATTAGGTTTTGTTTTGTTATGTAAAGTGAAAATGCCTATCCTCCTCCCCCTGTTCCACATTTAGCCAATGCAATTTATCCTGTTCCATTTGAAAATCTATTTTTATCTGTTTAGACAAAATCATTAAGGGACTAACACAAATGCTGTTCATTTCAGTGGGGCTTGTGTAGAAGGAGTCTCCTGTGGATTGTGTCCTAGATTAACAAGTAAGTGTTGGCACAGCTGGCTCCTGTAACACTGCATGGTTTCAGACCAATTCACACAACCATGCAGGGAGTTCTGGGAACATTAGAGCATGTCACATAACAAAATGGTGCACTTGCACAGCCAGACCAGCTTTCAGTCTCCAGTGAAATGTGTGGAAAGCCACATGGGGTACAAGAGGTGGTTACTGGGGAAAGGGCCTTCTCAGTGGTAGCACCCCTGCTGTGGATTGCTCGGCTCAAAGAGACTTGGCAGATGCTGACTCTTATCTAGCTAGCAGCTGGTGGAAAACTTTTTACTCTTTATCAAACTGGTTTTAATGTCTCTTTTACTTCCTTTTAGTTTTAATGTTCCTGGGATTTTTTTCTCACTGATTATTCTGTTTTATTTCTGGGATTTTTATTTTTATTTTTTTGAAACACAGCATCCAAATCTAACAATAAATAAAATAGAACATGTAGTATTATTATGTGTTGCCAATCAGCCTGGCTTTGCCTGCAGTAATGAACTAGATACACAACCATACACAGCCTTTTATTTGCGAAAATCTGATCTCACAGACAAGCCAAAAAAGGTGCAAGTGTGATTATTTTTCTATTTTCTGATAGCATTAACTCAAACTGGCAACGTGTTCAAATTGGAAATGTTCCATTTGATTATGCTCAGTCATCTATTTACTGGGCAATAAACTATCAAAAATTTCCTCTTTGCAATCTGTGAATTTGTATGAATTTTGATCAAGGGGAAAAAATGCTATTTCTCATACCCATGAGTTTGATTCTATTTTGCTATACATAAAGTGGGCTTATAGTTCTACAACAGCATAGGGCACAGATGAAACATGTGTAGCCCTAACCCCCCCCCCCAATGTTTTTTTCTCCTTAAGTGGCAAATCATGGCCTCCAAAGTTTTAGAGGGCTGTGCTATGGCATTTAAACATAATTTTGCCCACCTCTGACCTGTTTTAGGGCAGGAAGGGTGGTTTTTTTTTAGTTTTTTTTTAAAAAAGCTGTCTAAGTAAGATGTGCCTGTCACTGTCTAGACACATTCTCTTTCCAACAAAAGACCTTTTCTGTCCTAAAACAGGCCAGGAGTGTTGGAGTTACATAAAAATGTCAAACAGTGCCTGCACAGAGGATTTGCCATTTTTAGACCAAAATTTTTCCCCTGGGTTATGGAACAGGATTTTATCCTGCAAGGTCATAGGGAGGACAAAAATAGTTCCTGAGGCCTCAGATGGTGCCCAACCTAGGTGCAGGGGGTGGATACATTCAAAGGCAGGGCAACATGGCAGAGGGCTCCTTCTAAGAGGATCCTTTATAGTCTCCTGGCAGTTAATAAATTGGCAGGTGTGGTCCTGAAAGCAGGCTCCATTCAATGGTATTTCCTCTGTCTTGTAATAATATAACACTAGGAGTTTTAAAACCACTACTTGCCAATGCTGCATATGTGGCAGATTTAGGCTTTAACTACTGCAGCCACATACTTTATGCAAATAAAAACTTCTAACAGAAGATAGGGGATATGTTATTTTTTCTCCATTGTGGGCCATAAAACCATAAGGACTTCCCACTGGTTTTAAAGGGAAGAACATTTAGCTGGTGTGGAATCCCTCAATATAAAAACATTAAAGAGGATAGTGATGATTAACCTTTTAAAAGTGCATTGACAAGAAGCTAAAATGACTTGATTTTCGCAGTTTTGGAGGAGGTAACCGTGTTAGTCTGTGCAAACATATCAGGCAAAATCCAGAGAAACTAAACAAAACAAAAACATGTGACACCTTAAAGACTATTATATTTTAATGTAAGCTTTTATGGACACATCCACTTTGTCAGACATACGGAAACAGAACAAAATGTTGAATGAGATATCAGTTTCATAAGTAGAACATTCATGGGTTATTGGGAGTATGGTACATCTATATGCAGTAATTTAGCCTATATTGTTTTAGGGTACTGTTGTAAACATAAATATTCTTCCAGGAGACTGAAAACGGACACCAGGCCTGAGCAAAGATGAGGGGGGAGAAGGAAGAGAGAGCAAGGGTGTGGGGAGGGTTTGGAAGACTGGGGATTCAGTTAAAACTCAAGGAGGGCGGAAGAATATATAAAAGTAAACATAAAAGTGAAAGAAGATAGCAGAGGAATGACGTGTGTTAATGTGGGGAATATTGACAGCTTTTACCTTTGAGAAATGGGCTTGGTAGTTATGAAGAAAATAACAGTGCAGTAGATAGCAGAAGTATTACATTTGGTAATGATTTAAGAAACCTTGGCTTATATTCAATCCATTTATATGGGTGTCCATCATGAGTATATCTTTTATCTCAGGTATTCCCCTCTGTATACTTGATTTGTAATGATTTTGTTCTAAAATAGTGACTTTCAGATCTTCTACAGAGTGTCCTGCTAGACTGAAATGGTTGGAAACAGGTTTTTCTGTGTTGTGGTTTCTGATGTCAGATTTGTGACCACTGACCCATTTCCACAGAGACTGTCCTGTTTGTCCTATGTAGAGTGCGGAGGGGCACTGTTGGCAAAAGATGGCATAGATCACATTAGCTGAGGAGCAAGTGAAGGTGCCTTTGATATCGTATGTGCCATTGTTAGGTCCTGAAATAGTGTTGCCAGAATATATGTGTGGGCAGAGTTGGCAGCTGGGTCTGTGGCAGGGTTTAGTTCCCCTGTCCATGTTGCTCTTTTGATTTTTGCAGCACATGTGCAAAGGTTATATTCAAAATACTCCCATTGGCTTTTGTTCCTGCAGTTCATAAAACAAGCTTTTATAAAAATTCTGTATACACTGAAAATTGTGCACAGTTAGATGCAGATAGACAGTTCTATTGTCATAAAAGTATCTGCGTTATTATTACGGCAAGATTTGAGAAGATTGGTGATCCAAGAAAGCCATCACTGGGCCAAGGTGAGACAAGGATGTGAGACAATGTCAGCCCAATCATTAGAGCAAAGGGACCTAGTTGCTCTTCCACTCCTGCCATATTCAGAAAGAGATCTTTCTTTGCCTAATGGGCCATATAACACCCTTGTGTTTGCTATATGATTCTTGACTGGGTGGGATCCTGCAATGAAAATGCCCTCTTTCCCATCATATATCCTCAAAGAGTTGGTGGCTCAGGTGGGCAACACCTTGAGGCAATCTTCTGGTCTGCTCTTAACTTTCCAGCAACAGTACGTACTATACTTGAAAAATCACCAATGGACCAGAACTGCATCTTAAAAATACAGTCAGGCAAAAGCACCAGAAACAGGGCCATGTTTTTAAACAATTCTCAAAAGAAAGCTGGTGCCACTGGGAGACAATTTTCATGTTAGCATGCTTGCTGAAACTCTCTCTGCCACTGAACAGCAAGAACAGATAATAACCATTAGTAAATCAAACTCCTTGGCAATATCCAGCTGTGCCTCACACATTTACATACAGATAGAATGGGTATATGTTTTTAATATGTATGTGATAACACATTTTCCCCACAGCTGAAGTGTGTCTTACAAAAGGAAGGAGGCAAACGGAAACAGCATTGCCATGAGATAATAAAGTGACCCAGATAAAGTATTAGTCAGCGATTGATCTCAAACAGGGGAAAGCCGTCTCTCTCTGACCCGGTTACTTACTATGCATAGATTCCATTAAATAGAGCTTAGGAATTGAAAGCTTCAAGAAAACGGTGCCATGGAAGCCTAGATGGACAAAGTCCACGTTGGAGTGCACAAATGCATAGCCTTGTATCCTCTTCCTTATGGTATTGAGCCACACCTGCAGAGCCACATGTACTTCTCTCAAAGCAAGTCTTCCACCAGAGGAAAAAAGACTTCCTGTTGTAGATTACTGTCTGTCTGTAGGCATATCAGGGATGTGAAAGGACAGGTCTCTTTTATTTCATCATCTGGCTGTAAGAAGGATGCAAGCTTTCAAATTTCACAAACCTCTTCATAAGTCAAAAGGACAAATAATGTGTAGAAGTGGACAGTGTCTAATGTGTACAGGAAGACGTGACCTTTAATATCCACTAAAATGTCCACTCCCTGAATGACCTTGCTCCAATCATAGACTTCCAGCCTAACTGTCTCTGCAGGGCTACAGTGAATATAAAATAGTAACTATCATTGCTCTGAGCAATTTTGGAAGCATGCTATCATGATAAAATAATAAATAGATGGAAGATGATACTGAATGCTCAAGTCTGGGCTAGTTCTGCAATGAAAAGGCAGACAGAGTTATTAATTGAATTTCCACAGGCATTTGGCTCAATGTGGATGTATGATCTCACTGCTTTGTATTCAAACAGAACTTGCCTTAATACCAACTGGAATCCTATTTCTTAAGTGCAATAGCATAAATCATAGTAGTGAATTGCTGCTAGTTAAGGAGTTGCTGCTTATGTTTCTTGAATCATGCATGAAGTCATGACACTGATGCGCAACAAGAAATATGAGCAGTTACTTGTAACTAGCAGCAATTCCCTCCTGAGATTTACATAGTTGTACTTACGCCAGTGTTTGTAAGCAATAGAATTCTGGCCATAGTTTCTGATCATTTGGACTGAAACAAATGACACACATGTACACACAAAGGTCTAAAGCAAAGGGCTAGTCCCAAATACAATAAATTCACTTAATCATTTGTTGAATGCTCAGTGATCATTCAGGTAAACCCCATGGAATCAATGGGTAACTGAATTTCAGGTAAACAAACAGAAAGAGAATATAAAACAACTGTGTGGTAGACCTTCCTGCTTGACTATGTCCCATAGCTTAGTGGTTTAGGTCTTTGGCTGCGGAGCCAGAGGTTGGGAGTTTGATTCCCCAGTGGTGCCTCCTTGACAGAGGCTGGACTCAATGATCTATAGGGTCCCTTACAGCTCCTCAGTTCTAAGGTTATTATAATATTATTTTTATATCAACTCTTGATAGAATTTTTTTCACTACCTTGGATGGGAGTTGCATTACTAATTGATTCCAAAATATGAGGGTTCTCACCATCTAACTACCTAGGTTTTTAAAATGCAATTAATAATTTAGCAAATATTAAAAAAGAGAGAGAAAAGATTGGAGCATAGCTATCTTCCCTTTGCTACCATTCTTTAATTATTCTAAATTGCCTGTACAGTCCCCATATCTTTGAGGGCTAATATCCAAAGAGTCTGAAGCATCTATTTTTATCCTACACCCCTTTCCCACTCCATGGTGTATGAATGACTTACAAATGATCCAGAGAGTTCTTTTTATTTAAAAACTTTTCAAAAATCTGTTCACTTGCCTTACTTCTTAATTCCTAACCTTTCTTGATAATTTGGCCAGATCACTTTCTTGCTTTCTCTGGTGAACTGAAAGTCTGCAGAATTAAACACCAACATGATGACCACTAATTTAGATGGCTTTCAAAATGTTTTAGAGCAGTGGCCCCCAACCTCTTCTGAATCGTTGGGGGGGTGGGGCACCCCCCGCACTCGTGGGTGGGTGGGGCGTGTTTGCGGAGGGGCGCACTCGCGTGCATGCACAGAGGGACGGGGCACGCATGTGCAGAGGGGTAGGGCATGCTTGCGCGCATTCACGGAGGGGAGGGGCGTGCTCACGGAGGGGTGGGGCACGCTCATGCGCATGCGTGGAGGAGCAGGGTGCACTCACGGAGAGGAGGGGCATGCTCACACGCATGTGTGGAGTGTGCTTGCAGGTGGGCGGGGCACCCGTGCATGCAGGTGGCGGGCCATGCATATGGGTGGGGCGCGTGGGGGGAGTGCATGGGGGGGCCAGGAGATCTGTCTCCGCGGCCTGGCTCTGCCATGGCCACGGACCGGCACTGGGTCGCAGACTGGGGGTTGGGGACCCCTGTTTTAGAGGATATTAATGACAGTGGACACGTCAACAGCTACATTGTGATACAGCTAAATTATGCTTTATCTTACAGAACTCCACCATCTGGGGACAACCAACAGGGGGAGTCACTTCCCATTACTCTCATGTCCCATCGTGGGTATCCAGAGACACCACAGTTTGCCATGGTGGGAAGCAGAATGTGGCACTAGTTGGAAATTGATTGGATGTTTAGCCTGGAGAAGAGAAGAAGGACTTGTTGCATGGCAGGTAGAACAAACTATTTTTTTTTTGCTGCTGTAGAGGACAGAAGCCAAATCAATAGATTCAAATTACAAATTCCCCCTGCCAAGAAGAAAAAAAGCGAGACTTCAACTGAACACTACAAAAACATTCCTTATAATAATAGGTGTTTGGCTATGAATGGACGGCCTCAGAGGGTGGCAGACTCTCCTTCTCATTGGAGGTTTTTTAACAGAGATCGTATAGCCAGAAGTTGCTTTAATTATGGGCTTCCTGTAATGGCAGGGGTTTGGACTTGACAATCCTTGGGATCATCCCACATCTGCAGTTCCATGATTTTAGGATCTAGTATGATTCTTCTTATGTTATGGAACTATGTTTCCTGCTGGTTCCATGGACCTGATCCTGCAAATGCTTATGTCACTGCAGTCTGCCAAACTCCTGCGGGACTGAGAAGCCATCAAAAACATCGACTTTGCAGAGAGGTTTCTATGTATGTGTATAATTATTTTATTTTTATAGGCAGCTCAAGGTTGGCTTACTGTTATAAACAGTAAATAGAGCTATTTGAACTCATATAAAGATGGCCTTTTGTAGCACACAGGGGGGAAATGGTGAGTACAGGGAGAATAAATTCAGGTGCATGCTATCTTAGTTCCAGATCATAAGCAAGCTGGGGCAAAATTCACCAGGAATGGTGGCACAAGCCTCACTGAAATGAATAGGACTGTAGAACCACAGTTTGGGGCCCTGTGCAAGCAACAGTCTCTTCCCTTCCCTTTGGTGTCTATGGTTACAGAATGAGGCACAGCATTGATTAGAATTTCCTCCGTGGCCAGGAGTTCCCTTCCAGAACTGACGGGCTGCACTCCCTGGGTAAGCAGTTGCATCACAAGTTCATTTTCAGTTAAGGAAAAGCACTGTGGGGGAAATGTTCTAAATCTTAAGAAAATACCGCCTCCCCCATTCTCATTCTCAAGCCATTTTTTTTAAATCATAGAGAGGAGAGACACTGTCTTATGAGAAGAACAAGGCACTTCAGAGCAGGTAGTTGGAAAGATATATAACTCTGTGCTGCTGTTCCTATAGGCACTCACCCCTTGGCCTCCGTTTTTATGACTTTACACCCTGGAGTGGTGTTATAGCTTCTGAACACGCACGTATATACTGAGGGTTGGAAGTGCGATTTGCAGATGTTTTATTTATAAGTGGCAGGCCTACTGTATCACAGAAAACATGCATTTACAAAGAGATACAGGTTTTATGAAACCCCATTCTGTTGGTTTAATAGTCAAACTACCCAGCCATAGAATAATAACGCGTAAGGTAACTGCATCTTCATCTCTAGAACCTGTTCCAAGTTCTCTCAGATGTGACTAAGTGTAGGAACCTCCCAAGCATCAAAAGTTAATAAAAAAAAGTGGCAAATTAAGGTAGTCTCAACCATCACGATCAAGAGACAGAACGGACGGTGTGGAGAAAAAGTTCCATCTCACCAAGGTATTCCAGCAATTGCCTAAATGACATCTTTAACATCAACACAAATTACTTGCAGTCAAATAAGATAACACAGTCAAATAGCAACAAACATGATGCACACCCAGAGAAGTTATAGAGGGGGAAGGCAGAGTCTGACTGGATCAGCCCTGTGAAGTTTTGGACATTTCATCTGTTAACAATGAAATGTCAATACCACCAATGATCTGAACCTCTTTTAAGATTCCAAACCAGTTTCAGACATGTGTGCAGGACTAGTTACACAATTCTGTGGATTTTACTCAGTGCACTTTAATTCTGAGGGTGGGATGTAACCTACCTCACTCTTCAGTTATAGTTTCTTCACTGAATAAGTACCCACTCATCCCTCACCCAACACGGAACAAAAATTACTGTAAATTTCCATTGACAGAATAATTTAAAACCACGATACCTTTACTACACTTTAGTAGCACAGACAGGGCAAACAGCAACTTCATAGGAAATGAAGAAATTTCTTTGGAAGCTTGAGCAAGACAGAACTCACCAAAATCGAAATACACATTTTCAACAACCATACAGACTTGTGCATACCATAAACATAGACACCAAGTGGTTGTAGAATTCAGTAAAACTTGCAAAATAGAGTAAATCAGCAAACTAAAGAAGTCACCCGTATTAGTTCATCAACTAAGATATCAGAAAGTATTTGACTGAAAGATGTCCCATATTCTCCATCATGATATTTAAAAAACAGAGGTAGCAATAATAACGAAATAAAAAAGGAAAAAAAGCCATGTCCGTGTACAAAATCCAAAAAACAAGGCTAGGTAATGCTTTTGTTGGACCACCAATATATAGGAAATAGGCAAGCTTTTCAGTCCAACAGGACCCTTTATCAGGCTGGGTACTGCAGAACTTTAGGGGGAAGAGAGAGAAAAGGAATAACAGGTGTTTCATTGTTAGGGACACTGTAAATGTAATGTCCCAGGATGGATATTCCAGGGTTGTCGTGTTAGTTTGAGGTATCTGAGTTCATCTCCGGATGCAGGATGAATTGGCCTGCCTGATGCAGTCCTTCTTCATCTCATGCAAGACTGGTTGACACACTTGGCAAAAGATGTCATTTGGTGCCAAATTAAATGTTTAATCTAAAGGTTTTATTTTAATTTAAACTTTGGTAGGAGGATTGCCATATCTTTGTGTACCTCTACTCCCAGTCATGCTTCAGCACAAGGCCAGGGAGAATGCATTAGGTGAATGGTGAAAGAGACGAGAAAAGGCAATCTATGCCGCTTTGCCTTGAGATAAACCTAGATACCTCAAGCTGATGCAACAAGCCCAGACTTTCCATCTTGGGACACTGTTTTTGAATGATAATGAAACTAAGAGGTAAGTTTATGCAGATTTCACCAACGTCTGCCGGCTGTCAAAGCTGGAAGCAAGATTTAGATTTAATGTCAGTTAACTTATGGAGAAAACAAACCAATCAACAAATTGTGTAATAAATTAGTAAAACTTTTCTTGTTAGTCAGTGAGCAAACTATAGCTCCACTCACCATTAACTCTTCAGGGGCTGGCCGTTCCTTTGGTTGCTTTCTCATACTGTTCATTAAAGAAAAAGAAACGTATTCTGTATTAAACAGTCACCAATATTCCCTTCATTTGAGATTTTTTAAGACTCCAGTTTAATAAAGCAAAAGAATACAAAATGGTCTTATACATGAAACTTCAATATGTTCAGGAAAACAATTAACACATTTCTTCTAAAAACTGAACTAAGGAAACGAGCCACCTTTTCTCCTACTTTGCTTCTTGTTGGACTCTTCTATACATTGCACATATGGGGGTTCACTTAGAACCTCTCAGGTGTATACATAAAACATATGGAATGTGAATGTGACAACTGGGTCGTGTAGTGACTCAACAGCAACCTGCATAATGGTGAATGACCTTTTCAATCTGTAGCTTACACACCCCTTTCTGGTACTTAGTCGTTTGCATTCTTATAGGAATGGTCCTACTTGTAGAACAAGTGAACTAGAAACCTATGGGAAAGTGAGTTCTGTGCTCCATTAGAAGTTTCTCCTTATCAGAAAAGTTGCAGCAATCAGCTTTTGTCTCCTGTTATGCTATTACAGCATGCATTTAGATTTTGAACCTTCAAACAATTCAGTTTTTGAGCTTTCAAACAATTTACGCACAGTATTATGACTTCAGCAATCCTTAAAACAGCACCACAAAGTAATTAGTATTATCCCCTTGGAGCAGACAGGACAGGGTAACTCAGACAATTGTGGGTTAAATCCAGTTAGTGGATCTGTGGTGGATGCAAACTTTGAACTGCAGGCTTGCCACTCACACTAGTAACCACAACGGTACCATCTTACGAAAGACAAATAAAACCAGCAGCAGATACTAGCATTTGAACTGGACAGCCGCCCACCTGCCGCAAATCAAGAACCTGGCCTTAGAAAGATCTATAGCATCATTAAAGTGGTACAGGGGAACCAGCCTGCTCCTATTCACAAGCCACGAGGCGCTTCTGCTGTAAAACTGAGACTTGTGCAGGGCTCCTGGACAGATCCCACTGGATTTATACAAAAAACGGACAGCAGTCACAGCAGGGACATTCAAAGGATCGTCCGAAGGAGGGTTGCATTCTTACAAGCCATTCAGGCTGCTTTGGCAACACTCTTAATCTTACATTCCAGAGTAGCTGGATCTCAGGGGAGAACAAGGCTATTATCTGCCATCATTTATGCCTGAGCCTGACATCTGTGGACTTTTCTACAGAGGTTAGCCCTCCTCCTGCCTCAATTAAAAAAATATAAAAATGATATGCTCTCAGATTAATCTTTAGACATGGATGGAAAGGTACAGCACCAAACACCTCCGTTTGCCAAAGCATGATAGATAACAAGCAATTATGACTCCAGAGTAAAAACCTAATCTACCCGAAACAGGATTACTCTTACAATAAACATAAGCTTTGTATTTATTATTTCAATTAACTGCAAACCTGCTCTGTAAATTCTTTGTTCAGCCCCACTCCCCTTCAGGACATTCCAGGGGTGGTTTTCTTAGATTAGTTGAAGTTGATATCATCTGAATTTATCCAAATGCCTCTCAGGGACGGATCTTTGGCCACTTCTTTAGTAATAAATGCTATTCATGTTAACCAGATTTTACTTTCAAAGGAAAACGGAATTAGATCAGCTCTGACTGTCAGCACCCACTTATTTTAACATAGGAATTCCAGCCAACATTGCAATCGGGTGCTCCAACTACGTACAGTAGCAAGCAAGCATCCTTTCCTTCACTGGCTTCTGTTACGGCGATTATTTCTCTGTTTTAACTCCCATCTCCCAAACAATATGGCTGAGATTCACAGTTTGTTGAAAAGTGACAAAACTAGTTTCTGTTCTCTTTCTATTCTAACACAGGTGTTTTTGCCCCTTTTGTACAATCTCTGCTAAATTATGCTCGCTGGGAGACTTTGTGCAGGAAGTTCATTTGAACTGGGGGAGGGGGGAAGAGAGAGAGAAACACTATCCACTAAATCTACCACATTTGGATCGTATTCTCTCTCTCATCCTTTATCACTGAAGTGGATGCTTATTAGCTTTCTATATAAATGAGGCATTAAAAACACATTTTCGTCATAATAGGTTGTACTTAGATCTTTAACCTTTTTTATACTCAGGAGATTCCTTTTTAAAACCAGATTCATTTTTTAAAAATTCCCCTAGTTAATTTAAGTGGCTTTCCATTGAACAAGGCCTTTTGTCTGGAAGAAACAAAACATGCCCTATGGTGTGGTTTAAAATACAGCCCATATGAACAAAAACGCTCTTCCAAAGAAGAATTCCATAAAATCAGTTCTAAATGAAATGCCTACAGATTAACCAAGTGTGTTGTTTAGCCTATTTTAAAAAGGGAGCCTGTTCTTCTAAGGATATATGAATTATGGAGTTATATGATTGTATGTCATCTTTTTTATTCAAACAATTTAAACTAAAGCAGAAGCATATACATAGCATCAGTTCCTTGAGGAAACACCCAGATCCTCAATTGTTTATTTAAAAAGAGTGGGAGTAAAAAATTCCCCCTCTGAAGTACTTTTATGACCCTTTGTGTAAATAACGTTTACATAATTTAAACAGTTTGCTCAGCTTTGCCGGCCCAGCTGCCCAAGGCCTGCCAAGTCCCTGGCGTCTCCGGAAGGATGCAGAGAAAGCCATAAGGTCCTCTGGTACTGTGGAGTTAATGGCATGTATCATTTACATTGAGGGCACAACACATTTGCAAACGAAGCTTACCATTGAGTGATGAAGTGTACAAACGGCTCGGAGAACTCCCCAACTGGAAGGACAGGCGATTCCTGCAATTGAGTGTGGATTGGGCAGATGGGGAGGGGAAAGAAAAAGAATCAGAAAGTGTGAATCCAGTTCGTTAATTGTATAGCTGCTTTCAGATGGAAAACCAGGAAGGGATGGTCGTTTAAAACAAACAAACACAAACAAACAAACAAACACACAGGCTGTGGTTATGTGTGTGAGG
Source organism: Intellagama lesueurii (assembly GCA_037013535.1). Taxonomy (NCBI): domain Eukaryota; kingdom Metazoa; phylum Chordata; class Lepidosauria; order Squamata; family Agamidae; genus Intellagama; species Intellagama lesueurii. The sequence goes on from JBAJHW010000011.1 coordinate 22,252,574, forward strand.
AATGAAAAGGAATAGTAGAACATGCAAAAAAAATGCTGCATTTAGAAGTAATGAGTATTATACAATGGCTAAAACATGTGGAAATAAGACCAAAGGGAGGTAAAAAAGGGACAATGATAGCCACAGGGCAGAAAAGAAGGTAGGGAAAGTGTAAATGAGAAATTAATGACTATTTAAGTAACATCCAAATGGTCTTGTAATTAACAAAGAGCTGGGAAATTATTCTTGTGTTGACCTTTGCTTCCTGCATCATAGTTGCCATTTATTTACACTTAGCAATCCCAAATCTTGTTAGATTTAAACAGGAGAGACCAGAAAACAGTCAAAACTTGAAAACAAAAATAGCAAGTTGTGCCAATTAACAACAAATCCATAAAAACAAAAAACCACAGATACATACAAAACTGAAGGAACACACTGTATTATTTCAGGGAAAAATGTTTCAAAACCAAAAGAGGGATTTACAAATTGAAGAGGTTTTGCTCTGTCTCCCCCACCCCCTCCCCAGAATGACAAAGAGACTTGCCAGTGTTTATAGTGTAACAGCTCAGGATGTAATGAAATTGCACTGCGGAGTACTTTAACAGTCATCTCATTAGACCTACAGTTGGAACAAGAGAGCCACATAAAACAGGAGTCAGCTGCAAATGACTCTGTTCTCATCTATTCTCATTTGCTATTAAAAAATACCTTTCGGCAGCTTTTGCCACTGTTTCTCCCCCCAAGTTCCCCCTACCTCCCTGAGTGCTTTGCAAAGTATGATGCATGCACCTATTTAAATTAACAAAGGAATGACTTATTTTAATCTCAACGTGCTTTGGAGTGCTTTGGCCATTTGCAAGCATCATATATCATCACATACAACCTTCCACTGCTGCAGGCAAGAAATTCAGAATGTGCAGCATTTGGTCGGAGCCAAACAATTTCTCTTGCACACAACTGTGTCAAATGCATGTGTGGGGTTCATTACAGAGGGTTGCAAGGGAAATAACTTTGACGTGACGGGAGAAGACGAAAAAATTAAAGAAGAAATGAGTAGATGATGATAAAAGCACCTCCACAATACACATGTGCTTGTTATTATCAGTGGTGGCAGGGAGATGCGACCACCAAGCTGCTGACATGATTAGTAAATATACATATAATTGCTATGGCCAATTATCAGAAAAATGAGACTGGTAATTACAAGACAGAAAATTAACTAGAAGTCTTATTAAAGCTTTGTTTCCCATTCAAACAATTGGAAACTGCAGAAAACCACAATTAAATCAAAAGTAACTGAAGAGTAAAAGGTGACCGTATTCCAAGTACTGCCTTTGACACACATTTTGAGGATCTACCTTCCCAATCTGCCAAATGGGAAGGCTTACTCTGAACTTGGCAACAGAACAATCAGATTAATATTTCTCTCATCTCCTTCCTAAAAACAAGATAAAGTTTCACAAGAGGGATATGCAAAAGTGTCACCACTTAATCAAGTAAGAATACTGATCCCTAGTGTGGGTCAAGCATTCAATGGAGTACCGTATTTTTCCATATATAAGATGCCCCCATGTATAAGAGCCCCCCCCCACTTTTCTAACCCCAGATGAAGAAATCTTAATTTAGCTTTGAGTATTCAGCCTCTGGGCTCAGAATGCTTGAACATTACGAGTCCCTGTTGCATCTGAGCCTACAGGCTCCACCTCCAACAAGGTGTGTTCCAATTGGTTTGTTCAGCATCAGCTGACGTCAGTTCCATAAGGCTTGTGATTGGAGGAAGCTAAGTCTCATGACTGTAGGAAGCTAAGCCTCGTGACCGAAGGAAGCCTATTTACAGAGGCAAGGTACGAGCAGTTTTGTTATCTCCTCTGCTTACTTCCATGTATAAGACACCCCTCAATTTTTAGTGTAATGATTTTAGGAAAAAGTAGTGTCTTATACACAGAAAAATATGGTACTGCAGACCAGCAGTTCCCACCTTGGGTAACCCAGGTGTTCTTGGACTACAATTCCCTGGAACCCGGCCACCACAGCTGGTGGTGAATTATAGTCCAAGAACAGCTAGGTTACCCAAGATTGAGAACCACTGCTGTAAACCAATGTCACCACCCTCTCATTGCAGATGTGGGGTTATCAAGTCTTGAGTTCTCAGCAGGCCTTGGATTAGTCGTATGGGAGTTACCAACTGAAGATGTTATCATCAATAGCTCTGGCAAATTGAGGCCAAGAGGCTCAGATTATACACTTTATAATTTGTTTTATTTATTTATTTATTTATTTATTTATTTAATTCATTTTTTAACCTCTCCATCTAGTGGCCAGCCCACTGCTCTGGGTGGCTTACAATAAGAGCATAAACAACATAAACTAAGATACAATAATAATAATGGCTTTGGGGATAGTTTTGTTCAGTATTTCTCTACATACATTATTTCTCTGTAAATGTAGAAATGCTCCCCCCAGAAAAAGAGAGCTTTCAGTTCCTAGCATTGTGGGATCACAGCTCATGATTGTAATTCTTTTGATAGAGGAACTGGTGGGTTATGAAAGATTGAGAACTGGTGAACTAGGTCACTAAGCAACTAAGAGATATGCGCTTTCCAACTGTAGATCACCCTGTCCTCCTCTCCACTCTGCAGTTATCTATCTAAAGTAGAGACAACAATGGCTTACTTAAGGCCATTCAGGGAAGAACTTGAATTTCTCAGCACACACTCCTTGGCAGAAGAAGGAATTGCAAAACTGACGAGATTAAAAAAAATAGATAATGGCTGAAATCCAATTGACAAAACTTATACCTGTGGATGGGATCAAGGGCAGGACGTGAATTTTGGTAATTAAAAACTTCTGTCCCACAGCTCTTGTGCTATTTGTTTCATTGTGTGGAAGCTCTGGGAGCCACAGGACAGAAGGAGGAAGTTTTTAATTACTAAAAATTGCCAGTGCTAGGTGATGTTAGCGGCAGGAGGAAATTTTTTCATAATTAATGACTTTCTCCTTTTGCCTTGTGGTTTCCACAGCTTCCACATGATGAAAGGATTAAATGAGAGCCAGAAAAGCCACATACAGTAGTAGAAAAAAGTAATTACCAAAAATCACCCCTTGCCTGCAATGTCATCACCTTTCTGCAGGTGCAAATTATGAAACAGGATTTCAGCCTAAGAATTCTACCATAGGTACTCCAAAGATTCTCACTCCCCTGAATGTATTTGCTTGTTTCCTTTCAAATCTGAGAGGGATGGTCACAAGGCCTTCCTTAGGTATGGCAAAAGGAAGAGAGAGAAAAACAAACTGTCAGGTTTTTATGCCTGTATTATGAATCCAGAGAAGGGCAATTCGAGGGGGGCATGGTTTGAGTGATGCCTTTGCCTTGTGAATAATGAACAGTTCAGGAAGGTCAACCCATTACAACAGAAACTGTTTAATTATTAATTATGCACAATCTATGAGTGAAAGGACAAGTTCAGAATGTTTAATAAGTGGGGAAACTCCTACCAGACCCTTGCTTGGCATTTTGCTATTAGCAGCCGTCAGCAAGGTGCTCAAGCAGAACAAGCAAAGCCCAGCAGCAGAAAATCTAAGCAGGGTAGTAGTGCTGAACTTTAAACTTCCTCCCTAATATTTAATTTGTGCAAGTGGCAGTTCTCTAAATGCACAACTGGACAGACCAGAGTGTGCAGAAAATGTCTATTCTAGCCAATTCCCAGGATGGTGGGATTTTTAGGGAAGCTATGGGAGCACTGTAACAGCTTTGCACTGTCCCAGAGAGATTCCTCTGTACATCCTCTGATTTGTTCCTTTCCCGCTTTTAATCAGAAACAATTGATTTGCAGGTTACGCACATCTGTGGCTTGTGTGGTTTTTTTCCTGCACACTCCCCTTCATTTCTCAGCTTCCCAGCTGATTTGGATGCAGCCAACATGGCACATACAAGGAGATATGGGGAAAAGTTGAGGTAGTGAGGAATGAGGAAAAAGCCACCCAATGAAAATTGCACATGGACACAGGGAGCTTAAAAGACTCGTATGAGGCCAGCAAAATTTGAGACATGATCTGCACCTTCAAAGACTTGGGTGTTCCTCCTCATCTGGACAGCCTGCCCAGGACTCACATCTGGCCCATTCTGCAACTTCAGGCGTTTTCTATTTTCAAGTAGGAGACTACAAAAAGCCTCCTCATCTGAGGAAAGAAGGTTGTGCCTATGATGCAGGAATTGTTTCCTCAGTGTTCTTTGATCTTTTTGCTGAATGTCTTAGATCTCACAAGCACACAACGAATCAGGAAGTTTCTTCTGCCCTTAGTATACAAGTTTCAGGAGATGTAGAGTAAAAACGATCAGACCAGATTCACTTACTCATTGTATGTCTCTCATTTTGGTCTGGGCCAAATGATATTCCAGGATGTCTCACAGTACTTTTTCCTCTGTTGTACAGTTGTTTCTAGAAGCTATTGAACATGGAGCAGTGTGCTTAAATGCTACCAAGGAACTACAATAGGGAATAGCTGCTGATAGTCTGAATGCCATATCTAGTCACCTAAAGTGGATCTATAGAAGCAACAGGGATTTGGAAGGAGTGATGGACAGCCATTGTAAAAACAGTGATAGTCCACTGAGTGTGTGTGTGGGTTCTCACACACATCTCTTGTCAAAGAAGGCTTCCATCAAAATCTGTTTAAAACAAAGGACATTCAAAGCTTATTCCCATCTTCTAGCTACAGTAAGGCCCCCTTATCCGTGGAATCAGGATCCATTGATTCACTTATCCATGGTCTGAAAATACAGGTATTAAAAATATCACAAGGAGAAAAAAGAAAAGAAAAAAGAAATACAGCACAGATTTTCATGATATAGTTATCAGAACTGGCCACTAGAGGGAACCAGGTAAAGGTAAAGGTTCCCCTTGACATTTAGTCCAGTCGTGTCCGACTCTAGGGCGCGGTGCTCATCCCCGTCTCCAAGCCATAGAGCCAGCGTTCGTCCGTAGACAGTTTCTGTGGTCACGTGGCCAGCACGACTAGACACGGAACGCTGTTACCTTCCCACCGTGGTGGTACCTATTTATCTACTCACATTTACATGCTTTCGAACTGCTAGGTTGGCAGGAGCTGGGACAAGCGACGGGATTGTTACTCTACTCATATTCAAAACCCTCTTACTTCAAATAACACTTTCTGTATTAACTTCTCTTCTATGGGGCAGGCAGCTGCACATAGTAGAGGGTTTTGAATATTATCCTATGGTGTGTATCTGAAAGCTTAAGAACTTAAAAGTAACTAGTTACAAATAATTGTAAATTGTACTTAATTTCCTTTCCCAATCGCTCTTTGTTCATGTTAGAAACACTACAATATAATTAAGAGATATATCAGACAATTTTCGCCCAATAACTGGCAACATTAAGCGCATTTGGGGCAGCTAACATCAAGCCTTCCATATGTGGAGGGGCATACAGGGCACCACCATAGGTGTGAAGTTGCTTGTTCTTCTCTGCATTTGCAAAGGACTGCAAACCCCGCATTTTCTTAGGTTCATGTTGGTTCTGCCAACTCCAATCTGTGGATTCCCAAGTAATCCACTTCTCCATGTGACTGAGGCTAGACTTTCCTGGGGCGCCATTCATTTTAATAGGTTAATAGTTCTTTCTTTCCACATTATAATCCTGGCATTCTCTCCTATTTCTTAAGGATTCATGGATAATCTGGGAAGAGCGGATGATAGCTGAAGACTAGATGTGCATTTCATGTGTAGATGCTTTGAGTCTTTCACTATTATCTGTTACCTTTCTCCATATGTCACTGGGAGAAATGCTTCCTAGGTAATTGATTTTATCAGTAAGGGTTGGTTTTAGGTATCTAGTGACAATTCTAAAGCTTTCACAGTGTGCTACATCTACCTGTTTTACATGGGCTCTTTTGCATTATTTCCAGTAACAAAGGTTTGACTATATCACATCACTAAATGATGTGTGGAGATTCAAGTGTTGCTTTTTGCTCTGTTGTGGGTGTTGTAACAATGATAAAGTGAAGGGGAAAAGAGACTGTTTTGTATGATGGATCAGCAATTAGCAGCATCCACTATTTTTTTTAAAAAAATAACTAAGCAGTGACTACTTTAATTACTTTTGAGAAATGGTAGAACAAAGAGTTACTTTTTAAAGTTGCACCTGTGTTGAAAACTAACTATTGGAGGCTCCTGAAACTGGAACTGATTGTTTTAAAAGTAACTTCATAAGCTCCATGCCATTAAATAAGAAGGCGAGTAACAGACTACCAACGGAGATATTTGGAATTCTGATAGGCTAGATTTTCTTGGCTAATGCTTTTTGTTCGGACTACTTATTTCATTATTAAAATATTTTACTATTTTGTTATGATATTGTTTCGATTATCTGTTTCAAGGTTATTAAGTACATTGAGCTTCCTAGAGAGAAAAATGGAACAGGAATGTTAAAAACAAAACATCATTTCAGTTAGTTTTAGGCACTGAATGATACTTGCTGTATGCACCCTGGAGCATTTTAGAGTTTTATAGTATTCTAGAATAGGTGTTACTTCCTGTTAGAAAGAAATCCTGAGTGGTTGTATGCACAAGGTCAGAATGAATGTTTTTGCCTCTAAACAGATGAATAAATAAAACAAATCACAGCCAACACACACTAGCATGCCTATTGATCAAAGGAAATATCCAACAACTTGTCTTTCAGGGATGCTTTTCCACCATTACTAAACTTCCCAGTGAGAAACCCCAAATAAGCTTTGAGGAAACCCAAGGGCTCACTAGCAAACACTTTAGAAATCATCCGATAAAGCTAATCTGTTAACAATGAGGTCTGATGCTGCCTTGTCTATAACCAAAGAACTCATTTTTGCTATCATGCCATTTTGCTACAGGAAATATGGAAGCACTTTGCACACCTCTGTGTTTCAGTTTTAAACAGCTAAGCACCGTAGTATAAAATGCATACATGAACCCACCAGAGGGACTTCCTACGAAAAACTGAACCATTTATTGTTCACTTTCACCCCTCTGTAAACACCCCATGCAATCTTATTGCTTTTTCATAAAACACTGCCACAAATAATCAAGCTTGACCATTGACACCTGCAAGATTGAGTTTTTAGGAACCATTAAATGAGTTCAGCCTCTTGGGAAGGTTTTTGAGGCTGGTCTAAAGGTAATTATTCAGCTATTCCTACCTGTAGTTCCACCTTGTTTCTATCTAGCCCTTGAATCACACACATGGGTAAGATCAGAATTTCTGGCTCCAGTAAAGAGAACACTGAAAATGTTTGGGGCAGGGCAGAAAACAATTATGATATTTTAGCACTTGACTGTTTACATATATATTCAACAACTGAGAGGCAGGTGTGTATACTGCAATCCCTTCCCATTTCTAAAGGTTGATGCAATATTTGAAAATGTACCATTAGAAATGTAATTTTTAGGCAACAGCAAGAACCAAACAAGGAGCCGATTGTTATTCTAGTTTTAATGTACCAATCCTGTGTACCAGACTGTGATCATGAAAAACTATCCCTGTTGTTATTGCTCCTATGTTGTAAATGGATCACATTTCACATTTGTCTGTTATAAGCATTTACAAAACCATTTGAAAAGCTGGCCAGAAGATATACCAGTCAAGGCCTGAAGGCAACATGGAAACAAGCCTTCTCCACCAAGTCCTCACTCACCAAAAGATGTATGTTGTCTCTATGAGGGATTTGATCCCAAAGGAGCAAACCACAGCACAGATGAGCCCTGCTGGTGGTTTCAAACAGATTAAGATGATTAAGAGTTATATAGAGTATAGTTTAGTGTGCACTCCTCTTGTGATTTTCAATCTAGACTGAGACCCCACTTTCATGCATTTTGCCATTTCTGTGCTGCTCTCTCTTTCAATGAAGTTTTATGAGCCTCCTAGTAAGCAGCTCAGAACTGATTCAGAAAGAAGGAAAATAGTGGTGCTGTGGAGTAAAGGAAGGGAGGCAAGATGCTCAGGGCAGGTGAGTAACACAGGAAGAGGGATCAAAATGTAGCCGAGGAAGAGGAGAAGACATTTGGGTATAGCAGTGAAGTTTCCTCTCTTCCCAGTTCCTGGATATATGATTTTTTTATATGGTATGGATTCAGATGAGACATGCATGAATAACCTGCTGAAAGAGAGTAAGAGCTTTCTTCCCTGAGATGGCTCCTGTGATTTTCATTCATACCTTTTAGCCACCCTGAACACTGGATTTGAGTTGTTCAAACAGGAGGCAGTACACGTTCAGTTCCAAAGATCTTGGATCTGCCTCCCTTCTCTGCCCTCTCCCTTGTGACTATACAGCTTGGAATTATCTGGCGACTCTCCAAATCTACTACTCTAGGAATGGGCTAAGCTCTTACACAAAAGCTCAATTCCCCAGGCCTGGACAGTATCCAAATATGCCGTCTTCAGCATAAGCAACACCACAGCAACTCAAGTTGAGAATTGTGTGTCACTGTCAGTGGATTCAGAGGGAAACTTGCCATGCAAGAACAGTTGTAGCCTGGAATGGAAGACGGCAACTCTGTTCCCCTCCCCCTGTGAGTTTTAGGACCTTTCCAGCCCTTATTGGCTCTCATGAAGATGCCACAGAGGGGAGATCATCAGTCGTAGAACACTAAACACTTCTAATAGCTAACATTTGCGTTATCATGAATGCACAGAAAACAACAGCAGCTGTACCATACCAGAAAACAAACAGACCTTTTCTCTTGAGGTCCTTATTTAGAAGAAGAGACACACATTAGCACAATAAGTGGGGACTATTATTCTACCCCAACAGGGCTGCATCTTGAAAAGAGCCAAGGGAAGGGAGCATGAATAGAACTAAACAAGCAAGGGGTGAAAACAAAATCAGGCTGCTATTAGACTGACGTATGTGGGAAAACTGTAGGGCACCCATCAAAGCCTGAGGAGAAATGGAAATCATCTTCAGCTGAACGTGGGGAGTCTAGAAACCAACATGGGTTTCATTGCACCATTCTGAAAAGAATGTGCCTTGGAAGCAGGTGGTGTTCCTTAAACTTACTCTCTTTTGCTTTCCAGAAAAAATAATCAACCGCATCAGCCAGCCAACCACCCAAACCTCCCAAATAAACTAACAGTCCTCACAGAGGTGGGCTTTGAAATGTAAAAAAGGTACCTGTTGCAATGAACCTTTGGGATGGAGAAAAAAAATATAAACTGTAATGTATCAATGAGTGTGTGAGTATTCATTTTTCTTTGGATACATGTATAGAAAAGCACATATAATAAACACAGCACCTACTGGTTCAAGGTACTGTATCAACAATATTTTACCCAATAGATACTTCCCAGAGGGAAAGAAGACACCTACATCCATCTATATCTACATACTGCATGTAATTTTTACAATATTTCTGCAGACAAATCTTACACCACTTTTATCTATTTTGGGTTCCCTTGCTGGATGCAGATGGTTACAAAGTTGTATTTGCTCCACAGGAGCACTTGTGGTATGACGCCTGGTGTACCAAGCCATTTGTGACACAAGCGACTGTACTACACCAATTCAACACAGCACTGCCTTACCACATGATGAGTGCATCATAAAATGATAGAATGCCCATGTGAATGGGTCATCTTAGATCTAAGGCCAGAGATAGAGACAGAACCAACATATCTATCTCAATACTTCTTACAATGAAGTCAGCTCACAAATTCAGCTGCCGGTCTTAACAGTCTTCAAGCATATAGTAATGACATTAACAGAGAAAACATCATATTCATGAAAACCACTCAACCTGCTTTAAAGACTGGCGCATATCCATTAACTTATCCTCTTACAAAAAGGTATTGTTCCTTTGTGGTGTAGTCTCAAATCATCACCTCTACCCACCACAACATTTCATTATTCCCTTCCACTTTTGAATCTACCACATTAATTTCAGCCAAGAAATCAGAAGGCATTCTAGCATGTGCAACATGATGGTACAAAAAAACAACCAACCAACCAAAAAACAAACAAACAAACAGAAAAAACACTCATGGAATAAAATACAGCAGCTAAGCAGGATGGACCAGCCAATCTAAGTATGATTTATTGTTCTGTGTTTGTTTTAATGTTTTTGTTTTGTTTTCTTTTTCTTTTTTTGTGTACTCCACCTAAGGGGCTATTTTTCTCTTCTGTTTCTTATTGATAGGACTGAAATTCAACTGCTGTGGAGTAATTAATCATTTGTGCTACTAAATTCTAAAGCGAATCTGAGATGAATATGTATTTTATGAATTAAAATATTTAAACCCACCTTTTGGCCCAACATGTAGTGTACAAAAAAGAAGAAAAACATGAAACATCAAAACAAACTGTGGGCCTGGTGAGGGCCCCTCCCATCAGGCAGGTGGGCTTCTCACCTCAACAAGCCAGGCGTTGGCCTTTCCAACAGGCAGTTCCCCAATAGATCGGGGCAGAGATGGTGTGCCTGCGGAAGACAACCTCCAAGAGGCAGGTGTACTGATGGCGAGCCTGCTACTTAAGGAGGTGCCAGCAATCAAGGAGGACCTGTAGGTGGACATGGTTGACTGGGGGGCATGTGAGGCTCAAGAAGTGGAACTGAGTGAAGCACCCTTGAATGAGGGATGAAAGATGCTGTCACTGGGACCCTGGCACCAGCAATGGAGTCAACTTGCTAGTGCTGCCAGAGGAGGCAGCCTGGGCACGTCAGGACGAGGCCCAACATCAAGCTGAAAATCAACGCTAAGCATGCCGTCGCCAGCGACAAAGCTAGGATGGTCCTCCTCACCCTGGATCAACCCAAGAGCTGGCCAGCCCTCCAACAAATGAAGCTCTCCACTCTGTGCACCCATTCTCACTACCCCATGCACCAGACAGAGGCAGTCATGTTCGTGTATTCTTCAACCATGCCATGGCCGAGACCTACCAGGAATACAGACCAGGAGGATCAGCTGGGGGTTCCTACGGCCACATCTGATGCTGGGGCCCACACCACCCTCTTGCAGGGGCAAGTGACTGCTTCGATCAAGCACCTGTGTTGTGGCACCCTATGCCTTGCCCACCTATGAGAGGTGCTGGAGCTGATGGAGGAGAAAGGCCTCCATTCCACACAGCAGGGCCAGCTGCCAGAAGGTTATGGAGTATATCCCAGACAGGGACATAAAACCTGTAAGTGTCCAGTTGACGCATTGTTGAGCCAGGTCCCATTGACTGAGCTCATTTAAGTTGCCTTCTGTTAATAAAATGTTTTAGTTTTAAGCCACACCATGGAGGGGGCTATGGGGGCATCTCATACAAACTCAAAACAAATTCAAAATAATAAATCAGATTTATATTTGACCTGTCATTACAATCTTACATATCAGCATCAACCCTACATTTAAAAAAGAAGAAAAGTAATTGCTCATTACCCACTAAATACTTTGATCTACTAGACAGATCACTTGATATCCAGAAAATAACTAAGTATACATAACTACGTTATCACTAGTTACTTCCAAGACCTGGATCATCTATATGATTTTACCTGCCAATTCTACTGTGCCAACTACCCCACAGGTTGGGCTGTGTAACTGCACAAGTGATTACTCAGAAAACTATAGCTATTAATAAAGAGCCAGTCTTGCTTTTTTGCAGTCTCTGCAGACTTCCATAATGGGTAGAGCAGGAAGCGTAGCTGCCAGGAGTGGGGCGTGTGCTAAGAAGACAAAAAACTACCAAAGAAATATCAAGCCTATTTTGAATGATAGTGGGAGACACTGGGGTTTACTCCCTGACATTAATATCAGAGGATGAAATGGATGGAGCCACCAGTGAGGACAATTCAAAAACCTCAAACTGGATATTTCTTTCCAAAGTGGGAAAAATACACAGGTGTAATAAATCACACTAGACTAGGCCCACTGAATCAATGGGATTTAGTGACTAATATTCCTCCATATGTTCCACTGATTCAAATATGCCTATATTAACTGCAAATTACTTCAATCACAGTTAGAGTAGACCCATTTGAATCAATAGGATTTATGGAAGAGTTGACTCACTAAATCCTCATTGATTCAATGGACTTACTTTAGTGCTATTTACTAAGCTGAGGAACAGGATTATGGCCACTATCTACAGGATTCAATCAGACAATTTCATCAAACCTAGGAAATAGAGATTATAACTTGTCCAGCTCTATCTGGAGATCCCTGGTACTTCCTAGTGTTCTCCTGTAAGCACATAAATGGAATTGTGGAAGTAATTTTTGCAAGTTTCCAGCTATCCGTTGTGCACCCAGATGTGTGACTGACTGTGCAGCCTGGGTATGTCTGTGCACATGATAGTCAGCCAGAATGATTGCATGCACTGATTAGGCAATTTCATGTTACAGTACACAATTGTAACAGGATTGTGGCCACCGAATCAAGATCAACTCAGATAGGAGTTTGGATGAAAGAAGTACAACCAACATCATTCCTACTGTTTTGGTTTTCTCCCTTTGGCAAAATCTAAATGAGACACAGCATTCAAATCTGCTCTTGTTTACAATTCAACTCTGACCCCTTTTAACAGTGTCCCTTTCACACACCTAAAGCATTGCTAAAGTGTGCCTCATTTAAAGGCAAAATGACAGCTTTCATTTCTCTGCGTTGCCGCATCTGGCAAGGTGGAGAGGTGATCAATTAACATGGAGGCTCTGTTATCCAGATGAAGAAAATGGACTTTCCTGGAAAGGATCCCATTTTTCCAAGTACTGAAGAGGAAGAGTCAGAAAACGGCACAAAGCAGGACAAGGACAGCCGACGCTCGACAGCTCAGAGCTGCACAAGGCAACTTGTCTCGCAGTTGAGGACGTCGGGCCATTGTGCTTCATTAGGAAACAAAATATAAGCTTTCCAGTCCATTAGGAATGACTTTAGGAGTGAAAGCACATAAGACGGCGACTCACCTCATCAACAATGCACTGGAGTAACTGGAGAGGCTGTGATAGAAAGAAGAGGGTGGGGGGAGAGAAAGGAAGAAAAGTATTAGGCTATATGCAATATCTTTACAGTAGAGTGGAAAGAAAAAAAATCATTAATGCAATAAAATATAGCAAGATTAATCAACAGCAGCAAACTCTTATAAAAACATTGTGGCTCAGGATGTCCTATTATTTCTAATGGTACCTAATCTAATACAGGCAGTTAAAGGTTTGCATTTTCCACAAAATGCAATTTGCTAAGTTTAAAACAAGGCATTCAAGCATGCAAAGGAAGCAGCCATCAGGAAAAAGAAAAGTGATTTTTTTCTCCAAACTCATAAAGCTTACCATTAAAGATCCCTGGTTTTTCTGAATCTGAAAAGAAGAAAAAGGGGGGGGAGGCAATATGTAATTAGCATGTCATAATCAAAATGACTCACTTGGACACATTATGATCACTGAGAGAAAATTATTGTATCGCTGGTGGCAATTTGTGGGCATGTGTTAACACAATTTACATAATGAAAATACACAAATGTTAATAGCTCGCTTCTCATTTATAGGCGAAAGTCAGCAGAATGTTAATTTCACACAACACTTTTTAGTACCCTCCAGGTTGTATTAGAATAGGGAGAAAAACCATAATCCATTTCAAAAGGCTGTTTACGATTCAGATATAAATAATGTTTTATATTGCTAGATTGTGAGCACTGGGCTTAATGTTGCAATCATTGCTAATGTTATGAAGCTCACTCTTTTTAAATTAAAAACCGATTTATTTAAAATTGAAATTAAATCATAGTCAGAAATTAGAATTTTGGATTACTGCCAGTAGCTGCTCAGAATATCTACCCTCCCTTTTTTGAAGAAAACTTTAATTATGTGACTGAACTATCTGCCTGTTCTTGGAGAACACTTGTTTCTGTTCCGCTTTTTAATAATTTCTCATGTGGCCCCAAAATCTGACTAATGATTCCTGAACACCAATTTTTTTTTTTGTATGATCCTGGTTAAAGGTCACCAGCTGGCCTGCTCCTCCTTAGCTGCAAATCCACAAATGTATTGTAAAGTCATCCTATCAGCCTCTAAGAGACTGCACAAAGGAGCTCAATGAATGATTCAGGTCAGAGCGACCAAGTGCTATTCTGGTATAGCACGAAGAGCAATGTTGAATGGGTGTCACTTGTAGGATTGGGGCCACTGATGTGATTACACCCTTGTACCCCTCCACCTTTACAATTCTGTCATCCAAAGATAAGACTCCAAAGAGGAAATATTAACAGAAAAATATTGCACAGCACTTCTCTGTGCATAGATCAACTACTTTCCTTATATTTAGCAGTACTTGTCTTTCCCTAAAACATCTTTGGCTCACTCAGCTCGTCCTGCCTCTTCCATTCAATATTCTCAGCAGAGTGGTGCCAGGAATGATGAATGGCTTGGTACTTCCTCCATTGGATTTGAAGCCTCTTGTTTCTCCCTGGCTAACTAGAGGCATTATCCTAGTAAGTAATAGTTTACACAGGCAATAAAAGGCCATGCACCCACAACCTAAAAAAGTAAGGATTGAGGGAAGAATCAAGTTTTGGAAAGTTGGCTGTGCAATGGAGTTTCAGCAAAGAACACACTTTTTTGTTCTGGAACACCCTTCCAGAAAATATTCACTGGTGCAATTTTGCACCCAACATATTGCTGGAACTTTATTTTTTATTTACAAAGACTTCTGACTAGTACATTGATGGTCACTATATCTAAAAAAGGTAATTATAAAAATGAAATAGAGAGAACAGCCCTCTGGATGTTTTGTACCGCCTGTACAGTACTTTGGCTTCCTCACCACCAACTATGGTGACTGGGGTGATGGGAGCCAAAGTTCAAAACATTTGAAATGCACAAGGCTTGAGAAGGCCAATGCAGAAAAAGATGTGGGAATGCCACCTAAACATACTAAAAAGTATTGGTTGAATTTTAAAACATCATAATAAATCTTCCCCATATGTTTAGGCTCCCAGTTTTCCACACCATGCCAAAACTTAAAGTCAACTGTATCTGTATTTCGGACTGAAGCATCTCTGCAATATTGTATAGTGCCTAGGAAGCATTAAGAATTAAACAGATTCTAAATATTAGTGGCAAAATAATTCTTGCAGTAGAAAAGGCACATATCTAATTATTTTTAATTTTTTATACGTTTCCTGACTTTCCTCCAAGGAGCTACAGGTGGTGTGCCCACACTTCCCCCCCCCCCCCAATTTTATCCCGATAATCATTCTGTGCGATTGGGGGGGGGGGGCGAATCAAAGGATGCTGCTCTGATCCACAGGGGAAAATAATCTCACAGAGTGAGCCCAAATGCCAGAAAATATTAAGGAAGCTCAATATCCATCCTGATAGAGACTTCAACAGAATTCAAAAACGTTGGACAGGGCCCACAGTTCTGCAGTGAGTTTAATGGCCAATTGGAGACAGAACGAAGTCTTTCCAGTCCTCCTCTGAGACTGATCACAGTATTGCCCTGTCATGGATCTACAGTGTATTTCAACCCATCCCTTGCAGTGGTATAACAGTATGGGGTACAGAAAAACTCCTGGGGATCTGTACTTCTCTGTAACACAGAGAAAATTAAAAAATAAAGTTGGGTACCTGGACTTGTGGGAAGTCAAGTAAAGAAAAAATATATTATACAACTCCCCCTCAGTGGTAACACTCTCTGTGACCTTGTAATCTGATGTAGTTAAATTCCCCATTGAAGCCAAACCCTGTCCTTCAAAGAATATCACAAACTCCACTCTCCAAAAGGTAAGAAATGTGCATGCTCATCTGATCGTAAACATCATATGCATGACATAGCCTGTATGGGGGTAGGGAGGACAGAGTGAGCAACACAGATCACAAATGGAACATGCTGTCTGTATTTGTTTCCAGCTACACATAAGCTGGAGCTATTGCCATCCTGCATAAGACAATATAATGTTTACATTACAGGGGGCAAAATGTATGGACAACAACCTGTACTGTATATTTTCCAGCAAATGACAGTTAATTGGGTTTGTGAAAGAGAGGAAGGATTGGTAGTTATGTGTTCACTGTAGAGCCAGCAGTATGTCTCGAAGTGGGGTGCAGTTTTCCAGCTGACTGGAAGATGACAAGAACATGATATGCAGGAGATAGTAAAATGACATTATGGTTTTCCTGTACCTTTTGGTTGAAATGCTGCATAAGGCAAACCAGAGTGACAGAATTCTATCCTCAGAAAGAAATGAAGGAATGGTTGCACAGTGGCAAAGAGCTGACTAACCCCCCGACTGTACAGGAAATGAAAAGGTTTCCATTTCCCACAAATTTTATACATAGAACAGAATGAAGAACAGAATTAGCCTTATAGCTCTTCAAAGATTCTGCGTCAACTCCTTCCAAATGGTAGAAAAGCCACCTGTGGGAGGCAAAAGGATAGGGCCATATCAGGAGTTTGACAACTAGCTACAGCAAGAAACATAGGTTAGACTTGTTGCCTATAGCTGGAATAGCTATGTCTATCTCTGTGCAACCACATTACATGACCAAATGACATCACTATAGAACTATAGTGCAGATAAACCCCTACTCAAATATGGGAAAAACCCACCAACATTTAAATCCCTTCTAAATCTTCAATATTCATAAGGAGAGAGGTCTAGACCAACAGTAAAATTCTCACTTGGGGGACAAAGAAGTCTAAATGTCATAGCTGGAGCAGCTTTCATCTATGGCATCAGTGGCTGACCTCAGCCATTACATTTGCTGCTTTCATGGAGGTTTTCACAAATCTGAACAGATACTTCCCTTTCTTCCCATTTTCTCTTGGAATAAGGCTGACGGCTGCAGGTGTGTGACCTGGAGCCCTTGGGCTAATTTCAAACCCTTCCACAAACAGTTCAGAGCTCTGGAAAACATGATCTGCCCATCGTCCTTCCTCTCTGCCAGGAGAGAATGGAGAGATGGAGGACTGGCAGAAAGAACATAGTGGCCCCACCCACCACTGGCATTGTCAGGGCAGCAGGTAGTTCCAATCATATTACGCTTTAAAAAACGCAGCTCTCAAAAGGAAAGGGCAGAATGATCTACAGGTCCTTTCTAGGGCTTGACTCTGTAAAGAAAAACATGATAAGGTGGGTACAGTTATGCTGCCTGGTTCTTGTGAATGCACTTGAAGGAGTGGAGAAATCATACTTGCAGAGGCCTCATGCAAAGCTGGGCAAAGGGGATTACCACAATGGTAGAAGCAAAGAGTCCGAGGATAAGTTGCACCTGCTTCACTATTGGTGACCTGGTGGAGAGGAGCTTATGAGCTTGAGAAATCATGGTGCAAGGCTTCTAAGATGGGCTCTTTGTGTGTCTAAGTGAGCCCCGATGAACTCTATTGAAGATAACAGCATGAGATAAGATTTTGTGAGGTTGATTTTGAAACCCAGCCGATGGAGTAGAGAGATCATAGAATCATAGAATAGTGAAGTTGGAAGGGGCCTACAAGGCCATAAAGTCCACCCTCCTGCTTGATGCAGGAATACAAATCAAAGGATATCTGCCAGGTGGTTGTCTAAGTTTCTCTTGAATGCCTCCAGTGTTGGAGCACTCACCAACTCCCAAGGTAACTGGTTCCACTGTCGTACTGCTCGAACAGTTAGGAAGTTTTTCCTGATATTCAACCGAAATCTGGCTTCCTGTAACTTGAGCCCATTGTTGTGTGTCCTGCATTCTTGGATGATCGAGAACAGATGCTGCCCCTCCTCTGTATGACAGCCTTTCAAGTATTTGAAAACTGTTGTCATATCACCTGTCTTATTTTCTCAAGGTTAAACATGCCCAATTCTTTCAGTCTTTCCTCCTAGGGCTTGGTTTCCAGTCCCCTGATCATTCTTGTTGCCCTCCTCTAAAGTTTTTCCAGTTTGTCAGCATCCTTCTTGAAGTGTGGTGTCCAGAACTGGGCACAGTATTCAAGGTGAAGCCTAACCAGTGCTGAGATGGCTCATGCAATACCATTTCGAAGAGACGTAGTGGATGAAGTAATGTAGAGCCAGTCATTTATACAGGAGTAGACCATGATGTCCTGGAGTCAGGGATATGCCACCACTTCAGCCATACATTTTGTGAAAACTCTTGGGGCAGTGGCAAAGGAAGGACACAGAACTGGTAAATGTGTTCACTGGTTGTGACCAAAGAAAATGCTTGTAGGATGCCAGAATGGCCATGTGAAAATAGGCATCTTGAAAATCTATTGTAGCAAAGCAGTCTTCTATTCTGAGATGGAGGATAGGCTGGATGGTGATCATCTGGAAACATTTGTGGTTTTGGTATGGATGTCAAGCATCTTTGCTCTGCTTGTCAATTTGACATTGTGGTCCAATTTGTCATCTGTCTTTTCTAGACATGGGATATTCGTATTCGTATCCCTGGGGATATGAGTACAAATAGCAGCACCACAGGTGCCACGGAGGCCCATTTCCTCCCCCCAGAACCGGCCAGTCCACTCACAGTTCACACTGCAGCATTTGGCTCCACTGTCATCATCGTCGCACCAATTGTGGAGAGAGCCCGGCCGGCTCTTATCCACCTCCCTGTGCAGCCAACCATGCAGCGCAGAGTCAGGACGGGGAGTCTCTCTGCTCAGCTTACGAGTGGTGGGCTGCACAGGAGGCGGAGAAGAGCCGGCTGGGCTTCTTCTGTGATTGGTGTAACAACAACAGAGCCAAGTGCTGTGCTGCAAAGAGTGAGTAGACCAGCCAGTTCTGGGGGGAGGGAATGGGCCTCCATGGCACCTGTGGTGCTGCTATTCATATTTGTATCCCCATGGATATGAATACGAACAGCCCATGTATATTCTTTTCACTAAACAGGCCTAGCTCATCAAAGTGCAGGTCCTCAATAGTGATGCGAATATCTGGACAAAGAACAGAATATTGAAGCGATGGACATAACTAGGGATTTGGCAGTGTAGTTGGCTGAATGTCTGGCAGTGGTGAAGGCCTGCCAGACAGTGAGCATCTGAAACATGAGGGCTATGGTCTGATGGTCGTCCAAGAGGTGGTACAGGAGAGGGGGTTACCTTCTCCCAAAGACATTGCTAGGAGGCTCCCATGCATATGGAATCGTTAGCAATTTTCAAGGACAAGGTTGCTAAAGCAATTGCCAGTTCATAGCAATAAAGCTTTCTGCCCTCCTTGTCTGATGGAATTGAATGGGGTTTGGATCCAGACTTCCCTGTGAGGCTTCCACAATGATTGAGTTAGGAATGGAGTATTTGAAAAGGAATTCACATCCAGCCTCCTGAACCTTGTAGAGGTGTTTGAGCTTCTTAGAAGTGGGGGGAACTGAGGAAGTGCTCTGCCATGATTGCCTCGTTACATAAAGAAGAGAGGGAAGCGTAAGTTTTGTTCCTGGGCAAGCAGACTGAGCCTGAACTCTGTGAAAGGCAGAGTCAGTGACCTGTTCTGGTGGGGTTTGAATCTTGAGTTCAAGGGCTGTCACCAAACACTGTATTTGGTTGGCCAAGGATCTGACATATTTGGTCATCTTTGGGATTAAATGTCCTCTACCTGTGAATCGGGTGCCAGGTTTGTGACAGAATGTCAGAATCTGAAGAGGAACTGGAGTTGTAGCAATCCTGCTCTGATGGCCCAAGTGGTATCAGCTGGGCAGATCAGTTAGACACAAGGCATGTAGGTAAGGATGGCTATACCTGTAGTGGAAAACCTGATGGAAAGAGCTGTTGCACTAGGGCAGGAACAGCGTGGACTGGTACCAACCAGGTGAACTGCTGGGTCAGTGCCACAATCACTATCTGCCTTTGTGTGGAAGATGTGGAGATGAGGTGAATGCCAATGTCAGCCTCACAACAGTTGAGGTTGTTAGTGTCACTTGTGATGGCAATGGTGTCTGTCACAGTATTGATTAGCTGAGATATTGTTGAAGTAGGGTGATTATGAGCACATCAGTGTTCATCCTAGGATTGGTTCTGTCAGCATCTTGTTCTTGATACTACTCAATATCAGTGGCAACTGTAATCATGAGGCAAGTAGTATAGTCTGTTGTGGTGTGATTGAGGGTTTCAGTCCCCTGTGTATGAGGGGAAGCCCTCAATAGTGATAACCATCACAGGGATCTAACCTCCAGGCTCAAGTAGAAATGAAGTCATGGGAATAAAGAGATGTAGGTGAGTAAGCCCTCAAGGCTGACCATGATCTCAACCATGAGTATTGCGGATGTGATCAAGATGCAGATCATCCAGTGTTTCTGCCTCATGTAGGAATGACAAGTAGCCTCAGTTAGAGCAGGCTGGTTGGCATGCTGGTCTGAGGGGTGTTACATCCAGTATCTCCCCATCAGGCTGTGATGTCAGTACCAGATGTTGATGGTCTTGAAGCTCATGTTGTACAGGAGTGGGAGATGGTAACATAGCTATCTCTGAAATCAGTGCCAATGATGGAGAGGAGGAAGGCTGAAGAAACAGGTCACTTGGTATGGAAGATGTTTTTTTAGCTGGAGACAATGAGCTCAATGGGGAGCCTGATAGGGGGACCTCTGGCAAAGTAGAGAGATTCTTGATCTTTTTCTCTTTGCATTTCTTTTTCGTTTTGTGCTTAGAATTGTGGTCTGAAACAGGCCATCAGCTTTCTTAGAAGGGCTGATGGAGAAGGCTTTGCTGAAGTCAGTACTGAGGAGGTGTGATGTGGCTTGCAGTGGTGTTGACACAGTTATTGATGCCAATGACATGGGTGCTTTGCCCTAATTTTTTTTTGTGGTGATCAGAAAGGACTGGAGCAGGTGGCAAATAAGGGAGTCCATTGGGAGAACTGCTTTGTCCCAAATAATCTTTCAGAGTCTGACCACCTGTTTTTTCTGGCCCCAAGGTGTAAAGACTTTAAAATGCTTACAGGTTTAGAACATCTAATAAGAGAACTTTTGTGAGGCATGAGGCACACTTTTAAAGGGCTGAGGTGCTATGCAATGCCAAAGAGCAGCAGGAACAAGGCCACAAACAAGAGCGTATTTCATATTCCCTAACACTTAGCGGTAGCAGTATGAGCATTTTACAAGAAATACGTTTCTTCTTCTGAAAGGGAAGATGACTTTTTGAGGATACTATTAATATTTCTTGGTGAAAACTATATACAATATATTTACAAGTCTTATGCTTGTAGAATCCTAATATACAGAAATTTTACAGAGTTTGTCTTTGTAGAATCACTGAACTGATGGACAATGGAAAGAGAGAGCTTCCAATATGTGTGCACTGGACAGCATTCGAAAACAAACTGAGAAGTATGTGATGAAATGGGCAAATCACACCTTCTAAAGGGGACGGAACTCCCACCCAAATGCCTCAGCTCAGCTCTAGAAGGTTCTAAGATTGACTGAACATGCACAGTTAGGCCACAGGTGTGCGTTTTGCAGAAACCATAAAAAAACACATTTCTTGTAAAATATTCCCAGTGCTACTGTTAAGCACTAGGAAAACACAAATAAAATCCTTAGTGTTTTTTTTTAAATTATGTGACAGTTTTGCATTAACACTAGGGAAGAAGATGAACCTCAGATGAGTGCTGAAGGAGAGAACTTTTTTCTTCAGGGGTAGAATCACAATTCCCTCATTTCAAAAGGTGCTTTGAAAAGATCTGCAGCTTTATAATTCTACTGTGAACAACATTTCTTGAAATCTGTTGGACAGGGCACTCTGAATCCATAAATTCTCCTCAAGGCTGAATTTGACTGGCCTCTTTGTGCTGCCTCATATCCTGTCAGGGCAGCAGCTCCATACGTACATTAACAGAAACTTTCTCATATTCTCTCTTTCTCTCACCCCCTGACCTGTAATGCCTTACCCCAGCGACAGTCACTTCTGTATAAATTTTGCATAAAGGCACCTGGAAATGATTCAAACCTTTTAAGACTCTTGGTGACTTCTTAACAGAGATACTAAATATGACAGGCTCTACTTTTGCATTGCTCTTGAGTTAAAAAACAACAACCCATGGTTAGCACAATTCAGTCTATTAAAGCTCTTTTGCTTTCTTGGCACACATACACTTACATACACACTAGAAAGTTGAATATATTTACTGCAATCTAATACTCCTGGTAGATCATTTGTACTGCTGTTTTCTCTTCCTCTGCTAGAAAATTTAAGTGCTACCATCATATTTTTCCCAAGCTTTCAGCAGCAAGCTATTTAAGCTGTACTTATATTAGGCATATTTTTCACTGTAGAATTATGCTGTTTACCTCTTTGAAGCCCACTACACTCTTTGAAGCTCGGTAAATACAAACAGTTCTACAGTTGGCACTACGGCCTTTGTATACAGTTCGTGAAAATGCACAGCACCTCAGCTAATGACATACTGAAACTTTTGTTTAGGAATCTTTGATATATAATCCCACACAGTTGAAGTTCCTCCTCCTTGCCCCCAAACATTGCTGGGAAAGCTGATATTGGAGACTCTGACAGCCAAGCCTTTTTGCTCTATATTGCGAGGCTTAAAAGCACGTCCTTCTGTATAGAGACCACTTCAGGAGCTCTGCTGTACTTTGCTTTTCCTAGAACTGATTATCTCTTCTTTTCTATTTGAAATATAGTGCAAAGGTTACAAAGGCATTACTACTACTACTACTTATTTCATACCTGTATTTAACATCAGATGACCACACGTCAGAAATTAAATTTATATGTAACAAACAGGGCACGTTCTAGGGTGCAACTTCCTTAATCTGTTGTGAGAAGCACAAAATGTTCTGTGGCACTCTTAAGACCAGAAAATTTGCAAAAACTTTACATATGGGTTACAGCCCACTTCATCAGACACATAAAGTATCCAAAACCAGACACACACACACACACATTGTTCATGGTGGCAGAGAACATATCAGAACATACCAACAGCATGAATTACACCACAGCCAGCAAAAGACAGTGTAAACCGGCCAAAATCCTGTTGCATAAATTATGCCTAAAGAAGGATGCTTATGTCATCAGCAGGGGGAGATTTTAGGTAACTGAAGACTTCCTCCTCTTGTTCTAAGGCTTGTCCAACTTGTGAATTATCTATTTCATTGTATGGGTACTGTGGGACAGAAGGAGGAAGTGTTTAATTACCAAAACTTTTCTTCACTGGCTATTACCAATAGGGTGAGATCTGCAGTAATTAAAAACTTCCTGCTTCTGTCTTGCAGCTCAAACAGTTGCCACACAATGAACTGGTTTATTTGTTTATTTAAAATATTTCTTTACCCTGCCTTTCAAGCCATGGGACAGAAGGAAGGCTTCACTCTCCCCCTGCTGTGATGTCATTACCCTTCTAAAGGTGTAAGTCACACAACAAGATTTTGGCCATCATATTGGAGGATGAGAATGCGAGTGAGCCCTGATGCTATGGGTGACTTTATTAAGCCCTATTACACTGCTGTTAAGAGTATAGATAGGCACAGAATTAACTTCTGTATTTGAGGATCTGTTCCTCTGCTTCAGAGATAGCTGAGTTAACAATTCATCAACGTTCTCAGAGGATTATATTAGGATAAAAGAATTCTTATCACACTGTATATCTTAATAGTTCATCTACTGCCGTAATGTTTTTGTTAACAGTAACATTTGTGAATGGCCAGTTAAATAATAGAGTTCTCAGTGATAATTCTTTCTGATTTACTTTCCCTTTGAACTTACTATCTACAGGCCCTGCCACCACCTGTACTGTACACTGAATATCATTTCATGCATAAGATGAATTGAGCTGCAGTGTATGAAATATATATTATAGAAAAATGTTAATCTTTTGGGTGCCACAGGACACTCTGGGAGGTTGCATCTTTCAGTACTAACAAACTTTGCTGTTGACATATTGCTGTTTTCTCTCCTTGTGCTTTATTTTTAATCCCAGATCAAGCATGCTTCTTTTAAGATTCTTGTTGCTTGTTTCTGAGCTTGCAAACTCCAGTTGAAGGAATGGCAAATCTAGAAATGTGAGAAAAGTTGTTCTGAAATATTTTGGAAACAAGAAAACAACATTCAATAATCTAGTTCCGATTATTATTATACAATGTATGTTATTACAGCTTCTGTGAGTGCTTTGTGATCAAAAATATGTTCTTACTACAGCATAGAGGAAAACTATGACAGTAGCTTCAGTTAGAATGTGAAAAGACATCTATCTGCAATTGCTGGATCACATGGGGTGTTATGGGCAGCCTTAAAATGATGCTCCTTCCTACAACAACTGCCATTTGAGTACTCGGTGAAACTGCATAGACAGAATTCAGTTCTTTTTTTTTCTCCAGATGCAACATCACTTAAAATATATATCTTTTATTGATTGATTGATTGATTGATTGATTGGTTGATTGATTGATTGATTGATTGATTGATTGATTTGGTCTTTCCATGAATTTGCAGGAGATGTACATACACTGTTTTCACTCCAAAAAAGTGAATGAAGGGGGTACACATCCATTCCCAAATATAAGATCAGTACCCCAAATAATTACATTTTTGGTACATTTAATCAGATTAGAAAAATGTATACATATAAATATCTACTGTATACAAAAGGTAACAATAGCTACTGTCAAATCACATTTAAAGTTATTCACTCTGGGATACAAGAAAAAAAAGGAACTAGGAGAAACATGGGCTACACAAACTGAAAAATGCTAAATTGAATACAATATGATTTATAAAATCTCAAAAAATAATTCTGTATGAAAGCAGCAGCACTTTAATATTAATGTGTGAACAGTATTTAATGCCTTTTAGATGGTTCTATATTATAATATATGTAAATTACCACAGTTTTAATCTTATTTTGAAACTGACTGCCACCATCTTCACTTCATTCTCACAAAGTAAATGATTTGAACAACAGTTCTGAAAATTCCAGCTTTTCAATGCAACTAGTTAAACAAAATTATGTCTCTTCCTCATATTTCTTTAACAAGTAGCTTTTGCACTGAAATGAAAACATGCCAAACTCGGTCAATATTATGGATTACATACAAGAAAAAGAACCTTGGACCTTGCTAATATCAAGGAGCAGAAAGCAACAGCTTCAATTAAAAGCAGCCAATTATTCAGTCCTTTAAGATGCAGCAAATAAATGAATTGCTTTTAAATGAAAGTCCTTGGATAAAGAGCTCTTTGACCCACAATTCAATTGCATTAGCAGGAATCATAATTGAGGGATGAATTTGCTAAAACAAAGTATTTTTTCTCTTCTGGAAGACAGAAAAAAAGCCTTTTCAATTAGTAATCAGCTGGTATTTGCAAAATGTTCTCTAGAGCAATGGGAAGAGAAGGGCTAGATTATAAATTGGTATGGGTCACTCTGGGCTTTGTTTACAGGTTACTTTTCTATCCCCTGCATTCTTTCCTAGGAAGAAGGCTCCCTCCACTTAGTAGTGCTGGGCAAACTTGGAGTCTGTGGATCATGGGGATGTTCACGTGTGTGCATCAGCCATTCTCTATCATGTCAGAGATTGCACACATCCCAATGATACACACAAGCAGCTCCTAACAAGCTGGTGAACAGGAAGGGCTGTGCTGTGCCCATGTGCAGTGAAGCATCAATTGGGGCATCAAACTCTGTAGCAGTGGAGGAAGAAATCAATGTCTCGGGATTGCTTCTCCTCATCCTGGCATTGGCTTGCGTATCATGGGAACATGGCAAAAACCAGATCTCCCTCAAATTTTACTGGAAAGATTAAAGTGGCCAACAGGGAAATGGTCAATCATTGTTAATCTCATGTTAATTAGACTTTTCATTAATATACTTGAATAAAATTGAACGTTTTATTTCTCAGCTTTTGCTATAATCTCATATACAACATGATTCATGACTGAAAATTACAGAAATGTTTTCAAAAAGCAGGACCCACAACACAGTTAAATCTATGGTTTATAATAACAAACCTTACTAAAACTCATTTTAGTTATTTAGTTATTATTTTATTTATGTAATGAAAATAAAATAATAAAATAAACAAACATAAACATAAAATAATATCCTAAACACATGATGGAGACATGTGATTTGCTAACTTTAGCTGAATGATGCCTGTTTATATTCCATAATATACAGAACAGGGATAAGAACGTGTTTTTTGCAGTGCAGTGATTGTCCATGTATACAGAGCTACAATGTGGACTAGTACCCTTTCATCAGCCAGGACTGCAGTACAAATGAATTCCTTTGTGTGCAGATGCATGCACACATAAGCTGTTCACGCCATGGGTGCAGAGGTATAAACTGGCTGAGTGCTTCCCACTTTAGCAAATGGTTTCCCGTATGTCCTGTACATACATCCTTCTGTGTCTGCATGCTTATGTGTGCATATGTACCATGTGTAGAGATTCTCCCACCTTTGAACACCATATTAGAAGCCACATGAGAAGCTAGATAAGGGTAACTCTTGAGAACTGTTCCAATACAGAATTTCCACATGCATCCTCCATTAATAATGTTTTGGACTGCTGCCTTCCTTTATAAAATCAAGCCCAAAGAGGAGCATGCCGCATCTTGCTCTTTAACATTCTCTATTATTCACTTTTGTTTCCATTGCGCTTGGTGCCTCTACCCGGAGCGAAGCAATATGTCATCATTTTGTTGAGCTAACCGGCCTAACAGTCTTGTCCCTTTGAGTTAGAAACAAGACAGCAACACTTCATCAAATCATTGGCAAAAGCCAGGCAGAAAAGGCTGGCAGAAGAAATGGGAAACAGCCAAGTTTGCAAAGTCAGTGACTTCATTGGCCAGTGTTAAAAAAAAAAAATGGGGTTAGATACACATACAAAAATGTGTCCCTTTTTGAAGGAAAAGCTCACACAATCCCACTTACATCAATTTCACCACTTACATCAAATAGCAGCAAGTCATTTGAACACTTGCATCGTGATGCCTATTGGAAAAGACATCTTCTCCATTTGCCACTTCCCCTTTCCCTTTTGGGGGTTTCCTCCCTCCTTCTCCTACTTATCATGCTTCTTATTTGAAACAGATTTTTAACAGATAATCTTGCTCATTATAACAATATCTTGCTTGCATTTTATTCAAATAATTCTTAAAAACAGCTTTAAAAGCCGTTTGGAATAAACATCAAGCTCTCCATCAATCAAAGCAAAAAAAATTCTGCTGGCGGTTGTATAAACATCAGATCAACTCACTGATGTCTTCAAGGATTTCAGACTGAACCATAAAAAACTCCATTAACTTCTGACAAAGAATGCAAATTAATCGCAACATGGGGTGAGATGAAATTAAAGGCTCTTTTCTAATCAATGACAAGGCAGGATGAAATATTTACTCCTCTCTCTCCCCCACCTCTCTCTCCGCTTGCCTATGTTCAGGGTTGTGCTCCCTCAGACAAGTCCAAATGGGAAGTGAGAGTGCAAATGCACTGAGATCTTCGTGGCCCTGCAGAAACTGCTTCCAAGTTGCAGAGATCCAGCATACAAACATACACACCACACCACCATCCTCCAAACCTCAGGTGCACCCAATTTGTTATTCACACTCTCCTGTGCCAGTGGAAAGGGGAGGGGGAGAGAGAAGGCTGGCACAGACAGATGCACCAGGAACCTGAAATGACAGTTTTGCCCCTCCGGAAGTGCGATCACTACAGAAAAATCTAGTACAGCCTCCAGGTGAAATGTCTGGTGCTCCATATGGAGCAGAGAAAATTAACAACAAGATGGAAATCTCGCAAGCAGCAGGGAGCTAGAGTTTTTTTTTTGAAAAAAAAATGAAATTTAAAGATGAAGAAGAAGTAATAAATTAATGGGGTGTGAAAACATTCAAAGCTTTACAATACCAGGGGCACTATTTGCTCAGAGTGGTTTTTTTTTTTTTTAAAGAATGGGGACTAGCATCCTCCCTTCTAAACTTCAAGTCATTTTGATGTAATTTATTAACAAAGATCTGCAAGTGTATCCAAAACCAGGGAAAGGAATTTTAAGCCAGATCCGTGTGGACTACATTAAATACCTTTGTCAGAATCTTGTGGTAGTCAAGAAGTAGAGTTGCCTTAAAATGCACCCTAGCATATTCATCCAGCCCCCAACACTCAAGCGTATGAGCACAAGCAGAGACTATTTGACAGGGGCAGCTCTTGGCATTTCTCTGCAATTTCACAACTGTAAAACATGTCATTGCCCTCTGTTATGCTTCAATTTAATCAGGACAATCTATATTTTTGCAAGAAAAAAAGTCCTTCTTGTGCCTTCAAAGAGTTCCAGCTTGCAATCTATGGGCTTTTCAATAGTGCATTTTACTATGTACAATTGTTTCTATACAAATGGAAAAATGCTGCAAAATACACATTAAAATGATATATGACTTCTGAAAGATAAACTAACACACAATTACATAGCTAAATGCAGCTTTGGGGATGAAAACAGTTCAGTAGATGATGTTTTGACTTAGTATTGGCATACACAGAAAAATATATTTACTACTGTGGAATACACACAAGACACATATTTCAATCCAGTTTGAATAATGTTGATACATGCGTCAGAACAAAAATGTTCCTTTAAATTCTATTGATTAATAGAAAACAATGTAGGTGTTTTCTTTCTAAAGAGTTAAGAATTCTGAGAATGGTAACGCATTTTCCTAAAATTTCTTTTCCTTAACAGCAAATTAAAAAGTGCTGGTTTTGTGACAAGTGACAATTATCACAATTAAAGGTTAATAAGAATATGAAGAAAAACAAGAATTTCCTGGATTGATCAAACAGTAGTTAGCTTATGCAAACACCTGGAAACAGCAGTGCCTGGCCTAATCATCATAATATTTAAATGTTTTCTCTGCAAACTGACACATTTGCAACTCAATGGCACATGAAAACCCCCTAACATAAATCACAATTCATCAAAAACAAAATCCTAAAAGCACTTAGCTATCTGGAAAACATGACCTGTATAAACAGCTGCATTTCACGACCAATGGTACAATGGTACAAAAGATTTTTTTTTAAATTAAATAAGAAAATCTTCACTAGGAGTCTGTTATGCCCCTGCTGAAACCCATGGGATTTTATTTACATTCAGCACAGTTGTGAAATATTTCAGATGAAGAAGAAGATACACTATTGCTAATTAAGGATGTCCATGCTATTTTAATCCCCAAATCTCTGAGTTCACTTGCATCAATTTGAGAATAATGGAGGTGGCTGGACTAATCCTGATGCAGTGAATGACAGGTAACTGAAGGATACACATGAATATGCTACAAAAAAAAAAAAAGCGGCAAGGAGTATCCCATTCTGTGAGAATTCCATTGGCTTCAAACTACTGACAAATGGATCAGGTCATGAGTGACTGGCACTATTGGCTTAGTCAACCAGTCTGCTTCTATACGAAAGTATCACTCTGATCTCCACAACTGGCTCAAAGTTAACAAGCTGTCACAGTTTAAGGGCAATCTTGAGACTTAAACACACATGGTTCTACAACAAGCAAACAGATGCAGTTGAAGGAATTTGCTGTTTGCCAAAGAAGGCTTAAGTCCTTCCTTTGTTACAATGGTTGTTGGGAGAGACTGATGGGAATGGGGATAAAATGTCCTCCAGTTTTTTCTATTGCTTCAACAGCAGACAGCACCTCAATCCTGAACTTACCTCTTGATCACCTTGACTCTGGAATGTTTTCATTTTCCCCACTTATTCATGCTCTTCTACGTCTAAACTGCACATTCAACACACCATGAAATATTCCTCTCTCTCCCTGTCTAAACCAGCTATGTTAGCCTATGTGTTTTGGAGAGTGCTCCCAAAACTGAATGTACATCTAGGTTGTGAAACACGCATAGCAATCCCACTATCCACCTCTACCTCCTCCCAAGTTACACCTGCACTATAAATTGGACCTGGGTCCACAGGATCAAGTCTGACAATGCTATAGTTAAAAATGACATGGTGTTGCTACATAATTAACTTAATGTGCATTAGACTCCACCTGTTTAAATACGTCTTGGTTCATACTACTTGAACCAGAAATAGTATGAACAGTAACATTAAGGGCAAGCACCGAAACATCTGTTGTATTTTTAAAGTCTTTAAAAAACGTTAGAAGAGTTTAATTCTGAAAAGTGTTGCTAAACACAAAGAAGAAACCAAATCCCTTCCTATTACTCAATAATCACAGTGGTGAGGCATCTGCATAATCTAACCATGCATAAATTAGTCAATGTTATTTGCATGATAATAACAAGTTAATAGATGCTTAAAGAGCACAGACTAACACTAGCTTTAAAATCAGACATGCCCCTAGGCGCTTTGGCCTGTATCAACCAAGGCATCAGGAAAAGTGGGTACAATCCACCAGAGAATGGCTCCTGCTTATGGACCATGGAAATCACAGAGTTGTGCAAAAGTTCCTAAATGCTTCTGCATGGCTCCCATTTATTTCAGTGAATAGGCAACATGTCTGGTGGGTTGTATTCCATGTTCATAAAGCAAGAGACCAAGAAAGAGAGAGAGAGAACATCAAATAATCCAATTGTCCCTTAAATTTTCATGTAATTATTCTAGAGGGGAAAACATTTCTAACCTGCACTGACAGCTCAACTATGTACACATTTGCTACTAGATCATGCTTGAAAGATTCTTTTCTAGCACATGATGGAATTTTTAACTACCCCATGATACACAGACACAAGAGCCTATGAGTGGCTCAGCAGATCTAGACTTGAGTTATCAACAAAACTCTTTTTTGACAAGTTAGACAAGTTCTCAGTAAAGCAAAGCAAAGCAAAGCATGCTGCTTATATACCTCCCCATAGCGCTTCAAGCACTCTCTGGGCGGTTTACAAGTTAATTATGCAGGCTACACATTGCCCCCCCCCCCCCCCGAGCTGGGTACTCATTTTACCGACCTCGGAAGGATAGAAGGCTGAGTCAACCTTGAGCCGGCTAACTGGGATTGAACCCCGGGTCGTGAGCACAGTTTTAGCTGTAGTACAGCAGTTTAACCACTGCGCCACGAGGCTCTAAGCAGGTTAGCACAAGTTTGATACAGTTCAGTGCTTTTTAAGTGCAAATACTTTAATTGCCACTGAGGTTTAAATACTTTTGCCCCGCCTGTCTCTTCAAGAGGACCTAAGGTGGGTTACAATATTAAACAAACAATATTAAAAGCTGAAAAACAATACATTATTACATTTTAAAATAATTAAACAGATATCAAATTAAAACCAGTGGAGGAAGGAATCCACTGATTGGGATCAACAATAGAGATGGCCCTCTCTCATGTCCTCACCAAACACTTCTGTGAAGAGGTGGGGCCGGGAGAAAAAAGCCTCCTCTGATAATTTGAAAACCCAAGTAGCCTCATAAAGTGAGATGAGGTGTTTCAGGTAGCTTGGACTCCAGTTGTTTAAGGTTTTATAGGTCAAAGCTAGTGCTCAGAATTGTGCCCAGAAAAGGATCAGCAGCCAGTGGAGCTATTATAATGGGGGAGTTATATGATCCCTGTAACCAGCTCCAATTAACAATCTGGCAGCAGTATTTTAGACCCACCAAAGTTTCTGAACACTTTCCAACGATTGGTGTACCATTTTAAAATGAACAGTGTGGACAAAATACTCTTATTCAGATCATTCTGTGCTTGCCATGAGATAGGATTTTTTCCTTTAGGGAGTGAATAGTGATACCAACTGTTTGACTTTGACTTTGCACTTTGGCAAGCAAAGAAAACTAGATTCTTCCTGGCACAGGGAAATGGAGTGTTTTTCTCCCACATTCATGAATGGGAGCACCTCTACTACCAAACTATGAGAAGGGAATCTGATCAGGAATTTGGCTGTCAGTAGCATGTAGCAACAACAACAAAAGCAGAGTCTGGGATGAACAAAATTAGTAACTATAACTTTATGCCAACAATATGGTGTAGCTTCTTTAAAACAAATCCATATAAAATAAAAAGTTTTAGATCCTACCTAAAGTCAATCCTGACTTCAACTGCCAGGCTAAGCATATTTTTCAAAATTAAAATCTCAGTTTTAATATTCAAATAACAAAAAGGTAGCAATTGCCATACAATTCTGCCCAATGAACCAGAGTAATCATAGACTTCATATTCTCCATAAGCCATCAACAAACACATTTAATGGTCTCTCAAATATATAAAATAATTCCTGAGTTTAAAAACAGGACCAAATGGACAGCTCTGAAGATATTACATTTTCATTTAGCAGGGAAGGTTTATATGAATCTAGTTACAAGGCTCACAACTGCTCTCTGTAACTTCATACATAGGAATGAACACCACAGTAGCGGGCAATGATAATGAACATTCTTACCTGAGGATACGGGAACCTCCCGAGAGCAAGCTGGGAAAGGAAATAATATTTGTCTAGTTAGAGAGATTTGCATTAGGGGTTTAGCAGAGGGGAATGGTGAGAGGAAGAAGAGATTTTCAGGGGAAGTATATCTTTAAAAACAATATTGAGGGCAAAAATATACAGACAGAAGAAGACATTGAAGCAAAAATAATTTTTAAACAAGGTGAAATACAGTATTTAGAACAAACATTCGTAAAGAAAAAGTCTACAGTCCACTGCGTCTGTCCACCTCTGATATCTTAACTCAACTTCTGTATACATAAATAAACTGTGAAAAAATATTTGGAGATAATTTACATTATTTATTTAGATGGTTAAGACTTTCAAATATTTGGATGAAAAAAGAAAATCACAAGAAGCAGGAAACACAGGCACTGTATTGAATGTGTTCAAATACCAGGGAATGGAGAAAATGCTGAGAAAAGAAGTCACACCTTAGAGTCTTTCGAGTCATAAAGCACATCAACCATTGCACAACACTCCACATTAACTAATACAGTCTGGAAGAACCACAAGCCCTCCGGTTCCTTATTTTCAGTCATTAAAATAGATTAGAACCTTCACTGTACACACAAGCATTCACTGAAAGGATGAGAAAACATTTATCTTACCACTTATCTAATGGAAGAATACTTAAAAAAAACAAAAGACAACAACACCAATATATGCAATTGTTCCCTCTATGGTGGATATTTCCAGCCCCCTCAATATATCTGGTTCCCCTCTATATCTCTGGGGGATAATTCCAGTCCCATCTGTATCTCCTGGTTCCACCACCATCAGTTCTTGTAGCAGAAATAGAGTAATTCAGACAGTTATCATGGGCTTGGGCTGCATCTTTCTTAGCAAGTCTGTTTTATCTTCCCAATTAGTCCCAACAAGGTGCACATTATACTCCACTGATGCTGTTCTACAGATGCTTGCAGAGCTTTTAGATGCTGGCTGCATGCAAGCATATTTTAAATTCAAATAGTTCATTGGATAGCCTTTGTAAGTCATTCCTGAGTCTATCTTACTTTGTTATTTCAATCTGTCCTGATTCTAAGAGATATATACTAAAATTACTAGTTCCCAACTGAGTAGACCTACTGGATCAATTGCTGAACAGTAAGTCAACTGCTAGGTAAATCCTACAATTATGGAAACTTCCAATTGGATTTAGGCTATGACGAGTAAGAATGCCAGTTTATTTATTTTATAAAACAATGGCCAGAATCCTGTCAGTTACACCTTTAAGCGTAATTCCATTGGAGTAACTGTCAGTGGCAAATTGTTGCAAGTCAGCATAGACATTTCCTGTCATGCACCAGCTGTGTGACTTGGTGTACAATAGCAAATGTCTACACTGACTTCTTAACTGACAGCACTTCACTACTGAAAGTTATGGCAATGCAGTGCAATAATGAAACGCTTATATTGACAATTTATTTTTCAGCAACTTGCTGTTGAAAGTTACACTGATGGTGTTATGCCAGTGTAAATATGCAACTGGATTCTGGCAATCTTTTTGTATTTCACTTGTTGGTTGAAAGTGTGAACTGAAGGAAGGTAGATGCCTGCATATTCCTACATATAAACTGCAAAAATCAAACTACAGAAACAAGAACACTATTATGCAAATTAACACAAATTTCATTTATTTCCAAAAATTAAGGACATTTCTGTAAATACAATTTATTCTTTCGACAGGACTGTCTCACTGATGTAAGAATTATTATTTTTGCATACAAGATATGTACAAGTCTTGAAAATAAGAAATTTAATAACAGCGAGCATCAGGATTTGCTTCATCTATGAATAGGCAACCCCACACATGCCAGCAGTATTCCAGCAGCCAGAAACAGAATCTAGCAGCTCCAGCACCATTGTTCTATTGGACTATGCCAAGTCTTTCCCCCTGTTCAGAATTGTCAAGGTATTATAAATTAAGAAACTCACAAAAGAATCTGTAATCTTCCCTGAAATAGCCTGCAGATATGTCACTGTACTAAATGTGTTTCAGATTTAATGAAGCTTTAATGTCCTTTTTAATTTTGCCTGTTTCAGTAGCACCAGGGGTCGAGCAAGGCAATCAACACTCAAGAGGATGGTTTGGTTTAAAAGTAGGAAAAACTCATTTGCTTATGAGTTGCACTGTATTTTCTTAATTAAATTTACTGAGCAAAATGGTTTTAAGTTCAGCCAACCAATGACCTCTGTATGTAGATTTAGATTTATAAATAGGCTAACAGCTAAAGCATAAAAGCCAAAGGGAAAAAAAACGGTCTCACAAAAACAAACAGATTAGGCCATTGTCAACAGGACCGCCCTTTTCACACAACAGAAGCCATTTGGAGATAAAATGATATATAATCCCTACAGGAAAATTGAAAAGATAAAAGCACACAAGTTAAGGCAGTGAATCAGAAAAGTCTTCCCATTTCCTTGCAGGTTTGGGAACACATTCTCATTACCCCCCTTTATCTTTTGAATCCTTCTGGCATGAGAAGTTAATATATCATTGCCTAAACACACTGGAATTCTTCTTATTTGAATCTTTATTACCCAGCTTTCCTGATCATTCAATTTCAATGCCTTCCACTATATTCCAGAACATCACTGAAGAAAGCACCTTGCAAGTTGAGAACAGGCTTCTCCTCATAGCTGTTAATAAGCCCTAATGGTTAAAAATGGACACAAACTGTCAATATACAGAAAGGTGTACATTAGATTAAAACATGGGAAAGACTACATCTCTCCTTGTACACCTCTTCAGATTTTAAGATTTTCAAGAGAAATCCTTGGCCCAGTCCCACATCAGTACTTGGTGCTTCCCTATGTTCTAGAAAACTATCTCCTTCCTTGATAGGATGCAGCTTAAAGGCCTCCTGACTAGGTTTGCTAAACTACTTCTTCCCAGACAAGTTCTTCCAAATCCCTGTAAAGTGCAAGGTGAACTTCTTCAAAGAAACTCAGATCACAATCCAAGAAGCCAAACTTTCTCAAAGACACCATCTGTGCAGCCTATTGCTCAATTCCTGTCTCGTGATCTCTCTTCTTGGGAATGTTAGGAATGGCGAAAAAAACAACCCTATCACAAAACTGATCTGAATGAAGAAAATATCTCTACCCAGAGCTTCGTAACAATTTGTAATACATTGAAGGCAGTGTCTGGCAGCATTATTTGTTCTCCTGTGAATAAGGAGGAAGGGATAAGGTTCAGTAGGATTGATTAGTCTTGTCTTGGGCACTTGAAGGTCTGACAGTGGACTCTGGAAATTTTTGAACAGCCGGATGCCCATCTGTCAGGGATTCTCTAACTGTGGATTTCCTGCTTTGGCAGGGGATTGGACTCAATGGTCCTTGGGATACCTTCCTGCTCTACAATTCTGTAATACTATGCAGTTATAAACAATCTAAGAGTGCTCCCCAGAATTCCAACACCCTACCTCTAATCTTGGGGCACAGCTTTGTTTGCAAGGTGAAATAATTCTTTGGGAAATGTTTAATGGGAAAGGGTTAGTGCCTAATGTTAATCATTAATAAACTAAGCAATCTAATTTGATTAAAATTATTTTGAAGGAGGGTGCTTGTAACAATTAAGGTAATTTTGAATTGATGTTTAAATTTATTTTTTATTACGTGAGTGGAGGCAAAAAAAAATTATGTGAGTGGAGGCAAAAAAATTCCATTTATAATTTTACTGCTTTTCATTTTCACAGATTCACTTCCAAATGAAACCACAGGTTTTAAATATGCATCTACTGTACACACTTGTTACTTAACTGGAATTTTGATGGATGTTTATTTATTAGTATTTACTAATTACTTATTTTTATATCCAACCTTTCCCCCCAATAAGCCAAGGAAAGGCACATGGAACTTTCCTTATTCCCACTTTATCATAAAAAAAAGCTCTGTGAAGGAATGTCATGCTGAGCAAGAAGAACTCACTTAATGTAACCTCATGGGTTTCATGGCTCTGTGGGAATTTGAACCTGGCCCTTCTCGATAGTTGAGCTCTGCCACTTTTGGGAAGACCTATGAAGAGTCCCAAGCTGCCAACCTCTCTCTCCTCAACACTGGAGAGCTGCTGTACTTGGCTCTCTGCAGTTCCCCACTTTGGGCAGATCTGGATAGTAATCCACAGGTTGAATTCCAGCCTGGCATTCTTAAGAAGACCCACTACAAACTAGAGTTGTGACAAAATTACATTCAGGAAGCAACTGAGGTGAGGATATGTTGAATATTGTCTTTAAGAATGATTATGTTATGACGTCTCCTGTCCCCCTTTTCCTAGATTACTCTACATGACTCACAATTTTTTAAAAAATTTACAGCTATATCAAAGAACATGGGATGACTTTATTTAGTCACATTCCATGTTTCTTAGCATAACTGCAAATTGAAAATAAGCACTTATGATACTGCTGGAGATAGAGCTAAAGAAGGACTTTATAGTCTGAAATGTTCTAAAATTTGTTCTTAATTACTTTGTGCACATTTTACCAATTAAATTTCCATCTCAAGATTTTGCATTTAGATTGTGCACTGCAGTTAAACCCTCAATTTAGAGGAAAGCAGCCGCCACTTTGAAACATTCAGACATTGAAAACTTTTTTTTTAACCCAGACATAACAACTGGATTACCTGAAACTCACAAGGGAAGATTTCATTTCCAAGACGTATTTGTACATTTCCAGATAAAAGGTTTAACATCACCTAACGTCCCATTGACAAAGACCCTGATAAATATTAAATACTGCAAAAAGAAGTCCTATCATTTTCCATTCTTATCTATACCAATTTCACTGTCCTTTTATAGCACAGTTTAGAAAAGAATCCAAGAGGATATAACTGCAATTCACCCATGTTAAAGTGCTTTGGAGGTTAAATTGGCAACAAAGAACAGAGACGCAAACCACTCTGAAACAGGGTTTCAACTAAATGAGAAGGATTTAGTAACACAGGTTCAAAAGAAGGGATGGGGTTGGGGAAGAGTTACAAATTAATTTAATCTTCTGCCTATAGTTTGCAGCTGCACTCCAAGTGTCTGGGGCTTAGAAACAAAGCAACCCAAGGCCACAGAAAGAAGGAAGCTTCCATTTTTAATGTACAAGACCATTAGCTGATAACTTGTGGAATGTGCAACCCCTGCAGAGGGCCATAAGAGAGACAGATGAAATGACATGCATGTTCGGGTCAGCACCTAGACTAGGGAGAAAGGCCACCAGGCCAGGCAGAAAACAAACCCTCTGGAACTGCCACATGAATGAGACAGAATCCCAAGATTAATTCACCTTCATTAAAGAATAATTATCAACATCATCAATCAGATAGGACTACTAAATCAAACTTACATTTCCAATTTGTTGTATCATTTTACAATCATTTTGGGCATGGAAAACCTGTTTCAAAAAGGCTTACAGAGCTCAACTGAGGGCTGGTAAATCCAAATCAATGTACGTATGCAATTTGCAATCAGAACAGGATCTCCTATGAAGATAAGATTTTGCTGTTCCACATAGCTCATTTATATCCCCCTTACTTAGCAGAAACTGAATAAATTAGGCCACAAAGAACCCACAAACGTATGATAGATGCTATAATCTCTTTGAGTGTCAAAATCTGGGTCAATTGTAACTGCTTCCCAGAATACTTGGATGATGCCACATCTGTTAATTCTTCTCATTCCTCTTGATAACCCTACCTTTTCCATGGAATATTTGGCAGAGTGCCCAATTTTCATGCCCTACTGTAACTCAGCAGAAATAACTATGCCAAAGATTCCATGCTTGTTTATTCCTGTACTTGTTCTATAGTTTCCCCATGCAGAATTTTATACTGTAAGCTTCTCAGGGCAGGAGCTGGTTCTCTTATTTTCTGAAAAGCACCATGACCACTGATGGCACCCTAAGAAGAGTTAATAACAAATCATTGATGGGTACACAAGAAATGTAAGTATGCGTCTTCAAGTCCAATCTACTATTTTATGACTCTTCTGTGGGCACTGAAACATGGGTGCCAAAAGAGCCAGAGAGCATTATAGGTATAATCCTGATTCCTCTTGCCTATCCTATCATCACTTTGATGAAGACTGTTGGGAGATGCTACCTTTGTTACATCCCAGTTAAATTTAGATAGACAAATTTATAGAATAACCATATATACACACTCCTTTCTGTTCACATAATTGTCTCGTTCCTCTCCCCCAGTATAAAGCCTGCCTGCTGTTGCTCAGCAATAAATGCTGGAAAAGGAATGATACATTGAGTTCTCAATCTGGGCAAACTTTACCTAAACTTACACTTTATTGCAGCTTAGTTCACAATCTTCCCCTAATATAGGGTTACCTCCCAGTGCAGCAAATGGATAAATCATCCTGGAATATTACTCTGGCTAAGTTTCACTGTGACTGGAGCATATGCGCTTCCAAGCCACTGAAGCAGAGCCCCATAAAATACACTAATTACTAGACGTTATGGTCACTGAGTGATTGATAGCCCTCTGCAAGGCAACTTCTCAGTTTCCAGTTTTTCTGATGGGCCTCACCCGCCACAGAGGCAATTATTAATTCATGACCTGGGCCTTAGGCACTGAAACCTTTACTTCTGATTTTGCCACCATGAAACAACCACTAAGGCTGGACATCAGTTTTTGCTGTTGCAATGGAAAAGTGATTGCACATTGCTGATTTTCCTTTTGCCAAAATCTCTAACACATGCACACATATATGTAATACTTTATTATTTGAAAAACCCAACTGATCCAGAATGCAGCAACTGTCTTCCAACCTGAATTCATAACACGCTCAAAGAGGACTGCGTATTGGCACCTCAACACAGCCACTCATTTTCTTGAGTCTTCCAGCAATGAACAAAGCATGCCAGTTTGACACACAACATCCTACCATGGCTTGACCTCTACATAGCTCAGATGTGTACCAAAAAGAAAAAAAGAACAAGTATTGCAAAAACAAGGAAGAGTCTTGTGGCACCTCTAAGATTAAAAAGTTTTATTTGGCCTGTGCTTTCCTAGTCATAGGCCACTTCTTCGGAGGCATTCAGACCAAAGACTCATATGCACGCTGCTTTTGGTTATGGGAGTGAGACAAAACAAACTGAGGCAAGAAAGGGACAGCTGCATTATTGGCACTGACCAAAACTTTCACCAGCGTGTATAATACAACTCATTTTCTGTACCTTATTTAATTCTGTCTCACCCCATAACCATAACCAGTGTGTATATAAGGCTGTGGCTTTTATATTGTGGCCCATACATCCGAAAGAGTGTGCTATGGGCACAAAAGCTCATGCCAAATAAAACCTGTTAGTATGAAAGATGCCACAAGATTCCTTGTTGTTTTTGCTGTAACAGACTTAACATAGCCACCTCCTTTACAAAAAGTATTACCTTAAATACCTATGCATTTCTTTCAGTATGAGCTCTTATGGATTAGATTCTGCCTCCTCAGACATGTGGAGTGCAAATATTTAGCTATACATTTATATATACAGGATATATTGTAGTGGGGATGGAGACTAAGTAAAGAGCAATAGAGGCCCCAACAGTTAAAATTCAAGGTGACAGCAGCATTATTAACACAGATAATGAACTTCCAAGCATTGACTATGGGTAACAGGCAGAATGATTAAGTAATGTAGCATAATGGCTCTCTTTTAAATGCAAAGAATTTTGGTTCTTTGAGGCCAGAGTTTTAAGAAAATAATACTTGTCTACACACAAGACTGCAAAGAAAACCATATATATAGTGAGCTCAGAATCCACAGTCTTTATTTAAGCCATTAGAAACACAATGGAATTTATGGATGTAAACCAATGTCGCTCTCTCCCCTTCATGTTTTCCTTCATAATTCCTCTTTTCTACAGTAACCATTTCGAAATCAGTGACAGAGTGTCCTGCAATGTTATAGTGCTCTGAAACGGGGTTTTATGTGTTGCCATTTCTGAAGTCAAATTCGTGTCAATTTATTCACTTATGTAGAGACTGCTCTACTTGTCCCTTGCAGAGTACAGAGGGCACTGCTGGCAGACAACACCTTAAAAGATGAAAAGTAAAGGAGTCCCTGGTGTTGTGGGTGCCCGTGCTGAGATCTATAATGGTGCTGACAGGACAGATGTGAGGACACTGTGGGCATCTATGTTTGCAGCAGCTTCTTGTTCTTCTCTCTGTATCCATGTTGTACAACTTGTAGTGGGTCAATACTTACGAGTCTGAAGGCTGTCTTAGGAAAAGAATTTATACAAACATTTTTAATGGCAAAATGAAGTTCATTCCCTTTCAGAAGATCTGTTTGGTCCTTATGGACACAAAGATTCTAGTAACAGCTTGGAATTTACTCTTATGGAGCACAACCCAGAATCCTCAAGCCAGCACTGGACAGAGACTACAATGGGTGGGGGATTCTCATGGCTACAGTGTTGGGGGGAGGAATCTTTTCCAGGCTCTGTTTGTTACCTCTCTAAGGTTGTCTAATCACTCAGCGGTAGTCACCCTTCTGGTGCCCTTGCTGGTCCTGGAGCTGCATGGATGTGCACGGTACTAATTAGACGGCATAACCACAACCAGTGCCACTCTCAGCACCAGCAAATGGAAAGAAAAGACATGAGACAAAGGTTATGGAAAGGTGCTGATAGAGGTTCTGGGGCTCTGCTTGAGCAGGTTAGGGGGCTAGTAAAATTTGTGACTTGCTTCTTGAATTGTGAGGGATTACATTGTAAAAATTTTATTTTTAATTTTTTTAAAAAAAATTAATGTATAAATATAAAGAAAATATACCTCTAAAATACTTCTAAACATCTAATAAAAAGAAACTTTAAAAAATCTACATACATAGTGCACCCCATCACCGAGACCATTAGGAAGTAACTGTCTATGCCATTTACCCTTGTGGAACCCCCCAAATTGTATAGACTTTTCAATAGGGCTTTGTCCCTTCCCCTTTATTAATACAAATATTGTAGAAATCTTTTAAAGACTATGACAAGCTTATTTGGTATGTTGTAACAGAGTGATTTAAATCTCTGGCTAGTTCTTTGAATTACTG
This sequence comes from Intellagama lesueurii, assembly GCA_037013535.1. Classification (NCBI taxonomy): domain Eukaryota; kingdom Metazoa; phylum Chordata; class Lepidosauria; order Squamata; family Agamidae; genus Intellagama; species Intellagama lesueurii. Next base: position 22,293,913 of record JBAJHW010000011.1, read on the forward strand.
GTTATAAATGTGTGGTTTTTATAGGTCTGAGAAATTTGCAAATGTGATACAGAAAATTGTTAAAGCAATTTAAAACAAATCAAATTGTAACTACTGAAATGTGCCTTGATTCATCCTAATGTGTTCAATTAATGATTACTTGAAATGTTCAAACTAAGAATGAGGAAGTAATGCTACTTTAAATGGGAATAGTTAATATTGAGCTTCTACCTTGCAAAACCAGAAACAGAGTTAAAGAGGAGCAACAAGCAACTGGAATGTTCAAAACTAAAAAGAAAGCTACCACTGGACATGAATCTTTCACAATCCAAGCCAACAAAAAGCAGCAGTTATAATGCGCGCGCACACACGCGCGCACACACACACACAAAAAGATATGCTAAAACTGTTTATGTGTTATTTAACAAAAACAGGATACATACAAATAATATATAAAAAGAGTAAATACAATCAAGCATGTGTTATTAACAATACAATACAATAACGTACATTGACTGGTTTTTCAGATACAGCATTGGTGGAGCTCCTTGAAAGGCAGACAATCCACAGATGCAATTTATTTATTTATTTGATTTATGCAGTGCCCTTTTAGTACAAGCACTACTCTCAAGCTGTGCCCCACTCTCCACAGCAACAGAAGGAAGTATCCCAACAGTATGAGAAGAAATTATATACTGCCCCACATCCACCTACGTCAGAGCACCACAAAAATAAGAACTCCATGTGGACTCCCCCAGAAGGTCAAAACAAAGAACACTGAGTGCTTTCATCACCACGCCTGGACTGAGATAATCAACAAGAAACCAGACTTAACATACAACCTCACCCAAACACAGCATGACGCTATACACAGTCTCAAAAATAATCCCAACATGGTGATGAAAGAGGCTAACAAGGGGGGTGCTGTGGTTTTCATGGACAAATCAAGCTACACACAGGAGGCTAAGAGACAGTTTTCCAACACTAAATTTAACCAGCTCCTAACCATGGACTAACCACCACAATACCAAAAGAAATTACAGAATCTACATGAACAAATCCTGCCTAACACACCACAAGAACTTCAACCAGCAACCTTCTACCTACTACCAAAAATATACAAACCAGGAAACCCCGGTAGACCCACCGTCACAGTTGGGGCATCTGGATACTTGGACTCCATCCTCAAACCCTGTGCCACCCATGAACCTAGCTATGTAAGAGATACCACAGACCTCCTAAGGAAACTTCAGTCTACACACAATCTTCCTGACAACACCATCCTAGTTACCATCCTAGCACTCTATATTAATACAGTATCCCACACAAAGATGGACTACAAACTATTACACACAGTATTCAAAACAAGGAAGTAGCCCACAAAATCACCACCCTCTGTGACTTTGTACTCACACACAATTAATTCACCTTTGACAATAAAATCTACCTCCAGATCAATGGAACTGCAATGGGCACTTGCATGGCCTCACAATATGCAAACATTTTTATGGCTGACCTGGAATAAAGCTTTCTTAACTACTACACCCAAAAGCCACTCCGCTATTTGAAATACATTGATTACATTTTTTCTGATCTGGACCCATGGAAAGGAATCCCTAGAAAAATTCCACCAGGATTTCAGTAACTTTCACCCAAACATCAACCTCACCCTGGAACAATCTATGAGACAGGAGCATCTTTTAGACACCACTGTGAAGCTACAACATGGACATCTTAGCACCATGCTGTATGGGAAGCCCACTAATCGATATAGCTACCTGCACACATCCAGCTTCCATCCTTAACACATAACAAAATCCATTGTGTACAATCAAGCCCTAAGATACAACCACATCTGTTCCAACCCACTAAATAGAGACTCCAAACAGAAGGATCTATAAAATGCATTCCTCAGACTACAATGCCCACCCCATATGATTAAGGAACAAATCAACAAAGCAAGATGTATACCTAGAAGTAACTTAAAGGTAAAGGTTCCCCTTGACATTTAGTCCAGTCATGTCTGACTCTAGGGGGCGGTGCTCATCCCCATTTGCAAGCCATAGAGCCAGCGTTTGTCCGTAGACAGTTTGCGTGGTCACGTGGCCAGCGCGACTAGACACGGAACGCCATTCCCACCGTGGTGGTACCTATTTATCTACTCGCATTTACATGCTTTTGAACTGCTAGGTTGGCAGGAGCTGGGACAAGCGACGGGAGCTCACTCCGTCACGTGGATTCGATCTTACGACTGCTGGTCTTCTGACCTTGCAGCACAGAGGCTTCTGCGGTTTAACCCGCAGCGCCACCACGTCCCAGAAGTAACTTACTCCAAGACAAAAATGACAGAACACCACTAGTTGTCACTTACAGTCCACAACTGAGTCCATTCACACGCATCTTAAGTGATCTCCAGACCATCCTAGACAAGAACACTTCACTCTCCAAAGCCCTTGGTGGGAGACCCATACTTGTCTACAGACAAACCCCCAACCTCAAGCAAACACTAAAACACAATGGACTACCAAACTGCAAAACGGACAGGGGGACTAAACAGACCCAGATGACAAGTCTGACCACACATCTATTCTGGCAACACAATTATGGGAACTAACAATGCCACATACAATATCAAAGGCACCTTCACTTCCTCCTCAGCTAATGTGATCAATGATGAAACAGGAAATGGGTCACAAACCTGACATTAGAAACCACAATACACAGAAACCTATCTCCAACCATTTCAATCTACGAGGACATTCTGTAGAAGATTTGGAAGTCACTATTTTAGAACAGAATAGTTACAAGATGGGGGATACCTGGCTCAGCAAAACTATGAGCGAGAAGGATCTTGGAATTGTCGTAGATCACAAGCTAAATATGAGCCAACAGTGTGATGTGGCTACAAAAAAGGCTAATGCTATTTTAGGCTGCATTACTAGAACCCGCGAGGTGCTAGTCCCCCTCTATTCAGCACTGGTTAGGCCTCACCTTGAGTATTGTGTTTAGTTCTGAACACCTCACTTCAAGAAGGATGCTAACAAATTGGAAAAAGTTCAGAGGAGGGCAACAAGGATAATCAGGGGGCTGGAAACCAAGCCTTATGAGGAAAGGCTGAAAGAATTGGGCATGTTTAGCCTTCAGAAAATAAGACTCAGGGGTGATATGATAGCACTTTTCAAATATTTGAAAGGCTGTCATACAGAGGAGGGGCAAGATCTGTTCTCGATCATCCCAGAGTGCAGGACACACAACAATGGGCTCAAGTTAAAGGAAGCCAGACTTCGGTTGAATATCAGGAAAAACTTCCTGACTGTTAGAGCAGTACGACTGTGGAACCAGTTACCTCGGGAGTTGGTGAGTGCTCCAACACTGGAGGCATCCAAGAAAAATGTAGATAATCACCTGGCAGATATGCTTTGATTTGTATTCCTGCATTGAGCAGGGGGTTGAACTTATGGCCTTGTAGGCCCCTTCCAACTTCACTTTTCTATGATTCTATGAAATCAAAAATACAGAGGGAAGCAGCTGAGATAAAATATATACTCATCATGGACACCCATATAAATGGATTGAATATAAGCCAAGGTTTCTTAAGTCCTTGCCAAATGTAATACTTCTGCTATTATCTACTGCCACTGTTATTTTCTTCACAACTACTAAGGCCATCTCTCATCACAAGGCTCAAAGGCAAAAACTGTCAATATTCCCTACATTAACACACGTGATTCCTCTGCTATCTTCTTTCACTTTTATATTTACTTTTATATATTCTTTCCCCTACTCTCTTGAGTTTTAACTGAATCCCCAGTCCCCAACCCACCCCTCCTCTCTCTTCCCTCCCCACCCTCATCTTTGCTCAGGCCTAGTGTCTTGTTTTCTGTCTCCTGGAGGAATGTTTATATTAACAACAGTACTCTAAAACAACATAGGCTAAATTACTGCATGTAGATGTACCATACTCCCAAGAGCCAATGAATGTTCTACTTGTGAAACTGATATTTTGTTCTGTTTCCATATGTTTGATGAAGTGGACGTGTCCATGAAAGCTCACATTAAAATATAATACATAGTCTTTAAGGTGCCACATGTTTTTGTCTTGTTTTGTTTCTTTCGGTTTTGCCTGATATGGAGAGATTTAAGTATATTCTTGTAATGAGTCTAAATGTTCACCCTCCTCCATGGAAAATTCTAGTATCTTTTGTAAGGATCCCCCTGAGGGCATTCCACTAGGCTAAGGAGCCACTCTAGTTACTATATTCACCACCCTTTGAACTCCAGGCTGAGTGATACCCAGAGGGTGTGTGAATTAGCACTATGGGCAAGCTTCTAACCTACATTTTCAACCATCTCCTTACTCGAGACAGAAACTCTCCTGATGATTACCCAAAATAATGAAATTAGTGAATGCAGTCTCTGGCCAAGGCACCTTCTTTAGACACTCAATTCCTTTCCCCCGCTCAAGGATGGCACTTGAGCAAAATATAGAAATGTTTATTCAAATTAAAAAAAAGATATAAAGAATTCAAAAAGGAGGTTGTACAATTCCAAAACAGTGCAAAAGAAACAAGCAATGCATATTCAGATGCATATTGAGTGAGCCAAATGAAAGCATTATCCATAAAATAATAAAAGCTAACTAATTCTGCCTAAAAGTTAACTGCCATCTTAAGTAATCATGGTTGAGCTTCTTTTCCTGCGTATCTATCCCTATTGCATCTATTCCAGCAGCAGATGGACAGATGAATAGCTAGTTCGACCACCACTAACTAGCCTCTTGTTAGATCTTAAATCCATATTCCCCCAACATGATGTTATCCAATCAGATTCAAGTTATTTGTCCAGTAACTTCATCCTCAAAATGTAACTTCTTTCAGCCCCCTCCTTTCAGCCCTCTACAATCTCTACTAATGAGCAATTTGGAATGGAATGTGATGTCTAGTACATCTAGTACATCTTGGTACAGCCTGGAACAGAGCAAAACAAGTCTTCTTTCTCATGCAGATAAGCACCACCTGGAGCAGCCTGCAGAAGTAACCCATCTGATTTCCTCACATCTTTAATCTGGAAGCCAGTATGCTAGGCAAATTAGTAAATCACTTGAATGCAAAACCTTTTTTCCAATCTAGATAATCTAGAATACCACATTAGAGTGACAATTTAATAGCTGGAAATCCTCAGAGCACCTTTGACATTATGCATTAAGAGATGCATCTTTACATTTAAAAGCAACTAGAGTGGAAACTAAGGGGCATGTATTCCACAGCCTGGAAGCCATGCAAGGAAGAAATCCTCTCCTGTGTGCCTGTCAGACAAGCCCATGCAGCTCCTGGCATTCTTAAAAAGGCTTAACAAAGGCCTTCAACTTAAAATTTGGACAATTTCATAATATTCACAAGTGGTCCCTTAGATCAAGGGTCCCCAACCCCCGGTCCGCGGTCCGGTGCTGGTCCATGGGTTTGCTGGAACTGGGCCGCAGATACGGATCTCCGCACCCCCCGCACAGTGGGCGTGTCGCGCTTGCGGAGGGGCGTGTCGCTCTTGCAGAGGGGCGTGTTGCGCTCGTGGGTGGGCGTATTATATATGTTATACTTTGATTTGATACTGTTTGCACTGAACCCATTCATACATTGTCACACTTCATTGTTCATAACACATGCCTGTTGTATTTACACTTTTTATACACTGTTTGTGTGTTGTGTGTATGTTTTGTTCAACAGCAATTACACTGACAGCTGTGTGCTTGTAGCACTTCTTTCTTCTCTCTTTTAAGGGTGCAGATGGAGTGCTGCTCTATCTCCATCTCTGTGTTGCAAGTCCTATTTGCCTGGTACTGGAAGGTTTATTTATTTTTATTTATTTTTCCAGCTTTTACCCCGCCCATCTAGATTCAATGAATCTACTCTGGGAGGCTTACATTCCGAATATAAAACAAAATTTAAAATAAACAATATCAGACAACATAGAGATAAGCAAAGACCAAGATGGGAAGACATAGGGAATTAAGAAATGGAAGGGGGGAAGGCCTGCCTGAAGAATCAAGTCTTCAGCTTGTTCTTAAAAACTCCCAGCGAGGGAGCCAGGCGAATCTCCAGGGGCAAGGTGTTCCAGAGGCGAGGGGCCACCGCCGAGAAGGCCCGGTTTCTAGTTCTCTCCTTCCGGGCCTCTCTTGGGGTCAAGCCCCTCAGCCATCCAGCCTGGCTAGATCGAGTGATACAAGTAGATCTAGGTGGAAGCAGGCGCTCTGTCAGGCATCGAGGTCCTAAACCGTTTAGGGCTTTATATATAAGCATTAACACCTTGAAGCCAATGCGGAAACGAATGGGCAACCAGTGTAAGGCCGCCAGAGTGGGGGAAATGTGATGGTATTTTTTCACCCCAGTTAATAATCTGGTGGCCGTATTTTGGACCATTTGTAGTTTCCGCATCAATCTCAAGGGCAGCCCCACGTAGAGCGCATTACAGTAGTCTAATCTCAAGATTACGAGCGCATGGACCAGAGTGGTGAGCACCCCAACATCAAGATAGGAGCGCAGCTGGGCAATCTGCCGAAGATGTAGATGGTCGGTGCAGACCACAGATGCTACCTGGGACTCCATGGTAAGCGCTGGGTAAAGATGGACCCCCCGAGCTGCGGACCACACTCTTTGTGGTGAGAGTCCCCCCCCCAAATAGAGGAAGCTTCCCAAACCACTGATAGGAGGGGCACCCACCCTCAGAACCTCCGTCTTGTCTGGGTTCAGCCTCAGTCCATTCTCCTGCATCCATTGCAGCACAGCCCCCAGATGACCCCACCCAGTGGCCTCATATAGATATTAAACAGCATTGGAGAGATTATCGAGCCCTGCGGCACCCCACAATTGAGGAGCCACGGGGCCGATACACTCCCTCCAAGCTGAACTCTCTGGGAACGGTCCTCCAAGAAGGACCAGAGCCAGGCAAGAGCCAGGCCACTGCTCCCCAACTTGGAAATCCGTCCCAGGAGGATACTGTGGTCGACGGTATCAAAGGCGGCTGAGATATCAAGGAGAACCAACAAGGACATTTTGCCCCTATCGGCTTCCCTCAATAGGTCATCAAGCAGGGCGACCAATGCCGTTTCCGTACTGTGACGCGGCCTGAAGCCCGACTGGAACAGATCCAGGGCATTGGTTTCATCCAAGAGAGCCTGAAGCTGATTGGCCACCACCCTCTCTACAACCTTGCGAAGGAAAGAAACATTGGTAACGGGCCTATAATTGCCAATATTGTCCGCTGCCAAGCTTGGTTTCTTCCTAATGGGTCTAATGAGTGTCTCCTTGAGGGCAAGGGGAACCCTGCCGTCCTGGAGAGACCCATTAATTATTGCCACGACCCATTTGGTTGTCACAGGCCTGGCCGCTTTGATTAGCCAGGCCGGGCAAGGGTCAAGGGAGGAGGTGGTGGCACGACAGCGATCTAGTGCTTTGTCAACCTCAAGTGACGTCACCGGCTGAAAGTGAGTAATTCTCACTCGGCAAGATGGTGTGCTGGATGTCTCGACTCATTCTACTGGTTTCAAATAGGAGATTAGGTCCCGGCGGATGGCCTCCACTTTAGCTTTAAAAAATGCTGCAAATTGGTCAGGTGAGATACTAGGGGGAGGCCAATCACTATGACCAATTCCGGATAGATTGCGTACTATGCAGAATAATTCTGCCGGCTGGTTGGAAGATTTGCTTATCCGGACAGCGAAGTAAGCTTTCTTTGCAGCCTTTATCTTAGAAAGGTAAAGGTTAGACACAATCCTAACAGCTATTAAATTATTTTCCGTCGGGTTCCGCCTCCAAATGCTCTCTAGTCTTCTCCTGTTCTGCTTCATAGCTCTCAGCTGCTGGTTAAACCAGGGCGCTGGATGAGCCATGCAACGGAGAGGATGTTTAGGCGCGATTGTGTCTATAGCTGTGGTGGCGGCAGCAGACCAGCCGTCAGCCAGAGCCTGGACAGGAGCGCCAGGTTGAGTGGTGACAGTGTTTAATTTACCACCAGATGTGCTAGACACAACTGTGCAGGGAGCAGGACTCTGCACCATGGCAGAGTCTGGAAGGCTGATTTGTTTGAAGACAAGTCAGGCAGTGAGGAAAACAAGGCCACTTCTTGTTGAAGATTATGACAGTTCCTGAATCCCTTTTTGTGCTTCAGTCTCAGCTGCTTTACCAGCCTGTCCTTGAACGTTGGGACCAAGCAACACGACAGAAAAAGAACAGATATAAATGATGACACAAGAAGCATCTCAAACAAAACACCCCAACAATCATTGCAAGGAACTCTTGGGAGTTTTTACAACATGGAAGTGATGCCAATGGTCCCTACACAATATTACAGGATTTATAACAAAATCCCAAGAGATGACATCTCTCTTGTTCTTGTCCAATTTATCTTTTTAATAGTACTAGGAAGCCCATGAACCTTTATATTTTGCTTTAAGTTTTTCTCAGGAAAATTTTTAAAGGAAGAACATCCACTTCATCTCAAACATTTCCCGGGCACAGGAAGAGGAGGGAAGGGGGATCCAAGTGATCCCCCAGCCCATCTGTCTTTGCAAAGACAGGGGGTGGGGTGGGGGGATTGCTTCTGTCAGGCTTCGCTCCTCTTTCTATCTCTGCCTTCGGCCCTCGAAAATGTGTAAAATATATAATGTGGCCCTCAAACTGAAAAGTTTGGAGACCCCTGATATAGCTCATTCTGTTTTTCTAAGTCTTCACATAGAGATCTTTCCAAATTCTGACAATGCCAAGGATAGAACCCAGGACCTTCTGCACATACTTTCTACTGCCTAAGTATGTATTTCTGAGGCAAGAACTCTCCTCTCTTATTTTCTTCACCTACTTTCTCCATGACTAGGGTTGGGTATTTGTTCTTTAAATACTCAAAAATTATTAGAGTGATCTTAAGAAACAGTTGGAAATTCTATCATCAGGAGAATCAAGGTCTCCAGAACTGGCCCAAGACATTTTGATACCTGTGGTAAAGGACAAGGTGGTGTTCTCACCCTCATATAGCAGCTGGCAAAACTGACATCGTTTTAGTTCAATCCTGGCAATACTGGGAAGTATCCTCCACCACCCCTGAGGACAGCAGACAAGGATAGGTAACTAGAGCAGACCATCAGACCGTGAGACACACAAAGCTTTGCCAATGGCAGGTATGACAGGGGCCTCAGAGGACTGCTCCTGGCCCCCAGTATGTTTTGCGTAAAGCTGGTGTCTCAGTTTTTCTAATGGAGGGGCTGTGTCAAGACGCTTGTCTCAGTACTATTATTTTTCTGCTCTATGGGGACCAATGTTCCCTCTAATTTTCAGCCCTGCTGGGTGGGGATCCACTCCCCTGGGTGTGTGCCTCTGTCCCCCCCCCCCCCCCCGGTGCAGGGTTCCATTGCAAATGGAACAAAAGGGGCCGGAAATGATCACTGTGGGTGTGCGGAGGAGGAGGAAAGCTGGGTGGAGGGGAGGGGAGGTGCTCGCACAGTCATGCACCTTAGAGGGAACCTTGGTGGGACTGATATCAAACATAGTAGTAATTCTTCTATGATGGTTCTCCTTATTCTCAGCTTATTTTTCAGATAAATTATATTCACAGCTTTGTGTCAGCCACAGAAAAACATAAACCAAGATAAATGGACGATTTATGGAAACTTGTCAAAATACTCTGGATGTTGATTCATATCAGCAAAACAAGAGTCTGCATGAAAAATGCTGACCGAAGTGTTAACTGCACTGACAGGAGTAATACCTGTTTAAATTTAGTTTGACTACTCAGGAAGAAAGCACCTGAATAAAACTACAGCTTATCCAAAAATATACTATTGGCCTTGAAACTATTTTATATTCTGATGGAAGCCACATATGTCCATAAAGCAAACAGAAGTGTCCACAGAGGAAGGGCCACAGCCAGATCCAGCATCAACCTGATGCCTCCTCTGATACACACCTGGCCCATCTTTACTGCACAGTGCATGTGACCTGAGCCAAGTGGAACCTGCCCAGATTATCTGTTTGTCACCCAGTACCCTTGAAACATAGTTCTAAGCGTGAGATTGGGAGAGAGGAGGTTAAAATGGCAGGTTGCCTTTTCACTCAGTGCAGCTGAGTGATGCACCTCTTAGTGCTGTAGCTGCTGCCTGTCTTGCTGTCAAGACACCGGGGACATTTTTCTTAAAGCTGGAACCAGCCTCTCATGGCCTGGCAATTATTTTTAACATGGAAGAACTAAGGTACAATCCTCAAAATGCACAGGACAGACAAACAAGCAAACATACATGGGTGGCAAGTAATATAGAGGATCTATGGTGTTCTAATTTTTAAAAGCATGCCCAGAAATGTCACATTTACTCTGAATAAAAAGCAGTTATGCTCCTGATTGTGGCTGCAAACCCGTTCCCTACTGCATCATCCCACCCACCCACATCTGCTGTTGTTCACCCTGAAGGGTGTTGTTTTCTGAAAACAGTGCCTTCAGTGCCAAAATGCAGCAGATGGGGAAGAAGGGGTTTCAAAACAAAACTGTCACAAGCCTCTGATCCTGATTATATAGTCCTGACTATATTTTTATTTCACACAAAAGTGGTCTGTTCAAGATAGTCGTGCAATGTGTGGTTTGACTTTCAGAGTAAACAATACCGGATCATATGGAGAAAAAGGCTCATCTGTTTTGAAACAGTTCTCCACATTTTACACAACTCTATATTCTAAGTTTACAAAAAAAAAGTTGATAGAAAGAAAGATTGCACTGACTACAGAATTAGAAAAGTCAAGCACATGATCTGAAGGAAAAAACTCAACAGCCTGACTGCATTGGTCTCCAGACCACCTGTCCTGCAGGCTGAGGTAGCGAGTTGCTCTTTTTGAGGGGCCTGGGAAGGTAAGCTGGTAAATGAAACTATCTCCAACAGGGAACAATAGTGATCACAGCCTATTAGTGATTTAGAAACAGCCTGGAAATCGAGTTTCTCCAACTCTGCTTATTACTCTACCACATGGCTACCGAACTGACAGCACAGAAAAGGCTCTCTACCATCCAGCAGTAGACTTTGGTCAAGTCCTCCTAGGGCGACCATGCTGTTTGACTAGCAGACTTTCAGTACTAGATCCCAGGCCTGGCACACATGAGGTAAAGCATTCAGAAAAGAGGGTCTCTCTCTTTCACAGAATACTTCCGTGACACGACTAATGACATGACTGTGATGTATTTCTCAGTACAGGCATGTTATTTTCCAAAACGAAATGAAGTGTCAGAAATATCCTCTTTAGCTTTATTATCCAGCAACCCAAATAAATATACAAACTTAGTAGCTAAATTTGATTCAAAAGGGGGAATTTGGATATTCTGACATAAACTCCAACTTCCATTTCTGAATGCTATTTGACCCATCCCAGGGTCAACAGCAGCATGACTTTCATGGTAATGACCTTGCATGGCCTCCCAGAGCATCACCTTCACCTTTCTCAACACAGCTTCCCTCACTTTCCTCATTTAACACATCACTCAAACCACTTCAATAAAACAACGATCGTGTTGAAGAGAGGTCTCTGAGGAACAGATGATATACCAATTAACAAGGTGCACAGAGACAAATTGTTCCATGCAGCTAACCTGGGAGACAGATGGAGAAAGAGAGAGAAAGCAGTTTGTGCTGAAAGAGGCAGGGCGCCTGGATGCAAAAAGGATGACACCATCCGTCCCAGTGCTGTTTGCAGAAAATTCCTGCTGTCAAGTGTAAATCCTGCCCCCAGAATAATTAGTGAGTTGGCTGTTTATATGAAGTTATAACAATGCAATGTTAACAAGGCAGAAGTAGAAGGGTTGCTCCTAATTGATCGTCACAACAATCCTGTGAAGTAGGTTAGGCTGAGGAATGTGCTGAGTCACACAAATCAGGAAAACAGCTGCATGGCAAAACCAAAAGACAGAGGAGTGAAAGGAGAAAACTCCATCGCCCCCCTCACAGATGAATAGCTCACTAGGACAAAACACCCTCCTGAAAGGTTGCAATTATGATGGTGATAATGAAAATATCTAGCATACACAAATTCTGCCCACAATACCAAAAGGGCAGCAGGAGAAGAACAGTCCAAAAACAAGGTAATTCTATTATGGACATTCCAAAAGGTTCCAAAAATCTGGTCCCTCACTTTGCTCTGACCAAAATAAGCACAGATCTTAACCTGAACCACCCCATCCGCTACACCCTCCAGTGCTCCAGACTGTCAAAGCCCTGTTTAGGTTACATGTAATGCAAATCCCACCAAACACCTGGTGACCCATGTTGCAGGTATATACAAGCAGCAAAAGGCAGTCTGAATCTCAAATTCACTCTATCGCTCAAGAAGGAAATATGGAGACTTTTCACCTGCAGGGAAATGTCTTCCTGTAGAGCAAATCCATACTAAATGTAACACAAACACTGAGCAGTATCATTTTAAGCCACTAAGCATGGAAAAGCATGCTGCAAAGCATAATCATCCTGCAGTACATTAAGACATTCCATTCCAAGGCAGCCTTGTCACCTGAGCTGTAAAAAAAGGTGCTTCGATCAGTGCCCAGGTCATTGGCATGAAAGCCTCATTCAACGGGGGAGGGGGAAGAAAATAGCTTGCCACGTTTGGGCATCAGCTGAGACATCCCGGCTCACTAGGCACAGAGAATTTAAAACAACAACAATGAATTGAAGCTCAGATCTAATGTTTAAGTTATATGAAATCATACAAATGCACTTACCTCCATAAAGGAAATTCCTAGACTCCAAACATCAGAATGAATGCCATATTGCTCTCCTGAAATTCTTTCTGGCTGTTAAAAACAAGTGGGGCGGGTTAGGGTTAGGGAGATAGTTGAATTTAATGGCATAAATGACACTATTTATTTATTTAAAATATTTTTATCCTGCCTTTATATATAAAAGGACCCAAGGTGGCTTAAATCATTTAAAAAGACAGCTAAAAGCAATATATTATTCACACATTAAAACAATTAAATAAACATTGTATTAAAATGGTAACAGGGGACAAAACAGAACCCTGGGGGACACCACAAGCAAACAGCCAGCGTATCAAACGCATGTCCCCTAGCATCATGATCTAAGTTCTCCCCTCCAGGAAGGGCTGAAACCACTGCAAAACAGTGCCTCTAAGTCCCATCCCAGAGAGACAGCCTAAAAGGATACCATAATTGACGGTACTGAAAACTACCGAGAGGTCCAGCAGAATCAAGAGGGACACACTCCTCCTACCCAGTTCCCAGTGCAGGTCATCCACCAAGGTGACCAAAGCAGTGTCCCAAGGTGCTGAAGCCAGATTGAAATGGATCTAAATAATCTGTCTCATCCAGGAATCCATGGTACTGAGAAGCCACAACGTGCTCCAGCACCTTGCCCAAGACTGGAACATTAGAGAATGGCTAGTGATTAGCCAATATCACGGGACCCAAGGAGGGCTTTTTCACTAATGGTCTTACTACTACTTGCTGGGGTTTAGATTAACTGGAACTCCAAGCCTCTAGCCTCTGAGTTCCAGTTATCCTGGCATCTTACCTTGCTGCAAGGAGACATTCACGACTCCTACCCCTTGAGCCAGTACTTTTCTGGCAGCTTTTATAAGTCTGGAAGGGCAAGGGTCCAACTGACATGTGGTAGCCTTCACCTCTCCAAGGGTCCTGTCCAGATTCATCAGGCTGCAGAAACTGAAACTCAACCATCAACACAGGGCAAAGAGGGGCCTTCACAGTTACATTTACAGGACCTGTATCAACTACAGCATCCAAGTCAGTGTGATTTTACCTGCAAAGTGACATCCAAATTCTTCACAGTGAGCTACAATGTAGGCTACATTCTCTTCCTGTGGGCCAGCATGTAATAGGCCCTTGACCACTCAAAAAGCTCTGTTGGATGACTATGCAGATGCAATGGTGGCAGAGAAGAATGACTTCATCATTGCTGCCACTGCCACAGAGTAGCTTTCCAATGGGCCCTAGCCCATGTTCAATCTGATTCCCTCCTGGGTTTTCCACTATCGTTGCTCTAGTCTCTGTCCCACTCATTTCATCATCATCAGCTCCCCAGTAAATCAGGGACCAGTTTGACTGTACTTTGTGGGAGGGGCCACTTAGGAGCAATAATCTCAACAGCCCTGGCCATTTCCACATGAGAGCAACCAGAACTTCAACACAGTCCCCTGCCGAGGCAACAGGAAACTCCCCAAGAGCATCAGGAAACCATATGATCCATCAGCCTTGTGGGAAAGACCATTTTAATTAGTCCCCTACTCCTGCAGTGGCCCTGAGTTCCAGTTAGTCTAAATCCCACCAGATAATGATCTGTCCATTACAATGGACCTGCAGATAATTCCTCCACACCAGATCACCAACATCTACTCCAGTACAGAAGATTAGGTTTAAAATGTGCCCTACAGCATGGGTGGGCGCAGATACCATTTACAACAGACCCATGGTTGTCATGGGGGACATGAAATCCTGAGCCACTCCTGACAAAGTTGCCTTGGCATGGACACTGAAGTCCCCCAGCACAACAAGCTGAGAAGATTGCAACACCGCCCACAAGACCAGCTCAGAAGGTGAGACTGTTGAGTAGTGGGGTGGGCAGTACAACAACAGAATCTCCACCCTGTCCCAAGTTCCTGCTTTCAGATACACACATTCAAACTGGGAAAACTGGAGGATGTGGCACCTGATGATAGCGATGGAACCATGACAGGCCACTGCAATTCTACCTCCTAGGTCTTGCCTGTTGCTGCACAGAAAACTCTGGTGGACAAAGCTGAGTGAAGTCCAACAAAGTCTATGTAACCATATGTCTATGAACCAAACCTCATCCAACCACTATATAATGCAAGCAAGGTCAGCAAGCTCATTCATTCGGGATCAAGTCCTGGATAGCTGTTGTTTGTGTCGACATCTAGCAACAGCACTTTCAACCCAGGGGGCCTGATGCAAAGGCTATCCAAACTATTTAAATCAAGGGACAGTTTATACCCTTCTGCCTTTCTTTCTTTTCCATAATGCTGTAGTTGCTGTTCCCCACAATATCAACCCCTGCCACAAATAATTGTGTTCTCTGACTCCCACGACTACTCTCCCTCCCATGAAAACACATCCCTCCACAAGCAGACAAAGACCCAAGTTAACAATTTCACCTCAGGAACATAAAAGATTTGGCAGTGATTGGTAACAATATCAGAATGAAACTAGGATGGGAAAAGTATAATCGTGATAAAATGCATCAAGGTATTTACTGTACTAATGTATATGGATAGCAAAATCTGATTTTCTTAGAATTAGTTTGAAGATACTGGTATGACGTGGAAAGTGGGAACTTAATTCACTGTTTATTCAGATGCTTTTATGGCACAGGATTCATTCAAAGGCAGAGTTAGAATAATAGAATAATGGAATTGCAAGGGGGCATAAAATACCATTGAGTCCAATCCCTTACTGAGTACAGGAATCCAAGTTAAAGTATATCTGACAGATGGCTGTCTAGTTTTCTCTTGAATGGCTCCAGCATTGGAACACCTGCCACCTCCCGAAGTAAGTGGATTCATTATTGTACTGCTCTAACAGGAAGTTTTTCCTGATATTCAACTGAAATCTTGCTTCCTGTAATTTAAGCCCATTGTTATATGTCCTGCACTCTGGGATGATCAAGAAAATATCCTGCCTCTCCTCTGT
Source organism: Intellagama lesueurii (assembly GCA_037013535.1). Lineage (NCBI taxonomy): Eukaryota > Metazoa > Chordata > Lepidosauria > Squamata > Agamidae > Intellagama > Intellagama lesueurii. The sequence continues at coordinate 22,309,591 of JBAJHW010000011.1, forward strand.
AAGATGACCATTCAAGTATTTGAAGAGTACCACCGTGTTTCCTCTCAGTCTTCTTTTCTCAAGGCTACATGGCTCAGTTTTTTCTGTCTTTCTTCATAGGCTTAGTTTTTAGCCTCCTGATCATCCTTAATGCATTGTAAAATAGCATTTGTTATGCACTGCAAAAAAATGTTGACATATTTTGTTTGTCATCTACAAACAAAATACATGTTAACATATTTTGCAGATTCTTCTCACATGTAGTATTACTGAGCCACATATTCTCTGTTTTGTAACTGTGCATTTTATTCCTTTTTCCTAGGTGTAGAACATTTCAGATATCTCTGTTAAATTTCATTCTGTTGTTTTCAGCTCAGTGCTCAAGCCTGTCAAGATCTTTTTGAATTCTGTTTCCTTCTTGTAGGGTATTAGCTATTCCACCCGATTTTGTGTCATCCATAAATTTGGACTCTTCATCTAAGTCCTTAATAAAAATGTTGAAGAACATCAGACCCAGGACTGAGCCTTGTGGTATCTCACTTGTTACCTCCTCCTAGTTTGAGCAACCAAGGTCCCTCCATGTGCAGCACCCTAAAAATGGCACAGCTGACACAACCCCAGTCCTCACTGTATTAATACCACTGCAGTATATACTGTATGTATTTCTATTTTTATCCCTCTCAATTACAAAGTGTTTGATAAGATTAAAACAAAGGCACATATATGTAACAAACAATTAGAAGTCTTGTAACAGTCAAGATGGAGATGGATAATGGGATCAACTTTGAATTTTTCTTTTAATTGAACTTCAAGAACTGCCAACTGAATGCCTGTACAAAAGGGCACCATCAGTTTGAATGAATACCAGAAATAATGGAGCTCACGGTTTCATCAGCAAAATAACTTCTATTTACTTCAAGCTTTTATAATTTCAGCAGCAGATTATAAGCTAAATTGTTGGGATGGGGTGTTCATTTTTTTGCCGCTATTAGGAGTCAGAAATCCATGCCAATCTACCGCACAGATCTACAGACCTAGTTCCAGCTACCTTCTTCCCACGCTTGACCCACAGCATCACTCTTCTTCCTCCTACTACACAATCCTAGCCCTATGTCTTGCATCTAACACAAGTATCTAACGTACTTTTCTGCTTGTACTAAATAAGCAAGGTAGAATGTCATACAAACTCTGCTTTCCTTTCAATGTATGAAGCTAATGAACAACACAATCTGCAAATAAAAGAGGTTTGGCTAACACCAATTAACAGCCAGTTTAATACCATTCCAGATGGCAAAGAACACAAAATAGCCAGCCAGCTCTTCTACTCAGATGCTATGCTCTAAGTATCGCCAAGGTCGAATACAGTGTGAAATGCAGCAATAAAAAGACTCGAGGAGACTCTTTCCCACTGTGCTGTTAATGCACCTGTCTAGTTCAGGCACCTTGCTCAACTCCTCCTCTCTCCATTCTATAATAACCCAGAAGCCTTTAGAGGAAAACAAATGTGCCCAAATTAGTGCCAGTCGAACGTGCTTGAGGATGCTTCCTTGCAGCCGCTAATCCCAGGTCAGGAGCTTTTAGCGCCAAGTAAATGTTAAGTAAAAAAACACAGTCACAATGGCCTAAATGATCTTTCAGACTCAGCCTTCTAGATGACACAGGAGCCCACAAGCAAAACTCCATCAAGAACAGACTACAGCACTATCAAACTGAGTTTCAATAAAGAATGGCAAACTTGTCATGTTTTTTTCCGGGAAGGGGTGCCCTTTGCTTAAGCTGAACAGAAACTAGTGAGCAGGCTTGAACTGGAGTGCATGTGCGGTGTCAGACAGCCGTTCCCAGCACCACCACGGCTGCTACTCAGGGAAAAATTGTCCTAAGGTGGCTTCATAATCTGGATAGCCATGAGAGGGGAAGTAGCACCCTATCTACAAGGTTAATTTTAAAAAGAGTAGCCATAGGATCCACATGAGGAAAGAAAAGTCTGGGCTAGGAAATGCCTTGCGAGCTTTTACCTTGACATCTTACTTTGCATTGGATTTACATTCTACAAATTTATAAGATCTACATCTGATTACTAGTTCACAAGCTCATCCTTTTTGTAACATTTTAATGATGCAATAAAGGTACTGCTCAACTCAGACTCTTATTTGAAAAATACACATTGAACCGCAGCAAATAAGCAGAATTCTAACACAGAAATGCTGAAAAATATTTGAGTATTTATTTATTTAAAATATTTTTACCCCACCTTTCTCCTTGAAAAGGACCCAAGGCAGCTTACAACAATGAAAGACAATTTTTAAAGTTGAAAGCAGTGAGTATAGAATGGTGGTTAACATCATTAAAAGATGATATTTAAACTACCAAAAAAATTGATAAGGAGGCATCTTACTTACATCATTAACAGGCAATATTAAGGCAAAGATCAGTAAGTATACAAAAATTTAAAAAATGTCACTCTGAGAAATGAAAAACACAAAAATGGAAAACACAATTAGTACTAAGAATCCAGTCAAAGCAGTAATACATAACAATCTATCTAAAATTCACACACAGGTAGCTGGTTAGTGAGGGAAGGCTTGCCTGAAGAGAAAGGTCTTTGCCTGCTTGTGGAAGGACAGCCAAGAGGGGGCCAGCCTGGCCTTCTATGGGAGGGAGTTTTAAAGTCTGGGTGTAGCAACACAGAAGGCTCTCTCCTGTGTCCCCATCAGATACACCTGTTAAGGTGGCAGGACTGAGAGAAATCCTAATGATCATAACACCCAAGCTGGCTCATAATAGGAGATACGGTCTTTGAGATAGCTTGAATCCAGGCTATTTAGGGCTTTATAGGTTAAAAGCAGCACTTTAAATTGTGCCCGGTAACTGATTGGCAGCCAGTGGAGCTCCTGTAACAGGGGGGTTATGTGATCCCTGTAACCAGTCCCAGTCAGCAATCAGGTTGCTGCATTTTGGGCCCGTTAAAGTTTCCTGACACTTTCCATCAGCAGCCCCACATAGATCGCATTACAGTAATCCAGCCAGGAAGTAACTAGGGTGTGAATCACAGTGGCCAGATCAGATCTCTCAAGAAACGGATGTAGCTGGTGCACTAGTTTTAATTGTGCAAACTGTGCACTGCCAAGACCTGGGCATCCAGGTTCAGGGATGAATCCAGGAACACCCCCAAGCTCCACACCTGTTGCCAAAGGGTTGCCAAAGTCAGAATTGACTTGACAGCCCACCACCACCACCACCACCACAACAACAACAACAAAAGCTGTTGTTGCAGTATCACATGAAGGAATAACATAAAATAAAAAACTTTGATACGAAGTTTTGCTTCCTGAAAATTTTAGGGTTTTTTTTGTTTAATATCCATGCTCCTCATCTGCAAATACATTTCAAAATATTTCTAGTGGGTAGTCTTGTTAGTCGGTTGGAGCAAAAACCATGAAGAGTCTTGTAGCACCTTAAAGTCTGAAAAGTTTATTTGGCAGAGAATGGATAGCCTGAACCACACCTCCTCAAATACACAAAGTGTTAGGAAATGGTCTGATGTCAGGTAAAATCTTGCTTTTACTTTCAGTACCCAACATACACCTTTTGCTCCTCCATGTAACTAGCAGCACAAGATGAATAAATTATGGAAAATAATATTAAGTGCAGAATAAACTATGCAAATACATACAGTTTGCCCAGTTCATACAGAACACATATTTTCTTTCACAACGCTTGACTTTCATCTCATATTTTAACTTCTTTGGGGGGAAATCTCTCTGTGATTCAAATGTTGATAATACTTGCTTTGTCTACAAGCAGATCCATAGAAATATTTTCCTCACATCTCAACCAAAATCTGCTAAACCCACTAGGAGCAAAGGAATACTGCTCCAAGGCACACATCCAGCTACCAGTTTTCACATCTCACTTTCAGTTTTGACATGTCTGTTTCTTATATTTTGTAACAGTGCTCAGGACAACTATAAGCAAATAAGCTGAATATTGAGCTTCTAATTAGCAATGTGTATTGTCTAAACAGTCATGTTGCTTAGGTATCACTTTGCAGACTCCCCACAATGAATTGCAAGTAACAAAGCTGACATGCCAGAAATTCCATCAAGTGAAATTCAGACACAAGGTGAATAATTTCTATCTGTTTTGTGCTACATGGTCTTCATGGTCTGAGACAAATCAATTGGCTTTTCTTGTTCACATTTAATTCAGTCCTGTGGCCATTGCAAACAAAAGGGGCACTGTTAGGGGTTCGCAAAACCATTACATCTTGTCCATCTCGTACCATATGCACAAGATAGCATGTGATACAGTTCCACTCCTTTCTGTCCATTGCTACTGATAAATATAAAACTGAACAAAAATATAACAAGAAAAAGTAAGATCTGACAACTGGAAGCAAACACTTTTATGACGCAAATCAGTCCTAACAAAGAACTGATGAACAATCTCAAAGATTTAATCCTCACTTTTTCAATTAACAGATAGATGCATCACAGCCATCCATAAACAATAAGAAAAAAGTAATTTCTTTAATGCACACCTGGGAAATAGATGTGTAATTGAGGTTTGTACATTTAAAAGAATAACACAATTTAATTATTACTGCTTTTAAAGGTATCAAATGGAAGAGCTGGATTTAGATAAATTATTATATTTGAAGATTTTCCCACCTAAATAATTTCTTTTCCAGCAGCAGTAACACACAAATACACAGACACTGGTCATGGGGGGAGGGGGGCAGATCAATGACTGGAAAAACAAGGAAAAGTAGTGTCTGCATTGCTTATCATTCAAAATGTTCCCATTCTTGATCATGTGCTAGCTCAAAAACCAGGAGTACAAGAACGCTTCCTTTTTTATGCAGCAACGAAGTGACCGTTGGGATCCCTGCCTTGGCATCGATGTGTGAAAAGTGTCAAAGGTCTTACTATCTGTTTTCATCTCCAGTGAAGAGTGGGTTCCAGTATGACACAAGGCCTGTAGACTGAATGTGCACTCAACATACAAATTGCCCAAATGAAATTCAAGGTCACATATTCTATTTTCATTTTTTCAAAGTACCTGAACCATGGAGCTATGAGAGGGTCACAGGGCTGGAATTGGGAGTTCTGTTATTGAGCATGAAGAGCAGCAGGTAGGAGAAACTGCTCCTGTAAGCATGCAAAAGAGGAAGACCAACCTCTAATCCTGAGGCCTCATACTGCCTTGGCAATTGCTAGGACTAAACTGTTCCCTTTAAGATCTCAGTTCCCACAACAGCTCACCAGATTAAGGTCCTATCTCTGTTACATATTTAAACTGTGCACTGTCTGGCAACAGAATGACTATCCTTCATACTGTACATTTGCTATTCTTTCTGAATGACCAGAACGTACATGTGACCTATGCTACCACCTAGGTGGTTCCTGATGCAGGCTTAGAACAATTTTTCCTTATTTTACATAAATAACTCTCTTGCACATATTGACCAAAAATCTTTTGTCTTAAGTTGCTCATCAGCTTCCATGTGATGAAACAAATTACTTATGGACTGGACAAGCCATGGAAGGCGGAAGTACTGAATTTATCTAAAGTCCGCCCCCCCCCCCCGCCAGTGACACTATCACACTTTGGCAGGCAATATTTACACAAGTGGATTTTGATCAATGTATCTTTAACTCTGTTACATTTGTTCCAGCGTTGTTGTCATTCATCGTGTAAAACTTAGGTTCCTAGCCTTCAAGATTTGAAAAGAAATTCCCTTCAATTTTCATTCCAGAGAATTCTGCATCTTTGTACATACATACAAAGCACAATACAAATGGCCTGTGCCATTTATTATGGATGCACACAGAGAGATGCGTCATTCCTAGAAGTAAATAGTAAGACCTTACATGCATGGGAGTTCAGTACATGCACCATAGATTTTAATATCATATTTTGCACTTCACATCATTATGACTGTTTCCTTAACCTCACATATATATTTTTAAAAAATTAATTCAAGACACACATGTTAGAAGAACTGACAGCTTAACTAAACTGCAGACAAAACAGAGCAGTCCATTAAAGGATTTTAGTTTGTAATGAAAGCTATCTGCCGACATTTACTTACCGCCATATATGCATTTGTCCCCACATACGTCTTGGCTATGGAATTCACCAGCTATCAGACAAAACAGCTTCTTAGAGCCATATAAAGATAATGTGGGAATAAAACGGGCAATTATTCCTCATTTAACCTACAATCATCCTATGTATAAATCAGCTAAAAATTATCTAAAGGGGAGGGGAGACAAATTTGACTGTGAAGGCATTACAAATGATTAAAGTCCTCTTCCCTTTGGAACAAGAGCCCTAATTTAAAACAAACACAACATTTCCGTTTATAGCAGATAACCTCAAAGACAATTGTGTTTTAAACAGGATGCTTAGAGTTTTTAGTACCCCACCAACCAGTTGGATATAAAAAGTCTATTTGTATTTTTTTTCCCTGAGCACATGCAGTCAGTCCTCCTCCTCCTCCCCCCACTGTCAGCTGGCTCAAAATGTGAATAAAGCCACCTTCATTATCAGGCTGGAATGAACACTAAATATGCTGGAGGGACAACAGACTTTGACAACGTATAATGCAGCAGTGACCTTCTCTTTGGTCCTCATGTTTAGCTGGGAAGAAAGGTGGCTGCAATTCAATTCAACACTGCCGTAAGCTCATGGGTCAGTATCACAGAGGTCCTCAGGGGAAGCCCAAAATGGAAATTAATTAAAATTTGTTCTGCACATTGTCAAGGCCCACTTCTATTGTTGCTCCCAATATTAATTTTTACTGTGGGCCAGTCAGTCTCCCCAGGCGCTCCTCTTGTTCTGCCCTCCCTTTTGTTTGGCCCAAACGCTTTCAGAGGCAAGCTGCATATCAATGGAGTTTTCTATTCGTAAGTAGTAATTACAATATCAGCAGTTTTTACTGTCATTAAACAATGAACAATCATATTTTGATGAAGAAAAGTCACCAGGAGATTAAAAGGATGAATCGCACATTCCCAGCAGAGGCCAGTTTGTTGCAGCAGGCTATAGTTTGTTTGGAGGCCAGTTTGGAGAGCGGCAGGAAGAGGACGAAAACAGAGTAAGGAAAATGGAGTGAGGAGAGAGTCTGGAGAAGGGCTAACCCATACCTGTGTGCTAACCCCAAAGTCACATAACTTGACCTGGCCTCTCGTATTCACCAACATATTCGATGGCTTCACATCTGTAGAGGAAAGCAAAACATGCCAATTAAATTCATCACACAGCTTTTCTTCATATTAAATACATCACACTACTATTTGGAAAAAAGTGCCTAAAATTTCTAGAATTTACTAGAATTACAGTAACAACACAGTCCATGGTACAGGCTAAACAGTTAAGAAGTGAAGATAAAAAGTTAAAGGGATGGGAAGGAGACAGGTAATCAAACGTCTTCATGAAGTTATGCAGATTGTTATGGAATAGCAGAGACTGAGGAAGAGAATTCCAAAACTGTTTAGGCCCTGTGAATCTGGCAGAAGGCACCATGCTGTCTCACCTTTGAGCATGCAAAGAAGCAACACATTGTACTTTCTCTAGACTAACAAAGGCTTGGGTTGAGTGACAACATCTTTTTAAAACACAATGCCAATAAAGCTACATTAAAAAACTCACAAGTATTACATTCTATACTGAATTAGAATTTCCCTATAGATACATTCTGAAGAATATACAGAATCTGAAATTAGATGCATCTCTTCTATCATGTCCTAAAAGCTTTAATTAAGAACAACACCTGTGTTCTAAGCCAAGCATTCTGTTTCCACCAGCGGCCAAAGATCAATGAAAATCCCACATAGCAGGGCTCTCCCATGTTGTTCCTCACATCCAGATTTTCCCCATTTGTTCTCTGTTCAGAAGGTATACTGCCTCCGGTCAGTATCCCAAACTGCCAATGCACCCACTGAAGCAACTCCACAGGGTGAAATCAAGAAGGAGTGTGATTCTCTCTTTCTCCCCTCTAGATTTCTAAAGCTTGTTCCAGACTTGTTTCAGAAGGTTGGGAAATTCAATGGAAAGGACAAGGGTGTTCCTCATTTCAAAATTCTGATGTTACCACAAGCATCACACTGAATTTCAGCTTCTGTAACAAGGCAGCTCCATCTAGCTAATTAATATCCAAGAATAAGTCTTTTAAAAGGACATCTAAGCTAGCAGTGAATTCTGTTAACTAGTTATACAATATGGTAAACAGCTATACAGTATGGTAAACTTCCTTTTGTTAATCCTAAACCAAAGCTTCTTTAATTTAATATGGCACTCAAGTACCAGGGAGATGAACAACTTAAAGGGCTTTGAAAGACACTCTCATACTATTCTCTCTATGCATGAATGTACCCACCACTTTCCTTATTCTTCCTTTTAAGGAGAACTCTCTCACTGTTTCCTCATATCTGCTATCAGTTAAGGCACAGCCTGCAATTACAAAGAGGAATCCTAGAATCCGGGACATGAAAGCATCTCCCTATGAGCCTTTTAGACTAAGACTGCATCTAAAAGTAACATTATTAATGGCAGATACAAAAAATACCTGTATGATCCATTCACAGGAGTGCAGATCTGAACCAGGCAAGAACTTTATTGGATCACGAAAAGGTTACAAATAAGGTAAGCTTTTGAATCCCATAGAATTCGTCAGTCAAAGATGGTATAAAATATGTGGTTCAAGCAAAAAGTCCCCAAATTGGGCCACAGCTCATGCAGTCATACCACCAGACAACGACAAAGGCCTGGCTTGCCCCTAATCCCCATCCCAATCTGCCAGCTGCTTTGGCCAAGGCCTCTGGCCTCCGTAGCAAGCTTCCAGCACAAAAATATGTAACTTTACTACCCACCGAACTTTACTGCCCAGAACTTTACTACTTATGGTTTGGTGATTTAACAATATTTGGACTTGCATTATCTTTTAAAGATACAGAGGTCTACATTAAAAAAATCTACTTCTTTCATCAACTTTGTGACATTCCAACTGGGCTAACTTTGGGTGGCTTCAGAAGGAGGAATTTGCTCTTCAGAATGGCTAGGTATTTATTGCTGATACTTTCCTGCAAGAGCATTCAGTAGATTTGAAACAGACATACTGTGGGAACCAGCAAGGCATCAGAAAATCCACTATACATTTTATGTTATTTCTTTTTAAAAATCACATTTATGAATTTATTTATTTAAGAGAAAATACGGTGTGCATGTACAATGTTTTCCTAGAGCATCTGTTTGAGATTAATGCTTCAATTTCAAATGCAAAGAATTTAAACAAAAGCCAAAATGGAACATTATGTTCCCATCATGACAAGTGTTTCCTTAACACAGATTATTTATACAAGATAAGCCTGATGGAATGGACAAATGTCTTTTCATTCCACCTCCATCTCAGCTACTTTTACCAGACGACTGGATGAAAAGGACAGGGAGTTCTTTCCTTGTTATTTCCCAAAGTGTCAAGGAGTGGGTCAGGATGTCGAATACAGAAACATTTCACTTGCCTTATTCAAAAGCAAATAGATTTTTGAAAACACTATCCATTTTATTCAAAATCATTTTTTAAAAACCACATTGTCTCCACCGTGATTGCACAAGCAGTGGAGTGCGGAATTCCAAAGTTCAAGGAAGCTAAGTAATACAAACTCAGGGATCTGAATTGGAGAGAGGTAATAAGAGAAGCGACACAATATAAAATGTATGTTTTCCCTCTACATGAGCATTTCTCATCTTGTTATTTTGAGAATTGAGCGGTACATGCACAGATTAGCTCATTTAAAAACAAAATTGCTAAATCACTAGAAACATCTCTGCTGTACTCATAATCTGCAGGTTCATGCCAAATGTTTTTTCTTTTATGGCTATCAAGCATACATGTTTCAGAAGCTGTAACTGTGAGGTTTGGATGAAAATGCAGCCCCATGCTGAGAGTTTAACAAGAAAAAAATGTTGGTACATGTGATAGTGGTGGACATGTGCATATATTTCCCATATCATCTGATCACATAGGGCATCCCAGCTAATTGAGAAGCACTGACAATGGTCAATCCCCAGCAAGAAGTGTGGCAAAGGAATGAAGTGTGGCAAGAGAAAGATGATCGGGCTCCAGAACATGGAGCACTATACCTGAGCAGTTCCAGTGTGGTGCCAAATAGCTGACAAACACTGGCATGCATGTGCGCACACATACACACAACAACTTGCTGTAAATGGCTGGCTGTCTTTTAACACAATCCACTTCACATCCATTTGTCAATTTTATTCACAATACTTAAGAGTTCTAGACAAGAAAAATAATTAGAATTCTCATAATTTTGGTTGTCATTTGGAAACTTTGATTTATTTAAGAGTATATCCAAGCCCAGCTTGAGCAAATTTATGTAAATTTATATTTAGCCCAGCTAAATATCAGAATCATACAATAATTGAGTTGGAAGGGGCTTATAAGGCCATTGAGTCCAACCCAACCCCCTGCTCAATGCAGGAATCCAAATCAAAGTAGATATGACAGATGGTTTTTCCAATTTTCTCTTGAACGCCTCCAGTGTTTACAGCATTCCTGCCATCTACCCAATCAAAAAATGAGATAAGATTAGTCTGGCAAGATTTGTTCTTGACAAATCCATGTTGGCTTCTAGTTATTACTACATTGTTTTCAAGGTGCTTGTAGAGTGACTGCTTTATAATCTGCTCCAGAATTTTCCCTAGGATTGATGTCAGTCTGACTGGTTTACAGTTCCCAGGGTCTTCTTGCCCTTTTTGAAGATAGGGACATTGTTAGCTCTTCTCCAATCATACAGCACTTCACCCATCCTCCATGATTTTAAGAAAATAATAGACAGTGATTTTTCAATACTCGGATGCAGTTCATCCAGCCCTGGAGATCTGAACTTGATCTAAGTAATAATATGCACTTAAAATATGCACATTGTGTCTAATATGCTCTGAGCAGTGGGTTGGACTCGATGGTCTTATAGGCCCCTTCCAACTTCATGATTCTATGATTTTATGAATATATTCCTTATTTTTTTCATGCAAAAGATGAAGAAGGCTGTTGCCTTTTTAAAAAAGGACTCTTATCGTGAGCTAATTAACCTTTAAGATTTTAGAGTAATTCTTTCTCTAAAATAGAGCAAGTGATGATATTTGCTTGGAACATGTTGAGAACAAATCCACAACTCACCCCTATGTAAAATCTTTAAGCTCCATAAATATGTAAGGCCTTTAACAACCTATAAATGACGGAGAGAGAAGAAAATATTATTAAGTACACATAGTAATATCATATAACATGGATATGCATTTTTAATTTCCGTAACTAAGAATTATGTTTATTGTAAAGCAAAAATTACACAAATTTAATTTGATCTTGTTTGTATTTGTGTAAATGAAATATGTGTTAACATTGCTAAGATTTCGTGAACAATGTACACTGTTGCCCATTTCTGACTATATCATAACTAGCAGTTGTTGACCTCCTTCATCTTTTTTCAAAGGTAACTATATATTTTTTCAATAACAAACCAATATAAAGGTAAAGGTAAAGACATAGTACATATTGGCCAAATTGCTGTTGCTTAGCATAGCAAATTGCACTAGAGAAGACCCTTTGAATCAACTGAGAGTTAGTGAGTTCTATTGATTCAAATGGACCTACTCTAGCTGTGACTATGCTAAAGTAAGTTGCAGTTAGAGTAGGCCAATTTAAATAAATGGAGCTTATAGAACAATTAACTCACCAAATCTCCATTGATTCAGTGGATCAACTCTAGTATGGTTAACTACGCTAAGCAACATATCCAGCATGGCAGTGAATTCCAGACATCCTGACATTAATGCTCCATTTTCTTTGTGTTACAGTGGAAACACCCAATCAGTTTGCACAGCAACATGAAAAATGCATTTCTTCTTCAATTTTTGTAGCAGTGACTCTATATAAATAAAGGAAACAACATAATGACACTATGCAGGTCCAGTGAGAAGAAAGTCCCACTAAAGCCAGTGGAGCTTATTTCCAGGTAAAGTACAGAGGCAAATTTTGCAGTGTGTCGCAGTAGTCCAAAAGTGGAAGCAGATGCACTGTTCCGCTCCCCCACCAATGTGTATGTGTAAAAACCAGAGCTTGTAATGTTAGTTTTTAAAAAGCTGCACCATGGGAACAAAACAGTTCTGGTTGTTTTGCTCCATGACTGTTAAGGGAGACTGACTAGGGGAGTGTGACCTTGTTGGTCCTCCTGGATTTCTCAGCAGCCTTTGATACTGTCAACCACTATCCTCCAGGACAGGCTATCAGGTTTAGGGATTGGAGGTTTAGTGTTACTTTGGCTCCAGTTCTTTCTCGATTATCATATTCAGAGGGTGCAGCTTGGGGATTTAGTTTCAACTCTGTGGCTTCTGCATTCTGGAGTCAATCATATCCCCAATGCTCTTTAACATCTATATGAGGCTGTTGGGGAAGGTCATCTGGAGATCTGGAGTTTGCGGTCATCAATATGCTGATGACATGCAGCTCTATCTCTTCTTTTCATCATCAGCAGTGGGTGAACCCTGGAGCGGTGCTTGATCTTGGTTATGGATTGGATAATGGCTAAGAGATTGAAATTGAATCCAAACAAGATGGAGATCATATTGTTGGGAGGGGAGCCTGCCCAGCTGGGAAGTACTTTACCTGGTCTGGACGGGCTCACATTCCCCTAAAAGACCAGGTCTGCAACTTGGGGGTGCTTCTCCTCAATCTGGATCTCACCACAGAGAAGCAAATCTCTGCCATGGCCAGGTTTGCCTTTTTTCATCTTGGACAGATTGCACACTTGTGGCCCTTCCTGGACAGGAACTCCCTAGTCACACTGGCCCATGTACTGGTAATCTCTAGAATCAAGTACTGCAATGCTCTCTGTGGGGCTACTTTTGAAGGTAACACAGAAGCTTCAGCCTGTGCAAAATGCAGTGGCTAGGTTAGTATCAAGAGCGAGGAGATACAACCACATCTCCCCAATCTTGGCTCACCTGCATTGGCTACCTGTGTGCTTCCATGTCAAATTCAAGGTGCTAGCGTTAACTTACAAAGCCCTTCATGGTTTGAGGCCTTGCTACCTGTCAGAGCATCTCTCCTTAAGATCATCTACCCAGACCTCCCAGTCTACACGGTTGTGAGTGGTTACCTCTAGAGAGGCACAGAAAACTACCACCAGGAACAGAGCTTTCTTGGTTGTGGCTGTAACACTACAGAATGTGTTGCCTGTGGATGTATGGCAGGCTCCCTCCTTTCTGACCTTCAGGAAATGTGTAAAAGCTGAGCTTTTCAAAGAGGCCTTTGGCAACATCCTCCCACTTTGATAGTCTTGTGGATCTACGTGTATTAATTTGGGTTTGTTTGCCACTGCCCTAGAAGTTTTGTTTTTCATTGGTTTTTATGAATCGTGGCTTTATGTTATAAGTGGATTATTATTTTTATTCTCTTTATTGATGTTAGTCACCCAGAGTAGTGCTCTGTTACTAGATGGCAGGATTAAAACAAACAAACAAACAAACAAATCAATCAATCAATCAAATTTGTTGAGTTACTCACTACTATCAGACAGAAGGAGGTCACTACTGTTACAGTTGGTTTGGCTGACCAAGCACCCTAGCACACCAGCCATCATCAAAGGATTTTTGTAACATACATATACAGGAAAAAACACAGAAAAAAATCTCCTCCCAGAGGCCAATTCCAATATTGCACCTCAAAAATATTTTAATCATGGTCAGGTTCCCCATTTGCCCTCACATAATTTTAATTTTGTTCATTCAACTCACACTTCACAAATACTTTGTGCATTTTTTTCCCCGTTAGCTCCTAAGCAAAAAGCCAAGTGCCATTTAGAACACCTAGCTCAAAACATTTTACTGCATGGGATGAAATAGCAATTGGTACCACCTCTATTCATCCATGTAAAGGTGCAGGATGTCCAAGCCAACCCAAATTATACTGGCACAGGGTGACAAATCTCTAAGCATCCCTGCCTGTTTTTAGCGAAGGAAGGAAGGAAGGAAGGAAGGAAGGAAGGAAGGAAGGAAGGAAGGAAGGAAGGAAGGAAGGAAGGAAGGAAGGAAGGAAGGAAGGAAGGAAGGAAGGAAGGAAGGAAGGAAGGAAGGGAGGAAGGGAGGGAGGGAAAGGGAGGGGAGGGAAAGGGAGGGAAGGGAAAGGGAGGGAAGGGAAAGGAAGGGAAGGGAAGGGAAAGGGAAGGGAAAGGGAAGGGAAGGGAAAGGGAAGGGAAGGAAATATCCTAGTGCCTAGATTATGATGCACAGCTAGAAAAAGGGCTGGAGTGCTCCATACATTCCTGTCTGTGGCACCACAGACACCTCTGGCATCATTTTGATCTTGCTTACTGCCCTCTGAAAGGCCTGCCAGATGTGCAGATTGCCAGACCTCACGCAGGTGCTGGGACTGGTCCACTTGCCCAGGAGAAGGAGGCATCTGCAGAGGAGAAGGACGAGCACCTGGGGAAGGAGCTGGGGTCATAAAGCTTGAGGGGACAGAGGTGGATGGGGAGACCTGGTGGAGTCTGAAGAGGCAGAGGATTTGTTTTAATACATCCTCTGAAAAGACTCCTGTACAGGGTTCCTTATGGCACTGTAGGTCCCTAAGGGAGCAGCTGGGAATCATGTCAGAAAACAATGGCACCTGCCGTCACAATTGGCCTGCCACTCATAACTTCCTCTACTGCCCCAACCACCCATCCAGACTCCAATACCAATGTAGAAAAAGTGCTGGAGATGCCATCGTTAGCAGGAGTGCCTGCTGAGTTTACAGGAAAGGTGGGCTTCAACCCAGGGCTAGGGGCAACTAAAAGCTACAGGCCCTTTTCTGAGGGGTGTGGGGGAGCAGTGGTACACCTGCGAGGACTTTTGGCTGCTCCTTGCTTCTTGATCAACCCAGCCCAAGTGAAAGCAACTGGACACCTAGGAAATACAAGAAGGATGCTGACAAATTGGAACAAGTTCAGAGGCAGGCAACAAGGATGATCAGGGGGGTGGAAACCAAGCCCTGTGAGGAAAGACTGAAAGAACTGGGCATGTTGAGAAAAGAACACCGAAGAGCACTTTTCATATATGACAGCACTTTTCAAATACTGCAAAGCTTGATATACAGAGGAGGGGCAGGATCTGTTCTCGATCATCCCAGATTGCAGGACACGCAACAATGGGCTCAAGTTACAGGAAGCCAGATTTCGGTTGAATATCAGGAAAAACCTCCTAACTGTTAGAGCAGTACGACAGTGGAACCAGTTACCTCAAGAGGTGGTGAGTGCTCTAACACTGGAGGCGTTCAAGAGAAATTCAGACAATCACTTGGCTGGTATTCTTTGATTTGTATCCCTGCACTGAGCAGGGGGTTGGACTTGATGGCCTTATAGGCCCCTTTCAACTTCATGATTCTATCTTTCTTGACAGGGAATTCCCAGAAATCTACCCTGCAGCAATTCTGAGGGTAGAACATTGCATCTACCAAGCATAAATGCTCTACGAGCCTGGTGTGTTCTAAGAGTTGTCAAATAGGCTACAGATTACTCATATATTGGGAACACACAATTTGCAATAGGGGAGAAGGGAGAAGAGAAAACAGCTCTTGTCTCTCACTATCTGATATTGTCTCTTGTCTCCCGATGTTGTGAGTGCCCCATCACTGGAGGTTTTCAAGAAAAGATTGGACAGCCATCTGTCCAGGATGGTATGAGGTCTCTTGTCTTGGGCAGGGGGTTAGACTAGAAGACCTCCAAGGTCCCTTCCAACCCTACAACAATTCTATGATTCTATGATATAATACTCTAAATGCTTGTTGTCTAAGCATTAGAACAGTCAAGAATGCCAAAGAATCAAATTTTATGCCAGACCCCTTTTGCATTACACTGCACGTTACTGTAAGACTTTTATAAATTATACCTACCGCTCTTTACTGTACTACTTTTCTTGGATCAGGCTATTGCATAAAGAAATTCTTTCTAATACATCGCTCTGGCTCATTTGTATCATTCTTCCAGATACATGTATGTCTCCTGTGAAGTCTAGAGATCACAGGATTTTATTTCCTAGAATAAATAAAGCTTTAAGATTCTGAAATTTAGCTTTGGTGTTTTAAAAACACAAGGAATAAAGTTTAGTCCTTACAGCAGAAGAGTTTTTAATACTAGTTGCATGTTTTCAGGATAAGCTTTCACATATCAGAGTAGATGTGGGTATAAGTGGAAAATCTCAGTTGTACTGAATAACATGAGGGGTGACTAAATATCTATGTTGGCTCAGGGAACTGAGTGCACACTAGAGGTAAATATATATTTCTGTTCATTACTGTATAAGTACACCATTTGTATGGATTTTTAATTATAGATTTTAAAAAGAAATCTAATAGATTTTTAACAACAAACATAAGAATACAGTTAAGGTAACAAAACACATCTTTTAGGAGTTCATAGAGTGTTTTTGTGCTAAAGCACATTTACTGGGTGAGTGCATATAAAAAGCACACTATTAACCAAACAACAGTACTTTTCATTTTAACTTAAAAAATATTTTATAACCACAGGTCCAAAGATGCCATATAACCCATCATGTACTGATGAGAAATGACACCTCTTCACTTACTAGACTAAAGAGGAGGCTATTTTTCAATGCAGAATGTAGATGTACGGTATTAAGCATTAGATTAAATAGATTCTGGCATAGAATTTCTTTTGAATGAATACTCTAGAAGGTACTGCCACTATTCAGTAAAGTAGGTTTTACAACAATGACTTGACAAAGCCTTGACACAAACAGTAGTTATCCCTACCATCACTCACTCACTCTCAACAGTTTAAATGCACATCTTTTGCAGGGAAAAAAAAACTTCAGTCAACATTATCACTCAAAATACAGTGCACAGTGTCAGTTCTTCAAAAATGGAAAGGAAAATAAATGTATAAAGTGGCAAGCAAAAGGCAGCTTAGGAACATCTGGGGACCCAGCTTCAGCTTAGACACAACACTGGAGGGAATGTCTTAGGTCTATGTAGCTGTCTGATTGTCTCTCATACAGATGGCTGTCGGTGCTGTACTTTAAAAGGATTTGAAATGAAACGCAAATGCACGGGCAGTGGATTTCCATCATTCACAGTTCAGTGTCCAGACTAACATAAAGACCTGGGTTTAAGTTAAAGCTAAGCTGAGGGTGGAAACAAAAATTCTTAAATTCTGCTAAGGGAAGCCCTATAAAAGGATACTCCTAAGTAGAGGGAGTCAGAGAATGGCGTTGACCTGATCCGGACAATACTTAAAGGTGGAAATCCAATAACATAAACTTGCGCCGCATAGTCTGATGGTGACATCAGCCATGGCCAGATTTCGTCAATTAAAGGTTTCCTACTCTCCCCCACCCCCCACGTTCCTCAGCTCCCTTAGGATCCCTTTTATCCTGGAAAAGCCTTTGGGGGCAGCAGGAAAGCAGGAGTGAGGGGAGTGTTATACATCTGAAAATTGCCACTGCTGCTTCTGGCAACTGTGGAAGGACTGGTGGTGGCAATTTTGGATATTTATGAATCACATCTCACTGCCCCCAAAGTCTTCTCCAGGACCAAAGGATCCTAAGAGAGTGGAGGAATCTGGGTGCAGAGAGGATAGAAAAAGTTTTATTAATATTAATACATCTGCAGCTGATGACATCACTAGGTATATCCAAAGTAACTTAACATTATTGAATTTAAGCCAATACTGAGCTCTTAATGCATTCCATAAAATAATTTCATAATTTGGTTGGAGGACTACTTAACACATATTCCTTACCCAGAGGGGAAACCCAAAGCTTAAATACTACAAACGTGATTTCCCTCCCAAGCCTAAAAGCTTACCCTCCCAGCAACTTAAAGAGAGATGGAGCAGGTGCAGGATTTTGGCATTGCCCCCCCCCCCCCAATCTTCCTTGTTACACAGCTAAGTGGTTCAATGATTTGCTTTTAAAGGCTCTCATCACACAATCTCACTAGATGAAACAGGGCTTTTGATTGCAGATTTCAAATTTAAGACTTCATTTTCCTAAAACAACCTTTCAAAGGGAAACTGCCAAAATTTATTAAGAGGTTTTCATTCCTTGACTACCAGCTCATTGCATGGCTTTTGGCAACTTCAGTTTCTGTACCAGAAGAACTGTTAAAAGATGCTACCTCAAACTGCTTAGGAGGACACACATGGCTCTGCACTATAAAATATTTTTAACTTAATGTGAATTATGCAAATAATTATTTAACAATATTGTGCAACTACTGCAAGCAGCAAAAATGAAACACTTTTAGTCTCATCTAAAACAAGGGCAGTGAGGAGAAAGCCAAGCACTCTCTTGTACCAAAAGAAACCACACTGGGCCTAAAAATAAACCCATCTGGAACGGCTCCAAAGAGACAGCATCAGATGAAAAGATGCTCTTCACGCATGCAGCTAAAGTGGAGAGAATGAAACCGAGCTGCGAATTACAATGAAAGAAGCCTAAATAGCTGCCTGTGTTAGATTAAAGGATTTCAGTTGTCAGCTTGATATATAATGAGGGTGGAAAGCAGGCATTTAATTAAATGGTACATTATAGAATATCTTTGTTATGCTTTAAACCACTTAAATTAGCTTTAGATTTAGCAATTGTTCAGGAACACTCTACCCTGTGACACTGAACCAAGGCTTTCTTCCCAGTGGTCTCCACTCTAGCCTTAAAATTATGATACACTCCTTATATCTTGAAAACCCAGCTCATGGGCACATGATCTCTAAAGACACATGATGCTATATTTGTGCAGTTTATTTTTCTAGAGAAGTAACCACATATTGTCTAATGCTAGCAGTCCTATTGTGCCTTGAAGACTCATAAACATATTACCACTTAAATTTACATGAATTAGGGTATACCACCAAACACATCTAACAAAAGCTTGAATTACATAAATTCAATATATCTAAACAAAGTGGACTTTAAAACATGAAACCTTGTATCAAAGTATTTTTGCTAGTTTTCTGAGTAATACAAGGTTGCTGCTTTTTTCTATTTTCCCCTCTTTTTCTTTTGGCCCTGCAGTATTATTAATATGCTTAAATGTATTTGCTTTAAGGCTTTTTAATATGATTACACTAAAAACATAAATCCTAAGTACTCACAGCGACTGCGATTCTTCCCAATACATGTTCTGGAATTTTTCTGTAAACATCCAAAGAACCCCCTAGAGGGAGGAACAACATACGTTTAGTTAATATCAAATACTGGCCAACATGCCTAGCATAGTAAATGGCACTAGAGTAGGTTCCATTGATTCAAATGGGCCTACTCTAACTTTGCCCTACTATGCTAAAGTAAAACACATAGTAGGCCCATTTGAATCATAGACTCGTAGAATAATGGAGTTAAAAGTGGCCTATAAGACCATCGAGTCCAAAACCTTTCTCAATGGAACTTATGAAGAAGCTGACTCACCAAACTCTCATTTACTCAACGGGGCCTACTCCAGTGTGATTTATTATGCTAAGCAATACTATTTTGGTCAATATTTTTAAAAATGAATGCCAAGAGCATAAACATAGTAACCCAGATTTAGCTTGCAAGAGGCAAAGTGAAGCTCAATGGTTTAGGTCTCTGGCTGTGGAGGCAGAGGTTGGGAGTTCAATTCCCCACTGTGCCTCCTAGAGAGGGGCTGGACTTTATGATCCATAGGGTCCCTTCCAGCTCTGCAGTTCTCCTCCTCCTCCTCCTCCTCCTATTATTATTATTATTATTATTATTATTATTATTATTATTATTATTATTATTATTATTATTATTATTATTATTATTATTATTATTATTATTATCATCATCATCATCATCATCATCATCATCATCATCATCATCTCCCAAGACATTTTGCTGGGTGAAAACCATAATCATCTGAGAGATGTTTCTCAGTCCCAAAGCAGTCTTTGTAACATGACAAGGGACACCAGGGCATACATCTTGCTGCCCCAAGCAACGTTCTGAGTCACTTGTGTAGGTGCAACTCCTTTGCTTGTCTGAGACCATCAGCCAGCGCCCTGTTGGGTAGGTTTGCCTGTGTAATGGAAGTAACATTACTAGCAGTGGCAGACTGCTTCTAATTAAAGAATTTCAATTCAATTTTGGGGTGCATACACCTTTGTATAATTGTTAATGAGTCACACATATACCAAAAGCAAAAATGTAACCATTCAATTATCAGCATCCTCCTGCTGGCCATTTATAATTAGATGGCTGGATAGCTCAGTGGTTTAGGTCTCTAGCTGCAGAGCCAGAGGTTGGAAGTTCAATTCCCCACTGTGCTTCCTTGACAGGGACAGGACGCAATGATCCCTTCCAACCCTCAGTTCTAAGATGATGACCACCAAGGTGAAAAACAAATCAACACAGTGCAGTAAGCTTCTTTTACAGTGGACTAAAACTCTCTGACCAGTATCCCATTATAAACCTCAACCAGAGCACACCCATTGATTCAATGTTACATTATGTAAATGTTGATTTACCACTGATCAATTGATTCAATGGGTCTAGTCTTATTTGGGATTAGAAACAGACTACTGGACCATATCTTGCCATTTGTAATCAAGTGCTCTCTGAAAGCACACAATACAAATGATCTAATATGTTTATTTGAAAGAAAAATCTGTTTTGGTGATTGAAACACTAAAAGAAGGAACAGCTGTTTTGTCAGCAAAGACAGATTGTATGGAAGTGGCAAATATCAAACCACAGATAAAACCAGCATTTACTTCTGTTCTATTTAAATTTTCCATAAAAGTCAGTACAACATTCAGGAAGACACAGCATACTTAACATCAAGTAATCATAATTCCTGCCTGCCCGATGTATTAAGGCTTGTGTATGCTTACTATTTTTAAAACACTCTTTAAAAATAAAAATCAGCATCTTGTACCATCTGTAGAATAGCTTTTTGCTTCCTTAGTACGTTTGCTGAAAAACGCTCAAACTGATTTGCCAATTATATTTCCTTAAACAGCCAAGGCTTTTGAAGAATATGTAAGACAAAACTTACCATCCATAAATTCAGTACAAAGGGAAATCCTGTTTTCTACAAAAAAAGCACCATAAAATCCTATGATGTAGGACGAATCACACTACAAAAGAAGGCGAAAAAAGAGGCTATTAATGTACATTTGCAGAGAAACAACAGGCAAAGTAGAATTAAAATACAGGTGTTAAGGACACATACCTTGTAAAGAATTTCTAATTCTGACATAATCTGCTTCTGAAGTTCCAGTGTAATATCTAAAGGGATCACCTGGAAGTAAGTACTGAAATATTACTGCTTGAGAAATTAGGTGATGCAGCATGACCACTAACAATCCTATCACCCTATTCCTTTTAATTATTAAGTTTTTACAGCAGTAAGGTTCCTCTGCCTTAGGAAATATATATATATATTCATCTGGGGTTTTCTAAGCAACACAATATTCTGTCCTACCAAAACCGAAGTCAGCCATCAGAGCCTATCTATTTTGCTGCTGTCGAGCTAGTTTTAAGTTTATTCCTTCACAGGCTGAAATCTAAGTTGAATGTACCACTTGAAGTCACTGCCAATGGCCAGTTAGGAAGTGAAGGTAATCTAGTCCCTGGCAAGGATAATAAATTGTTAATAAAGTTATTTTTGTCCACATTTTCATTTGTAAAGAAAAGAAAAATGTTTGAAGTGTAAAATTAAATATATTACATTTCAACACTACATACCTTACATTAATCTTGTACAGGACATGCACATAACGGCCGAATTCCAGTTACCTAGCATAGAAAATCACACTAGAACAGTGTGAATCATCAAGGATTTAGTGAGTCAGCTCCTCTATAAATTCCATTATTCAAGTGGGCGTACTCTTGTTGCTATTTTATTGCACTAAAGTAAACTGCAACTAGGGTAGGCCCATTTGAATCAATGGAATTACAGAGGAGATGATTCACCAAATCTCCACTGATTCAACAGGCCTAGTACAACTTACTACACCAAGCAACTGGATTTCAGTCATTATGTAAATACACATTTGTATGGCATGCAGTGCTTGAGAGTTCATGCTCTACCACTATGAATCTCTAATTGCTAGGCAGTACAACTTCGTTGTGGGTTCCAAAGACTTTACATCAAAATTCTTTGAGACTGGTTTATACGGCAAACTCCCAGCCCATTTGGAAAAAAGCAAAAGTCCCTCCCCATAAATGAAGAAGCTGGTCATTTTCCCTCTAAAAGAAATAATGTAAAATCAGTAGTAATCTATAGTATTACTATAGATTAGTTGTGATTTGAGGCTGAAGCATATTTTGCAGTTAACAGCCTACAGTCCATGAAGGCATGGCTGCTAATGAAACACAAATAAATAATATACATCTGTATATATAAATATAAAACCACACACACACACACAGAAACCTATACCTAAGCCTACATTTTACAGTATTGATGTCTGTCTAAATGGGGGGAAAAGCATAACCAGTTTCTAGTACGAATTTGCTTTAGGGTTATTTATAAAAGCTTTCACTAAACTAAATTGTAACTGCAATAGAAAGGCTGCCAAGAAAACATTTAACACATTTCTCCAGATCAATAGTCATTTGCCAACAATATTCACTTACATTTTTTTCCTGGGTGGAAAGCTTAAAACAAAGTAACCTGCTGGAACACTGTATCAATTTTGTCCATTAAAAGAGCAACAAAATTTAACCCTCTATATCATGTCTAAAAGAGACTGCTTTCTAATTCTGCAACCCTGCTTGAAAGCAGGTTTCCATTGCTACAAAAGGTTTAACTCAATATTGACTGGGTTTGATGTCATGGAGGACACATGCTGCATCAGCCAAGCTATGAACGAAAGAAGGAAAGTCCCTACGTTGTTCTGAATTACAGGTAAATTGTTTTTAAAGAAGGAAATGGGCTAAATCCAGCTTTATACGAGTACAAAATGGCTGCCAATGACTGCTACTGGAAAATATATTCCATTTGGCCACTGTCCATTTTAGTGTGTTTCCAAGTAAATGCTCATCACAAGGATTAATCACCAGTCTCTCCACACTAGATAAAAGAAAAGGCAACAATAGGCCAAAAGGAATCTCCACCATGCAAACCGAAGTAGCTATTTTACCTGTAATAACTTTGATAATGGCTAATTCATCAAGCTGGTTTTAACACAATTGTACTTATGCAATTATCTTTATCTGATAATAGGAAATGGTAGGAAATTCAGATTTTATTGCTAGGATGGAGAGTCGCATATGCATAAACTCTGAATCAGGGGTGATCAGGGGACTGGACTACAAGTCCCAGACTCTCCTGGCCAACATGGCACACTCGGCATACAATCTGGCTTGACCCTGAGCATATCTGAAGTAACTGACTCTGAGCAACACAACACTGACAGATTTCCATTACTCTCAATGAAAAAACTGGGAATCAGCTTGGGTTTGTCTTTATAGAATCATTGAATAATTAAGTTGGAAGGGGCCTATAAGGACATCAAGTCCAACCCCCTGCTCGGTGCAGGAATCCAAACCAAAGCAGATTTAACAGATGGTTGCCCAATTTTCTCTTGAATGCCACCAGCATTGGAGCTCTCACCACCCCCGGAGAGAACTAGTTCAATTGCCATACGGCTCGAACAGCTAAGACGTTTTTCCTGATATTTAGCCTAAATCTGGCTTCCTGTAGCTTGAGCCCATTATTACGTGCCCATTAGGACTGTAATATTTTGTTTTATATATTTATTTGTGTGGGAGTGAATCAGGAAGAGCAGCAAAAAATAAAGATTTGAGGGGAAAAGTCCACACTTCAAGTATGTGCCCCATTTCACAACTTAAAATGGACAGCATGTCTCCCAGCCCACAAATGATTTGCCTCTTTTTTATCAAGCAAAAGTGGAAACTGAAATAGCGAACAAGTTCCTATGTACAAAGACTCTAATGCAGCAGACTTCAAGGATGAAAGGGTTAACCCTATGAGAATTACCTGAGCCCATTTTCTCTACTACACCTTCAGGACAAATAAGGATGAGTTGTCAAGTTAAATACAAGCAGTCAAGTGACTGAATTATAATTTACTCGGTGCTCAATTTAAATTAGTGGAGGCTATTAAAATATACAGTATAGCGATGGCAATTCATCACCAGCTGTCATGGATGACTTCATCTATTTGCTGGAATGGTGTGCACACCACTAAAGGGAATGAGAGCAAAATCACAGGTCAAATTAAGCTGCAACTCCATTTTAATTCACTTATTTAATCTATGGCAACATAATTGTCTTTTACAGTATGTACAACTCAGAGGAAATTTGGGAGTATGATAGTCAGTATACAAATGATTAATCAAATGGACCATTTAAATGCTATATTCGGAGCTCAGGAAACCCACTGTAGTTGCAGCATGGCATGCAGCCACAGAACAGTATGCAAGTAATGGGCTGCTTTTACATCCACAGTGTGCCTTCCCCCAACTGAGAATACGGCACATAAGGTAGTAATCTAGTAAGACCTCCCATATCCATTGAAAGGAAAGACAACCAGAAGATAATAGCTCACAAAGTTCAATTTTTTATTCTTTCCACCCCAAGCTATAGCACATCTAATGCATATGGAAATTTACATACAGGAGCCAATGACACTGATTGTATGGAGGAATTATGGTTTATGGAGTTAACACCAAGTTTGTAATGTCTGTAAAGTGGTTAGAGAATTAACATTGAGTCTGTAAAATCTTATGCCTATGCTGAACTGCCTAGGCCTGAATATTTTGGGAACAGTATAACAATGGCATGCCATCTCGAGATCAGAAAGTTGGAGAAAACATCCTGACCTTGATACGGGTGGGGGAACAGACTGTTGATGAATACGGTTGCACCTGAAACATAGTTAATTAGCCTTGCTAATTAATTAGTACAGCTAAAACCAATTAAAAGCCGCCCTCAGACTGGTGGACTCTTAGAACTGTGGACTGTGGGATAATGGGATTTAAGGAAGATAGTTAGCAGTATCATCCTCCATCTTGAATCAGCATCATGGCTTAGCACAATCATGTTGTGCTTACGGTGCTTGCTATGAAGAACTCTGTATATAGCCTGTAAGTACAACTTAGGTACAGCCTTAGGGGGAAAAAAACCCAAATGCACAGTTACAAGATGGAGGGTACTTGTCTCAATAATGCTACATGTGAGAAGGATTTTGGAACTGGTGCAAATTAAAAGATGAATATGAGCCATCAGTGTGATGTGACTACAAAAAAGGCAAATTCTATTTTAGTCTGCATTAACAGAAGTATAGTCTCCAAATTCTGTGAGGTACTAGTTCCCCTCTATTAAGCACTAGGTAGGCCTCATCCAGAGTACTGTGTCCAGAGTTGGACACCGCACTTCAAGAAGGATGCCAACAAACCAGAACAAGTTCAGAAGAGGGCAACAAGGATGATCAGCGGACTGGAAACCAAGCCATATGAGGAAAAACTGAGAGAACTCGGCATGTTTAGCCTTGAGAAAAAAAGACTGAGGTGAAATATGATAGCACTTTTCAAATGCTTGAAAGGTAGTTATACAGAGGAAGGGCAGGATCTGTTCTTGATCATCCCAGAGTGTATAGGACACAAAATAATGGGATCAAACAACAGGAAGCTGGATTTAGGCTGAATATTAGGAAAAACTTATTAACTGTAGGAGCAGTACAACAGTGAAACAAATTACCTGGGGAGGTGGTGAGTGCTCCAATGCTGGAGGCATTCAAGAGAAATACTTCTTCCACCAAGTAATCTCTATTGGTTAGGATCAAATCCAGGATAGCTAATCCTCTAGTTTCTTCCTCCATGTTTTGTAGGAAGAAATTATCAGCCACACAAGCCAGGAATTTCCTGGAAGGTCCATATTTTGCAGAATTTGTCTCCCAACAGGTATCAGGATAACTGAAGTCTCCCATTACTACTGCATCATATTTCTTTGAAATTCTTACAATTTGTTTTTCAAGTAGGATAACCAAGCAAGGAGGATAACTACTATAATCTGATCAAATATAGGTTTCAGAACATTATACAGATTATTTTGTGGCCATGAAGAATTTCAAAGGAGGATTTATTTTCCATCTCCACTGCATCTTCATCCAGCAGAGTTTTCTGGATTTTGGGAGCCAATTGTAATGTCACCCGGAGACCTGGTTGTACCCTTGTTAGCATGCTGCAACAATTTTGTGCAATATTCTGAAGGTAAAGTTTTCAAAGACTTAACCATGTGAGTCTATTTTGGTATGTATAAGAAAAAAGAAAGGAGGGAAGGAGGAAAAATAGAATTGTAGCACCTTAAAGACTAACAGATTTATTTCAGTGTAAGCTTGTGAATAAGACTCCACTTCCTCAAACACATGGAGTGTAATATTATACACAGATTTATATACATGGTATTTATGTCTGTGGGGTGGGAACCCAAAAAAGATTGATGGACACAGGAAAATAAAATGTTGAAGTGACAATAGCATTAACAACAATAATGAACATTGAGAGTGTTAATAACGTAAACATCGTGGCCATTATTACAGTGGTCAACTAACTATCAGGTAAGTATAGGTTTGTTTTTGAAGTGCACAGCTGCTGAATCAGGCTTTTTTCTCCCTGAATCAACTTTGGATTTTGAGGCCAGAATTAATAATTATTTTTCTTATGCAAAATTGCAAAGACAACTTCTTATTAGTACACATAGTAAGCTAAGAAGCCTTGATCTTTACTTAAGCCTTGAAACACATTATGGAACTTGTGAATGTAATCTACTTCAGCTATCTCCCTCTCTGCACTTTTCAGAGCAACATCTTTGCACTTCAAAGACAAGCCCATGTGCACTTGATACACTGAATCACTCTAGTTATGTCCAGGATGTTTATGTGTAGAGATGGGCACAAACCTCAAAAGGGGTAAAGAGGCTGGGCCCACAAGATGAAAACTATGATTGGCTGGTTATTAATATTCCCTTCCTGGAAACAGCATTGCGTTGTGGCTGCTGAACAACTCCAAGCTCTACTAACTTTTCTGAACACATTTCTTTCAGCCTGGATTGGAATT
Organism: Intellagama lesueurii; assembly: GCA_037013535.1. Classification (NCBI taxonomy): domain Eukaryota; kingdom Metazoa; phylum Chordata; class Lepidosauria; order Squamata; family Agamidae; genus Intellagama; species Intellagama lesueurii. The sequence goes on from JBAJHW010000011.1 coordinate 22,336,677, forward strand.
GAAACTGCTTGGCTCTCTATGGAATGTGGTAGGTGCTAGAAGAGAGACAGGAGACTACATTCCTGTTCCTTCATTTGGATCTTTCAGTGGTTTTGACTAACAATAATATACTTCCGAGTTGGGATATGGGGCCCCTGAGGGGGCTTCCATTCCTACCTGATGTTCAATTCCAGAAGGTATTGCCGGAGGATTATAGCTTTGCTCCTTCACAATTGTGGTATGAGAGTTTCACATGGCTCTATATTATTCCTCGTATGTTTCAATAACTACATGATAGTTTGGGTATGTAGGCTAAAGTGTAATTAATTACCAGATTTTGTTTTGTTGTGTGTTGTCAAGTTGTGTCCAACTTATGGGGACCCTAATAGTGTTTTTTTTTAAGGTATATGAGATATTTGAGTGGTTATACTCTTGTCTCACACACATACACAGTACGTTTCTCCAGCTTAGCTGGGACTTGAGTCCTAGCCCTTCATCATGCTATCCACTACATAACAGTGGCTGTCTTTTAAGCAGAAGACACTCAAGTATATCTCTCCCTTCCACATGACACAGGTGAGACTTTGATTTTCTGAAACATCAAGGTCTGCAGAGGGTCACAGACCCCTCAGTTTTCGTCTTTGTTCACTGTCACTAGAGACACAAGTGACTTTGGTGGGCCAAAGTGACTTTTATTAATGAAGGCTAACATACTAACCATGACTCTACTTTAACAGAGATGGTTTTCTGAGTTACTCACTCAGGAACCTCACCATCTGTCTTACTAGAATGTATTACACAAGGTACTGCCCTTGAAAGCAGTCTGAAAGCTTTGGTTAGTCTCAGTTAGGGTGCAAAGACTGCTTACATGGACAGGCTGATATGGTATTACTTCAGTACTTTAGCATTTATACTGACAGCCAGTTTTGTTTCAGTTTCAATCGTCTAGCTTTAATCTTTGAAGTCCTAAAAATGCAGTAATTTAACTGAAGATATGGGAATATTCTCCCATTATTATATGTTTAATTGCAATTTCATATTGTAGCTTGCTGTGTTTTCATCGTATTTGTTTTAAACTGTTTTCAGACACCTCTGCTTGTAGCACTGGAACAAAGGCAAGGTATCAATAAAATGTAGATAAATATCTACCAGTCCTCACTCTGAAGTCCTCATCCAAGCTCCTTCCTTTCAAATACCCTCACTACATAATGCAAGCTGGCTGGCTACAAGAGACAGGGCCTTGGCATTTGTATTTTAGATGCCTAATGTACAGATAGTTTAAAAGTGCCAAAAAAAACCCAACAACCCACTCTGAAACTTTTTTTTCTAGTATAGGAGTACTTTTTAGAAAGTATTAGAGGTCAGTTCCACATTATTTGGCAGAAGAAAGTAGAATTAACACTTCCACACAAGAAGATACAGATTTCTTAAAGGAAGACAATACACTGAATCAGAATGCAATATACTATAGTAGAAGGCAATGTTAAGAAAGTCTGCTGTTCCCCCAAATTTCCAAATGAAGAGAAAGTTTCTGTGGGGACAGGGAGAGAGAAGGAATCATCTTTAAAAGGAAGTCAGGAAAAAGATGTCAGAGCATACTCCAGGAACACTGAAGGTCTTGTTAATGGGACAGGCAAGGTGGTCCAGAATAACAACATTCTAGACATGGGTTCCTGCACTATCTGAAAGGTTAGGGCAAATTTTCTGAGTATTCCTTTGGAAGAAGGCTCTGATGACTAGAGAGTTCAATGCTGCTCCTATGTACTGAACCACAGGAGTTGGCTTTAGAACAAAATTGATCTGGTTAACATAAAGGCCCAGATCTTACAAGAGGTCAAAGGTGAACATTAGTATTTTTCTCAGTGAAGTATAATTGCTCCACTAATGGTGAAGTTAAGGATGAATGTGGGTTTCTTTCCCAATGAAGTATAATTTCCCCCACTAACATCCAGTTATCTGTGTCAGGAAAAACATAATTCCTCATGTTCAAAGAAAAACTACCACTGGAGCCATAACACTTAGTGAAAATTTTGGGTTGCTTGGTAAGGCCAGGTAAAATAATGTTGAAACATTTGCTGACCCACAGTAAAGGAAAGAAACCAACAGTAGCAGGAAATCAACTGAGATACAGAAATATGCATCTTTTAAGTCCATAACTGCAAATCAGCGTCTCTTCTTTAGCAATGGAAGGATCACTGAGAGTGTTATCAGAAAATTTCTTGGTCCTAATATTCACACCAATGAGACTGAAGATGGGACTGAGACCTTTGCTGGACTGTAAAATATTAGGAAAAGAATCACTTGTGTTTTTTAGTGCAGGAGACACAAGTATTCTTTTGAAGAGTGGGAACATCCTGGTGAAGAATAAAAAAAGAAGGGGTGTAATGAGAGCCTCTAACTTGTGAAAAGGAGTCAAATTCTATGGTAAGTCCCTGAATTAGATTAAGGCATGCCTAGATAGGCATAGAGGGGCAGGATCCCATGTAAGTCATAAAGACCACAGAGAAGAACCTCAGACCTCATCAGAACTGAGAATACTGGAAGGGACAAGCAGAAAATCAACAGGCAGGGAATTCCGTTAGTTTTAATATAAATAATACATGTGGGATAGTGGATACTGATGGGCTAAGACTCAGGAGGTCTGGGTTTGAATCCCTGCTCAGCCATGGAAACGCACTGGGTATGTGGAACTGGTAAAGCCATTCCTTATCTCACTTGCCTTGAAAGGCCTATTAGGGTTGCTGTAAGTTGGTTCTGATTTGACCACACACACACAAAATACCTGCTACCAAAAAAGGTGATGGGCAGTTCTACAGTTCATCATGATATAAAGGTATCCCTTGTGTATGTTTGTATGCTATGACCTGGACCTGCTATGCTTTCAAGCTTGCTTTTATGGAATAAATCACACTAAGATCAATACAAAAAGAAGAAATGGGGGTTAGAGAAAGAACTTACCTTGACTGCTAATATTTTCCCACTGGGGACATGGTTTGCTCTGCATCCAGAAAAAAAACAACACATATCAGTTTAACAGACAGAAAATCACATTCATACTTTCATTTGAGAATTACATCCATAAAAATTTTCCAGCTAATGCTGCTTCTTAGGTATTCAACACGTTCACTGATTAAATCAAATTCTAGTTTCTATGAAACAGACACCTTAGAAGCTCCTTCTACCTCCGGAACAGCAATCAATCCCCTTCAACATCTGAATGACAGAACTGAATAAAATCTATTTACCATGCAACATGGTCAAGTGGTTTAGGTACCTGGCTGCAGAGCCAGAGGATGGCAGTTCAATTCAACACTGTGTCTCCAGGGAGAAGAGCCAGCCTGTGTAATCATGGACAAGCTGCACAGTCCCAGGGCGCTCCCAAAAGAAGCGAATAGTAAATTACTTCTGTGCATTCTCTACCTAGAAAACTCTGTAAATGGTCACCATAAGTCAGAATTGACTTGATAGCACACAATTATTATTATATATTATGGTCAACTAAGAACCCAAGAAGATTCTCATTTCTGGCACCTATCCAGAACTACAGAATGAACCAGTTACCAAGTACCACAATACATCTGTGAAGATTCTCAGTCATCCAGGTGAGGTTATCTGGAAGCTCAGTCATGGCAACTGGACTTATTAGGTTGAAAAGTTTCACTACTCATCCAAGCAGACTGAAGAAGCTACTTGGATGAGTAGCGAAATGTTTCAACCTAAATAAGAATGAAGTCCAGTTGCCATGACTCAACTTCCAGATACCACATTACACAGACTGTGTATGAGTTAGCAGGTCAGAAAATGTGCAAGAATAACCTAAAGGATGAAGGACCCACAACATAAAATGCAAAGGAACTCCCCAATCACAAAGGCTGGTGGACTGCATCCTTGGTGACTTTGTTCCTATATTTAGCAAGGGAATATTTCCATGCCTTCTCGTTTCATATATGTACTTCATATGTCTATATAGACAAAAACAGAGATTTACATTTCTACGCCTTTGTTTTTAATTTACAAATGTGACTTTGTTCAAAAACAGTACACAAGAGATATTTCATTGTGGCAAATTTTAAAGCTTTGCAGTTTCTGCTGTAAATCCTAAATGCACTTGAAGAAAAAAGCATTTAAGAGCAGCAGTAGTAGCACATCGACCAAAGTGACAACTGATAGACTGACAGTGGAAAGCTCAATCGATATACCAAAGAGAGTAAGGAGAGTAAGGTCATCAGGTAACTATGGACGAAACCAACAGTGACAAAACATTTTGACTTTCAGATCTGCAAAAAAGATAAGAAAACAAGCAACTGAGATAGCATGCTTAGCGTCTGTTAGTTTAATATGTACTGTGCCGGGCAGTTTGGCAACTTAATTAGCTTGTCAAGAAAGCTGATCCTCCCCCCCTCCTTCTTCCATAAAGGGGAGGGGTGTCTTGTTTCCAAGTGAATTAGAAAGAAAGACTTGATGATTTAATTATGATGCACGCCAATTCATCCGTGGAAGTTTGGGTTAAATTTCCAGCAAAGAGCAAGTACCTGGTTTGGTTTACAGAGCATTGACAGTAGCAATTTAACATTTAATTATCATTGAGAAAGAGATCACAAACCAGATACCATGCCCAAGGGGGCAGAGCATCCTTTTGCTTCTGCAAGTGCCACACTATCCTGAAGAAAGGAAATTTGTTTACTTCTGACCACCATGGCATCTCAGTTGTCCTGACCTCCTCCAGCACATTAACTGTAAAGTGATTAATGGAGTCTGAATGGGAGCTTTGGTTACACCAAAGGAAAACCGAACACCTTGACAGTATTTTAATTAACAGCCAACACTTCAAATTAGGCTGTAGCTGCTGCAGTAATTACCTGTCCCAATGAGTTTGCTGGAGGAACATTTTCTGTCCCAACATATGTACAACTACAAATGGACCTTGGCCATTCAAATTATGTACTTGCTACCTTGATTCAATTGTGGAACCCAATTCTAGGCCACACATAGAGCTCTTACATGTACTGACTCCTGTATTTGATTCAATATAGGAAGAGCCACACATCAATGAGCCAACATACTCTGTTAAAGTTATCAAGGACAGAGGTGCCCCACGTGCTGCAATTGCTGTAACTTTAAGATAACTCTCTTAAACAATAAATGGTTTGGTTGTGTGGTTATGTGGTCAATATTTATATCCACAAAACCTAAAAGCTGAAGATAGTTCAGTGTTTATAATCTATGGACTGGCAAGCCAAGATGATTGAATTAAATAAAATCATAGAATCATAGAATAGTGAAGTTGGAAGAGGCCTATAAGGCCATCAAGTCCAACCCCCTGCTCAAGGCAGGAATCCAAATCAAAGGATATCTGACAGGTGGTTGTTTAAATTTATCTTGAATAGGTAAAGGTAAAGGTTCCCCTTGACAATTTGTCCAGTCGTGTCCGACTCTAGGGGGCGGTGCTCATCCCCGTTTCCAAGCCATAGAGCCAGCATTTGTCCGTGGACAGTTTCCGTGGTCACGTGGCCAGCGCGACTAGACACGGAACGCCATTACCTCCAGTGTTGGAGTACTCACCACCTCTCAAGGTAATTGATTCCACTGTCTTACTGCTCTATCAGTTAGGAAGTTTAATTGTCAAAATAGTTAACAAGGTGCTAAACATCCTGTAAAATAACTGTATCATTCTGGTTCCTTTCCTTGTCCCCAGGTAACTAATGATCTCACTAATATGTGCCTATATAACCCATTCCTGGGGCAACAGATCAACTGTAGAATAAGTATACTATAGAATAACCATAAGTATCCTTCCACTCATCACATACCCTAATCCTTACTATATTTAACCTGTTTTGCTCACCTAATCAGAAAACCTGAAGGATGGTAAACATGGGCAGTTTTCTTTTTCCAAGCAGGACTTAACAGTTGGAACAGTCATTTTAATCTGCTGTGAAGATTACATGTGCTTTTTCTGCCTGTCTTTCCTAATTTATTTCCTTCATATAAACAAACAGCCCAAAATATGCCAGTTGCTGCCTTTTTGATAGCTCCTCCTAGGAACACAAAAGCACAAACCTCCCTATTAATGCTCATTATTTGGAACTTTCTATATCCCTCTACAAAGAACAGCATTTACGCAGGACTGGCACAATTGTGTCAAATATTTTATTAACCTTGACTATTAACCATATCTCCAGACATTTGAAGCCCTGAAGGGACCAGCATGGGCCAAGTCCATTTTGCATAACTGCGAGCAGCTACAGTTTGGAAAATTCAAATTCTTCCCTGCAGGGTGTTCCGAGAAGGCAATGTGCCCAGACCTGGTAAGATTGCTATTTTGGGCACAGAGAGACAGACTGTGTGATCAGAGGCACATACATACTTGCAGCTTCAGCAAAACCTTCCATATTTCTCTGGAAATGGGTTACATAGGCATACCTGGGGGCAGGGAAAGGAACAAAAGCAATGATCCCACTCGGGATGGATGGTGAAGAAGGAGCTCTCAAATGCTATTTACTTCTACCATGTACACACTCAAGAACACTAACAGCTTCTGCTGAAGAAAAGCCAACTACCCAGCGTGGTGTAGTAGAGGACAGAGTGACAGACTCGGAGAGGAGACCTGTGTTCAGATCACCACGTGTTCAGACCATGGAAACTTGTGGGGTTTGGGTGGCATTGGTAAAACCACTCCTTAAATATCTCCTATTAGGGTCACTATAATTTGGTTCTGACTTTGCAGCACACAACACAATTTAGAACCACCTTATCCAGAACTGTTGATAATCCACAGTTCAGCAATATTTAAGACAGTAGATTTCCTGCTACCGGAAGAATTATGTTGGCTTCGGCCCAGAATTTTCTGTTCTCTAAATGTTATCACTCTTCTGCGAGATTTGTCCAAAGCATAGTTGATGACACAAAGAGACTGTCAGTTCCTCCATCTTACTTCAAGCTGTATTGCTTCTCCCAGTTCCTTCTTGGTTTCAGAATAAAGAGGCCTCACTGTTTTTAAGTCACAGGTTTCTGCAGTATGTGGAACCAAAGACATGTAATTTATGGGCTGCACAAGAAGTGTGCTGGTAGCTCAAAAAGGCTCTTGGAAGCAAAGATGCTTTTAATCATCCACACCTTTTTATTTTGAATGCACCACTACTGCAAGGCAGCTGTTGACTTGGCTCCATAATATATTACTCAGTGCTAGCTCTCAATGCTGACAAACTTCAGAATAAAAAAATATGGAGCACTTCCCCACCAATACTGAAATAATCAAGAGAAAACTCATCACATTCTCATCCATAATAAGTTATAAAAACTGAATATTATATACTGTGTAAGGATGTGATGGTCACCAGCTGCAGTCAACATGTAGCAAATCACACACAGAATTGGTTCCAGACTTTTCTATGCCTGCTAGATTTAGTGCTCTGCTCTACACTAATGTGCAGAGTTTCAGAGTTTTAATTATGATATTTTCATGTACTGAAACTGCCATCTAGAAAGGAAGAGATTCTGATGGCTTCCAGGAAATTAGCACTTTGATAGTTGTTGCCTTCTGTAATAGGCAAGGCCATTAGCCTCACTGGCTGGCTCTTTAAAAGAGGAAATTCAGAAGTGAGCATACTAGTGAACAGCGGCTTTTTACTAAAGCTCTGCTTATTCAAATCAAACAACCTAGACCAATCTTCCTTCTGTCCAAAATCCCACTGCAGATGTTTGAATGATGACTGCAAAATGATTTATTACCAACTTGAAGGAATCCTCTGGCACAGCCTGATTGCCTCTAAAATGTAAACACTTCCACTGTCACTAGACCAACTTCATATGCAACAGAATGAAGAGATAAAGTCCTCATTTCAGGGTGCAAGTATGGGATCACATTTTTAATAGCTCTGTATTTTTTTAAATCTCCAACGAGCAGAAAACAGGCAGGATAGTGGGCGAGACCCTCTCCCATCTCTATGATCTGCTAGTTTCCTATTTGCAAGGACTTCTAAATACACTTCTCTGTGTGAGTGAAATAGCCCGTAAGTTACCAAATATTGTGTATGTGACAATCACTTACAACCTGATTTTTAGTATTTTTACCATTTTAATCATATTTTTACACTGTTCTAGTATCCTAAAGAATTAAGAGCAGTTTTTAAAAAGAAATAATGTCTCTGGGTGTTTGCAGATTCTGAATTTGAGCCTTCCTGGAATTTTATGGCCCCCTCAGAGAGGATGTCATCTTTATATTTTCTCCACCACTTTTTCAGTCTTATTTTTCCTGCTTACCAGAAAGGAATCTTGCAAAGAGAAAATATCAGAATAGAGGCACACTGTCTTTTGACTAGCGGTGCTACGAGCCCTCCATCTGGAAACATGTTTACTATATATAGACCAGCTGGCAGGATTGGCTCTAGTCCCTTGGGAAACTTGAAAGGCCAGAGCCACAAGAAGAGCTTTATCAAAATGAAAGTAAGCATACTTCTGCTTGTTCTTACACGGAAGACAGCCAATTAAAGTACAGGTTACAAAAGGCAAATCTATGTGACTGCTCTTCACCTCAACTCAATGAAATTCAAAGGAGTTTCAGAAGACACTATTTAGTCAGCAATGTTCATTCCTGTGTACAGTGGTAGGACAGAGGCATAGATTAAATCTCCCAACATTGTCTTTGGTAACTGTCTTCTGTTGTTTCTTACCAAAGCACTTGACTTATTTTTAATCAAGAACAACTTAACTTTTGGCTGAATCTTCAAGAGAATGAGCACACAGTGCATAAAAACAAGTTTAATTTAAGAATCAACCAGTTTCTAATTAAACTGCCATAGGCAGCTGGTTGGATAAGTTTTAATCAGTTCCAGTCACCTATTGATTGGGATACAGAAGCTTAAAAAATTAAAAGTAAAAGTAAAAGATGATTGGGGAATTGCTCCATCTCAGAACAACACTGCAGCCCTCGGTAAATAACTCCTCTTTTAACCATCAGCTAAATGAACACTTCAATACTGCAGTACAAAGTCTTCTGCAAAATTACTTTAACTAACAAGCAGAAATTTATCAGCTTCAGCCAAAATCAATGCTGAAATCAATTTGAACACTGGTTGTGTCTAAAGGGGCTCATTGGCAATTTAGGGAAATTACACCATGTAAATGTCTGTGCTTTAATTGAACAGTTTCATCAACTAGGCTGTGATTGCTGTCCATTCATTTATTTACTTTCACTGCAGCGCCCATTCAGCAGGAGGAACATTTTTGTCAAGGCTGAGAGGATGCACTTCATCTTCATTTTATGCACTTTTGTGCATAACAGATTTTATGAGCCGGGCAGCCAACGGCTGGGGTCAATGGAAACAAGTGAACTACAATCACCGGTCAGTCTTGGTTAGCCTGTAACAACTGTCCAATATGCAGGAATTTAGTGGAGTTATAGCCCAGATATATTTAAAGTAATGGTTAGGTATATGTGAGAAAGTAAAAGCAGGCAAGGGAAGCTGGAAGATACAATGTCCTGCGGGGGAGGGGAGCAGGTTCATGTCTCCATGATTGAAATACAGAAGCTAGGAGGATTACTCGTGCACTTCATTTGATGAGCCTAGACAGGAATCAACATAAGAACTGTCCTGCTGAATTAGACCAAAAGGCACATCAACATTGTTTTTAGCACAGCCAGGTAAACTCACAAGCAGGACATAGAGGGAGCACCCCTCTATACTGTTTTTCCCGTTTGTCAAGCATACTACCCCTGATACAGAGGATTTGTTCAACTATAAATGTTGATAGTTACTTCTCTTTTGGTATCATCTCTTGTTTACAGACAAGAGTAAATTTTCTCAGTTTAAGGACTGGAATCCGGGAGCCTTTAACTCCTAAAATACCTGTTTGTAGTTTTTACTGTATTTCTAAATCAGAATCACAAGTTAGAACACAAGTAGACTCAACTACAGTTTTCTTCAATGCAAAGAGATCAGGTCACTTACCCAGCTTCAGCTCATTATATCAAAACCCAAATAGCACCCCTTGCCTCATCTTTTGAAAATCTTATTAAGCAAACCAAAGAAGAGAGCAAAAGGTTAATCTCCAAGATTTATGATTGATTAATCAATACCACCCAAAAACACTTTGGGTGCAAAATCAGTTTGGGAAAAAGATCTCAACTTTTCAATTGATGATGATAGCTGGTGATGGAAAAACAGGTTTCTCAAGCTTCCATCTCTTTAAACATTAGAGTGTGAAGATGTGAAAGTTTGTCTGTATAGAGTATTAAAATAATTTGTTGTTGTTTAGTCGTTTAGTCGTGTCCGACTCTTCGTGACCCCTGGACCAGAGCACGCCAGGCCCTCCTGTCTTCCACTGCCTCCCGGAGTTGGGTCAAATTCATGTTGGTCGCTTCGATGACACTGTCCAACCATCTCGTCCTCTGTCGTCCCCTTCTCCTCTTGCCCTCACACTTTCCCAGCATCAGGGTCTTTTCCAGGGAGTCTTCTCTTCTCATGAGATGGCCAAAGTATTGGAGCCTCAGCTTCAGGATCTGTCCTTCCAGTGAGCACTCAGGGCTGATTTCCTTTAGAATGGATAGGTTTGTTCTCCTTGCAGTCCAGGGGACTCTCAAGAGCTTCCTCCAGCACCACATTTAATTACAGTGGAACCTCTACTTACGAACGTCCCTACCTACGAACATTTCAACTTGCGAACAGCTCCGTCCGCAACATTTTGCTTCTACTTGCAAACGGAGCTTCAACTTACAAACCGAAAAAAGGTGTTCTGTTTAAAAGGTGTTCCCTCCCTCCCTCCCTGCCTTTTTTTTAACCTAAGTCATCTTAGGTTAAAAGAAAAAAAAAAGAAAAAATTCTCCCCCTAGTGGTAGAGTACAGATTAACCGGCTTTGCATTAGTTCCTATGGGAACGAATGCTTCAACGTACGAACGGCGCCTCTACATAAGAACAAAAAACAGCCGGAACGGATTAATCGGTTTTCAATGCATTCCTATGGGAAATTTTGCTTCTACTTACGAACGTTTCAACTAATGAACACCATTCCAATACGGATTAAGTTCATAAGTAGAGGTTCCACTGTATTAAAATAATTAAGCGGGTGTAAAAAAAAAACAGCCCTAAAAATAAGAGTGCTTTTAAAATTGAGGCTTGAAGAATAGTTTACTGAAGTCATTGCAAAACAATAATCCAGCTCTCCAGCCAAGCAACGTCACTATACAATAACATTCCTGACAGCTGAATATGTTTAAAATGAAAGCAAATGATGGCAAGAATTGAAACTGTACTCTACACTACTCTGGTTTTCTAGGACCTTGATGCACCTGATTCCTCCAGGCTTTACAAAATTTTAGTCAAAACAATGGTGCAGTGGCAACCTGCCAGATTCTGAGTTAAAAACCCTCAGAGTTACAATAAGCATAACAATAATAGAGATTCCTATTTTTAAAAAAATTATTGGTGCACCAGGTCCCTGGACCTTCAGACCCTGCAGAAAGGATTGGTATAGCTGATGAAAGAGTAATAATTATATAAATAATGGCCAGAAAAGATAGTTAGGGAAGAAACAGCAACATTCAACTTATCAACACAAGACAGAAACACAGTCATCATTGACTTTCTTCTATATATTCAAACTGGCTTGGCTGGGTGAGAATTTAGAATGATTTTGCGTCTATTATTAATATGCTTAAAGGCTAAGAAAATTGTTTTAATATATTTTTATTTTTAATAACTTTGTTGTTTTAGAATCATATTATCTGCCATTTGTTTTTTCAGTGTGCCTTTTTAGACTGTAAGCTCCTGCATTTTTAGAATGCAACTAAAACCATTATTTCTGGCCTTTTTATTGTACTTCCATCCTGTATTTTGGATGGAATCCTGACTTAAATATTTGCCTGCAACTCAAGTTTAGTTTTCATATATATTTTTAAGCATTTGTGCCTAAAGTTTTTCCAGAGCTGTAAGACTTGTGGATGTTCTCAACAACTTTGAAGTATCTTTGTGCATATGGAACAAAAAAGCAATGTTTGTTAGTAAAGCTTGTAGAATTATACAAGCTGATGCTGCTTGGAATTATTGCAACAATGAATATATTGTGATACCCAGATTAATTTTGATATGATTAGAAATGATAGCCTGATTTCATTCTGGAATAAACCCTTAAGTGGAATAAAGGTCACCTATGATGAACACAGGCTTTTGACTTTTCCCTCGAGGTCTATAAAGTTCTGTAAGATTCTTAGGGAGATGTTCAGATGTCAGACTCTGTGACTTGACAAGAGAGCGTAATCTTAAACTGGTTTATCATTGGAATTTAACCCCTTTTAAAATTAGTTTCATCAACGAAAACTTAGTAGCAAAGCGTTGGAGGGGTTGTAGCATGCCTGGTTCTTAATTACATATATGATGTACTTGCTCACCAATTTCCCACTTCTGAGTAAAGGTCTTTAAGGAGACAGAAAAGATCACTGAACAACCTGTCCATTTCTCTCCTTATGCTCTTTTACCTCTTTTTAAAAAATAATAATCACTTAAAGCACAAAACAGCTGATTCTATGTATGTGTCTGACAGCACATCCAGAAATAGCTATCAGCAAAAATCTATCACTAAAGAAATAGAGAGGATGGTTCTGGACAATAGAACTGATGGAAAAATTAGCACAACGAATCAAACACTCAAGAAATTCTCAAGCTTAGAACTCATTCCTTTCTGTATGGTCCCCTTTAACAAGCTTTGATTTATATTTTCCATCTTCCTCCAAGGTGAAAACAATATGCTTCACTAATACATTCCCCTGTATTAAGCTCCTGTTTTGATATAGATTCATTATTATTTTTTTTAACTCTTAGGTATCTCTGAATTTAGCAACTTACTGTTTGCTGCTATATTTTTAAAACTAGCATGATTTTACATTACTTCATTTTACCATTATGTATTTTACATTGTATTTTAATGTTTATTGATTTTTTTTAAAAAAAATGCTTCCTAAAAATGTTTATAGTACCTTTGTCTATCAATCTTTCTTCAGTGTCCTCTTAGCTAGCAGCAATCACCACATCTTGTGGTGATCCCTTCCAGCATTTCATTTTAGGAAGTTCAATAACTACACTCCATGGGGATTTCTCCTTTACACCTTGAACACACACTTGTGCAGAAAACATTTCTTGCCCTAAGTCCTAAATGGAAGTTCCATGTTGAGAGGGAAGGACGAATAATGGGAAGGGACACCATTGCCAAGTGGCCCATGCTTCTGAGATTCCTAGAGACATCTAGTTGATTACTGCTGCAAGCAGAGCTGGGGGCTTCATCCAGACTGGTGGAGTAGTTCTCAAATCTGAAGGAAGTCATAAGGCCAAAGCCATGCAGGACCTTACCAAAGCACAGATTCTGGGATTCACAACAAAAATAGTAGTTATTATTTACCAGTGACACAGTTTCATATTATACCAATAAGTGTTTTTGTATAAATACTTAAGGGTTATTTCCACTGAGCCATAAATGTTAGAAAGTGGGTGCTCCCTTATAAATCATGTTGTTAGTATATTTCATGGGAAATCAAGAAGTTATTTTGCCCCCACCCTCAAAATGTGATAGTTAAGACCTCCAGCAACAGAATATTGCACTAAGAATATAATTTTAAAAATGTGTCATGAAGCAAACCCACTTACAGTGCTGTTTGGTATTTTCAGTGAATTATTTTTCAAAAAAAGCAATTTAAGTAAATACCCTAGATGCTGCAGTATACAAATATTTTCCAATATAAACCCAAGATTTGGTATACTCCATCATACTTGCTTTCAGAAAATACTTGAGAGGTAAAATAAATTACAATACCCAGTTTAAATTAGGTATAATAATACAACAACAGCATAACTACACTAACTGAATTCTGAAAACAATTAAGCCATTGTGCAGATTGCAATGCAAGGTTTGCATTGGTACTGGGGGTGTCAAAACATCTGCAGCAGAGGGAAATCTCAATCCTTGGTGGCAAGAACTTTTATGAAACATTCTACTAAATAGTTTGGCTGGTATAAGGAAGAAAGGAATTTGTATGAAATTTGCACTTTTCCAAATGTTGTCATGTTGTTTGCAAATTTAAAAAATGCATACAAAAATGCACTGTAACAACAAATACAAATTAAAATGCACTAATTTGGGAAAAGATATGCAGTATAATAAGGAATCTAATTTGCAAAATGAATATATTAGTACAAAAAGGTGCATATTGGAAGAAATGTACACAGATTTTAATGCTGGCTTTAAAAACATTGCAACTGATGCACAATCAGGACCGAAGAACTTAATGCTGAAAAATGAGAACCTAAACAGAATCACAAGTAAAAGATTCATCTATCACTAGTCTATGGTGAGGAGTTAGGTAGGAGGCATTAACTTACAGTTCACCACAGGGAAACAACAGATGATAAACTTTCACACAAACTACCAATATTCTAAAGGGAAAAAAACTACCACACACCTCTTGGCTGTATTTTGTCCCAATATGTTGGACCAACACAAAACCTCAGGAGCACAAAGTTCTAAATGCTCACCAGTGTCTCTTAGTTAAGAAAATGGATAAACAAACTAAACAGGACATTACAAGATATAAAGCATCTTCCCATTAAACAGAAGGAAGGAAGGAAGGAAGGAAGGAAGGAAGGAAGGAAGGAAGGAAGGAAGGAAGGAAGGAAGGAAGGAAGGAAGGAAGGAAGGAAGGAAGGAAGGAAGGAAGGAAGGAAGGAAGGAAGGAAGGAAGGAAGGAAGGAGGGCGGGCGGGCGGGCGGGCGGGCGGGCAGGCAGGCAGGCAGGCAGGCAGGCAAAAAAACTAGATTCAGCAACTTCCCCCTAGAAATATTGCTAAAAAATATTGATTTTTTTTTAAACCCAGCTCAATTGACTGAAAAGTTGTTTGTATAGCAGTATTGGCCTAGGCAATGCACTGGAACAATTCTGCTGCACAGAGTAATCAAGTGCATTTTTGAAGTATAATTATACTGTCATCAAAATGAAACAAAGATATCCTTCTCTGCAAGCAACAAACTCATAGAAGCACTAAAACCCCTAAATGTACACACATATACTGTCTTCTGAACAACATCCTGACCACCCCCACTCCTCCCTTAAACCATGGTTAGCATGAAAGTGATCAATATCTCAATCTCCATAAACTATTTCAATAATAGTTAGTTCACCTGGAAACAGAAGCCAAACACTTCTGCTCAGCGAACTGAAACGTACCTTCTTGTTTGCTGGATGTGGGTAATATTTCATTGCCATAATGGATATGACTCAGTGCAAGGTTTTTGAAAGACACAGACACAAACATGCATGCTTTTGTTCTTCAGTTACAAATCAATACGAAGTGCACACATTTCAGAAACAAGCTCAGAGTATGAAAAGCTGGCAGCCAGAAAATACAAAACACAGCAACAAAACTGTTTGTAATTAATTTTATTTTATAAAATGATCACCACTTCACCCCAGTGAAGCACATGCAGTTGCATAACTATAACCAGAGCAGAATACATAACCCTTTAAGCTTTCATATGCAATAATTTTAATTTAACTTCTGCTGCAAACGAAATCATTTATGATCCCATGAATGATGTAGGTGGAGTATTCCCCAAATATGCAGAAATATCTCAAAATAAACATCCACAACTAAATTCTGATCTGTAAAAGCTGACAAACTCCCCAAAGGTTAATTGTGCCACCAGCTTTCACAAACAATGACAATCACTGAACATGTGAGAAGAACAGAGAAAGTTGTCATTCACATATGGTCAGATAGCCTTGTTGAGACCTACTGAGTTGCACAAGAAAGGCTACTGTAAATATTCCCTGCATTATGTCTTCTCCCTGCTCTCATAACAACACTGCCCCAATCCCATCAGTTAAATAGGGTTTAGAATAGGGGCTGGGAACCACACTATGGTTTAATGCAGCCAATGGTATTAATATGCATCAGGTGAGAGAACTTAGCATAGCAGTGCTTTTTATTATGTTTTTAAAACTCCCCTGAAAAACACAATTTACATTGTCTTCTAAGGTAACAAAATGTGAATCTTGCAAATTAAAATCAGTCTTCTCTGGAAGAAATCCTTCTCCTCAGGGCTTCTCTTACAAACTTTTATTTAATTCCTAGTGGAATATTTTAGACACACTACTGAATACTATTAAGTGTGAATGTTTGCATTACGAAACATAAACTTTTCCCCTATGCAGGAGATAAAGTCTTTCCTGTCAAGTAAACAACCACTTTGCTAGTATAATCCTTAATTGATTAAAATTAATAACAGTTTATGTACATAGCTTCATCTGGCAAATGCCCTGGGAAGCTCATAGCATAAGGTTCCCATTGGGGTATATGTGAGGAGTGATTTATTTTTTAAGTGGGGACAAGCACATTTAAAAGCGGGGAGAGGCAAGACAGAAGAGCATCAGGGGAGTTGTAAACACAAAAAATGCATTAACTTTCAAGGCCATTTGAAGCTGAAGAGATACCAGGTGAGGATGGTGCAGTGCATATATCTCTTGTTTGCATGAGGTATGATTAACCAAAGGATAATGCTTTGGTTTTAAAAGAAACTTTGCCATGCCCCATATTTCATCTTGTTGCGGTTACTAGAACTTCCCCACTTCTCAAGAATGGCTTGCACAATGATCTCTCAAGGCAAAAACAGAGTAAGGGGGCAAACCATCTAGATACATTCCATTTCAATCTTAACCAAACAGTTACAGTTGAAAGGGCTGAAACATTTAAATCTTCATTCAATCATGGAGCCATCTTGTAGGAGCTATGCCAGGACTGGGCAGCTTATTGTAGCAATAGAACTGTTGAGGATCAGAGCCAGCTAGGAACCAAGATGACTGCTTAACTCAGACACTCTGTCAAAGCAAAATTAAATCTAACCAAGGCAAAAAGGAAATAAAGTAAAATAAAATAAATAGCCCATAGCAAATTTATCAGCCTAAGAGAAACAACATACCAGGCCACTGCAGCACCATAAGAAAAACATCTGGACACACATTCCAGCTTCAAACCTTCAGCATAAAAATGAGGCCTAAAGAACTCAGCCTAGGCATGGGCAAAAAGATAGGAAAAGGGGCAAAAAAATGAAGTGGATCACTTAGAGCAACAGAAGATCTACAGCTGCAAGTGGAAATGTTGGAAGATAGAAGACTAACATTCATTTACATGGACTGAGTGAGACTTCAGAAGAAACTGAATGAATGAAATTTCTGTTAAACTGGTTTAATTTAGCTTTACCAGAAGTGAATCTTGATATGGCACAGAGAGGTCTCAAAGAACATTAAAACCTAAAGCACCCACAAATTAAAATGCTAGAGATACAACTCTATATATTGAATGCTGACTGAGTGTGAAGTGTGTCTGCTTCTCTCTAACCTACAAGTATTTGAGTAACTAAGGACTGCCAGAGGGATGCTGGGACGAAAAAGTGCATTTAGCATTGTAGGAGGAGTCCCATGTCAAAAGATGTAGGTATGCCAATAAAAGCTCTTTAAAAAAAAAAGTGGGTTCAGAACCTCCTGAAGGATCCTTGCTACAGCTTCTTTTTACCTTCTGTGGGACTTTTCCCTACTGCAACAGAACATCTTAGGAGGCAATAGTGAAGTGTCCTGCCAGGTGGTAGTCATAGGCAGGAGGAAGATTAAAAAACAGAAAATGATAAACTAGCGGTGAAAGAACCCAAGGCTAAAGAGGTGACACTATTAATATCCACCCTCTTCAAGGCAGCTACTGGACAGCAGCGGTAGCTGGAAGTGACACTGGCAAAGGAGGCAATGACGGTGACACTCCAACTAACTTTTGTTAGTTCTGCACAGTAGGTGGCAATGGTAAACCCTTACTGGAATTTCCTTACCATGAATAACCCAAGATGAGGCAGTCCAAAAAGAAAAAAAGGACTGAAATATTTGACCTGGGATGAGAAAGCACTCAACCAGCTACTAGTGAGGAACAAAGGAAAATCCGAAGCTAATACAACACATACAATTGAAACATGGAACATAAGAAGTATGAATCATAGTAAACCAGAAACTGTAAAGCAAGAAATGGAACAACGCAGTGCTTGGTGTCAGTGAACTCAAATTGACTGGACTGGGATATTTTCAGTCAGACAACTATGGAATATTCTACTCTGGAAATGACGTATACAGAAGAAATGGAGTGGCTCTAATACTGAGGCAAGAAATGGCACAGGCAGTTAGGGGCTATAATGCAAGGTCTGACTGAATAGTATCAGACTCTCTGGATAACCTATTAACATAACCGACATTCAAGTCTATGCTCCATCAACCAATGCTGAAGAAGATGAAATCGAAACCTTTTACACAAATGTTCAAGAGGAAATTAATCACACACCAGAACAAGACATGCTTATCATCATAGGTGACTGGAACACAAAACTAGGGAACAAAGCAGAACCAAATGTTGGAAAATTTAGCCTAGAGGACAGGAATTAAGTAGAATGACTAGAGATGGGGGTATTCGTATTCAAACATCCACTCACAATTCTGCTGCTGCCGCCGGCTCCACAATCCTTCCTATCACTCCGGAGCTCGTGATCGGCAAGCCACTCCTGGCAGGAGGTGGGACGACAAACCTCCCTGCCAGGTTGAAGAGTGGCTCACCGATCGCGAGCTCCGGAGTGATAGGAAGGATCACAGAGCTGGCGGCAGCGGCGGAATTGTGAGTGGACAGTCTGGCCCTAGGGGGGCGGACCCTCATTATCGCCACCTGTGCGGGGGTATTCATATACAAATACAAATACCCCCGTCTCTAGTCCCAATAGTTCAATCAGTCAATACAGATATACCATAAAATCACTGAAAACATAATGCTGGATGAAAGTCATACAATTCAAGATTCCATCTATCAATAGAAAGAGAGCAAACATAGCAGGATATTTCAGGGGCATGCATCCCTGAGCCCAAATTGTAGTACCTCAAACAGACCAGGTTCTCCACCAAAAGAGTTAGTAACCAGCTATAAATCTATTCTCCATGTATACATGTAATGTTTGCTAGAAGCTACTGTGATAACCTGTGGCAATGAGATAAAAAATCATATATGTTGTATATGACTACTAGCTACAGATTGTCCTGCCTCCTTTATATTAATCAAATGCCTTTCAAAGCCACTTATATTTCAGACAATCATAGCACCTGCTAAAGAGGGCTTAATTCTGCATTCTGTACAGTATTTCTGGGTAATCGGTCCTCTGCCTAATAATATGATTCCCCAGTGCAAGAACAAAGAGGAGTGGTACATCCACTGAAGCTGTCAAGCAAGGAGAGACTATAGTCCCAGGATGTAAAATGGGTATCACTTTATTATTTAAAGATGCGAGCCCAACGCGTTTCGGCTAATGTATTTTTAGCCTTCTTTTATAAAATTAGAACATTTTGTGCAAGCATTAACACAATAATAGGTATTTAGAGTAATTTACAGGAGGAATAAAATCATGTTGTAAGTACAAAATGTTCTAATTTTATAAAAAATGTCTTATATGTTGTCCCATATAAATAGGAAGCTCACCTATATGCTTTTTCTCTTTTATTTTATATATTATAGCCCCTGAAGAAGGCTAAAAATACATTAGCCGAAACGCGTTGGGCCCGCATCTTTAAATAATAAAGTGATACCCATTTTACATCCTGGGACGATCGTCTCTCCTTGCTTGATGACGACATCCCCAGTGCAAGAACAGGTCCTAGAGGTTTTCTGCTCCTCACACTCTGTTTTACTCACACTCTGCTTAAACCACAGATTATATTTTCATACTATAGGAGCTCCTTTCCACAGCCACCTGAGATCTGGGCAGGTTGCTAGAAACATTACATACAACAGAAGAACAAAGGGCAGCTACTTTATAACGGATTCACAGAAAGGGGTAATCTTTCTTTCACAAAAGTTGGAGCAAGAAAGTGGGGGACACTCACTTGTAGACGGTTCCTCCATTGCCATGACCGAGGATGTCTCGATACTGTATGTCTTGTTCATTCATCTCCACAAGGAAGAAAGAAAAACAAAAGAGATGTCATGCTGTGGATGGAAGTGTCAAGGAAAAGCAACTCTAGGCCATAAACAACCAGCCGTCTGGGTCATTTCAAGTTCAGCTGCAAGAACGAGGAGATCAATACAACATTTGCTGTCCAATTTATAAAAGACAATGCCAAGGGACAAAGTGATGGAAAGTTTAATGACAATTTGTTTGCCTGGGTCATTTCATTAAAGTTTGATAAAAGGTGTCAAAATGGAATGATAACATAGCTCAAGAGGAGCAGATCACTGATACAAAGAGGAGAAAAGGGGCCTTGAGTGCACAGTATAAACAAGGCCTAGGTCAGAAGGGGCCTAGACAGCCCCTCAGCCAATACTCTGACCTTTAACATGACCAGATTTGTGCTGCTGTTGGCTACCTAGTTTTGTCACAGAGGTGGGAAGGAGCCACCCAGAACAACATATTCAAACCCACCGCAGGGATGGTATATGTAAGAAAGGGCTCTTGAGCTGCCCCAAATTCAAAAAGAAGCCGTTTCATGCAGTGCATAATTCAGTCTCTTTGCAGTTAAGAGACTGGGTGTCAGCTGAGCTCTCACTCTACAGTCTCCCCATCTTGCTTCACCAAATTTATGACAAGTAAATCTCTCAACAGCAATTGAGAGATCAACCGTGTTATACCTCAACCAGTCCTTGGGGGATTGAGGCCAAAACCTTGAACCAAGAATTTCACAACTGGACAACAACAACAAGAACCAACAACTTATGATGAAACATACAATTCTGATACACTGACTTTATTGAGTAAAATGCGTCAGCACCTTTCAACCATAATGTATGGATTCTTAAAACAAATCACATACTATAACAATAAAAACAGGAACAAAAGTCTACTTGAAATCCATTGAAGCCAAGCTTAAAATTGTGTCTGCTGCAATACAATGCAATGACCATTTCATCCATGGAAACAGTGGGAACAAGGGGTGATTCCATGGAAATACTTTTCGTTTTTTACAAGGTTCAAGTCTAAAGTCTGGGAAATCTGTGACAATTAGAAGTGCAATGGCACAAAAGTGGACTTTATATAAATTGCTTTTGGAATCTGCAGTCTACTTAATATATTGAAATCATAGAATAATAGAATAATTGATTTGGAAGGAGCCGGTAAGTCCATCAAGTCCAACCCCCTGTTCAATGCAGGAATCCAAATCAAAACAGATCTGACAGATGGTTGTCCAATTTTCTCTTAAATGACTCCAGCATTGGAGCACTCAACACCTCCCGAAGTAATTGGTTCCGTTGTTGTACTGCTATAACAATTGTTTTTTCCTGATATTCAGCCTAAATCTGACTTCCTGTAGCTTGAGCCCTCTGTTGCATGTCATGCACTTCGGGATGATCAGGAACAGATCCTGCCCCTCCTCTGCATGACCACCTTTAAAGAATTAGAGAACAACAGCATTGGAAGATATCTCAAGGGTCATCTAGTCCATTTCCATGCTGAAGGAGGACTAAAATATCCCTACCTGTATCGAACCTGTTTAAAAATCTAAAATGCTTCCACTTTCAAACACCTCAGTCTGTAAACGTTTTTTCCAAATCTTCTGTCAAAATCTCCTTTCTTGTAGCTTACTTTGGGTCCTAACTTCTGGAGCAGCAGAAAAGAAACATGCTCCATCTTCTCCACCACAGATCTTCAAATATAAGAATAAGGCTATCATATATCTCTAAATCTTCTTTTCTCCAGGGTAAAAGTATTAGAAACACAGATTATTGGAGTTAGAAGAGGCTTATAAGGCCATTGAATCCAACCCTCTACTCAATGCAGGAATGAGCATTCAATTATTCTTTAAAGGGCTTTGTTTCCAGAACATTTACCATCTTGGACATCATCCTTCGTATGCATTCTAGTTTTTCATTGCCCTTTGTACAATTATTTCATAATTGGACACAGCATTTAAGGTGAGATCTGACCAAAGGAGAATTCAATGGCGCTATTACTTCCCTTGACCTGTATTTCTGTTGCTACAGCCTACAATTGCATTCACTTTTTTGCTGCCACATCGCAGTAATGATGCAGGCTTACCTTGTGCACTACTAAGGCCTTTAAAGTCTTTTCAAAAATACTTCTGCCGAGGAAAATGTCCTCCACATTATATTTGTGCATCAGACTTTACATGATAAAAGGTAGAATGTAAAACTAACTTGCTTTTTTGGACCTGTTCTCCAATCTGCTAAAGTTACCTTGAATTCTGAATCTATCTTCTTAAGTATTAGCTATCTCTCCCTGTTTCTTATCATCCACAAATTTGATAAGCATTTCCTTTACTCCCTTATCCAAATCATTTATAAACATGGTGAATAACAGCAGGACCAGTACAGAATCTCGCAGCCCTCACTCATTGCTTCTTTACATGATGATGAGATAAATGGTGGGAATGCTGTAGCTGTAATATATCTTAACTTCAACAAAGCCTTTGACAAAGTGCCCCATGGTATTCTGATTAGCAAACTAACTTGGTGTGGGCTGGACAGAACAACTATCAGGTGGATACACATTTGGTTACAGAATCATACTCAGAGAGTCCTTATAAATGGCTCCTTCTCAAACTGGCAGAAGGTAGCAAGTGGGGGTACCACAGGGTTCAGACTTGGGCCCAGTTCTCTTCAACATTTTTATTAATGACTTGGATGAGGGAGTGCAGGGAAAACTTATCAAATTTGTGGATGACACAAAACTGAGTGGAATAACTAATATCCTGGAAGACAGAAACAAAATTCAGAAAGATGTTGAAACACTCAAACACTAGGCTGAAAACAACAGAATGAAATTTAACAGAGATAAGTGCAAAGTTCTACACATCAGGGAAAGAAAACCAAATACAGTTACAAGATGAGGGATACCTGGCTCAGCAATACTACGAGTGAGAAGGATCTTGGAGGCATTATAGATCACAGGCTGAATATAAGCCAACAGTGTGATGCAGCTACAAAAAAGGCAAATGCTATTTTAGGCTGTATTAACAGAAGTATAGTCTCCAAATCCCATGAGGTATTAGTCCCCCTCTATTTGACACTGCGTAGGCGTCATATAGAGTACTGTGTCCAGTTCTAGACATCCCACTTTAAGAAAGATGTTGTCAAGATCCCCACGTGGCCCCTACCAAACTAAGAGTTCACTCTACGCGTCCTTCAGCTGCCACCAGTTGATTACATCAACATTTATTATCAATGACAGAGGTCCAGGCCATGTGTCATTTCAAAAAGAACCAAATAGAAATTGTTTATTGTTACAGATGATGATAGTTCAAGCAATGTTGTTAACTTTTAACAAACATCCTCCTTCATTTCACTCTCAACCACCACTCTCCCGCCCAAATTCCAACACCACACCAAACTCCTAAATTTCTTCAACTAATCTCAAACTCCCTATCTAAACTCCCCCTCCTCCTGCTGAGTCTCTTATATCTCGTGACTCCGCCCCTCCAGCACTCCCATTGGTCTATGCAGGTATCACATTAATATTCATGACCTGGACGGACATCACAGATGCCAACAAACTGGAACAAGTTCATAGCAAGGCAATGAGGATGATCAGGGAACTGGAAACCAAGCCCTATGAGGAAACACTGGAAGAACTGGGCATGTTTAGCCTTGTAAAAGAAGATTGAGGGCAGATATGAGCATTTTTCAAATACTGCAAAGCTTTAAATACAGAGGAGGGGCACGATCTGTTCTCAATCATCACAGAGTACAGAACAAGTAATAATGGACTCAAACTACAGGAAGCCAGATCTAGATTGAGTATCAGGGGAAAATACTCTTAACTGTTCGAGCAGTACGACAATGGAACCAATTACCTCAGGAGGTGGTGAGAGGTGGCTCACCACCTCCTGAGGTAATTGGCTCCAACACTAAGAGGCATTCAAGAGAAAATTGGGCAACCATCTGTCAGATCTGTTTTGATTTGGATTGTTGCATTGAGCAGGGGATTGGACTCGATGGCCTTAAAGGCTCTTTCCAACTCCATTATTCTCTGATTCTCTGAAAAACCACTGGCTACTCTTTGACTATTGGCCTACAAATCAGCTACAAATCCATCTTTACAATAGCATCATTTAGCCCCCATTTTTGTTACCGTATTTTTCCGTGTATACGACCCCCCAATGTACAGGACGACCCTCTAATTTTTACCCTTGCTGGAGACGGAGGAGCAGTCAATGGGTAGCAGTGAGAGGCGGACGAGTGCGGCTGCTCCTTTGCCTCCGTCTCCACCTCCTGCTGCTGCTGAGCCTGCGAGTGGCGCTGGAGGAGACTGCAGCCGCAGCAGGAGGTGGAGACTGAGGCAAAGGAGGAGCCGTGCTTGGCCGCCTCTCGCTGCTGCCCATTGACTGCCGCCGCCGCCGGATCACCTCCTCCAGCGATCGTCTCCTTCGGGCAGGGGACAAGGCGGCGACATGAGCTGGAGGTGAGCCCTGGCAGGAGGCGGCGGCGATTGGACAGCGGCGGCAGCAGTCAATGGGCAGCTGTGAGAGGTGGCCGAGCGTGGCTGCTCCTTTGCCTCAGTCTCCGCCTCCTGCTGCTGCCTTCCATGTATAAAACGACCCTCAATTTTTCCTCTAATTATTTTAGGAAAAAGTGTCGTTTTATACATGGAAAAATATGGTAGTTTAGCCACAAGAATATCATACAGCATTTTATTAAAATGTTTGCTGAAATCATTGTGGTTGTTCACTACAACAGTACCACTATTCTGATCTATCATGTCTATAGTTATGTCAAAGAGAAAAAGACATTAATTTGATTTGTTTTCGAGAAACAAAAAATCTTAGTATTCACCATATACTTTTGTAAGTGCTCACAAACCGTTTAATGAACCTTTTCAGACACTGAGATCAAGCCTACAGGTGAATAGTTATCTGGATTTTCGTTCTTCCCCTCTCTAAAATATAGAGAGAACATCACTTTCCAGTCTTATCCCACGGCTAAAAGATTGGACAACCAAGTAAAAACAAAACAGGGACACAATCCACACACATTTCAGATGTAAAGAGAGACAAAGGCAAAGAGGAACAGCCTGAGAAGCTCTAATGATGGTGAATCTTCATAAAAATGTACAAAGTAAACCAGACCACAAATTACTCAGTCCTCAGTGTCTAGATACAAATGTCAGGAGTATGGCAAACAAACAAGAACATCTTAGTTCAGAAGGGTAAATATAACTTGATAGGGAAAATTGAAACTTGGTGGGATGACTCTTATGATTGGAATACAGCAATGGAAGGATATAAATTGTTCATAAAGAACAGAAAGAATAAAATCAAAAGTGGAGTAGCACTACAATATATGTCAAATATATATATTCCTGCACAAAATACAGGAGAATAAGGCTGCTTGTCCCATTGAGAGCATCTGGATTATTATAACTGGGGGCAACAACAACAAAAGGAAATGAATGTGGTAGTTGTAGACTACCAATGACTGTCCAATCAAAGAGAAGATGCAGATGAAAACTTTGAAAAACAAATTGTAAGAATTTCCAAGAGACGCAATATAATAATAAGTGGAAATTTCAATTATCTTGATATTTGTTGGGAGACAAATCCAAATATGACCCTTCTAAGAAATTCTTAGCTTGTGTTACTGATAATTTTCTCTAACACAAACTGGAGGAAAAACCTAGAGGATTAGCTATTCCAAACTTGATTCGAACATTAGTTAAAGCAGTGGCAGTAAGGAGAATTCAGGAGGAAAGTGACCATGTTCTACTTGAGTTCTTTGTTTCAAACGAAATGAAAACACAGTGTATCTGCACGTGCACACTGGATTTTACGAAAGCCAATTTTAGTAAACTAAGAACAATGATAAGTAATGTCCCAAGGAGGAAGATCCTAACAGGAAAAGGATCCAAGATGGGTGGGAGTTTCTCAAAAAGGAAATACCACAAACAATTCCAACAATAACAACAAAAAGGTGAAAGACAGCAAAAAAGACCAATGTGGCTTCACAAAAAGCTCAGAGAGCACATGAAAACAAAAAAGGACACATCTAGGAAGTGGAAGGAAGGTCAGGACACAAACAAAGAATACAGACAAGTAGTAAAGAATTGCAGGGATGGTGTTAGGAAGGCAAAACCTGAGAATTAGCTGAGGTTAGCAAGAGATCCTAAAAGCAACAACAAAAAAGCATTCTTCAAGTATGTGTGTAGCAAAAGAGAGAGAAAAGAAATATTGGCTCAACTATTCAGTGTGGATAAAAAAATGATAACAGATGACAAAGAAAAGCCAGAAGTGCTTAATTCCTACTTTAACATGATCTTTTCCCAAAAGACAGTCTAAGACACTCCAGGCAAATGTGAAGTACAAGTGGACAGGACAAGACCGCAACCTGAGATTGATGAACAAATAGTCAAGGAATAACTTACCACTTTGAACAAGTCCAAATCCCCAGGACTGGATAAAATAATCCAAAAAATATTGAAGAAATTGGCTGAACAATTCTCAGAACCACTGTTTATTGTTCTCTTGAAGTCATTAAGGATGGGTGAAACTCACAAGATTTTGAGGAAGGCTAAAGTAGTTCCTGTTTTTAAAAACGGCAAAAATGAAGAACCTGGGAACTACAGATCAGTCAGCCTGACATAAATTACAGGGAAGATTCTGGAGCAATTTACAAAGCAGTCACTCTGCAAGCACCTTGAAAACAATGCAGTAATAACCAGAAGGCAATATGGATTAGGCAGAACAAATCCTGCCAAAAATGTCATTTTTTTTATTAGGTAACCTCCGTGTTAGACAGTGGGAATGCTGTAGATGTAATATATCTTGACTTCAGCAAAGCTTTTGGCAAAGTGACCCATTATATTTTGATCAGCAAGTTAACTAGATGTCAGCTGGATAAAACAACTGTCAAGTGGATACACAGTTGGTTACAGAATCGTACTGAGAGTGCTTATTAAATGCTCCTTCTCAAGCTGGAAGGAGGTAACAAAAGTCTCAGGCTTCAACATTTTTATCAAGGACACAGATGAGAGGGTAAATGGAATGCTTAAGAAATTTGCAGATGACACAAAATTGGGTGGAATAGCTAATATCCTGGAAGACAGAAACAAAATTCAGAAAGATCCTGATAGGCTTGAGCAGTGGGCTGAAGACAACAGAATGAAATTTAACAGAGTTAAGTGCAAAGTTCTACATCTAGGGGAAACAACCCAACTACAGAGGAGAGGCAGGATCTGTTCTCAATCATATTTCATAGAATCATGAAGTTGGAAGGGGCCTATAAGACCATTGAGTCCAATGCCCTGGCCGATGCAGGAATACAAATCAAAGGATATCTGCCAAGTGATTGTCTAAATTGCTCTTGAATGTCTCCAGAGTTGGAGTGAGCACTCACCGACTCTCGAGTTAACTGGTTCCACTGTCGTACTGCTCTAACAGTTAGGACGTTTTTCCTGATATTCAGCCAAAATCTGGCTTCCTGTAACTTGAGCCCATTGTTGCATGTCCTGCCTCTGGGATGATTGAGAATAGATTCTACCCCTCCTCTGAATGATAGCCTTTCAAGTATTTGAAAAGTGCTATCATATCTCGCCTCAGTCTTTTTTTTCTCAAGGCTAAACATGCCCAGTTCTTTCAGTCTTTCCTCATAGGGCTTGGTTTCCAGCCCCCTGATCATCCTTGTTGCCCTCCTCTGAGCTTGTTCCAATTTGTCAACATCCTTCTTGAAGTGCAGTGTCCAGAACTGGACACAATACTCAAGATGAGACCTAATCAGTGCCGAATAGAGGGGAACTAGTACCTCATGGGATTTTGAGACTATACTGCCTAAAATGCTGCCTAAAATAGCATCAGAATCAGAAAATGAGATCAGATTCATCTAGCAGGATTAGTTCTTGACAAATCCGTGTTGGCTTCTCGTTATTACTACATTGTTTTTTTAAGTGCCTGCATAGTGACTGCTTGATAATCTGTTCCAGAATTTTCCCTTGGATTGATGTCAGGTTGACTGGTTTGTAGTTCCCAGGTTCCTCCTTTTGATCCTTTTTGAAGACAGAGGCAACATTAACCCTCCTCCAATCATACCACACCTCACCCATTTCCCATGATTTCAAGAAAATAATGGACAGTGGTTCTGAGAGCTCTTCAGCCAACTCCTTCAATACTCTTGAAGTTCATCTGGCCCTGGAGATCTGAACTCGTTCAAGGTAGTGAGGTATTCCTTGACTATTTGTTTATAAATCTCCTCCTGCAATCTTGTCCCCTTTGCTTGCACTTTACAATTGTTTGGATGGTCATAGTCTGTCCTTTGGGAAAAGACTGAGCTCAAATCTGCCTTTTTTTGGTCTTCTGTTATCATTTTTTCCATTTCCATTGAGTAGCTGAGCCACTTTTGTCTTTTGCTACGCACATACCTGAAGAATGCTTTTTTGTTCCTTTTAGTGTCTCTAGCTAACCTCAGCTGATTCTCAGCTTTTGCCCTTCTAATGCGATCACTGCAATTCATTGCAACTTGTCTATATTCTTCCTTCATGGCCTGGCCTTCCTGCCATTTCCTATATATGTATTTTTTTCATTTTCAGGTCCTCTCTGAGCTTTTTGTGAAGCCACATTGGTCTTTTTTGCTGTCTTTCATACTATTGTTAGGAGACGAACCATTGTCCCTTTAAGGATGTCTAACACTTTTCTGCCCTCTTGATGCCTATATATGTAGTTACATAACAAACCACCGTGACTATGTCCAATCTCTACTTATGCCAATAAAGGTTTTATCTATCTATCTATCCATCCATCCATCCATCCATCCATCCATCCATCCATCCACCCACCCACTAGCCTATTTTGCTGTCTCCCACCTTTTTTTCTTACTGGAATTGTTTGTAGTTGTGCATTTAGAATTTTGCATTTTTGAAACTCCCACCCTTCTTGGACTCCATTTCTTGTTAGAATTTCCTGCTATGGAACCTTACTTATCATTGTCTTGAGTTTGTTAAAAATTACTTTTTTTTGAAATCCAGCATATATGTGTGGCTACACTCTTTGGTTTCCTTTGAAATCAAGAATTCTAGTAGAACATGGTCACTCTCACCCAGAGTTCCCCATATTGCCACTTCCTCCACCAAGTCATCTCTACTGATTAGAATCAAATTAAGGATAACTAGTCCTCTAGTTTCTTTCTCCACTTTTTGTAGGAGTAAATTATCAGCCACATAAGCCAGGATTTTCTTGGAAGGGCCACACTTGGCAGAATTTGCCTCCCAACAGATATCAGGATAACTGAAATCTCCCATCACCACTACGTCATGTCTCTTTGAAATCCTTCTAATTTGGTTTTCAAAAGTTTCATCCACATCCTTTCCTTGATTGGGTGGTCGGTAGTAGACTCCAACTACCATGCTCCTTTTGTTTTTCGCCCAAACTACATTGATCCAGATGCTCTCAATGGGACAGCCAATCTACTCCTGTATTTCTGTGCAGGAATGTGTATTTTTTACATATACTGCAACTCCACCTCCCTTTCTATTCTCTGTTATTTTTGAGTGCAGGACATGTAATAATGGACTTAAATTACAGGAAACCAGAATTTGATTGTATATCAGGAAAAACGTCCTAAGTGTTAGACCAATACAACAATGGAACCAATTACCTCAGGAGGTGGTGAGTGCTCCAACACTGGAGGCATTCAATAGAAAACCAGACAACTAACTGTCAGATATACTTTGATCTAGATCAGGGGTCTCCAAATTTTTCAGCATGAGGACTACATCATATATTTTACACATTTTCGAGGGCCGAAGGGGGGGGAAACTGTTTATAAGTCCAAGCCAACCACCTACAGCCTCTTTCTCTGTCCAGGCAAAGGTTGGAAAAAGAGAGGTCACTTACCTGTAACCATGGTTCTTCGAGTGGTCCTCTGTGAATGCACACAAATGGGTTTTACTGCACCTGCGCAGGACTCCTCGGAATATTCTAGAGCTTAAAAAGACGTGATTAGTAGGCCGTTGCCCCGTGGTGCGCATGCTCCGCCTGCCCGTAATACCTCAGTTCCAAAATGTCCGCCGCTGTCAAGGCTCTGACTCGCACAAAGCTCAAGACACCAGGTGACAGACAGCGGGGAGGATGGGCGGGATGTGTGGATTCACAGAGGACCACTCGAAGAACCATGGTTATAGGTAAGTAACCTCTCTTTCTTCTTCGTGGCCTCTGTGAATGCACACAAATGGGTGACTAGCAAGCTCAGTTACCGGAAGGAGGGCCGTCACGCCAACAATGAAGTCAGCACAGCCCTTCCAAAATTTGCTTCCTTCTTGGACCTGACATCAAGACAATAATGTGTCACAAAAGTCGAGGGTGTAGACCAAGTGGCCGCTCGACAGATGTCAGGAACTTCAACGCCACGCAACCATGCCGTACATGTAGCCATAGCCCTCGTAGAGTGCGCCTTCAGCACTTCTGGCGGAGTCTTGCCTGCCAAGTCATAAGCTAAAGTAATAGCAGAGACAATCCACCTCGAGACTGTCTGCGAAGAGGCAGGAGAGCCCTTTCGTGGGCCATGGAAGCATACAAAAAGTCTGGGGGAAGTGCAGAATTCTTTAGTCCTGGAAATGTAAAATGCTAAGGCATGACGAACATTGAGGGAGCGGAGCATGCGCTCAACATCAGAAGAGGGATTAGGAAATAACGTCGGAAGAATTAAAGGTTGATTAACATGGAAATCAGAAATCACTTTGGGAAGAAAGGACACATCTGGATATAAGACAACTTTGTCGGGATAAAATTGAATGTAAGGGGCATCAGCTCGAAGAGTGGACAGCTCGCTTGCTCGACGCGCAGAAGTTATAGCCACAAGGAACAAAGTCTTGATAGAAAGAAGTTTGAGATGCGTCGAGGCCATGGGCTCAAACGGTGGACGAGCAAGTGCGCGGAGAACAACCTGGAGAGACCACTGTGGAAGTGGAGGTCGCGTAGGTGGGCGCATGTTCTGCAAACCTCTCAGAAATCTCTTCAAAGTAGGATGAGAGAATAAACGAGAGGCCTCCGACCCCTCCGGCTGATACGAAACTACAGCAGAAATATAAACTTTCAACGTTGAACGAGCCAAACCTTGGTCAAACAGATAACGAAGGAACTGGAGAAGGGTGTCCAAAGAGACAGGAACCGTGGGTAAATTCCACGATGCAGCAAACTTGATGAAAGCGTTCCACTTATACGAATACAGTAATTGAGTAGAAGGCTTCCTAGCCCTATTTAAGACTTCAGTCACATTGGGGGAATTCTCCACGCAGTGAGGTGTAGAGAGTCGAGGTCGGGATGACAAATCCGACCTTGGTCCTGAGTCAGAAGGGACGGTTGAAGAGGTAACCTCAGGAAGTCGGTAGCCATGGCTCTGAGAGTGGTGAACCACGGTTGTCGAGGCCACCATGGTGCTACTAGAATGGCATCGGAGTTCAGCTGACGGAGCCTGACTATCGTTCGCTGGATGAGAGGAATGGGCGGAAAGAGATAAAGGAGACTGTCGCCCCAGTCCACCATGAAAGCGTCGCCAAGAGAATTTTCTCCTCTTCCTGCCTGTGAGCAGTACCTGCTGCATTTGGAGTTGACCTGGGTGGCGAAGACGTTGAGACCTGGCGTCCCCCACCGACTGCAGAGAAGAGAGAAGACGGTGTCGTTGAGGGCCCATTCGTGGGTTTGGGTGGTAAGACGGCTCAGACGGTTGGCGACCTCATTGTTCTCTGTAGCCAAGTGAAGGGCCACCGGAAAGACGTGGTGATCGTAACACCATTCCCATAGCTGAACCGCTAAATATAGAAGATTTAAAGAATGGGTGCCACCCTGTTTGTTGATATAATACTGGGTGGTCATATTGTCCGTGATGACTTGGACTCCGCGACCAGCTATGAGAAGATGGAAAGCTCGGAAGGATTTGATGACTGCAAGCAACTCCAGGTGATTGATGTGCAGCAGTCTCTCTGAGCTTGACCACAAAGCGTGGATCTCTCGATGACCGCAGTGTGCACCCCATCCTATCTGACTGGCATCTGTTGTGACTTGTACCATGAGCTGGAGAGGCTTGAATGGGCGGCCCACCAGGAGGTGAGGGACGAAAGTCCACCAGGTAAGTTGGCGAGCCAACTCCGGGGTCACCAGTAGACGCGTGGAAGGATGGTCTAGCAGAGGGTCGAACTGGGATAGGTACCAGGCCTGTAAGGACCGCATCTTCAGTCTTGCATGTTGGAGTACAGACATAGTTGAAGCCATCAGACCTAGCAGGTGCTGTGTATGGTGAGCTGTGACTATGGTGCAACGCCAAAAAGAGCGAATGGCTCGCCTTAGCTTGAGTATTCTCTCTGGAGGGGTAAACACCCTGGCTACGATGGAATCGAGATGTGCTCCAATATAATCTGTGGTCTGAGATGGCTCGAGACGAGATTTTTTGTAGTTGACTTGCAGGCCGAGATCTGCCAGAGTCTGTAGGACAAAGGTAGTGTCCCTTCGGGCTGCGCTGTGTGATCGTGCTACTATCAACCAGTCGTCTATATATGGAAATATCATGATGCTGTGTAGACGAAGATAGCAGCGACTGGAGCCAGACACTTTGTGAAGGTCCTCGGAGTGGTGGACAGGCCGAAGGGAAGGGCACAAAATTGGTAAGCAATGTCCATGAAGAGAAAATGGAGATATTTGAAATGGTGTTCGTGAATTGAAATATGAAAATATGCATCCTGGAGATCTATAACCACAAACCAGTCAACTGGTTGAAGCAGAGGGATGACTGATTCAAGAGTAACCATGCGGAAATGCCTCGGATGAATGTAGGTGTTCAGCAGACGCAGGTCTAAGATGGGACGGAGGCCTCCATCCTTTTTGGGAACCGTGAAATAACGTGAGTAAAAACCGTTGGGGATATCTTGGGTAGGAACCTTCTGTATAGCATGTTTGCGAAGAAGGAGCGTAACCTCGTCCTCTAGAGCAGGTGAGTACGTTGTGGGTCTGACATGACCAAGAGGAGGAGGCTCCTTGAATTCCAATAGGTAACCGAAACGTATGATGGCAAGCACCCAAGTGTCCTTGGTGATGGTGGACCACTTGTCGAAAAAGGGAGCCAGCCAGGGATGTTGGGGATAGTCCAAGAGAGGAGAGTCAAATATATTGTTTATTTTTTCTTGTAGGGTGACAGAAACCTTGTCTGCGTTGAGCAGGGGCCTGGGACCGGAAAGGAGGAGCAGAAGAGGAAGGTTGAGAAAAGTTGGATCTCTCAGGAGCCGGAGCCGGAGGTTTGTAAGGGGGATAGGGGTGCTGGTATGATTGATGGAAAGTGAAAGGCTTACGCCACTGGTTGCGTTGGTATCTGGGCTGTTGAATGGAGTAAGAGCGGGCAGTCTGCGAATTTTATGTAAGTTTTCCATCACCTCGTCAGTCTTATCATTGAAGAGGCCCATGCCATCGAAGGGCAAATCCTCAATACGGGACCAAGCATCGTCAGTGATCCTCGCAGACCGCAGCCGTGCATGCCGTCTAAGGGCAATGGCAGAAGCCAAAGATTTTGAAGCAGCGTCAGCCATATGGCGAGATGCGAGACGCTGTTGTTTAGCCAAAGTAGTGGCCTCAAGGTGGGTATTCAGAGCACAGGTTCTAATCTCGGAGCGGAATCCAGATAGAGAGACAGAGTGGCGTGAGGTCGAAGCTGACGGTACCGTAGAAGAGCGTTGCTGTTTAGATGGAACAGGCTCGTGTCGAGCAGACTTGTGTCGGGATGGAATTGGGTCACGATGCGGTACTTCAGCACTAGACAAATGGTGTTTAGAAGATTTCTTAGACATCGGCACCATTGGAGCAGGCTCGTAACAGGCTCGGTGTCAACTCCGAACAGGAGGCGGCGGCGGCGAGGATTTGGATGGGGCATAAGCGTACCGAACGCATTTGGGACGCTCATAATAATCTGGAACAAACCTTGGGTCATATTCGTCAAATTGGTATCGGTGGCGATCACCATGTCGATCGATGTCATAAAGAGGCTCTCCATATTCAGGAAAGGCATGGCGTCGAGATGGACGCGGAACAAAGATTACCTCCTGATATTGCAGGGATGGAGAGATGTGACGCCGCTTTGCTGTCCTCTTCCTTGGAGGAGATTGCGAAACCGATGCCTCCGAATTCGACAGATGGATCACAGTCGCCCACTCAGTCGAAACAGGACTAGAATGGGCTGAGGCCGGGCTGCATATGATATCAGCCTCAGAACGGCCATGACTTGGCGACAAGCTCGGTATGGAGACTGAAGCTTGAGCCCGAGTAGGAAGACTCGATTCCCCTGCTTCAGAAAAGGAGCCTCGGTCCGGGATGTCCCTTGACGATTCCTCCAGGATGGGAGATGGGAGGGAGACGTGGACAACTGGCGACTCACGAGGCTGATGAGGTTTCGGAGCCCGTTTTGTTTTCTTTTGTTTGACTTTGTCCTCATCCTTTTGCTTTTTAACAGATTGAGTCTTCGCCGAGATCGAAGAATACGTCAACATTGAGGTCAACGTCGATACCGATGGAGATTTAGGCTTGGAAGCCTTGGTAGAAGACCTTGGCGAGGGAGTCATAGGAGCCAACGGGATGGAAGACTCAGATCGAGACGGTGGAACTGGGGTAAGTTCCATTGTGGGGCTGGTTGGCAGACTAGAAGGTGCCAAAGATTTTTCCACAAGTGGGACCTCAGTCTTTGAAGCCGGAGTTTTAGAGCCGGTTTTGTTAACTTTTTACACTCCGGACAAGTGTGAGTTTGGTGACTCTCGCCCAGACAGAACAAGCAACGATCGTGGCCATCTGTAAAAGGAATTTTATTGGCACACGTCGTGCAGCGCTTGAATGGGCCTGAGGAGGCCATAAAAAAAGGGCGGGAAGGGGGGGGGGAAAGGGGGGAAGGCAAAGAAAAGATAACTCACAGGGAACGTCCATAAATAAAAAACTTGATTAAATTCGTAATCCAAGAATCGAAAACCGTAAAGCAGTCCAAAGATCAGAAAACCGTAGATAGAATCACAAATCATAAATAGCTCTAGGAGTCACAGAGAAGTCCGATTTCAGCGGCGGCTAAAAGGAACTGAGGTATTACGGGCGGGCGGAGCATGCGCACCACGGGGCAACGTCCTACTAATCACGTCTTTTTAAGCTCTAGAATATTCCGAGGAGTCCTGCGCAGGTGCAGGCAAACCCATTTGTGTGCATTCACAGAGGCCACGAAGAAGTTGTTATTTTTTCAGACTACACCACCAGAATCTCCCAAAGGGCATGAACTGTGGCCATGCTGGCTGAAGGATCTGAGATATTCTAGTTTTAAAAAGAGTACTTTTCAGAGTTCTGCTGTATGGCAGAGACAGTATTTGCTTGTAAACAGCCTTTGAATAACTGACCCATGTACATGGTGCAGTTTCTGAACTGAAAGGCCAGGGAGGAAGTATTGTGCCATTGTTCATGTTTGATTTGTTTCCCCATATTCCCTGCATGCTGGCTTTGAATTGCTATACAGTAGGACCACTGTATCTGCAGGATCAGTACTCACAGTTTCACTTATCCACTGCTTGAACATATTTTTTTTAAAAAACCCAAACACACTTTTCTAAAATGTATTACCAGAACTAGCCACTAGGGAACCAGAAACTATCCAGTGAGTGTTTCTATATCCGTGCTTTCCGGGATGGGGGGCTTGAAACCTATTCCCCGCAGATACCGCGGTCCTACTGGTTTCTATCACTGCCTGCCCTTTGGACTTTTCGTTTTGGTTGTAAAAACAGGATGAAGACATTGCAATGCAAAAAAAAATGACATGGAATCTCTCATATCTCTTTTCTGGCCATTTCCTCTCTCACACTTCTAGTCTACTTCTCCAAGCTTTTGAGAACTTCACAGCATAGTTACCCCAAAACGCATTTATCTGCTTAAGTAAACCTGGACCCATGATAGACAAAGTTAATCTTTTTCCGCCCCTCACACTCATTGCAATTAAAGAGCCATTGTTCTCAACTTTAATAAGGTATTAAAATTGAGCCTCCAAAAGTCCCAGGGCTGCCGTGACAGGGTTGAAGCCAGACCCGCTTGGGCAAGCTGGCTCCCTTTCCCTTTCCTCTCCGGCGCAGCCACTTGACTTCCACCTCAGGTCTTCCGTGAGAGCCCTCCTCCCGCCCATTTCCATCCGGGGGCCGTTTGTTTCCATTGAGGGCACGTAGAGGCACCGGTTGCTTTCTACCTCTACCCCTACTCGGCGCCCACACCCACCATCGCCCATGTCCGGCAGCCCAGGGACTACGTGAGCACCTTTTACATGAACTTCTGCTTCCTTGGCTTCGCAGCCCTTGTCTTTTCTATCAAGGAGAATGCCCCCCCCCATACATACACACCCAAACCCGAGGAAAGCCCTCCTTCCTTAGGCTTAGCTTCCCTCTGTGTCCACCTCGGTTCCAATGAGGATCATTTCTTAATGATTATAATATTAACCTTAGACGTGCAAAGCTGGAAGGGATCCTAGAATCTCCAAACTTTTCAGAGAGAAGCCTGGGGAAGGGCGGGAGCTGCGTTGTTTCCTCGCGGCGGATAGGCTGAGAGAGAACGCGTGCGCGTTAGGGCAGGGGACGAGCAGGAGACTAATCCTGTTGCCAGGCACTGTTAGGGAAGGCGGGGAGGCAGGAGCGGGGTGGGAAAGGTCCTAGAGTCCAGGCTGGGCCAGATAAAAAGGCCAGGCGGGCCGGATGTGGCCCGGGGGCTGTATTTTGGAGACCCCTGATGTAGATTATTCCAGCATTAACTAGGGGTTTGGACTTGATGGCCTTATAGGCCCCTTCCAACTTCATTATTCTATGATTCTCCTGAACAAGCAATGAAATCCACATCATTGCAGCAAGGTTGCATTGGGAAAGTCTCCCTAAAGAATTGTGATGTAGACACTTACTTTAATCTACCTCTGTTCAGGGACATCAAAAGAGAAACAACTCAGACTTGCATCACTGGAAACAGATTCACATTTGCAAAGAAAATCAACTAGTTTGGAGAACAGCTATTCTGAGGCTTAATTATATGAACTTCGATTCAGGAAGGACCAATAAAGGCTTCACAAGCACAACTGTGTTAAGAATTTCTCGGGAGTGTTTCCTTGCCCACATTGTTTAGCTTGTTTTCAGTCAAGCAGTGTGAAGTAAACGCCCCTTATATGGGTCATTTATTTTAAAAAGACTCTTCTGTTTTCCTTGAAGGAGACTAAGGTGTGTATTTTTCATTGCTCTAGTTGTGTATGGAACTGATGGAAGAGACAGAAAGTAGGATAGAATACCCATATATCGGAAAATTTTGATTGATATAATTTGTAAAATGCAAGGCAGATCCATGATTAGTCTAAGACATTTTCAGCCTAGACAAAAATGGAGGGAGGGCGAGAAGGAGGGATGGTCAGACAGACAAAGAGACAGATGAAATCCTGCCGTTTCCCTCATTAACGAACATGGGCCCCACCCCCTAAAAAACAGAAGCATTTGTATGGGCATTTCTAATATTCCAGATTACTCCTCTCATCCACTTAGCCACTATAGTAGGGCAGCAGGTGGTTCTTCCTTTCAGGTAGTCCCCAATTCAAAGACCCATGAGATCAATCACATAGAGCCCTTGATGAAAGCACGAGCCCCCACCAAGGCCATATTGGCTTGGACTTCACTGTAAGTATGGAGGCTCAAATAAGGATGATTGTGGAAGAAACATCTCAAGGAATACTTATTAATTTATCTCAGAATCTGTAGACCTCAGACAAACCATAACAACTGTAAGTCTGTAGTAAATATGTGAATATAAACTTTTCTGAAGCAGTCTTAATTGGCTACAAATATTAACAGAATGAATAAAAAGTGAAAGAGTACCAATTATAGGCCGGTAAATAAAATACTCTTTTGTTCATTATCTGCTGCTCTGGAGAAAATCAGTATGCATCTCTTATAAATCATTAGAAGCAAAAATACTCAATTAATCCTTATTTGATACAAAAAGCTCTAGCAGAAGCTGGACCCTATAAGCTATACCTCCTCTGTACCAATCGAAGCTCTAATGGCTTCAGAAAGCAGTCACACTCTATGAGCAGACAATTGAAGAGATTTAGTAAATCCCACTTTATAGAGCACAGACTAATCAGAAAACACAAGCCAGTCAAATGTTTCTTATGAACTGTTGACACTACATCAATGCCGAATCAATTGGCGGCATTTTCACTGAGTGACAGAAAAGAAATAAATATTTATATCACATAACCTATATCAATGGACCTAGGCAGAAAGCTATTTCTAACCTGTCAATATCTGATTATCTTGAAGAATCGTATCCCCTTTCTTTTAATGATTAATATGAATTCCTTATTAAATCTAAGTGGAGAGGAAAACATCTTTATTAATGTTTTAAAGCAAAAGGTGCAAAATCCCTTGTACTAGACTAGAGTGTGGCATTAACCACCAAATTGTAAAAAGCCCTTAAAACTTACAAGCAATGAAACTTTACCACCAGTTCTTCTCTATCAAACACAACTCACAACAGCAACCAGAGCAAGTGCTCCAGGGAAATGCAGCAGTTCAGAGCCTAACCCCCACCCCCACCCCTAGCCGCCCAGAGTAGACTTCGGTCTAGATGGGCGGGGTATATATTTAATAAATAAATAAATAAATAAATAAATAACAGTTCAGCTCTCCCTAACAGTGACAGAATTGAAACATGGTAGACATGGATAGTACATGAACTGTACACATGTCTTTCCCATCCATGTTCTATGCACTTATGCATATACAGTGGTGCCTCGCAAGACAAATGTAATTCGTTCCGTGAGTAGCGCTGTCTTGCGAAAAAATCGTCTTGCGAAAAGCAGTTTCCCATAGGAATGCATTGCAATGCATTCCTATGGGAAACCTCGCAAGACGAATGAATAAAATTCGTCTTGCGAGGCATCGGTCGCAAAAAAAAAAAAAAACGTCTTGTGAAGCACGGCCATAGAAGAAGCCGTCTTGCGAGTCAGCAACACGATCGCAAACGCTTTCGTTTTGCGAGTTTTTCGTGGCGCGAGGCGTTCGTCTTGCGAGGCACCACTGTATGTGCATCCCATATGACACATCCCATTGTCCACACAAAGCAAAATGATTAAGGAAACATGTACACTGGGAAAGACTGCTGACCAGCATATCCAAAGCAGATTAAAAATAAAGTTACTCAACCATTTCAGCACACCTTCATTCACTCCATTACTTTTTATACTGAGCATTCAAGGAACATCAAAAGAGCACAGCTAATGCCCAGCATGGCCAGAAAATTAAGCAAGTGTATAATCTTAAAATCAGCTTTTCCCACATTCCTACATGCATGATGGACTTATCAAAACTAAATGACAGGGATAATTTTCTTCCTTTTCAAGTATTAAAAACCTTAATTGCATTTAAAATAAATTGAAATGCACCTGTTCCCAGTTTTAAAAAAATGTTTTTCTAAGTTCAGCTTTTTCTTCTCTACCATATAAATCTTAAATATTTATTATGAAAAGCATTTCTGAAAGATTAAACAAAATAGTGTTTAATAATACTGTTTAAATAACATTTAAGTTTTTAACAAAGCTTAAATCTGCATACATATATTTCAAGCAAGAGTCACATTCTATTCCTAAAAAGACAAACTGAAACCATATTCCTAAGTTTTACTTAAACAATTCTGTCCACAAATAAGCAAGGCTATGTGCAGGTGACACTAGCAGACCCATTCTCATCTATTAAGAGCACAATGTTACAGGTGATCTGCTGAAGGACAAGCAGGAAGACCAGCTTTTAT
Source organism: Intellagama lesueurii (assembly GCA_037013535.1). Taxonomy (NCBI): domain Eukaryota; kingdom Metazoa; phylum Chordata; class Lepidosauria; order Squamata; family Agamidae; genus Intellagama; species Intellagama lesueurii. The sequence continues at coordinate 22,376,473 of JBAJHW010000011.1, forward strand.
CTTCTTGACACGCTCAACTACAACTACTTGATTCATGAAATGCCAATGAGGCTTGGAGAGGTCACTGTGTGAAGGCACTGAATACGCATCTGAGATAATTAAGATTTCAGCCTTCGAAACACGGAAGGGAAGTGAACAGCAGTTAAGAAAATCAATAAGAGTCTTTTATTTGCAGTGACACAGATGTCTCAGTCAATAGTGTCTAATAGGCAAGCTTGATCGCAGTGGACAGGTGCCTGCCTCCAAGGCTATCAAAGGGCTTTCACCATGACAAACATTAAAACTTATTTATGTTGCTATTGAAGAATCCTTCTGCCTTGCAGGTACTTTCATTTAGTGGTATATATTTAAAATCATTATGCTACTTTGGGCCTTCCTGTCTCTTTGAATCAAACATGGCCAGAAAGGACTTACCTTGAGGGGTCCATTTGCCCGTCAATTGTGAGGCAATTGTAAGCACTAGAGGAAGGAGAGGAAGCCTTCTACAGTTTTCCTCTTTTATACAGGAAACGAACAATATGGGGGCCCAAGGAACATGACAATGTATACTTTCTACTAGTGCTTCAATTATTCAACATCTGGCAGCAAATGCATTTACACCCATATGCAAAGCTCTGACAAACCAGAAAACCTATTTTGTTATTCAAAATTGATTAAGTTTTCTTCTCTGAATTGAAGCAACAAAATGAAGGGTGGGAAAGGCACTTCAATCTATTTGGAGCTAAATCTGATTAGTGTGTTTTGAGAAAGGGGAAGCAAATTGCTGTGCCAATCCAAATCAATCAGGACAGAGACTCCTCTGTAATACAAGTCCTTTCACAGCCTCTCTACTACTTTATTAAAAGAACACATTACTAATAAATGAGCAGTAAGCATCTCCAAGGCTATCTTGAAACACAATTAAGGTGAAAGGTCATCCTGTTTGTAGCTGGCCTTAATCCAATGCACCTACCTGGCCATTAGCTAATATTTTCTTCAGTTCTGCAGACGACTTCTTCAAACTACAGAATTAAGAAAGACAAAAAGGGGGAGGCATTTCAGTAACTGAACAGAATCATTCATCATATAAAAGATCATACTGTTGCTTATTGTTTCACTTGCCTAAAATCAGACCTGTGTGAATCAGCATAGATACATCAACCTGGAATAAAATATTCAAAACATGCCTATATAGACTTACCTTTTATCATTTACATAGAATCATAGACTAATGGGAGTTGGAAGGGGCCTTTAAGGCCATCAAGTCCAACCCTCGGCTCAATGCAGGAATCCAAATCAAAGCAGATCTCAGACGGTTGTCCAATTTTCTCTTAAATGCCTCCAGCGTTGGAGCACACTCACCACCTTCTAAAGTTATTTGGTTCCATTGTCGTACTGCTCTAACAGTTAAGAATTTTTTTGTGAACCTAAATCTGGCTTCCTATAGTTTGAGTCCATTATTACGTGCCCTCCACTCTGGGATGATCGAGAATAGATCCTGCCCCTCCTCTGTATGTCAAGCTTTGCAGTATTTGAAAAGAGCTATCATATCTCCCTTCAGTCTTCTTTTCTCAACATGCCCAGTTCTTTCAGTCTTTCCTCACAGAGCTTTGTTTCCAGACCCATGATCATCCTTGTTGCCTGCCTCTGAACTTTTTCCAGTTTGCTGGCATCCTTCTTAAAGTGGACACAAAACTGAACACAGTACTCTAGATCAGGCCTAACCAGTGAGGAATAAAGGGGAAGTAGTAACAAAGTAGTGCTTAGGCACTAGATGGGTGGGATATAAATGTAATGAATGAATGAATGAAAATAGTACCTCATGGGATTTGGAGACTATATTTCTCTTAATGGATCCTAAAATATCATTTGTCTTTTCTGGCAGCCACATCACACTTTTGGCTCATGTTCAGCTCTTGATCTACAACAATTCCAAGATACTTCTCACTCATAGTACTACTGAGCCAAATATCCCCCACCTTGTAAGCGTGCATTTGGTTTGTTTTCCTCTAAGTGAAGAACTTATGTCTACAGCATTTCTGTCATCTACCGGGGGGTTTCCCAATCAAAAAATGAGATGAGTTTAGTATGGCAGGATTTGTTCTTCAAGCAGGAACTGAGCACTTCTGCATTTTCTTTATCATCTGTTACCATTTTCCCAACCCCACTGAGTAGCTGAACCACTGTTCATTTCTTGCTAACCTCAGCCCATTCTCAGCTTTTGCTTTCCTAACAATTATTTGCTACTTGTCTGTAATCTTCCTTTGTACCCTGGCCTTCCTTCCAGGAAGTGTTCTTCCAGATGTGTCCTTTTTAAAATTATTTTCAGGTCCTCTCTGAGATTTTTGTGAGGCCACATAGGTCTTTTTTGCTCTCTTCCATCTTTTTTTCTTGTTGGAATTGTTTGTAGAATTTCCTTTTCAAAGAAACTCCCATCCATCTTGGATTCCTTTTTCTGATAGGCTATCCTGTCATGGAACCTTACCTATCATTTTTCTGAGTTTATTAAAACTGGCTTTCCTGAAATCCAGCATATATGTGCGGCTACACTCTCTTTTGAAATTACAAAATCAAGTAGAACACGGTCACTTTCCCTGAGTTCCTCTTGTTGCTACTTCTTCCACCAAGTCATCTCTATTGGTTAGGATCAAATCCAGGATCCTAACCAATAGAGGTTACTATTCCTCCAATTTCTTCCTCCACTTTTTAAAGGAGAAAATTATTTGCCACAAAAGCCAGGAATTTCTTGGAAGGTCCATATTTGGCAGAATTTGTTTCCCTACAGGTATCAGGATAATTGAAATCTCCCATTACTACTTTGAAATTCTTGCATTTTGTTTCTCAAAAATTTCATCTGCATCTTTTTCTTGATGGGCAGTCAGTAGTAGACTCCAACTAGCCTGTTCCTTTTGTTTTTTGCCCCAATTATATTAATTCAGATGCTCTCGATGGGAAAACCAGGTTCATCCTCTTGTATTTCTATTCAGGAACATGTGTTTCTGACATATTGTGCTACTCCAACTCCCTTTCTATTCTTCTTGGGGGGGTTTTAAACAATTTATATCCTTCAATTGCTGTATTCCAGTCATGGGAATCGTCCCACTAAGTTTCAGTTATCTCTGTCAAGTCATATTTACCTTCCTGAACTCGGATTTCCAGTTCTGCTTGTTTGTTTCCCATGCTCCTGGATTCGTATATGGACACTGACCTTCAATTACCTTCTGGTAGCTTTCATTGCCTACTCTCCACACTGGATTCTGGGTCTGCATTTTCCACAAAACATCCTCAATGTCGTAGCTCAGTGGTTTAGGTCTCTGGCTGTGGAGCCAGAGGTTGGGAACTCAGTTCTCCACTGTGCCTCCTTGACAGGGACTAGACTCAATGATCCACAGTGTCCTTTCCAACTGCAGTTCACATTACATCACATCACATCACATCTTTAGTCTCTGTGTCCACCCCTTCTTCTGCCTTATCTCCCATCCTGTTCTTTATCCCTGGTCACTAAAGTTCCACCTCACTTTTGCTCCCTAGCACATTGCCGTACCTCCTTTTAATTGGACATTGCTAGATCACTAGCGGATTCCCTTCACGGATTGCTGCCTTGTCGTGGCGAAGGGGCTTGAGTAATTCAGAGAAGCTATGGGCTATGCCGTGCAGGGACACCCAAGACGGACAGGTCATAGTGGAGAGTTCTGACTAAACGCGATCCACCTGGAGCAGGAACTGGCAAGCCACTCCAGTATCTTTGCCAAGAAAACCCCATGAACAGAAACAAAAGGCTAAAAGATATGATGCTGGAAGATGGGCCCCTCAGGTCGGAAGGCGTCCAACATGCTACTGAGGAAGAGTGGAGGACAAGTACAAGTAGCTCCAGAGCTAATGAAGTGGTTGGGCCAAAGCCGAAAGGACGCTCAGCTGTGGACGCGCCTGGAAGGGAAAGGAAAGTCCGATGCTGCAAAGAAAAATACTGCATAGGAACCTGGAATGCAAGATCTATGAACCTTGCTAAGCTGGATGTGGTCAAACAGGAGATGGCAAGAATAAACATTGACATCCTGGGCGTCAGTGAACTAAAATGGACGGGAATGGGCGAATTCAATTCAGACGATTACCATATCTACTATTGTGGGCAAGAATCCCGTAGAAGAAATGGAGTAGCCCTCATAGTCAACAAAAGAGTGGGGAAAGCCGTACTGGGATACAATCTCAAAAATGATAGAATGATTTCAATACGAATCCAAGGCAGACCTTTCAACATCACAGTCATCCAAGTTTATGCACCAACCACCGATGCTGAAGAGGCTGAAATTCACCAATTCTATGAAGACCTACAACACCTTCTAGAACTGACACCAAAGAAAGATGTTCTTCTCATTCTAGGGGACTGGAATGCTAAAGTAGGGAGTCAAGAGATAAAAGGAACAACAGGTAAGTTTGGCCTTGGAGTTCAGAACGAAGCAGGGCAAAGGCTAATAGAGTTTTGTCAAGAGAACAAGCTGGTCATCACAAACACTCTTTTCCAACAACACAAGAGGCGACTCTACACATGGACATCACCAAATGGGCAATACCGAAATCAGATTGATTATATTCTCTGCAGCCAAAGATGGAGAAGCTCTATACAGTCAGCAAAAACAAGACCTGGAGCTGATTGTGGCTCTGATCATCAGCTTCTTATAGCAAAATTCAAGCTTAAACTGAAGAAAGTAGGAAAAACCACTGGGCTAGTCAGGTATAATCTAAACCAAATCCCTAATGAATACACAGTGGAAGTGAAGAACAGATTTAAGGAACTAGATTTGGTGGACAGAGTGCCTGAAGAACTATGGATGGAGGCTCGTAACATTGTACAGGAGGCAGCAACAAAAACCATCCCAAAGAAAAGGAAATGCAAGAAAGCAAAGTGGCTGTCCAACGAGGCCTTACAAATAGCAGAGGAGAGAAGGGAAACAAAATGCAAGGGAGATAGGGAAAGTTACAGAAAATTGAATGCGGACTTCCAAAGAATAGCAAGGAGAGACAAGAGGGCCTTCTTAAATGAACAATGCAAAGATATAGAGGAAAACAATAGAAAGGGAAAAACCAGAGATCTGTTCAAGAAAATTGGAGCCATTAAAGGAACATTTTGTGCAAAGATGGACATGATAAAGGACAAAAATGGTAGGGACCTTACAGAAGCAGAAGACATCAAGAAGAGGTGGCAAGAATACACAGAGGAATTATACCAGAAAGATCTGGATGTCCCGGACAACCCAGATAGTGTGGCTGCTGACCTTGAGCCAGACATCCTGGAGAGTGAAGTCAAGTGGGCCTTAGAAAGCATGGCTAACAACAAGGCCAGTGGAGGTGATGGCATTCCAGTTGAACTATTTAAAATCTTAAACGATGACGCTGTTAAGGTGCTACACTCAATATGCCAGCAAGTTTGGAAAACTCAGCAGTGGCCAGAGGATTGGAAAAGATCAGTCTACATCCCAATCCCAAAGAAGGGCAGTGCCAAAGAATGCTCCAACTACCGTACAATTGCACTCATTTCACACGCTAGCAAGGTTATGCTCAAAATCCTCCAAGGCAGGCTTCAGCAGTATGTGGACCGAGAACTCCCAGAAGTACAAGCTGGATTTCGAAGGGGCAGAGGAACTAGAGACCAAATTGCTAACATGCGCTGGATTATGGAGAAAGCCAGAGAGTTCCAGAAAAACATCTACTTCTGCTTCATTGACTACGCAAAAGCCTTTGACTGTGTGGACCACAGTAAACTATGGCAAGTTCTTAAAGAAATGGGAGTGCCTGACCACCTTATCTATCTCCTGAGAAATCTATACGTGGGACAGGAAGCAACAGTTAGAACTGGATATGGAACAACTGATTGGTTCAAAATTGGGAAAGGAGTACGACAAGGCTGTATATTGTCCCCGTGCTTATTTAACTTATATGCAGAATACATAATGCGAAAGGCAGGACTGGATGAATCCCAAGCCGGAATTAAGATTGCCGGAAGAAATATCAACAACCTCAGATATGCAGATGATACCACTCTGGTGGCAGAAAGTGAGGAGGAATTAAAGAACCTCTTAATGAGAGTGAAAGAGGAGAGCGCAAAAAATGGTCTGAAGCTCAACATCAAAAAAACTAAGATCATGGCCACTGGTCCCATCACCTCCTGGCAAATAGAAGGGGAAGATATGGAGGCAGTGACAGATTTTACCTTCTTGGGCTCCATGATCACTGCAGATGGTGACAGCAGCCACGAAATTAAAAGACGCCTGCTTCTTGGGAGGAAAGCGATGACAAACCTAGACAGCATCTTAAAAAGCAGAGACATCACCTTGCCGACAAAGGTCCGCATAGTCAAAGCTATGGTTTTTCCTGTAGTGATGTTTGGAAGTGAGAGCTGGACCATAAAGAAGGCTGACCGCCGAAGAATTGATGCTTTTGAATTGTGGTGCTGGAGGAGACTCTTGAGAGTCCCCTGGACTGCAAAGAGAACAAACCTATCCATTTTGAAGGAAATCAACCCTGAGTGCTCACTGGAAGGACAGATCCTGAAGCTGAGGCTCCAATACTTTGGCCATCTCATGAGAAGAGAAGACTCCCTGGAAAAGACCCTGATGTTGGGAAAATGTGAAGGCAAGAGGAGAAGGGGACGACAGAGGACGAGATGGATCGACAGTGTCACCGAAGCTACCAACATGGGTTTGACCCAGCTTCGGGGGGCAGTGGAAGACAGGAGGGCCTGGCGTGCTCTGGTCCATGGGGTCACGAAGAGTCGGACACGACTGAACGACTAAACAACAACAAAAAGATCACTAGCGTCCCATGAGGCTTTAGAGTGAGCTTGGGGCACAAACCTGCACTGCTCTCATGAGAATGAGAGGAAACTATGCACAAAGAGCTTTTGTGAAGCCCTACTCATTTTAATAGGACTTGTGCAAGAAATCTTTCTGCTATGTTGTGCCCTTAAAAGTTAAATGGTGATCAAACCACCTAAGCACTACTGCTACACAACTCACTCCTGGGGGAAAAAAAGAAAGCAAAAAAGAGGGGAAAGGTATCTTCTTGACAGCTATAAACATCTTGATCATTGATCACGACTGAAATAAAAATGTGTATGTAGTACCTTTGTTCTTTAATAGGCTTCATATCTGCTGGACTGCTTTAAAGAAGAGTCCTTTGCAAAATGAAATGTATACTGATCTTGTCATCTCTCACAACCAACTGTTTTGTGAACATGAAACAGAGGCAGACTGTCAATGACTTCAAAACAGTCATTCCTAATGCAGATGGGTTTGGGAAAATGAAAGCCAATTAACTGCCCCATTAGATGTCAGCCTCAGCTCAGGGCACTGTTTCTAGGGCTTTCTCAGAACTGGCTCAAAGTAGGTGGAGAAAACAAACGACCGCAGAACAGGCCAGGAAGGGAGGGGGATTGCTAGGAAAAACATTACTATTAAGCATAAATTGTGTAATAACACAGGTTATTACAATTCTAATACTTTCTTGAGAATCCTTACACTCTTTTTGGTCAGCATTAGGTTTATTTTCAACTTCAAGTTTTTCCATTTAACCACTTAACCACAGTAGTTATCTATCAACTATAGGATTGTCTGATTTCTCATGGGCTGGGTTAGACAAAACACATAATTTTCCAGCATTGGGAAGCATTTTCAACTCTTAAAAAACCTTCTTGAGTCCATCAAACAGCATGGCTTTGCACTATACCCTGTTTCCCCAAAAATAAGACCTGACCTGAAAATAAGCCCTAGTATGATTTCTCAGGATGCACGTAATAAAAGCCCTACCCCCAAAATAAGCCCCAGTTAAGTGAAACCCCACCCTCCACCCTTGTGCAGCATTGTGCAGCAACCAGAAGAAGATGACATGACTGTATTTGAATAAATGTAGATTGTTGTACATGGAAGAAAAAAAAACATCTCCTGAAAATAAGTCCTAATACGTTTTTTGGAGCAAAAATTAATATAAGATCCTGTCTTATTTTCGGGGAAACACGGTACTTACGGATAAATACTCTCTCCTGCACCTCCTACATATACTAGACAATAGAAGGACCATCCTATCTTTCAAGCCTTTTGTTTTGTGCCTTTGTGCAAAATTTTATTTTCACACATCCCACTATTTAGAGCATTTCTACATGCTTTTGTCCTTGACTGCTTATTCAAATTCAAGTCCAGTATCCGTCACAATCATCCCTATAATCACAATTTCACAATCATGTTTACATTTTTTCAAATGTATGAAAGAGCCATGCTGGATCAAACTAAAATCTCCATGCAGCTCATGCAGGGGCCAGCCACACTCTCCTGGGAAGCCCATAAGCTGGGCATGAGTGCAACAGTATCCTCTCACTCAAACTCCCCATAAACTGATATATAGAGGAAATATGGCCTCTGGTACTGGAGGAGCTATATAGCAATCATAACTAGTAGCCACCAATAGGTCCACTCTTTAGGAATTTGCCCAACCTTTTAAAAAACTGTTCAACTTGGCTGCCATCACTACATCTCATGTCACCAAATTTTACAGTTTAATTATACACAGTGTGAATTATATGCTGAATCTCCTACCATTCAGCTTCAATGGATGAATGAAGATAGGGAGATCTTGAACTAGGAGACAGATTCGGAGGTGTTTCCCTGATGCAGCTCCTCCCTTCTACTCCTAGGCCACTCTTTACACAGTCATTTTCCCCCTCATAACTTTTCATGCAACACAGCCAGGATCCACAAATTCTGGTCCCTTCTCCATTTCCCCTGTATTTGGCCTTCCCTCAAGCACTGCTCTTCTTCCATTTACTGCTAAAATCCCCTGGCTGTGAGTCTTGATGCGATATTCAGCTGATTCAGACCACCCTAACATTTTTCCGTAGCCACTGTGTCCAGCACAGCCCCTGCAACAGTGGGGAAGCAAATATTTACACTAAAGCATGAGGTGATCATATTGCAACAGGTAAGTACTAGGCCTACATAAAACACCTATTAAAGGAGAATAGTTTGAAAAGGAACTGTGAGTTCATGAAACTTAACATGCAGGGTTTGCCATTTTTATTCTGTTTGACTTGCAAAACATCATCTGTTTTGTCATCTATATTGCCAGTTTATGGAGTCAAACCCAAGGTTGAAGATTGTTGAATTGCTGAGAATAACTAAATGAATCCATAGCTAGGAAAGGAGTTGAAATCTGCTTACTGCGCTCCTTGTCCTCAGTGCCTTTCCAGTGTGTTAAACTGCATGCTTGATTATTCACATTTTAATCTATACATAGGGAAAATTGTATTAATATGTGTATATAGAACTGCTAAAAGCTCTAGATTGGGACAGATGCATAGGAAAAGCATCACAGTACCAGGCTGTCAAAAGAAGCACACTGCAGAGCAGACTCAAAAGCTGAAATCCAGCAACAAGTCACAATTAAAGTAGGCCCACTGAATCAGTAGGGATTTGGTGAATCAACTCTTCCTTAAGTGCAATTGATTCAATGCGCCTACTCTAGTTGCAACTTATTACTGGATTTCAGCCAAAGACTAATAGTTTTTCCAACATGGCATAACAATCTTGCTGAAAACCGCTCAACCAAATCCCCCTGAAGTTATCCAGCATTTCCCCATTTGCCTCTGTTAATTACTATGCAGAAATAACTTGCAGGATTCTGCTTTAATGGAAAGCGTGCACACTCTTCTCTCTGATTCTTACCTATTGCTCGGAAGGGAGTCTGGAACTGCTGCACTGCTATTGTTAGCAGACCCTGCTCGCGTATTTACCTGCAGGCAGGAAACAAATCTTTATCAGTTCCTTTTATTCAAAGGACATCACTCTAATTAACCTGTAATTTGCCACGAATTTCATATTTCACTAGAAAGGTTAATTAGCTAGATGCCCATGGTAGAAACCCAGTCTCTATGTAGGTTACCACATTATGTTATTGAGGAATTGTTCTATTTTATTCACTCTGCATTTGATATGCTTGGTTAAGAAATGCAATCAGGAACAAGCACTCAATAAAGCTTTTGTTCCATTCCTATTAAATACATCTCTTCCCTCCCAACAACCTCTCTGCACTAATATATCAATTACACTTGTGTAACGTCACCAGAAGGACTGAGCATACTTAGCCCATTGTGAGCAGTTACAATTCCAATAAATAAAATATTATCCAGATATGTGTCAGTAAAACAGAACTTGAAAGATAAAAAGTACACAATGTTCAGACTATTCTTAACAGGCATAGATCAAATCAACAACAAATTAATGTAATTTTTTTCTTTGTTACAGATTACTGGCATAGTCCAAGAACACACCTCCTGCACAACTTTCACATTTGAATGGAGCATGTATAGGTGCAGCAGGGAAAGAGGGACTTTGCCCTTTATATTTGACGGGTTTATTTAAGAAATGTATTAATGAAAGCAAAAAAAGGAAACAACTTCACTCATTAAAAAACTAGCATGAGATGTTCAGATAGCACAGTCAGCACCAAACAGAAAAATATTTTCTATGCTATTTTTTTAAAAATCTGCTTGTCAAGGCTCAGAAAGTACAGTTTTATTTGACATTTCAATAAGTGGAACACAGTATTGCAAATCCATCTAAGTTTACTGAAACAATTATTGAAATCCCTACCTTCAGGCCATGTATGTTCCGTTTCCCAGGAGGTTTGCAGGCTGAAACAGTAATTGACTAAACTGTAGAACACATCAGAGCCATTTACAAATTCACTCAAAGTGAAGTTTTTTTAAAAAATGAGGATAATACAAAAATTAGTAGCAAGAAGAGTTCCCAAGACCCAAAGTAGGAATTATAAAGCAACATTTCTAGACCTACAAGATTGTGCATATTCTTAAAACCAATGAAAGGTGAGGTGGGCAAACTGCGTGGAGGATGCTACAGCCATGACAAGGTACCAGACACCTCAGAGGCCAGTGATCTGCATTCTATGCTATGAGCTTATTCTATTTTGTATTTTAATGATCTTCATGTGGAAAACCAAAACCTGAGGCTCAAAATCAAGTATCTCAGCAAGATACCAAACATGAGTTACAGAATAAAGTATAATGATTTCCTTCCTCATTTACACAAAACTAGTGGCCAGATGTTATTAAATACAGATGAAGGACCACAATACAAGAAAAAACTGTTTCCTTAAAAACCTCTCAAACTACACATTTACTTCACTTCCCCCTCTGTGCAGTGCATGTGCTTTTGTCAAACATTAAACTCACAAAGGCTTCAAGCTATATGTTACAGACAGCTCCCATTTTAAAACTACAGTGCCCTACAAATTGTATGTTAAAGGGCCTGTCAATTTTGATTGATTGTCTGGGGAAGGATGAATTTGATCCCCCACCCCGCCTTCCTCAGAAATACATGCATTTCACTTCTGGGTTTGACAGCAGGAAACAAAGCAATTTATTAAGCAGAAGGACACAGACAATAGTTATTAAACACAGCAGTTAGGGTAGACCGATGCAATTTAAACTACATTAAACATTACTATTATATTCTTAAATAAGAAATATACCAATGCCAGTCTGAGGGGAGGAGAGATCAGGGTGTGAGGAAAATCTGAAAAGTATCCACTGAAAATGTAATCAGTCAAATTAGGGAAGAAGGAAAAGTAGCAGAAATTAGGGGGGGGGGGATTAAAAAATAAATGGAGTCATTTCTTTTCAGAACATGTACTATGAAAATAAATTACTTAGATTCTGAGTTAAGCCATGATTTGAAGAGATATGAAAAATGAAACACAAAATAATACATGAAAAATGCAATTATAACTTTCCCAAGATAGCAGGATGATTTGAGCTTGCTTCTTGGAATTCTAACCATTTGACTTGTTATGTACTATGTAGTTTTCCTTGCTTTAAATAAAAGCAAAACAGTTTGAGACCAAGTTATCTAAAACCCATCTTCATATGTGAATATTTGCCTCAGGGGATCTTCTTCAGATTGATTAAGATCAATCAGGCTGTCACACAACAGGGCTAGGCTACAGCCTTCTCTGGGGTAGTCCTAGAGCTGTGGAATTCCTTTCCTATTGATGGGTCCCCTCCTCCAAAAGGCATTCACCTGCAGCTTCAAGAAACTCCTTGATGCTGTCTGTTTTAGGATGTGTCTTAATGTCTTGCCCTTCTTGATTGTATGTTGATTTGTGAAGATTCAGCTCCCAAAAAAGTCCCTTTAAAATGCCTTAAATAGATATATTATCTCTAATTACTTCATTGCGTTACAACCCTAACCAATTTCTTGTATCACTTTAAACCATTTCTCTCCGTAACTGAATTTCAATTTCTATACAGGCCAAGCAAAAAGGCACAAAAAGTGCTCAGAACTACACAAAAAATGCACAACCTTTGAAAATACACTCTCTTCAACAGGTAAGAGGCTAACTGGAAGCAGAAGAGGTAGAAAGGCTAATTTCCCATCTTTGTGGTTTGCATATTGTTTCTGGATTCTATGGGGCAGGAATGCTGCAGCCAAAGAAATGGGTCTGATCAATGATGTTAGATTTCACCAGGAATGGCTCACTGAGACTCACTCAGAACTAGAAAGTTAGAAATGTTAGCCCCTCTCCTCTCAGACTATGAATTCAAAAACAAGTTTCAAGCACTTACTACAAAAGGTGCTTTCTCCCAAAGTCAGACAAATCATGTGACAAACCTGTACATAAAAAATAATTTATCTCTTTACAACCTGAGCTGGAAAGTACCAATGGAGAGAATATGGAAAATGGGTAGTGAGAAATATCCCTCTTTCCACTGATGGAAATACACAGGCATTTCCTGCTTTCCTAGTTAGGAATGGAAAAGTTTTCCATAAACAAGAGAACGTTTTATGCAGCCCCTAACATTTCCTCCTGTCAGTGTGACTCATCTCTTCTCTTAATCCCAGAAGACCTGCTGAGTCATAATTCAGAGAGACAAGAGAAAGCAAGAAGGTTGAAAGCACAAGGACCAGCTCAATGGTTCAACCAGAGTACTTTTACCTACTAGACTTCATGGCCAAGCTTTTGAGCTCACACATGTACTGTATCTTGCTTGCCTTACTTTGCTCCTCTCATGTTTCCTCAGAGATTAAGGAAAGGAACATGAAACAAGGGGAGTGAGGATAGAATAAGGCAGAACGTAGTGTAAGTGAAGGGCTCTGCAAACTTAATTGGCCAGTATTCTACTGCAGAAATGTGGAATGAAAGAACCATTGCATAAGTGGCTCCTCCCGGCTCCAGTAGGTTCCCTGTGTGCCTGACCAAGAGCCTGCAAAAGCACGAGAGACACTTACCTGACTGCCCTTCCACAACAGCATACCAGCCATTGTGTTTGAACAGATGTGTAGACTGTATGTATGTGAGGGCATCCCCAAATGGAAGAGAGAATAAAGGGATGATGGATGAGATGGGTGTGCTTATGCATATGAGTAAGAGAGAGAGAAAATGACACAAAAACACAGACTGCATGTGCAAAGAAAGGTGAAAAAGAGAACGGGAGAGAGAAAAGGGAAGTTTTCCCTTTCCACCAATATGCAGCCATTGCCCAACTGCCCCTAATGGAATGGGTCACTCAGCTTTAACAGGGCTGCTCATCTTTGCTTTGTACTCGTTTCTCTTCCACACAATGATCTCTAAAATGCCTACACTAACAGCTTCCTATTGAGACCTTATTAGCATGTGCTAGAGAATCCTGTTGGTTAATTCCCCAATTCAAACTTTGGAGTTATAAGTAATGAACATTCTGCAGTGCTTTAATTGTGAAGCTCACGTTATAATTATTTGCATATTACTGGTTAACTGAGGAAGAGTTTAATTTTTAATTATTACAATTAATTTATTGTAGGGAGATTCACTTGTAGAATTCAGAACCATTTCTCTTTTAGCAATTAACAACTACACTTTCAGAGATGGGAAAAGGGGAAATGGTTGAGCTAATAGGGAAAATTACAGAACATGTCAATATGTATGCATTAAGAGAAAAACCCTTTATCCCATTTTTGTCACTGATAGCAAAAATGTGGGCCATGAAACAGAGCTGGACTGCTCTATCTGGCTTGGTGGTTCCAAGCTGATGTATTATCTACTTTATATCTTCACAAGCATTCTTTACTGTCGAATGAAAAATATTCAATATACCTAATTTGTACAATACAATTTCAGTCTAATTTGCTATTTGTTTCTTCTTTTTGATCTGTAATACGTGCAGGTTCTCCAGAACAATAAGCTCCTCTACCCAAACCTACTACAATAATATGACACGGCATGCACTTAAAATCTTCAGGGGAAAAACAGCAAACTGCTGATAGAGCAGCTTATAAATATTACTGCCAGTAACCAGAAATTGTTTAAACTTTACCTCTTGGGTAGATCTGCAGAGGCACTATTAACTGTCCATTTATTTGTTGCTCCATTACAGTAGTGTAGTACTGCAAAAAAACAGAAACAAACAAAAAACAGAATAAAATTGCTGTGGTAACATACACTGACTGACAACAATTCCAGAGCAATTATGGTGGCTGCAGCAGAAGGACCAAAGTAGGTTGCAGTAGTAGTGATGTGGGCTAGGGCATAAAGCGTTTACCCTCCCCCCAATCAACACCCGCACTTTAAAAAGAGTTTCTGTAAACCTTCCTCTCAACCTTAATATGAGGTGGAAAATGGCTGTCTCAAAGCCATTTTCCCTTCCCCTTCAGCTATGCTCACTCCAGAATGGCTGAGCTGGAAATACAGGAGACCCCATAACACAATCATTGCACATCCCCCCTCAAAATCCTACACAGATAAAATGTAACTCAGAACATAATATGATTCCCTTTTACACATAATGTAGCTCACAGGAGAGAATTCTAGTGATGAGAGCCCAGGAAGAAAGTATGCTTTGCACAAAACAAGAGACACTCTGGCCATAACTAAACCCTTCTTAATGCAGAAGCAGGAGTCTACCTATTCCTCTGATATGCGTCTGCTCAGAAGACCTGGTTAAAAGGACTGCATGCCCAGGACCTCGGTGAGGGATACCAAACGCCTGCGCTGGAATAGAGGACCACCCACAAACAGGTGGGGTATGGAACGGCTAGGTAAGGCAGAGAACAGGGGCCGGGTGAACAAAAGTGGGCAGAATGAATGACTGGACTCTCTCTCTCTTGTCATCCTCCTCCCTGTGAAGGAATGAGCCCTGTTGCACCCTACTGAGAGGGCACTAGAGCCAGATCAGCCATAAAAGTTACACAAAGATGTTATCAGAACTACGGACTCTCAGAGTAAGGGTAGAACCATTTAGAAGAAACTTTGTAACTGACAGAATTCTAGTCAGGTAAAATAACAGCATTTCTTAACCTGTAATTCAAACCTGTAGCTGATTTATGCCTCGTCTTGTACCGTGTAACACAACCTTTACTATTTTTTACATTTTTATCCTTTGCTTACACTTTTAATATTGTGCATTAGCAGAATTCAACATTCCGTAAGGCAAATCAACAAACAGAAGTGCTCCACACAAAAAATTGTAACTATGAAACTGAACTTCAGAACAGCACCAAATTTGGCACGGATGTAGCAGAAAGCCTGCTCTTGCTCTGTGGTAAATTTGGGAATGTTTGGGCAAAGGGTTTAGGAGTCATCATTTAAAAACAATGACACTGTTTTACCCCTCTCTCTGTTGTTGTTGTTTAGTCGTTTAGTCGTGTCCGACTCTTCGTGACCCCATGGACCAGAGCACGCCAGGCCCTCCTGTCTTCCACTGCCTCCCGGAGTTGGGTCAAAGTCATGTTGGTCGCTTCGATGACCCTGTCCATCCATCTCGTCCTCTGTCGTCCCCTTCTCCTCTTGCCTTCACACTTTCCCAACATCAGGGTCTTTTCCAGGGAGTCTTCTCCTCTCAGGAGATGGCCAAAGTATTGGAGCCTCAGCTTCAGGATCTGTCCTTCCAGTGAGCACTCAGGGTTGACCTCTCCATGTACAGAAACATAATTTCTTTGACCTAAAACTCCCAGAATACTGCCTCCACCATAGTTAACTTTAGGCTTTTACTCAGAAATATTTTTTCTTTGGATACACAGTGTGGTGTAGTAGGCAGAATAGACTCAAGAAGCCAGGGTTCGAATCCCCACTCATCCATGGAAACTCACTGGGGGTCCGGAACTGGTAAAACCACTTGTTAAATATTTCACTTAGCTTGAAAGCCTTATTAGGGCCACTTTAAGTTGATTCCAATTTAGAATTTTTATGCTGATCCATTGAAAAACCAATTCAGTGGATCTACTATGTTAGGGGTAGCCATTGAATATAGAGCCATGTCCCCAGATTTGCTACCCTGCCAGCCTCCCACAGATTCTAGAAGTCTCTCGCACAGGAGGCTAGACTGGCCCCATCTTTCCTGTCCTTCCACAAGCAGGCTGTTTATGTTTTCTGGTATTGTATTCATTGATCCTTATAGTATTATACACTCATTGTTAATAATCTTAGATACCGTCTTTTAATTGTTGTAAACCACCTTGGGTCTTTTTAAAGGAAATGGGCGGGTTAAAAATATTTTGAAGAAATAATTAAATAAACAAACTACTATTCTTTTGTTTTGTGACTGGTGATCTCAAAGCAATTTTTACCCAGTTTATTGCAAGTAAGGAGACAGCAGCAAGAACAACTGCAGCGTGAGAGGAGAACATTGGGGTGAAGGTTGGGGAAACAGAAGGGAAGTAAACCCATCTCTCCCCCCCCCCCCCCCAGCTTTCTCACTCTATATGAGTTACTGGCTTCCAAAATGCCCAGTCACTAAGAGCTCTGGTCAGAGCTGCAAACCAAAAGCATCTCACATTAGGTTCTCTTCTCTTCCTGCTACTCCTATCCCTTCCTAGCAATATTGTCTTTTCCATTAAGTTCTGCTCAGATCTTGGAAACTAACACCTATGGTTCCTTTACTGAGTCAACCTGTCTCATGTTAGATCTTCCTCCTTTCCTCCTGCTCCACCATACTTTTCCAAGCAATATAGTCTTTTCTGGACATTTCTGTATTTCCATTATATGTGCATAGTAGGATAGGCTCAGGTTACTCGACTGAGAGTTCAGGCTTGATTTGATTGAGCACTCACGTTTCTGCTTTTCTGCCTATCTTTTCTATCTGTACCAACACCACATTTCAAATGACTTGATTTTTGTCCCTGTCTTTCTTCACTCTCTTCCTTTCACATAATATGCATAATTTTGACCTTGGTTTCTAGTGACATTCTTTGCTAACTCCAACCTCTTCCTTTAAAAAAAAAATATCAAAAAGCAAAGGGACATATTTTGAAAAACATGTCCACAACATATCCGTAGAGGTTTTGGTCCAAGACAGCTTTTCTTCCTCAGCTTGCCTAACTCAAAGAAAGGGTTTGGAAATTGGAACATAGCTTTCCAGTCTGCATTTGGTGGAGTGGGCATGGCAATATTTGTTTAACCGAGAGGTTAAAAGGGGTGTATGTTTCTCCATTGTATGTGTTGTACTTACTCATACCTTTGTTTCACCATTTCATTAAGTCCAAAAAAGCCCTTCAAAATATTTTGGCACACAGGGACTATAAGGCACATCTAAGCAATTCTCACTTCTGTCTTCTCCAGAAATCATAGTACAGATTATATGCTCCTCTTCTGGAATCCTCTATCACCACGTAATTCTATATGAGGGAAATTTCTGATTGAATCTGAGGTTAACATGTGTATATTTAAACTCCCATTTTAAAAAGCCAGGAAATTCAATTCTTAAAAATACCTCTGGTTTATGAATGTGGCATATTGTGCTTCTGTACCCACGATTCAAAAAGCCAGGAAATGGCCCAATATTGCTGCACAATATCATGCCCACGTTGCCAGCAGGAAAAAGGATGCCAAGCTTTGCGAAGCAAAGGGCAGCCTGAATGTTGACAACACCCATGGCAGAAGTCAAGATGGTCTACAGGATACCCACTTCTGCTCACTAACAGCCCTGACAATTAATTTGTGTTTGGGGAAGAAGTGGTGAGAAGCTATGGTACAGCCCACCAAACATCCAAGGGTGGAAACGAAGTTCTTCCAGCCCCCGTTATAAAACACATTCAAAGAATCAGAAATCTTGTTTCTTGAGCATACTCATAAGCAGATACTATTCATCTTTCTTTGTTTATCCATCTGTGTTCATGTGACTTGAAACATCTTTAGAAGTGCTGAGTGTCAATAATTTTTGAGATTCTGTTTAGTTATCTGACAACTGGTAGTGGGTTCCTTAAAAGTGACCATTTGCTACCTTGTGAGTACATTGATATTTACAACACAGGACTCTTTCTGACATACCTGGAAGGTAGATAACATAGCCTTGTAGGTGGAAAAACATTTTCCCAACCTTCTGCACTAACCTCATCAAAAGGAGTGGTGATTGTTCAGTCTTCTAAATTGAGAACTCATTGTTAAAGACCAAGGAAAAAGTTCAACTCCTTGATTTGATGTTCATTCAAGAATACTGTTGTTTGTAACATTGAATGTTTAAATTGATAAAACAGAAAACACATAAGTATTGTAAGGTTATTTTTCAAAGTAGAATTTAAACTGTCTAAAGGAATAAGGCAGATTCAAGGGTGAAATTGGCAGAGGTTGGTGGCAGTCCAAGTGATCGCATAGTGGGGCCTGAGAGACTGAGAAAAGGGCTCCCTGAAAGATCTTACAAAGCAGATGGAGTTGAATGTCATCAGTACACTGGTAGTAGCAGACCACAAAATTCTGGACAGCCTCTTTCAGGTTTTTCATGTATATGTGAAATTGTATGGAGAATCATGGAACCCTGAGACACTCCACAGGACAAGGTGTTGAACAGGAGTTCCCCAGCCCCACGACCATTCACAAAGTGACATAACGCAAGGGAAAATCCCAGCAGCTGACTCCTTTTTTCATCAGTTCACCATTTCTCCCCCAAACACCAAAGCAATTGTCACGGCTGTTAGTGAGCAGAAGTGGGTATCCTGAGTGTAGACCATCTTGACTTCTGCCATTGGTGTTGTCAACATTCAGGCTGTCCTTTACTATGCAAAACTTGGCATCTTTTTTCCTGCTGGCAACACGGGCATGATATTGTGCAGCAATATTGGGCCATCTCCTGGCTTTTTGAATCGTGGGTACAGAAGCACAATATCCCACATTCACAAACCAGAGGGTTTCTGAAGAACTGAATTATTTTTAGAACAGGCTCCTTTGTGTGAAGATTCTATTTTTTGCAGTTTCCTGGTTAATGTAATCCAAAAAAGCCAAGACTTCAACTTCATTACCATTTAAAAGGGTTCATAGAGCACATGCAGAGTGCTGGGGTTTTACACCAAGGGAATTAATCTGTTATTATTAGACTATTAAAGAGGGGAATGGTGGTAGCTACCAAGAACAAAGAGAAAAGGTGACATGCCTTTGCAGTGGTTGAAATGAGCCAGCCAGAGCGTTCCCCTCTTTGGCAAAGGGAAGGATCAGCAAACCCAAGCACGCATGTCACCACACCGCACCCTCCTCATCACTATGCACTGGCACTGAAATGGAGGAACAGATGCTGCCAAAATGTACGGCCAGTATCCTACTCTGCTCCCCAACAGCAGAAAGCAGCCTGCTCCAAGAAAGGCCACAATCTCTCCTGAAATCAAGGGGCTCCCACCTTTTTTTTGCCAGACAGCAACTGTGGCTTGCATGACTGAGGTGGTGATAATGTTGTGGATAATATCCTGCTTTGGCAAGGAGTTAAAATCCATGACCTTTGGAGGCTTTTCCAGTTCTACAACTCTATGATTTTCTCGGAATAGGTAGAGTTCATCTCTTCCGGAGCTTGGAATGAAAAAGTTACAAGTAAAATATCTACCTATAACTAGTTAAAAATTCATGGAATCCACCTCTTGCCCTCGCCTGTCCTCCCAGCTATGCGTGGGTTACCGTGCTCCCCGCGACCCAGCCATCTCCCTACCAGAGCTGGTGAGCTTCGTCTCCGCGGCTCTGTTGGAATCCCCGAGGCTTTTAGTCTAGGGGGATTTCAACATCCATGCGGAGGCTGAGGTATCTGGTCCAGCTCTTGAGTTCCTGGAAACCATGGCTTCCTTGAACATGTCCCAACATGTTAACAGCCCCACCCACGTGGGTGGCCATATGCTAGGCCTGGTTTTTTCCACCAACTGGAGCGAGTGTGATCTGATGGTGACCGACCTTGTGTCGGTTCCCTTGTCATGGTCGGATCACCACCTAATAAAATGTAACCTCTTAATGGCCCTCCCACCTCGCAGGGAGCAAGGACCTATTTTAATGGTCTGCCCTCGAAGGTTACTGGATCCTATAGGATTCCAGGATACCATGAGAGGGATACCGGTTGATCTGGTTGGCGCTCCTGTCGAGGCTCTGGTGGATGGTTGGGCTATGGCCGCCACTAGGGCTGTAGAAACGATCGCTCCTAAACGCCCTCTCCAATGCAGAGCTCGTCCAGCGCCCTGGTATAACCAGGAGCTACGAGCAATGAAGCAAACTAGGAGAAGGCTAGAGAGCAAATGGAGAAGGAAACCGACGGAGTATAATAAAGAAGCTGTTAGGGCCGCGACTAACCTTTATCTGGCTAAGATAAGGGCTGCTAGTCGAGCTCACCTCGCTAACCGGATAAGCGAGGCTTCAAATCAGCAGGCGGAAATTTTCCGTATAGTTCGTGACCTATCTGGAATTGGTCGGGGCGAAGGGCCTCCCCCTAACATCTCCCCTGACCAATTTGCAGCATTTTTTAAAACTAAAGTGGAGGCCATCCGCCGGGAGCTTTCTCCTTTTTTGGTTACAGTGGATCGAGCAGAGATGTCCAGCGCTCCGCCTTGCCCGGTGAGTTTTGACCACTTTCAACCTATGACGCCTGACATTGTGGACAAGGCGCTAGTTCGCTGTCGGGCCACCACCTCCTCCCTTGACCCTTGCCCGGCCTGGCTAATCAAAGCAGCCAGGCCTATAACAACCGAATGGGCTACAGCGATAATTAATGGGTCTCTCCAGGAGGGCAGATTTCCCCCTGCCCTCAAGGAGACACTCATTAGGCCCATTCGAAAGAAACTTAATTTGGCGATGGACGATATTGGCAATTATAGGCCCGTCGCCAATGTTTCTTTCATGAGTAAAGTGGTCGAGAGGGTGGTGGCCGATCAGCTTCAGGCGCACTTGGATGAAACAAATGCCCTGGATCCGTTCCAGTCGGGCTTCAGGCCGCGCCATGGTACAGAAACGGCATTGGTCGCCCTGTTAGATGACTTCTTGAGGGAGGCCGACAGGGGAAAAACTTCTCTGTTGGTCCTCCTCGATATCTCAGCCGCCTTTGATACCGTCGACCACGGTATCCTCCTGAGGAGGGTCTCTGAGTTGGGAATCGGTGGTCAGGCGTTGGCCTGGCTCCGGTCCTTCCTGGGGGACCGTCCTCAGAGAGTTCAGCTTGGGGAGCATGAGTCGGCCCCGTGGAGCCTCAATTGTGGGGTTCCGCAGGGTTCGACCATCTCTCCAATGCTGTTTAACATCTATATGAGGCCGCCGGGCGAGGTTATCAGGGGGTGTGGAGCATCGTGCCATCAATATGCCGATGACACACAGCTCTACATCTCCTTTTTCCCAACTACAGTGGATGCCGTTCTGTCCCTGCAGCGCTGCCTGGGGTCTGTATTGCAATGGATGCAGGAAAATGGGCTGAGGCTGAACCCGGACAAGACGGAGGTCCTGAGGGTCGGGGGCCCTACCATCAGCGGTTTGGGAAACTCCCTCTCTTTTGGGGGGGTGACTCTCACCGCGAAGAGTGAGGTGCACAGCTTGGGGGTCTATCTGGACCAGGCGCTCGCCATGGAATCCCAGGTAGCGTCAGTGGTCCGCACCGCTTATTTCCATCTCTGGCGGATAGCCCAGCTGCGTCCCTATCTAGATGTTGGGTCGCTCACCACTTTGGTCCATGCGCTCGTAATCTCGAGATTAGACTACTGTAATGCTCTCTACGTGGGGCTGCCTTTGAAATCTATGCGGAAACTCCAGATGGTGCAGAATGCGGCAGCCAGACTTCTCAGTGGGGTAAGGAAACATCAACATATTACTCCCACTCTGGCCGCCTTGCATTGGCTGCCTGTTCGGTTCCGCGTAGATTTCAAAGTTTTAATGCTTACGTATAAAGCCCTAAACGGTTTAGGGACTCGCTACCTGACGGAACGCCTTCTCCCACCTAGATCTACCCGTATCACCCGATCTAGCCAGGAGGTGAGGCTGAGGAGCCTAACGTCGAGGGAGGCCCGGAAAGAAAAAACAAGAAACCGGGCCTTCTCGGCAGTGGCTCCTCGTCTTTGGAACAGCCTCCCTCCTGAGATTCGCATGGCCCCGTCGCTGGGCATCTTTAAATGCCAACTGAAAACCTGGCTGTTTAAGCAAGCCTTCCCTCCACCCACCGTCTGAATTTTTGTTATTTTGTGTTTTCTCCCATCTTGGATCATTGTTTATTTAGTAATATATTGTTATGATTTTAAATTGTTAAATTGTTAGATGATATGTTGTTACCCGCCCAGAGTAGTCTATATGACTAGATGGGCGGGCTATAAATGTAATAAATAAATAAATAAATATTAATTTTTGGTAAGGAATAATACAACTATTAGTTATATATTACTATTTATGTGTAAAAGCAACACCTAAAAACAAGGTTCATACAAGGTCATTCACAACAACAACAACAACAACAAAATGGTCAAAGAGATTGCATGACATTAGTAACAAGTAACGCCTGGTTAGTTTCAGAAGTTACTTTTTAAGGGTATTTTAGAAATGTTTTGACAGGAATCTTACAGATTTTATTACATTCTCTTATCAATATTAAATAGCAAGGGAAGTATTGTTTCATCTTGTCTTGTGTAGGTTATAGTACATATTTCCAAGGTGCTGTATCAGAATTGGCCACTAGGTGGATCTAGTAAGTATTTTCCTTTTTCTGACCTGTGATGCACTAATAATGCAAAATAAAACAAATTAATCATGCAATTGCATGAACAGTAACAGCTAATCTGGTTGCCAAGTCGTGAGGAAAAGCAAAATGAGTTTCTTTTGAAATGTAACATTCCATCTCTGGTCTTGCTTGGTCAGTGCTACCAGGTACTGTTTGTGATACTGTTACTGATCACCCTGCTATCCATTTTGAACAGCACCCCTGAAATGAAAGGGGTTATGGTATCACAGAACCACTCTGTGGCCTCCAGAAGCCTCTGGTGTCATTGATGCTAGACCAGGCTCCTCTGATATAGTAGCCACCACATCTCCTGTTCACTGTAAAAGTGACTGTTGCTTCTGTCATTCCCAGATTTGGATCCTTGGTTATGAGTAGAAACAGAGACGAATGATGGCATCACAATGAAGGAAATAGGCAGGTGAAGGAAGCTCCACTCCTCTTTGCTCCAAGCAACTGTAAGTGGAAAGATCGACCTTGGTCCAGTCCTATTTACAGAGTGTCACAGTTGCCAGGGGGCACATGGGAAGTGCTCACTTGAGGCTGAATACTTATAGTCGAACAAAAACTGGTGACCCAAGATCGGGAACCAAAGTGAAAGACATGGTGACATTCTAGGAAAGGAGAAGTGGAGAAAACTAAAATTGGGTCCTCAAGGTCCAACACCAGTTTCAGAGCCATATTCTTCCAAAACTTCCTTTCATTTCACTGGAGCTCACATCAGAGAGTTTCCCAGTAGATTTTCCCCTATATTTCTTTAAAAATAAAGAAGTAATGTGGCCTTCTCCATTACTCAAATGGAGATGACAAGTAAATGAAATATCAATCATGTCAGCTGTCAACCTTATGGGACAGCAATAACTGTTAACAAGTAGTCTGGAAAAATTGTCCAAAAATGATTTGTCCTCCACATGTGAGCACTTGAGGTTGCCATGGAAAGTTAAGATGCCAGTGGCTATTTGGAACACTGTTCAGGTATTCTTTTTAATGGAAAATTTGCCAGTTATTGATCCAAAACATGTACCCTTTGCTTCTAGATGGCTGCAAGCAACTTTCCAATCAGTGACTGTCAAAAAAATTACTGCCTGTTTATACGAATAGAAGACAACAGTGGCAGGACAGCTCCACTGTTACTTAATGGCTCTTTTTAAATTAACCAACAGCACTATAAGAAATTCCTTTTATTACCTTGCTATAAAGCTTCTAAAATATGTAACTTTTGTTTAAAAATCTCTGCATTTTACAGCAAATCATGGCATTACTCTCAAACAGCTTGGAACAAACTTTAGAAATAAAATGAAATGAAGTTCAAATGAAAGCAAAATATTTTCCCAAACACTGAACCTGTTTACAAAGCTGACCTTTATTATACATTTATTTTTTCAATTAAAAAGTAACCCTCAATCTCACCTTTCTAGAGGACAGCAGGAAACACTAATCCTGCCACTGTGGTTGGGAGTCCAACTCTCAGCTCTACCTACATGGTCACGAAGATGGATGGTGGGAACTCTAGTCCAACCACATCTGAGCGGCAAAACTTGATGACATTGTTATAGAGATTTGTATTGTTGTGATAGTTTTAATCTCTTTACATCACTTTCAGCAGAAAAGTGATAAACAAATGATTTAAATAAGTAATTTACAAAGTGCTAAGGGCTTTTATTTTATTTATTTAAATGTTTATGTTGCCCATCTAGTGGCTAGGCCACTACTCTAGGCAGGTTGCAATATCACACTATAAACATAAATAAAATTCAATGGTAAAAATCATCGATAAACATTAACTTAAAACAACAATGAGGGAAACCCAATGCCATACTGACTATAAATAACAAATAACAAACAATGGCAGCGAAAGAGATAATAATAACAAAAGCAAAAACAAACAAACAAAAAATTAATCTGGGTTAAGGCCATGAAAGGCCTGTGTAAACAGCCATGTCTTCAGTGGTTTCTGAAGCTGAGTAGGGAAGGAACCAGTCACACTTCAACTGGGAGAGAGTTCCACAATGAGGCAGCCCCCACAGAGAAGGGAGCTGCCTCATTGTGTTGATTTCTGGGACACCTTTGTGGTGGTCACCCGGAACATCCCAGATTGAGATGCGCGGGTGGGATTGGAGGTTGTTCTCAGGAAGAGACACTCAGATAATACATCAGTATTAAAGATGTTGAATCACATTTTCAGAAGACAAACTCTAAGAGACGTACATATTTAATTCTTCAAAAAAAATAAAAACATTTATGAACGTGGGATATTGTGCTTCTGTACCCACGATTCAAAAAGCCAGGAAATGGCCCAATATTGCTGCACAATATCATGCCCGCGTTGCCAGCAGGAAAAAGGATGCCAAGGGCAGCCTGAATGTTGACAACACCAATGGCAGAAGTCAAGATGGTCTACAGCAGTGGTCCCCAACCTTGGACCTCCAGATATTCTTGGACTACACCCCCCAGAAGCCTTCACCACCACCTCTGCTGGCCAGGATTTCTGGGAGTTGAAGTCCAAGAATATCTGGAGGCCCAAGGTTGGGGACCACTGGTCTACAGGATACCCACTTCTGCTCACTAACAGCCGTGACAATTGCTTTGGTGTTTGGGGGAGAAATGGTGAACTGATGAAAAAAGGAGTCAGCTTCTGGGATTTTCCCTTGCGTTATGTCACTTTGTGAATGGTAATGGGGCTGGGGAACTCCTGTTCGACACCATGACTATTAGCCTGTGGAGTGTCTCAGGGTTCCATGATTCCCCGTTCTATTTCACATATACATGAAAAACCTGAAAGAGGCTGTCCAGAATTTTGTGCTCTGCTACCACCAGTGTGCTGATGACACTCAACTCCATCTGCTTTTTAAGATCTTCCAGGATCTTAAGGCCCCAGTGTGTGGTGATCCACCCACACCCACATCCAATTTCACTTTTTAAAAAACCACAACTCGAAAGCTCTTTGCCCAAACATCCCCAAATGTGACGCAGAGGAAGAGTAGACTTGCGGCTACATCTGTGCCAAATTTGGTGCTGATCTGAGGTCCACCTTTGTAGTTGTAAGTTTTTGTTTGTGGCGTGCCTTTTTTTAACTTGACTTATAGAATGCATTTTGCTCCCAAGAGCAGACTATATTGGGCAGCCATAATATAGGAATTCTATGAAGTTTTATGTTAAACACAGTTTATCTATAAACATCAAATAAAAATATACAGACTAGATACTATTCTCATCTTCCCAAGTGTTCAATATATGACGACTATGAGGAAATTTGTTTTCTGAACAGAAGTTTAGGATTCAAAGAGATGGCATTTTTAGGATCCGTAACAGTTCACTGCAGCTAGGTGCCCCTGCTTGTTACTCAGCAGGACAGCACACAAGTCCAGTTGTAGCCAATAATAAGAGTACAGGCAGCTGCTATCTTCTGGGGCAGAACAATTGGGAAGAAGGGTTGGATTAAATGGAGAGGCAGAGATAAAAACATTTGTCTCCAGGTGAAAGGAGGAGAAATTACACTCGGGTAGAATCATAGCGGACGAGATGGTTGGACAGTGTCATCGGAGCGACCAACATGAATTTGACCAAACTCCGGGAGGCAGTGGAGGACAGGAGGGCCTGGTGTGCTCTGGTCCATGGGGTCACAAAGAGTCGGACACGACTTAATGACTAAACAACAAAAAGACTCATAGCACCATGGAATATGAACCTTGGAGAGCAAAACTTTGTTAGTCAAAGGTCTGGGGGCTGTCAGCAAACAAGCATGCCACCCTGGTCAACTGTGAAGCTAACAATGGTCCACCGACACTGCAGGAACTGGGGGGGGGGGGCAGGTCTACTAAGTTTTTTCATATTAACACTAGGTGAAGCCAATGAATAAACTTCAAGGTATCTGCCGTGCACACTCCTTCCAATAGTGTTGGGAGCTAGTAGGAAATGACACACACATATACCTTGGTAACATGCATAATATAATACAGGGCACAGAAGCAGTTGCTACAGAGGCCCCATTTTGGCCTGAAGAGAGGGCTCTTTGGATCACAAACAAACCCTTTGAAATGCATCAAGGCTGCATAGAAACAAATGTTAGTTCTTTAGTTCCTCCAGACAGCTGCATCCTAAGCCTACGCAAGCCCAGTGGGATTTTTTTTCTTTGAACACCCAAAAAACAACTTTCGAATATCCCCTCTGTTTCAGCAACAATTTATTATGCAGTGTGAGCACGCCTGTGTTAATATAATAATAATTGTGTGCCATAGAGGAATATTAATCCAAAATTCTCCAGGGTGCACAGAATTCCATGGACTGTTTTTTTGTACGACAAAATTGAAGTTCCTGCATACGTAACATTGGCTGTACAGTGAGCTGATCAGAAATCTGCTGCAGGCACTGAAGCTTAGCTCTACATTGGAAACTCGTTATGCATAAGGAATTCCTGGGTTTGGCCAAAAGAGCACAATGTAACACTCAGCCTCCTTTGAAGAACTGTCAATCACTACTTCGCTTTAAGAGAAAAGATGTCGAGGACCACTGAATAATATCATATTATTCTATTTTAATTTAAAATAAATGCTAATGGCTAAATTCAAGCTCATTTATGAATCACAAATGACAAATCATTTATGAAGATATACATAAGTCATTCAATTCAATAAGCAACCTTGTTTTCATATTTTTACAGTTATTAAAAGACGATGCATCTTTAAAAGCTCCTCCGCATGCTGAGCCTGCAGCTAAAATATAACTCTTCTGAGAGAAAGGGTGAAAAAGTCTCGAGATAAAAGCAGATTTTTGTTTTTTAAAAAACATTTTTTAGAGCCGAGGGGTTCATTTTTAATGAGCCGTTACTTTAAGTACTGCATAAAAAATACAAGAAATTGATAGTCCATTTAGCTTGCACTATATCTAACGCAAAAGTCATTAGGATGTATTGCTCTTAATGTCCATGATATGATCTGTAAGTGTATTCGCATTATTCTTTAAAAAAGAAAGAACACTTCAAACTTTAATGCAAGATCCCCACACCAATGTTATACCAAAACAGTATGGCTGTTTCTGATGTTTATTTTTGAACAATGTGTCACTAGCAAAAAAGTAGGAAACAACCAATTTGTAAGACTGATCACAGGTCACCAGTTTCTGCACAAGCCACAATAAAATGAAGTCGAACATGTGTATGTCCCACTCAATCCAAAGTTTCTACTGCAGGAGAAGCTTGAAGAGGAAATGTTAAAGATGCGTTATGGCTGACCTCTCACTCAAATTATTATAAGAAATAATACCTACATAAGACAACATAGCTTTCATTTCTTCATCACTTCGGACTGTAATTCGATCACCATCCTCATCTTCATCTGCAAAAATTAAAAAGTGCCTGTTTGCATCTTTTTTTTGGCAGAAATTTATTTTATGTGCTATTGTTTATGTACTGTTTTTATATAAACAATAACATGTAAAATAAATTAAAGAACAACATACAAAACAAAACTGACATTTAAAACATCAGCAGAATAAGATAGCGTAAATCATAAATATCAAACTACTAGCTCATTGGATGGGATGGCATGAGAGAGAGAGAGAGAGAGAGAAGATAAAAAATCAGAATATTCAAAGTCATATGTGTCTTAACGACATTTCCAGATACTCTCAATGGAGTGTAGTATTGCGTCCAATATACTATCACTTCTGCAAATACCCCAAGTAATTATAAAATGATGATTGAATTGTACCAGTTTATTCTGTTGGATTTACATGGCTACATAATTTTGTTCTCATGTTTGCAATGGGCATTGACATGGACAGATTTAGAGGGCAAGCAACAAAGTGTGGACCTGCAGATTTTGTTGGACCAATACAGCTAGTCAATGGTGAAGAATTCTGGAAGTTGCTGCTATCTTTAAGTTTGTACATACCTTCATGTTTTGCAGTGCTGTCCTAAGCTATGAAACTGCACCACAAAAAATAACATATTAGGGAAAGCTGCACATGAAAACAGTTCTACTTTTTACCAGATCACAGTGATGTGATGTGATTACTTGCATCTCATCCACCATCAAATCTAGGATTAAGCACTTGTGTCTTTACTTAACATAACTCCATAAATCTTACGTGAAGAGATGGGGTACAAGAATGGCAACAATGCTGTAGGTGGAGGATATCCTAGTGAGAAACTGACTGAAATTCTGTTGGCATAACTATGCCTATAGAAGGCTCGTGGTGTCATCAGCAGGGAGTGATTCCAGAAATTAAACACTTCTTACTTCTGTCCTACATCTCCCACAGCTCCCAAGCAATCCCTTTCACTATGTGGAAGTTGTGGGACACATGGAGGAGGTCTTTAAGTATTGAAAATTGCAGCCACTGGTAATGTCATTCTGGCAGTGGCTATTTTTAATAGTTAAAGATTTCCTCTTCCTCTCCTGTGGCTCCATGGCTTCCACACAATGTATGGAAGTGTCAGGTGGATACACAATTGGCTACAGAATCGAACTCAGAGGGTGAGGATTAATGGGTCCTTCTCTAACTGGGAGGAGGTAACTAGTGGGGTACCCCGAGGCTCAGTCCTGGGCCCGGTGCTCTTCAATATTTTTATTAATGACCTGGATGAGGGAGTTCAGGGAATGCTTGTCAAACCTGCAGATGATACCAAATTGGGCGGAATAGCTAATACCCTAGAAGACAGAAACAAAATTCAAAATGACCTTGATAAGATGGAGCACTGGCCGAAAGCAACAGAATGAAATTCAACAGAAACCAATTGCACAGTTACAAGATGGGGGATACCTGGCTCAGCAAAACTACGAGTGAGAAGGATCTTGGAATTGTCATAGATCACAAGCTAAATATGAGCCAACAGTGTGATGTGGCTAGAAAAAAGGCTAGAAAAAGGCTGTTTTAGGCTGCATTAAGGGAAGTATAGTTTCCAAACTTGAGTATTGTGTCCAGTTCTGGAAACCACACTTCAAGAAGGATGCCAACAAATTGGAACAAGTTCAGAGGAGGGCGACAACGATGATCAGGGGGCTGGAAACCAAGCCTTATGAGGAAAGGCTGAAAGAATTGGGCATGTTTAGCCTGAGAAAACAAGACTCAGGGGTGATATGATAGCACTTTTCAAATATTTGAAAGGCTGTCATACAGAGGAGGGGCAAGATCTGTTCTCGATCATTCCAGACTGCAGGACACACAACAATGAGCTCAAGTTAAAGGAAGCCAGATTTCGGTTGAATATCAGGAAAAACCTCCTGACTGTTAGAGCAGTACAACAGTGCAACCAGTTACCTCGGGAATTGGTGAGTGCTCCAGCACTGGAGGCATTCAAGAAAAACTTAGATAATCTCCTGGCAGATATGCTTTGACTGTACTCCTGCATAGAGCAGGGGGTTGGACTTGATGGCCTTGTGGGCCCCTTCCAACTTCACTTTTCTATGATTCTATGATTACATGTAAGCTGCAGGAGCCACAGAAGTAGGAAGTGTTTAATTTCCAAAAACTATCCTTGCTGATGACATAATCAACCTTTTGCAAGTGTAGTTATGCCAGTAAGATCTTAGCTACTAAATGATGAATTAAGTCTCATCTGGCCCCAGAGCCAAAGGCTGGGAGTTGGATCCTCCACAGTGCCTCCTATGAATAGAACCAGCCTGTGTGGCCTTAGAAAAACTGCAGTCCCAGGAGTGTCCCAGAAGAAGGGAATGGTAAACCACTTCTGAGTATTCTCTACCTTGAAAACCCTGAAAAGGGTTGCCATAAGTCAGAACTGACTTGATGGCATATGATTATTATTTATCTATTGTTCTGTAACACTGATTCCCAATAGAAGGCAAGAACACATTATTATTCATTCATCTTACAAATACAGCAGAAAGTTTGTGTTGAAATAAATGATTAGGTTATATCTTGATGGGACATGCAGGGTGAAAGATGTCAGGAGCTGTAGTACTCTCACCTAAATGTTCAGATCTTACCAAAATGCCAAGAATTAAAAGCATAGAATTTGGCACAGATGAGCTCGTCTTTAAATAAATGGATGCATTACTTCTTAGTTGGCCATTTTGGCTGGGGGATTCACACTTAAATTGCCAGGTCTCCAAAATGGTAAGAGCCAAAAACACAACATATGGTATGTGTGCTACCAATTTCCTAACTTAAATAACTATATAGGATATAAAGTTGTCTGGCCTTGCTTACTGAGGGATTCTGAGATTTGTACACCAAAGAAGTTATCTATGGCAATATTCTTACCAAAATGTTCAGAGTTAAAACCTCAGTTTTTCATGGATACAGCTTTAATTAGGTCAATAGGTTACAACTGGCCAGACTAGCTGGAAGATTCTGAGAGTCACTGTCCGCAAAAGCTTTTCCTGAGCTGAATACTGAAATGGAGGGAGAAATAAGAATATAAAAAGAAATACCTGTTGAGCAGGAGAAGAAAAGAGAGAGAACACTGGGATGGGGATAATAGGTTTCTGACTGGGGTACAAGCTGAATGAGTACCACAGCAGAACAAGAGATGGAGAGAGAGACCAGTGTAAAAGGAAGAATTTGGGGCATGGGGCGGAAAACCAAGGGCACTGGGATGATGGTGGCATTCACGGGCGCATTTACTAGTAAACAAATACAATTTTTGCATCTTCAACAGATGTTCTTTTAATAGTAACTGGCTGTTATGAAACGTCTAAACACAATCTGATTCTAAATGAAAGAGAGCTATTTAAAAACAGTTTAAGAAAGGGGAAAAAAACCTTTTAAAAGAGGTATCTTGAAGAAATATTTTGTGCAGAAGGTCCATAATTTGATAAAGTCACAAATGCATCTTATTAATTGCTTATTAGCTTTGCAACACAAATTTTAGAATTCTGAGATGGTCTAGTGAAGTTTTTTTTCTTATAGAACAAACATTTGTATACAAGATAGACAGACAATAGGCATTTAGAAAAATATGTGTCATTGAAGAACAAATAAGCCTGATTTGTAATTTGTTGAGACAGACAACTTGATTGATACTATATTTCTAAAATTAAATAGGGAGATTTTTACCACCTCACTGAAAAAACTAATCCCCATCCTCAAAACAGATCTGCATAATACAGAGGTTCAGAATGGGTTTACCAAGCCCGCACTTGCCTAGAGCACAAACAACATGATCTTCCAGTCCATTAGGGAAGCAAAAGTAGAACTAAAGTAGAGCCTGGATTTTACTAATGTCACATCCTCACAAGACACAAAATAGAATGAAGCAGATGGCAGCCAAATATTCCAGAGCAATCTCTGCAAAAGATGCAGTGTGTCATGCATGCGCAAAACAGTTAGGGATAAAAGGACCATAACAAGCCATATGCTGTTGGTAGTTTTATTTGTAGCAACATGGCATACAACAGCAAAAGGCCTATCGAGGTCCAGAAGCAAGAGAGAATACAGCCCCAGGTAGAGGCAACTACAGAAGACACACCGGAGAAAGCAATAACTAAGCAAACAGGAGAGGAAGCTGCTGTGGATAGCAATTATCTGCCTCTGAGAAAGCTATCAAGTAACTGAGAAGACGTTTAAACCAGTAAATTTCAGACTTTCAGCATGGAGAATACAACCCAGAAACCAACAAGTACTGATACACATTAACATATTTTGATGCCACTTAAATGGTAGGGGAAATGGTGTCATGCCAATGTAAAATGACAGGCTAAAGACAACATCTGGAAAGCAGATGCTAAAGGGTAGCAAGGAAATCTATAATTTTCAGGCAGATTCTGTTGCTGCTGCTGCTAACGGGTTACTGCTCTGACGGCATGGCCTACTATTGGTACACAGAGTTTTGTGGAGGCTGAACTACACAACAGGAAAAATGAAACAATAGGCATGGAAAAAGGCAGATCTATTCACAAAAATAATTACACTGGCTTGACCAAAGCTGAAGTCCTGTCCATGCATCGAGAACTTTTTTCCAGGAATAGTATAATGCCCAATTTGTGCTTTCCCTAAATGTCTGCAACACTTACATTATTACCTTACTAACTGCCGTACAACAATCTTATTCCACCTATTATTATCAGCCTAAGGGTCGGATGGGAGGGTGGGAGCTGAGAGTGAGACTTGCTTAAGACTACTGACGGAGTCCACTGTGAACAAGTTTTGATCTAAGATATCCAGTCCACAGAACATGCTCCTAACCATTATGCTACGCCAGTACCAATGGTTCATCCATCCAGGTCTTGATGCCAGGACCTTACATTAATTAAGCTTTTGGAGTCTTGAGCTGTCCACAAAAAGGGTGCAGCTCACATGAATCTACAGAAGATACTCCACCAACCAATTTAATATTCTTTATCTGTATCTTCTATATCTAATTCTGCTGAAAGCAAGCTACTGATAATAAAAGAAGTCTGAAAATTAAAATTTCTGCCTACAAAGCCTCCAGGTGCTTTATACTTTTCATTTAATTTGAGCAATATAATTGCTATGTGTATGAAGAGCACTGTAAGGTCATACTGGTAATTAAAGCTATATTGTAGAAATATGTGCTCTCAAGATGTGATTAAATAATAAAATATTACTTAGCTTGGGACTGTCATTAAACATGCATCCATACACAAATATTTAACTGTTGACATTTCTGAACATAAACAGTGTGTAGCTGTCATTTTTAAAATAAATAACGTGAGTACAGAATCCCCATCCCATCCAAACACAAGCTATACTCACACTCAAAAGCAGTTGTCGTCGCATCAGGCAAAACCTGACTAATCACATCCTATAAAAAAAAAACACAGAATGTAGAGATATAACATTTGTTGCAGAATCATTCATATTCAGATTTTATTTGCATATTGACAGATTTAATTCCCATTGTTGCAAGAGAAGATAGCAAAAATAGGTCAGAACTTAGCTCAACCATTCAGCCTCTTGGAAAATATTCAGTACCTTAGAGTGGAGTTTAAAGGTGCCAGTCTTCAAGATTCAATTAGATATTCAACTGACAGACAATGCAGTAGCTCTCAGGGTGATGTTTGCAAACTTTGTATATTTGCCTAAACAATACAGTGATAAACTGTTGAAATCCTACTACAATTAACTAGGTACAAGCAATGTCAGCACAGGATTGAAGTTAATCTTATTTTACTTCATGCTTCTGAAATGTAATTTTGCTCCCAAAGATTCAAGTCATGATGAACTGCATATGGCTAAATCCAATTAGCAGTACCAACTAGAATAGACTTACTTATGTAAGTGCTGACTTGACAAACCCCATTCATCAAATGGGTCTACTCTTCTTGGGATTAACAGTTAATTTAGCCCCTGGTTTCCAAAGGAAGATAACATTTCCTCTTTTTTCTATTAACAGTCTTAAAAAAAATTAAAAAATATTCACTTCTCTTTAGAACTATTCATACAGATGTTTTCTCCCAAGGGTTTGGAACTTCTCACACTCTACACTACAGCCATCTTCACTGTATCTTACAAGTAAAATTAATGCTAAATAAATTCACTTCATGCCTCAGATAGGGACAAATATGCAGTTACTAGTTGTGATTTTTAAAAAATCGCTGTGTATCTTGAGAGTCTGGTTCCCAAAATTAAAACTAATGTTAACTTCAGGTGTGTCAGATACTATCAATTCGAAATAGGTTTCACTAGGGAAATATGCCTTTTATTTCTTAAGAGACTATGAAACAGACACAACATTGACAAGGATCTTAACTCACTGATTTTTACTGTTGGGGAAGTAAACCTTATCTACAAATTATTAAAGTCTACTTAAAATTTGTTAACAAGGCAATCAATCCTATGCACTTGAGTTCAATGGCACTTCCTACAAAGTAAGCATGTACAGTATAGCTGTCTAAGTGACCTTAACAACATACAAGGAGAAAGCAAGAAGGAATCCACCTTTTTATCCCTGGTTATGTTCTGTGTCATCATTGCTTCCAAATTATGGCAACCCTAAAATAATTTTTGAGGCATATGAAGTGCTCATGGAGCCCTTGACCATTCCCATCCCACAGTTAGTTTACACAGTTCAACACCTATGCACTATACCACACTGACTTTTGCTTTACTCCTCATTAGCCTCCTTGAAATATAAATATGGAAGTATGCATGGAGATGGGAAACATCACTTTTTAGAACTACAACTCACAAAATACTCCAGCCAGCATGGTCGCTGGGGCTGAAGCTGTAACTTTCCCCATCTCTGGGTTGAAAAGCATTAAAATGTTGCTAATCTATATCATGTGATACCAACTACAAGTACTGTATGATCTCAACAAACAAAACTTTATGAGTTGATATTGCTTTTGAGACCCATCTTAGGTGGACCAGTATTGGATCCTGACCCACCAGCTAAAGAACAAAATTTTAGAATATTCAGTCTTTGTGATGAAATATGTCTGAATGGTAGCCTCTCTTTTGCTCACATTTCTACATAGTTGCAATGTGAAAAAATATGACATGATTTTAAAATTACAAAATATATTGATTTAATACTTAACACTTAACTTTGATGATGTGAGAAGCTACATTAAAACTGTGACAGTATGGCATTTACTTCCAAGTAAAGGAACATAGATTAAAAAGCTCTTCACAAAAACCAGGATGAATGTTTATTATTCCAAAGTTCCAAATAATTAAAATTGAAACACTGCCCACTGAGCAGAAAAGCTGGTATGCGTGTGTTGGGGGGGGGGGGTGTTGAGATTTTGAACGGCATATTTCCATTTATATCCTGCCTTTCTCTCACCCAGGCACTGATCAGACTCAGTCTTACTTGGGTTCAAAAAAAAAAGCAGAGCATCCTGTAAACTCCACTTTACTGCACACGAGATTCCTCCAGGGTCAAGAAGCGCTGCGCAATCTGAGGATGTTTCAAACTCATTCGGGTGATGTGACGATTGGGAGGAAGTCCAGAACTATTTGTTCAAAGTGAAGGGCAATTCTGCAGATGGTAAATAAATCCCACGTTTTCGAACGATGGTCAGTTACGGAAGGGGCGGCTCGAGCCTCCCCCAGGAACTATAAACGAGCAAACCGGGATGGGTGGGAACGACGCCGCCCTGCCAAAGGGGAAGTGGGGCGGCGGGGGGGGGGTGTCCTGTGCCTCTGAGGCGCCGCCTCCCTCTGGGGACCCCCCCGCCCCGGCCCCGGCCCCGGCCGCCGCTCTGTCCCTCGTCCGGACACCCGAGAGCCTCCCTAACTGGGACGGGGGGGGGTCCCCGAAAGGCTGCCTGCCGCTGCCAGGCAACAGCGCCCCCCCCCCCACAGACACACACACACACACGCGCCCCCCCCCCGACTCACCAGCACGTCCCTGAAGAGCAGCTGGGGCGCGGGGTGGACCGTCCAGTCGACGGCGCCCCCGTCCGGGATGCGGATGCGGATGACCAGCGCGGGGGCGGGGGGCTCCATGGCGGGGCGGGGGCCGGCGGCAGCGGCGGCGTCTCCCACGGCCAGCAAAAGCATCCCCGGAGCAGCCACCGGGGGCGGAGGGAGAGCAGGCGAGGAGAGGCAGCTTCCCTCACCTGCCTGGACTACTAGGCCGAGGCGCGCCGGGCGAGGAGGATCCGCGAAGAAGCCAGGCCGGCTCCCCTTCCGCCAGGACTAGGCCGAGGCCGGCGTCACGGCAGCGCTGGGGACCGACTCGCTGAAAAGACCGGAAAGGCGGACGCGGCGGCGGCGGGGGGGGGGGGAATGGGGGTGGACGGCTGCCGCCGCCGCCGCCGCCACCGGAGGGGGAGGAGAAGGAGAAGGAGGAGAAGCCGGCAGGGACTGGCCCTGACGGAAGGAAATGCCCCTTCCCCCGCTGCTCTCCGCCGTCGGCCCCGCAGCGGCCCCTTGCCTCTGCAGAGGTCGGAGGGCTGCCCGCCCCTGGGCTCCAAGTCCATCCCCAACGAGCATCCCTTTCAGGTCCCACGGCCGCTCCAGACTGTTTTCAGCCCTTCTGCAGGGGATAGCTTCAAGTCGATGTACACTATGTGCAGTCATACGCAACGGCAGTTTGAGAACCTTTTTGACTACAACTCCCAGTATCCTCGAGAAATCTCTCCAGAGATTTCTGGCAGGGGCTTGCACCCCCACCCACCCCCGCCAAAAAAAAAAAAAGGGCCACTATCGCCAACATAAACAGATATAGCAACCGCTGCAGAAAGGCAAGATTTCTATTCCCCTCCCTCTTTAAAAAAAAAAAAAAATGGAGAGGCTTTGGCACAATCTGAGCATCGCCAGAGGGAAGGCCTTTCACTCTCTGCACACCTAACGCGCCTCCCAATGCACAAGACCAAAAAGGAGCTCCTAACTTAGCAGTGGAGAACATTTGGTTCTCCAGCTGCTGCTCCAGGCAGCAGGTTTAATGGTAAGACATTATGGCAGTTGTGTTCCAAAACATGGAGAGGCCCAATTATTCCCCTGCTCCTCACCTAGCTAAGCAGTGGAAGGGAGCTCTGAGGCAGGTTTGGAAAAGAAAGAGCAGTTAAGTTCATAAGAAACAGAATAAAATGCTTTCCTGCACAGTGAAGAACAAATTATGAAACTCATTCCCGCCAAAGATGGTAATGGTCACTATTGTAGGTGACCCAGTTATCAACTACTGTATATCAGTTCCACTTCTACCGCTGTAATCTTCTGATTAACACTTTGACTGGTAAAAACAGGATGATTATAAAAGGATGACTGTCATGCCCTACTGTAGTAAAATTATATGCGTAATGAGGAAGGTACAGTACCAGGGAAAAAAGGGAAGCTCACACAGTATTGTGTGTGCCTATAGAACAGGCTGTGATCTGCATCATTCAAGGTAAAAGACAAATCTCACAGTTTGATTCAACTTCATTACATGTTCAGAAAAAAAAGATGGATTTGATACAATTTATGAAAGTCTTTTGCTCCCTTCATTAAAATTCTGGTTATGTGTGTGTTTTTTAAGCATTTAATCCTTGAATGGCAATTAGTGGTGATAAATTATCTTTCTGTTCAGTAACCTTATAATTTAAACTCATGCAGGAAAAAAAGCATATCTTGTGAGTACGTGGCTGTCCACATGGACTTCTGTTCTGTTCAAAAGAACTGTCTACATGAAGTCCCTATATACCTCTCAATGAAAATTCATTTTCTATGAAGTTATAAAGAATAGACTATGAAATCATTGCATATATATATGAAACCATAGAAATGCAATGATTTCATAGTCTATTCTTTATAACTTTATATATATATTCATTCATAAACCAATAGGGAAAACCAATTCAAATTGGCAATTTGCATACATAGTATATAGCTTTTCCAGCACAGCTATTCTTAGTTGCAATTCCTCATTCCAATTTGAGTTGAGACAGCAGTAATCAAACTTAAGATTTTTAATATTTTCCCTTCTAAAGCATTTCAAATATTTTTATATATGGCAATAGTATTCCACACAAGAAACACAAAACAAAACATAGCATACAAGACATTGTGGACTATTAAAACAATGTCTCTGACATTGATGTAGATTACTTAATGTCAGTTGCACCTTAAGATGTTAATTTTTTCAAAACACAGTATCAGAGGAGTTTGTACTAAGCAAAGGTCAGACAGATGAGAAGCATCAATTAATTCTACAAAGCCCCATATGTCACTTTTGCACATTCCAGGCCCTGCCAAAACATGCTATCATGTTATTACAGGGCTAGTCCATTCTATCCCTGTATCAAAAGTACATGCGTGAAGGAAGCATTACAGATCAATCCATGTCGGCTCCCATTCAGTGCTTTCCAAAGGAGTCACTTCATACATTACATTTATAGGGAACACCCCATTTGGATGTTCCTATCAATACGTAACCCAACATGCAGGTGGAGTTTTGTCACATAGCCCTGTCTCCAATGTCATACGTGGCTACTAGGATTCAGGTTCACATACAGCTATATGAAAAGATATGGGGTGGTAAAGTTTCCACACCCAA
This sequence comes from Intellagama lesueurii, assembly GCA_037013535.1. NCBI lineage: Eukaryota > Metazoa > Chordata > Lepidosauria > Squamata > Agamidae > Intellagama > Intellagama lesueurii. The sequence goes on from JBAJHW010000011.1 coordinate 22,415,322, forward strand.
TAGATCTGTGTGTATCCATAATTGTCTGGTCTGTTGTTTTGCAGTCGATCATGTTAGATGAGCTACTATAAATTATTCTTCTAAGGAGAAAAGCATTGATAAAGCACTCAGTTGCCTGTAGGGGAACTGGAAAATAATGTATGATAACCATTTCCTGTGCACAATGCAGTTGACTTCTGAATGAGTCTGGACCAGACTTATACATGGTGTGTTTGTCCTCTATTATTAACATTCTTCAATAACAAATTGAAACTGAAACCAAGAATGTGATTACTGTTTGTTTTACTTTCCTCAGAGAAATTCTTCATTTCTTCTCTGCTCAGTTCTAAGTGTTTGTATAAGATTTGTTAATAATCTAGAGCTTGTGGTTACTTTGAGCTGTCATGATGCAAAAACAGAAGAAAACTCATGTGTCACATCACTAAAATGAAAACAATATAGGAAGAAAAACAATTGGCAAGTGAGCAGGAATATTTTAACAATGCAACAAGAATGAAGAAGCACTTAACGTATAGGAACTGTCCTGAAAAAATATAAGACAATACAGAAAGCTGCTACACAGAAGTGGTGGAACATCATCTGGGAAAAATCTGTTTCAGGAATTCTATGTAAGTAAACAAATTAACAGCTTAATATTTTTAACAAATACTGTAACTTTAAAGCTCTAAAACATTTAAAAAGTCCATCACGTTCAGCCCCCTGCTCAATGCAGGAATCCAAATAAAAGCAGATCTGACAGATGGTTGTCTGATTTTCTCTTGAATGCCTCGAGTATTGAATGCTCACCACCTGCTGAAGTGATTGGTTCCATTGCTGTACCACTCTAACAATTAGGAAGTTTTTCTTCATATTCAACTGAAATCAGGCTTAATTGAGACTATAATTATGTGTCCTGCACTCTGGGATGACTGAGAACAGATCCTGCCCCTCCTCTGTATCACAATCATTCAAGTATTTGAAAAGTGCTATCATATCTCCCTTCAGTCTTCTTTTCTCAAGGCTAAACATGCCCAGTTTTTTCAGTCTTTCCTCATACGACTTTTTCTCAAGCTTTGGAGACAAAACATCAAAAGAAAATGCAGATGAGATGAGAGAAAAATGAGATGGTTTGGGCTATATTTGCAAGTGGTACACCTCTTTCCATAACCAAAAAATAATGCTGGAAGGAATATTACAAACTAATTTGGCCATTGTATAATTTGGCCCTCATGTTACCATTTATCACATCCTCTCTTAGATAAAGAGTATGACAGAGTTCAATCAATTGTTTTTTTTCTCAGGACTGGTCAATCTGAATCACTGAAGCTAACTGCAGATGGATGGACAGATATATAGGGAAATCCTTTATTGAAAATTATCCTTGCTATACATGAAGCAATATTCCTGAAAGCAACAGCTACCAAATCTTCTCACCATACAGATGAATACACAGCTAATGTATTGATCAAAGAGGCTGAAAAGGTAGATCCATCCAGGGTAGAAGCCCCTGTAACAGATCATATGAGTAACATGAAAACTGCAAGGCAAGGAAAAGTATCCTTACTTAATATGTGTTTGCCTTGCTCATCGGCTGAATCTTTTGGCAAAGGAAATATATAGTGTGAATACAAGGAAGACAATATTCTCCAATTGCAAGGCATTCATGATGTTGCTAATCAAACTCAGAAAAAAATTACAGAAAGAAAGGCAGGGAAAGGGAAGTGCACTTTTACTGCCAGCAGAAAGTAGATGGGCTCAGCTACAAAGTGTTTAGAGAGCTTGTTATACACCAAGAACTGCTTGCAGTGTTTCAAGTACGTAATGATGCAGATTAAAGCATGTTCTTTACAATTATGCGTTCTGGGTTCAAATTCAAAAAGCATACAATTTGCTGCTACCAGTTGTAGTGGCTATTAAGAAACTTGAAGACACACCAAACCTTTCAAATATTCCTGAGATATTGAGACAACTGACAACTGCTAATGGATCTGAATTCTGCTCTCATCCAGTTAATTCTGCACCAAATTTTTTGGATCATCAACATACAGGGCTACATCTCATAGAAGAAGAATTGTCTTCTGCTTTTGATACAATTATGGATGTAGTTAAGAACGTCCCCCCAGTCTGACACTGATGCAGCCTCTGTTGTGACTGATATTGCAGATCACCACGCGAAACAAAAAAATATGAAGTAAATACATCATTTAGCAAGCAGCAGAGAATATATCTCCTCTCACAGATACTAGACCACCCAGCTGTTGTCCAGAATTGCCATAATGATTCTAAGTAGTCCACCACCAATAGCAGCTTCTTTCAGTTCAATGAAAATAAAAGAATAGAGTAGCAAATTAACACTGCTAAACTTGTTTCTATTTCGCAAAATCACTTGCTTCTAAATCTGTCACAAGTACAAGTAGATAAGTTGCCAATGCCCAGAGATTCACATCCATCCTTTAGTGAAATATGTTCAACCAGTTGTATTGAATCAGATTTTTCTCTACTTGAACTGAAAAATAGTGCAGACAGTGAGTGAGTGAACCTGAACGTACAACTGGGTTGTTGCTGTTTTAATAATAATAATAATAAAAAAGATCAAGGATGCACAAAGGAAGAGGGAAATGAGAAAACAAGGATGTAATATTCCAAGAGTCCAAACAAGTCCAAGGCCACCTAACTTGCCTCCCATATCTTATGTGCTCATATTGGGCTTGTTAATCACCTGCACATTCATCAGTGTCCATCAATCTTAACCACACTATACTATAATTAGTACACAACTAATTATCTGTTGTACACTCTTTTATTTGTATTTTGTATATTTTAGCCATATGTTTTATGAGCAGGTCGCTTGACCGTAATAAATAAATAAATACATACATACAATTTTAACCACACAACTCTTTTTTCCTAAATGATAAATCTGATAGAAATGGACTTCTTCAAAAATGAAGGGTGAAATATATACAGTATATACTACAGTTATACTTCAGCAAAATAAATTTGAATTATTAATAGATGAGATATAACTCTCTTTAAGTATGTGTCCTAAAAATATAGCAGTCATTTGTTGGTAAGTAGAAGGCAAATAATGCTGTTCTCTTTACATTTCTACAAATATTCCAATAAAATTATTTCCACATAAAGCTTTGAATGTGTTTGAATGTAACCGAACATGTTAAATTAGATAACATTATTTAGAGGAAATCAACCCTGAGTGCTCACTGGAAGGACAGATCCTGAAGTTGAAGCTCCAATACTTTGGCCATATGAGAAGAGAAGACTCCCTGGAAAAGATCCTGATCTTGGGAAAGTGTGAAGGCAAGAGGAGAAGGGGACAACAGAGGACAAGATGGTTGGACAGTGTCATCGAAGCTACCAACATGAATTTGACCAAACTCCGGGAGGCAGTGGAAGACAGGAAGGAGGGCCTGGCGTGCTCTGGTCCATGGGGTCACGAAGAGTCGGACACGACTTAACGACTAAACAACAAAATTTAGAGCACTGGCAAATTTTCCAGTTCTACTTTTTCTGGAAAACCCACATCATTGGTAAATATCCATGGCTGTGTTCCACACACAGATGCTGAAGGAAAGTCAGAATGTTGCATGAAATGTCAGGGGCAGGGCTACAGCATAACCTTCTTCTGTGATAGTGTGTATCACAGAAGATTTCCATGTATAATGGAATGCCGAAACACAACTGTCTTTAAATATTCTTACATTACACTGGTCTACAGCCAAAATGCTTCCAAAATAAATGTAGTCAAATTTTATTAATTCTGGGTCACTGAGAATGAAAATGATGCTTAAAATTATTGATTGGCTCTATTTTTCAAGATATGCTATTGGGTCAGTATATACGACTCTTGACTTGGGAATAGCGGAGGATAAGTGGGAAGGGATCTAAATTTTAACTAGAAATGACTAAAATGCATATTTAACTGGATCTATGAATAAATGTATGACTAGGTTTAGACAGTACTCACTTTTTAGGCAGAACAATTTTAGCCTGCAACAATATCGATGGTGTTATGGCAGCCCTCAACATACCGTATTTTTCCGTGTATACGATTATACTTTTATCTAAAATCTTTAGACTAAAAATTGAGGGTTATCTTATACACGGAAGTAAGGGGGGAAGGGATCAAAGCGCTGCAGGATCGCAGCCCTTTGATCCTGCAGCCCTTTCATGGCTGCTTTCCCCCCTGCACTTCATAAGTCCCGCGGGGCTTAGGAAGTGGAGGAATAAAGCAGCCATGAAAGGGCTGCAGGATTGCAGCCCTTTGATCCTGCAGTGGTGGGGAAAGCAGCCATGAAAGGGCTGCACGATCAAAGGGCTGCGATTCTGCAGCCCTTTCATCGCTGCTTTCCCCCTCCACTTCCGCAGGCCTTTGATCCTGCTTTCGCAGGGCTTAGGAAGTGGAGGGGGAAAGCAGCAATTAAATTTTCTTATTTGGGGTTGGAAAAGTGGGGGTCGTCTTATACACGGAAAAATATAGTAGTTCACGATCCAGATGAATGAAGACTGTTCAATGATTCATCAAAGAGCCTTAAAGCTGTTTTGCTGCCTAATGGCAATGCTTTGCCATCAATTCCAGTTGGTCATGCAATCCATATGAAGGAAACATATGACAACATGAAACAACTTTTGAGGTGCATGAACATCAGTGGTAGCTTTGTGACGATTTGATGATTGTTGCTCTCTTGCTTGGCCTGCAATCAGGATATACAAAGTACTGCTGTCTTCTCTGTGAATGGGAGGCATGCAAGAAGTTCCCACTACACCAAGACAGATTGGCCACTCCGACAGTCATTGGAGTCTGGGAGGAAAAGTATTGAGCATCCACAACTTGTTGAATCGAGGAAGATTTTGTTACCACCCTTTCACATCAAGCTGGGTCTGATGAAAAACTTTGTCAAGGCCACGGATAAAACACAAGCACTTTTCAAGTACGTCCATGGAAAATTCCCAAGGTTAAATGAAGCTAAGATAAAGGAAGGTGTCTTTGTTGGTCCTCAGACTTGTGAACTTCTTTGAGATGATGCAGTTGACCATGCACTGCATGGCAAGGAAAAGGTGGCATGGAAAGCTTTCAGTTAGTGGAAATAAATTTTCTTGAAAACAACAAAGCAGACAACTATAGGTTGTTGGTGGAAAACCACCTCAAGCCATACAAAAGTATTGGTTGCAACATGTCACTAAAGATACATTTTTTGCACTCTCATCTAGATTTTCTTCCACTGAACTGCAGAACAATGAGTAACAAGCAGGGTGAGGAATTTCACCAGGACATTGTACCAATGGAGAAACGCTATCAGGGCAAATGGAGACTGTCCATGAATGCTTTCAGATTATTGCTGGACAGAGACAAGAGATGCTCCATTTAATGAATACAAGAGACAAGCCAAGAAGTGCCAAGTAGACACTGAATAGGACTAACTATGTACATAATAGTTTTTTGCCTTTTGTTTCATACATTTTATTTATACAGTCCTTTTGCTGTTTTTTAAAGTGTTACATAAACAGGACAGGTGAAATATTATCATGTAAAGCAGGGGTCTCCAAAATTTTCAGTATGAGGGCCACATCATATATTTCACACCTTTTCAAGGGCTGGAGGGGGGGGGAAAGGAAAGAAGGGGGGAAGAAAAAAAACAGTTTTATAATGAATGAATAAGTTTTATTTGGTTCAACAAACTTGTATACTACAATATTAATGGGAACGATGGAACTGCTTGTTTAATTTCAAAATATTGCTACCACGACACACTTCATTTTTGAAACGGTCAGCCAGACATCCTATACCTAATAACATCCACCAATTTTCCTGTTTGTGTGATTTTTATGAAAGCCTGATCTCTTCATTTCAATCTCTGTCAACGGAAAGAGTAACAGGTAGGCTCTCTTTTAATGTTTTAAAACATTTTATGGCTGCCTAGTTGTCTGTTCCAGCGCAGTTCCATATTCTGGCATACTGTCATAACACAGAATACAATCTTATATTGGTGGAGAGCAGAAAACATGGAAGAGAAAATCAAGTGGCCTGGAAATACAGAAGGCAATTGTAAATTGAACAATGAAGTTGCTATTCCTCCAGGTGCCCACTATTGCCACCTGGCAGGAAACAACTTCTTATTACAGTAATTATGACTGAATACTATCCTTAGATTTGCTGTGAAATGTTGAGAAGGCTGTTCCCAGCAGCCTTCAGTTGAGAATCTCCTTAATGTTCAGCAAGGATTGCACAGCTACTGAAAGATACAAATTATATATCAAGATGTGTGAGGGTGTTTTGTTCCTCCCCACAGGGAATTGACAAGCCTGCCTGCCTACTGTCTCAGAGTCAAAAAGTCAACTTTTTCCAAGAATGGGAGGTTCATAGATGCTGCTAGTAACAGCTACTAGGCAGTTTGCAGCCTGGTCACATGAATTTGGGTCACATGAATTTGGTGATGAGCATAAGAGCAGAAAGACTCAGTGAACCTGACAGCAGACACTGCTGGAAGGAGCAGGCTCTGGGCATTGAGGAGAAAAAGAAAAAGAGAGATTGAGAGGGAGAGCTTTTGGCACCCAAAGTGTTCCCATTTGCAGCCTGGAAAGTCGCTTTTCCAGAGCGGAGTAGGAGGGGCATGGGCTGCTGGAAGGCAGGGCTCAGCAGCGAGGACGGACGACTCTCCTCACCTGGCCCCAGGGTGAAGTCCCCTGGCGGTCAGAAACCCTGCCCACCACCATGGGTTCCGTCTGTTAGAGATCATCGTGTGTTCTGACCAATTATCTCCAATGAGCTGAATTAAGTACAGAGTCAAAAACATGGAGTTAACTTGTAATAACTTTAGAAAAGGTTTATTAACTACAGACTTTAGTATTTCAGTAGCAAAGGTCAAAAATATAGCATTTGAGTGAAAAAGAAAGAAAGAATTTGTCTTACATATTCCAGGTAAGTTTCTTTAGCTTTGAAGAACAATTCTAAACTGGGTAAACCACCCCCTAAAGCTGGATGGCATGGATGCAAGTGTGGATGGAGAGAGAGCAATCAGATAGCATGTGCTCAGGCCATCTCCATCTTGGAAAAAGGTCCTTCTTCAAGGAAAAAGGCACACAAGAGAGCAGAGGGGCAGGAAGTGATCAATGCACAATAGTGCCCCAATAGCAGGGTAGAACCGAATGATTGGCAGAATCACCCACTATATACTGGGACACAATTGACCTGCATATTCCAACACTGTCACTTCAGCTCTCATCCACTCACACTGAACACCATGGTTCAGCTCACCGTTGGCAAGCCGCAAGCCTTCAGAAGCTGGAACAAAGAGGTGAGCAAAGGTGTTACTGGAGCCACTGCTGGAGACATGCCTGCCCATCGTCCCCTGCTGCCACGGGGCACTTGAGAAGGGAGTGGTTGGTTGGAAAAGGGAGAGTTGTTGCCAGGCGCTGTTAGGGAAGGCGGGGAGGAGGGGGCGGGGTGGGAAAGGTCCTAGAATCCAGACCGGACCGGATAAAAAGGCAAGGTGGGCCAGATGTGGCCCATGGGTGGTAGTTTGGAGACCCCTGATGTAAAACAACCATAAACACATGAAAAAACCTAGGACTCCAATTTATGATAAAAACTCTATTATCTACACAATATACATAGACGTAAAATGTAAAAATTTAAATATCTTTGAAACAGTAGCCAATCAGTTCTAATTGTCATATTAGAATTCAGCACATCAAAATACATAATAGCACATTGTATCTCTGAAGAATATCACTTCTAAAAAATTGCAGACCAGTGTTACTTGTACATCTGTTATATTTCAAGTGCAGCATATAGATTCTCAATAAATAAACAGTCATAAATCATGAAACATTGGAAAATCTCAGATGCCTTCACGTGCAAGGATGCAAAGAAAATGAAAGGATTCAGAAGGATTCACTTTAACTGCTGTAGGGTCTCAGACAGAGCAACATAAGGTTTATAACATGGAAAAGTACTTTAATACTTTGAATTAATGTATGCAGGTTGCAAATTTAGTTGTTACACAAATGTCTTTTCAAGGAGAAAATCATATGTCCAAAAGCAATTTGTGATATAGCATCAGGATCTGTTTTTCAAAGAAGCAGAAGTCTCATTAGGTATAGGAACACACATAGTTCTCTAGAACTCAATCATGGTGATTATTCAAATCTCCTATCGAGAACTTGCCCTGGCCTTGTCTCAGAAAGATATGATGAAATTCTGGCAACTCCTGGCATCAGCAGAAGGAAGGCTTCGACATGACTTTGACTCTTATGTTCCTACTGAATGCTGGGAAGAGTATTATTTAAAACTGGAAGTCTGGGTATTAGAAAATAATCTTCTATCTCCTGAACAGATTGGTTTCAGGGAGGGTCACTCCACGTTGGATCATATTTTTTTGTTAAATCATCTAATTAACAAATATACTATAGTATCCTCTGGACAATTATATGTGGCCTTTATCGATCTCAAAGCTGCTTTTGATTCCATTCCAAGAGGACGACTATGGGAAAAACTTAAAAACCTTGGAATAGATCCTAGATTGCTAACAAGAATTAAGAATCTGCATACCGACTCTTCTCTAAAGGTCAGAGTCGGCGTTTCTGGCCAGCTATCCAATATAGTTAAAACATCTAAGGGTGTCTGCCAAGGTTGCATCCTGGCTCCATTGCTCTTTAACTTATACAGTGGTGCCTCGACTTACGAACGTCCCTACTTACGAACATTTCAAGTTACGACCAGCTCCGGCCGCAAAATTTTGCTTCTACTTGCGACCGGAGCTTCCACTTAAGAACAGAAAAAGGCAGGGGGAAAAGGCGGGAAATTCAAATTTCTAACTGTAGGTGGCGACGAGGCTGCTTCTTTGTAGCTCTTTCGTCTGAGCAGTTAGAGAGTGTGCGATCGGAGAAGGTTGCCTGGTAAGGTAAGGTGCTGTTTTCTGCTTTTAAAAAACTGTTCTGGGTGTTTTTGCAGCATGGTTTTGGGCTGGGGGGGGGGATTATGTTTCTGTGCTGTGATGGGCCTTGGGGGGTTTGTTTGTTTTTTGGTTCCCCCCCCCATTTCCGATGGGTCTTGGGGGGTTTGGTTGCTTTTTGGAGTGTTTTTTCCCATTTCCGATGGGTCTTGGGGGGTTTGTTTGGTTTTTTGGGTTTTTTCCCCCCATTTCCGATGGGTCTTGGGGGGTTTGGTTGCTTTTTGGGGGTTTCCCCCCCATTTCCAATGGGTCTTGGGGGGTTGTTTGTTTTTTGGCTCCCCCCCATTTCCGATGGGTCTTGGGGGGTTTGGTTGCTTTTGGGGTTTTTTTTCCCCATTTACGATGGGTCTTGGGGGGTTTGTTTGTTTTTTTGGTTCCCCCCCATTTCCGATGGGTCTTGGGGGGTTTGGTTCCTTTTTTGGGGGGGTTCTCCATTTCCGATGGTCTTGCATGCTTCCCTTGCTTTTTCCTTTGTTCTCTGTGCATTTCCGATCTGCTCTGTTTGTTTTCTGTGCATTTCCGATGGGTCTTGCACGCTTGATCGCTTTTCTTTTCTTTTTTTTCCCCTTCGGCCGGAAGGGATTAATCGCGTTTCCAATGAGTCTTGCAGTGATTTATTTTTTTGTGTGTGATTTTTTTCTTCAACCGGAACAGATTAATTGCATTTCAATGCATTCCTATGGGAAATGGTGCTTCGACTTACGACCATTTCGAGTTACGCCCATCTTCTGGAACGGATTATGGTTGTAAGTCGAGGCACCACTGTATGTCAATGACATGGTGGATAGGTTAACGGGACTACATTTCTTTCCCACAAGAGTAGGTGAAAAGGCTATTTCAATATTACTTTATGCAGATGATACCCTGTTAATATCTCATACTCAAATAGGACTTAGAAGATAATTGAAACAATTTAGTAACTATTGTATGGAAAATTTCCTTAATATCAACTATGAGAAAACCAAAATTATGGTTTTCAACAGAAGACCTCAGACTCATAAATGGTCAACGGATAGGAGAATATTAGAACAGGTAACTCATTATAAATATTTGGGCGTGATGTTCCACCAGTCAGGTTCCTGGGCGGCTCAGATTGACTTTGCAAAGCAGAAATTTGAAAAAGCTATGCTTGGTATACTTAGATTCTATAGAATTAAAGGAGGGCATTTGGTCCCACCCATCCATAAAATTTACAAAATCAAGCTACTTCCCCAGATCCTATATGGCGCTGAAATATGGGGAACTGGAAACCTAACCACCCTAGAAGTAAACCAAAAAAAATTTGCTTGATTACTCCTGGCAGTCCCCCCTTCAACCCCCTCAGCATTTCTTAGATTAGAACTGGTATACATCAATGTCAATAATGACATTAGTCTATAAGCTAATAATTAATTACTGGCTGAACATTTTGTTCATCACCCAGTCAGAATTTTTAACAGCATCATATGGGGAGATAATTTTAGATTGTGGAAACTTTTTGCACTGCAACTAGTTGCTAAACTTGGATTCTCCGAAGAGTATGTGAGACACCTTGGCCTACCCACTGCAAAACATTTACTGAAACAGAGATTGTCCGACCACTGGGTTCAAACCGATTTAGGTTTGTTAGGCACCCTAAAAGCAGCCCCTTTATATAAGAACATTTTACCCTTGCCTTTAAATCTTCCATCTTATTTTACTGATTTAATGAGTTTTGATTATAGAAAAGCTTTTACTCGGGCACGTTTTGATATGTGACCACTAGCCAGTTTATTAGGACGCTATACACAAACTGACTAAAAATCAGTGGAGAATTTGGCACATGTAGTGCTCTACTGTCCACTATTAGAGACCTATCGCAAAAGATTTCTCAACCCTATTTTACAAAAACATTCTAGTAATTCTGAACAAGAAAAGCTTAAGATCCTACTTTCCGACAGAGACAAATTTGTCACTTTCCGAATGGCATGGTTTATCTCTACATTGTTAAAAATGAAATCTGTATCCACTGCCTCTATCAATTAAGTCAATACTTAAGTAATTGTATCTTTGGGGTTATTCCCCTCACGATAAGTGCTTGCTGCTGGCATTGGTTAATGTCTTCCATCTGCCTTTGCCCTCTCCTTAGATGCTGAAACTTTGTGCCGTAATAGAAATCAACTTGATTCGATTCTAAATGGCTTTTAATATTGTATTGTATTATATTGTAATGGACTATATTATATTGTTTATATTGTTTTATATTGTTTTATCTGATGTATGTTGCAATGGCCTGTGTGCCACACAATAAACTTATTTTGCTTGCTACCTACCAAATATAGAGCGTAAACAAGATCAGCTTTCCTCCAACTGCCCAAAGGGAAATGTAGACTTAACTATAAACACCTTCAAATGGCCTCTTACTTGACAATTCATGATATCCCTGGTAAAAATAGAGTAAATCTGTGTGATTATAAGTGTTGGGGGGAGGGGAACACATTGTATACAAATTATTTCCCAACACTAGTTCTAACAAAAGTTAGTAAGAATTTAAATGTTTCATTCTAGCAAAAACATTTCTCTCTCTTTTTTCAAAATTTAACTTTAGACCAAAGTTGGAAAGTTTTAGCTACATCTTCCTGATTGCAATCAGCTGCAACTGGAAAACATTCAATTGATGTGTCCATGTACACATCTAATTCATGCTGGGACATTTTGCCAGGTCTGCCCTTTTTTTGCAAAAGAAAATGAAAAGGTGACTTAAGCACAGTATGTATTAAATTACTACCAAAAACATTTAGCAGGAAAACTACAGATTGGGTAACATTAACAATGTTATTGAACCTTCCTCTGCTGGCTTCAGGGTCTCTGTAATTGTTTTTGCCAACCTATAAATTTCTAAGTAACAACAAAATTATTGTGATTTTTCTTACTAAATTATTCATACATTACAAAGCATGTATGTAACAAGGCCCATGAATCACAAAGCGCATAATGACCATATCTTAATGTCATATCCTCAAACAAGAATTCAAATAGATTTATGTATTTAAGTTAACTAAAGCACATTGTTTTTATAATGTTCATAATTCTGTCTGACATGCCCCCCCAAAAGAAAACTTCATATATTCTTTCCTGAGAATGAGATATTTGTTAATACTGAATATTAAAATTTGAAGTTTTCCTTGAAGTGGAGGTGGGAAACCAAGATTTCCATTAACAATAGTTTAATATTACATTTTGCAGTTGGATTCAATTAGTGTTATTAGTATCACCCAAATAACCTTTCTGTAATTATCTAGCACAGAAGAACGTAACTGTGCTTAAAATGATGCCCACAATTAAACATGTACCAGAAAAAAGAAAAAAAGATTGCAATATTATATCTCACCAGCCTTTTTCTCATAGATACATCACTATACATTCATAGTATAAAAAAACTAATACTACTGACTGGAAAATGAACTTTACTTAACTGCAGTATGGTGCTGGAACATGTGTATTCAAGTTTCTGATTTGTTCAGAATTTCTCAAGAGATACATAATAGTGATTTGATAAAGTCTAGAACTATGAAGTCCAAATACAGACTGAGTACAGTTAGCAGTTAATCCATTTTAAGTTGACAGTGAGGTAACGGCAAAAACATAGTCCTGTATAATCTTTTAATCTCCTATATTTTATTTGGCATAAACTTTCATGGAATATAGCTTACTTTAGGTGCCACACAAGTATTTGCTGTTTGGTACTAAACCCCTTTTATGATGCACACCTTAATGTTGTGAAATGGTTTGAGTGTGTCAGTGAAGCCAAGAGCAATGCTGTCAGGAGGCCAGACTCCATTACAAGCCTGAACTCCTAGCAGGATCACCCAAGGCAAAATGGGCACAGCTGAGACACCAGACTAAGATGCATCCACCTTCTTCATGGCAGATACGGGGCAGGAGTGTTAGTTGACACAGCCAAAGGAGGCAATAGTGATCACGATGAAGCTAGCTTTTGTTAGTACTGCACAGAAGGTGGCAATCATAGAAAAGTGAAGTTGGAAGGGGCCTACAAGGCCATCAAGTCCAACCCCCTGCTCAATGCAGGAATACAATCAAAGCATATCTGCCAGGTGATTATCTAAGTTTTTCTTAAATGCCTCCAGTGTTGAAGCACTCACCAACTCCCGAGGTAACTGGTTCCACTGTCGTACTGCTCTAACAGTTAGGAAGTTTTTCCTGATATTCAACCAAAATCTGGCTTCCTTTAACTTGAACCCATTGGTGCGTGTCCTGCACTCTGGGATGATTGAGAACAGATCTTGCCCCTCCTCTGTATGACAGCCTTTCAAATATTTGAAAAGTGCTATCATATCACCCCTGAGTCTTCTTTTCTCAAGGCTAAACATGCCCAATTCTTTCAGCCTTTCCTCATAAGGCTTGGTTTCCAGCCCCCTGATCATCCTTGTCGCCCTCCTCTGAACTTGTTCCACTTTGTTGGCATCCTTCTTAAATAGTGATTTTCAGAACTGGACACAGGCACTCCAGATGAGGTCTAACCAGTGCTGAATAGAGGGAAACTAGCATCTCGTGGGATTTGGAAACTATACTTCTATTAATGCAGCCCAAAATAGCATTTGCCTTTTTTGTAGGCACATCACACTGTTGGCTCATATTTAGCTTGTGATCTACGACAATTCCAAGATCCTTCTCGCTCATAGTTTTGCTGAGCCAGGTATTCCCCATCTTGTAACTGTGTAATTGATTTCTTTTTCCGAGGTGCAGTACTTTGCAGTTATCCCTGTTGAATTTCATCATGAATTTCATATGATGCTGGAGGTGAGCTTTGCAGATACCCTTGACTGCCAGAAAGACAAGTGGATCCTAGAGCAAATCAAACCTGAACTACCTCTGGAGGCAACAATGATGAAACTGAGACTGTCCTGCTTTGGGCACATTATGAGAAGTCAAAACTCTCTCTGGAAAAGACAATAATGTTGGAAAAGGTTGAAGGCAGCATGAAAAGAGGAAGACTAAATACAATATGGGTTAACTCTCTAACGGAACCACAGGTTTACTTGAGTTTACAAGAGCTGCCCAAGACTGTTGTAAACAGGTCTTTTTGAAAATCTCTTATTCATAGGATCAACAATAGTTGGAGGCAACTTGATGGCATGTAACAACAACAACTTAACAAACACAAGTCTAATCATCAAAAGTTTATCGTTAAACTTTTGAAACATTATCCTGGCTAATTTATACTGTGCTTAGATTCATGTTTGGCGATGCAATATATACCTTTTGTCTTTATTCACTTTCAGTCTTCTTCTGGACAGTTTCTGACCTTAAAATTTGGCAATATTTTTTGCTCAACAAAGACCAAATAGTTGGAAACAAGAACAAAGTATACAAGGAAAAAAAAGCTAGTTGTACTTTTTATAGACAACAATACCTGCTCTGGTTGGTTTTATGCTCCCACTGAAAACAGAGGATCGCAGTTTGGATGCGCTCCTGGATTTGTCCCTGAGCCTGGATGTTGGCAGTAGCCAGGAGTCCATTTGCAGTTAAAACTAGTATGCCAGCTACTCCTGATCCCAGAGATATCTGATCTGGCAACACATGCATTAGTTAGATGCTATTTGGACTACTGCAACACACTCTATGTGGGGCTGCCTTTGGGAAGTGTTTGGAAAATTCAGCAGGTCGAAAATGCTATTGCTAGACTATTAACTAGGGCTGCTTACAAGGATCACATAACTCTGCTGTTAAAGCAGTTCCTCTGGCTGCTGATCCATTTCCAGGCACAATTCAAAGTGCTGCCGTTAGCCTAAAACCTAAGTGTCTTGGGTCCAAGCTGTCCTAAAGACCACATCTCCTTTTATGAGCCTACTCAGGTTTTAAAATCACCACGAAGGCCTTTCTCTCAGTCCCAGCACCTTCACAAGTGCCTCTGGGGAGGATCTGAAAGAGGGCCTTCTCTGTCCCTGTTCCCAAGCTGTGGAACCCCCTCCTATTGGAAGCCAGCTAGGCCCACTCATTGCATTCTATCTGCAAGCAGGCAAAGACTTTTCCCTACAGGAAGGAAGGCTTCTTTCCTCAGTCAATGCCTGCCGAGAAGATTTAAAAAACAACAACAGGATGTTGTGTTTTTGTTGTTTTTTAAATGGGCTTTTAGAACAGTTTTATCTGCTAGTTTTATTATTATATCTGTTTGTTTTAAATACTGTTATTATTTATTATTTTTTAGCTTTTAATATTGTTTGCTTTAATATTGCAAGCTGTCTTGCATCCTCCTGAGGAGAAAGGCAGGGTATAAATATTTTAAATAAAATAAAATAAAAGTTAAATAAAATAAAATGGTCTGTTTCATAAGAGTATTCTACAACTGGGAAGTAACTAGGGTTTTTTTTCCTTAGTACCATGTGTCATTTTTAATGTTTGAACCAACCTATAAATATATCCATGAATGCTTTAATCACTAACCTACATTTTGGCTTCATTCAAATTCCCTTTTTTAAAAAGTTCTTAAAATCAATGAATATACAGTTCACACATATTATTTATATTTCCAAGAATCATTTCTTATACTGTATCTATCAAAGTCAACATCCCAATATGTCCCAAACACTGGTTTTGCTTTTTCAGGGCCTTAGCTTAAAATGTGCTGGTTATAACTAAGGTTAGTTCTGGAATTAAAAGAATTTCCCATGAGACCTCAGAAATTGATCTTTATACAAACAAAGATGCTGAAGACCACTATGTATTGGCATTAATAGGCATTAATGCTTGCAGGACATTTCCATTAACACAAATACACAAAACATCCAACAAATTACTACCATTTGGATTAGCAAACAATACTCCATGGAACAAGGTTTATGTTAATAATGTTTCTTATTGTAGGGAAATCTCTAGTGTAACAAATTTGTCAAACATACAAAAGGTCTAAAAGTGAAATATAGTAATTAAGACTTTCACTTTATTGATTGGACAGCTTAAGTAATTTTTCATTATTAGCATAAGATTTAATACATAAAAGTAGTTAAAGATTCTGCCTTGGCACTAGCCATTAGCATGTAATTGAACTAGTAAAAAAGACCAGTTTAACCTATGTTGATTACCACCTTATCTTTGAAAGGCAATTAAGGACCTCAATCATTGAACAAGATTTGATTGTGTGGCCTTTATTGGACATTGATCTTTCAGCAAAGTGGAGTTACATTTTCCATTAATTTACAGTAACACAGTTTAACTCTGATACCTTAGACTATTGACCTGGGTAGGATGTCAGACTAGGTACTTGTTTAGGTTAAGATGCTCCCACTAGTCATTACTGTTTAAAAAGAGATGCTGAAAAAATGCAGATACTTATCAACAAAGCGTAGACTAAGGTTTCAGTTATCGGCATTTGTTTCATTACGTTTAACAAGAAGATTCCCAGCCTTTATTACTGTCAGCCAACCCCACCCCCCTTTAAACATCATCCCTGTGTAGAATGAAAGAGATAATTAAAGCAAGACGTACAAGGCAACTCCTATTATGTTTCAAAAAAGAGTAGAGCAGGTAATGTTTCCTGAAAAGTGAAGAGTCATTAAATGTTCCAGTTATTTTAATATGCAATAAAAAAAGTTAATTTCAGAAGTAGGTACAGTCATGTGAAAAAGAAAGTACACCCTCTTTGAATTCTATGGTTTCACATACCAGAACAGAATAAAAATCATCTGGTCCTTAGCAGGTCTGAAAATTAGGTAAATACAAACTCAGATGACAACACATGACATATTATGCCATGTCGTGATTTATTTTACAAAAATAAAGCCAAAATGGAGAAGCTATGTGTGAAAAGCAAAGTACACCTTATGATTAAATAGCTTGTAGCAATAACCTTTAGCAGCAATAACTTGAAGTAATCATTTTCAGTTTGACTTTATTAGTCTCTCACATCATTGTGGAGAAATTTTGGCCCACTCTTCTTTACAATGTTGCTTCAGTTCATTGAGGTTTGCAGGCATTTGTTTATGCACAGCTCTTGTAAGGCCCAGCGGCAGCATTTCAATTGGGTTGAAGCCTGGACTTTGACTAAGCCAGTGATCAGGAAACAGGGGTAAATTACCCCAAATGGGGTAAAAATGAAAATCCTGGGGGTAATGAGGACGGTCGCGGCAGTGCGACCGTCCTCATTACCCCCAGGCATTTTATTTCCGACGATGCTGTGTGTAGGCGGGCATTCCATCGTGGGGAGAGCGAGCCCCGGCGAGGAACTGCACAGGGCACCCACCTGCCCTCCTCACCTCCAAAGTGGGGGGGAAGGCAGCGGACTGGGCCAGCTGGACTCTTTGCCCAGCGCAGCCCTGGCCGGGGTTCTCCTTCCTGCCCGCGCCCGCCCACCCGGTGTGCTGGCGAGGAGGCCCCCTTCCCACCTCGCCTCACCTGAGCTCATGGCTGGTGGACCTGCCGGCCCTGCGGTGCCCGCCTCCCCTCGCCAAGGACGCGCTTTCCCAGCGGTGTGGCGGCTCCAGACTGGCTGCTCGGGCGGTGGCGGCAGGTCCCGGGCGAGCGCAGAGGTGGGGTCGGCCGCAGACGCCGAGAGCGGAGGGCCGGTACTGGAAGGGGGCGGGATAATGTCGGCATATATAAATTTTTTTGGGGGGGGTAAAAGATAAAAAAGTTCCCTGACCCCTGGAGTAAGCCATTGCAACACCTTATTTTCTTTTTCTTTGTCAACCATTCTGTTGTAGATTTGCTGGTGTGCTTGGGATCTGCCCTGTTGCATGACCCAATTTTGGCCAAGCTTTAGCTGTTGGACGGATGGTCTCAATTTGACTCTAGAATACTTTGGTATACAGAGGAGTTGATGGTCGACTCAATGACTGCAAGGTGCCCAGGTCCTGTGGCTGCAAAACAAGCCCAAATCATTACCCTTCCACTACCATGCTTGACAGTTGGTATGAGGAGTTTGTGCTGATATGCTCCGTTTGGTTTTTGCCAAACGTGGTGCCATGCATTATAGCCAAACATCTCCACTTGGGTCTCATCTGTCCAAAGGACATTGCTCCAGAAGAGTCTTGTGGTTTATCCAGTTACAATTTTGCAAACCTAAGCTATGCTGCCAAGTTCGTTTAAGAGAGAAGAGGCTTTCTCCTGGCAACCTTTCCAAACAAACCATACTTGTTCAGTCTTTTTCTAATTGTACTGTCATGAACTTTACCATTTAACATGTTAAGTGAGACCTGTAGAGTCTGAGATGTAATTCTTGGGTTTTTTGCAATTTCTCTGAGCATTGCGTGGTCTGACCTGGGGTGAATTTGCATGGACATCCACTCCTGGGAAGATTGTCAACTGTCTTGAATGCTTTCCACTTGTGAATAATCTTTCTCACTGTAGAACGCCGTACTTTAAATTGTTTGGAAATGGCCTTATAACCCTTCCCAGATTGATGAATACCAACAATTGCTTCTTTACGATAATTGCTGATGTGTTTCCTCCTTGGCTTTAGCAAAATGCTAACACTTTGGCTTTTATAGAGGTGGTCACACTTGCTGATGGTCAAGGGCATTTGGTTAGCAGCACCTGGCTGCTACTTAGCCTCTTAATTCCTATGGAAGCTGTAAGGGTGTACTTAGTTTTTCACACATGCCTTCTCCATTTTGGCTTAATTTTTGTAAAATAAATCATGACACAATGTAATATGCCATGTGTTGTTGTTCATCTGAGGTTGTATTTATCTAATTTTCAGACCTGCTAAGGATCAAATCATTTTTATTCTGTCCTGATACGTAAAAATCGTAGAATCCAAAGAGGTTGTACTTTTTTCTCCACATGACTGTATATAATACATACCAAGAACAATTTATGATCAGTTGCACAGGATATCCAAGAATAGAAAGTGGGATTCTGGACTTCCTTCAAATCCAAAAGCATTTTGCTTTGTAGATCTTGTAGTTATTTAGGAAAAACAAGGGGGGGGGAATCACAATTGGACACTGCTGTGGCTAGTTCTGACTAAGCAAATCTACATTCACCAGCTGGCAAGCAGTTTTAGATATCACAACACTCACCCAGAACTGCCAGTTATTTGGGCCAGTATCTCACTGAGCTTCTGCTAGCAGTGCTATTGTACAAGCAGTGATCTACTGTATTTTCCCATGTATAAGACGGTACTTTTTCCTAAAATCATTACACTAAAAATTGAGGTGCATTTTATACACGGAAGTAAGCTGAGATACCTGAGGAGAGAACAAAATGGCATATACCTTCAGTCACGAGGCTTAGCTTCCTACACTCAGGAGACTTAGCTTCCTCCAATCACAAGCCTTATGGAACTGACGTCAGCTGATGCTGTACAAATCAATGGGAACACGCCTCGTTGGAGGTGGAGCCTGTAGGCAGTGCTCAGATTCAACAGGGACTTCTAATGTCTGAGCGTTCTGAGCCCAGAGGCTTTGAATACTCAAAGCTAAGTTTTCTTAATCTTGGGGCTAGAAAAGTGCGGGGGTGTCTTATAAATGGGGGCGTTATAAACGAAAAAATACAGCACATAAAGAAAACTCACCCTCTGCTTGCCAATAGCAATGCTTAAGCAAACAGTAGCATCCCATTCAGTATATGCATCATGGGATACTCATAGCTACTTAAAACTGAATCTTAACTTGTTTTTTGTAAGATTGTACATAAGAAAGCATTATAGGTGGGTGGTAGGCTAAGACAAAAGGGTATCTCTCAGATTACTATGTGTCCTCCCTTGTAGACAAAGTGGGAGGAACATGTGACTCTCCAGATGGACTGTTGGAATGCAATTCCATTCAGTGCTAGTCAATACGCAATGGTAAGAGAAGACAGGCTGGCTGGATAACTCAGTGGTTTAGGTATCTGGCTGCAGGGCCAGATGTTGGGAGTTTGATTCCCCACTATGCTTCCTGTAAATAAAGCCAGCCTGTGTGGCCTTGAGCAAGCTGCACAGTCCCAGGGTAAACCACTTCTGAGTATTCTCTGCTTTGAAAACCTTGAAAAGGGTTGCCATGACAGCACGGAATTATTTATTTATTATTAAGGGATGGTAGGAATTGCAATTCAGCAGCCTCTGGAGGATAAAACATTCCCTGTCCCTGCCTTAGGCCATCAACGCCTGGAGCACTTATGCAAAGGAACTGGGAAATATCCTGCCAAAAAAGATTCATATCACATTCTCCTTAGTAACATTTTATTTATTAATTAAATATATATATATCCTGCCTTTCTCCTAAGAAAGGACCCAACACAGCTGAATACTGAGAGGTTAATGCCTCTTCTAGCAGGCATTCAGTCCTTGAATTTATTATTTAATTTTTATTGTTGGCTATTAATATTTAAAAATTATAATATTTTGATGTTGTTTTAATCAATTTTTATGTTTTTGTTTTAAAATCCATTATATTGTTTAATTTTTTTTTACCTTTAAAGGTGACTAAGAAACATAACTACAGTCAACCCTCGACTTACGAACGGCCCTAGTTGCGAACTTTTCGACTTACGAACCGCTCTGATAGAAAAATATAGCCTCGACTTGCGAACTTTATTTCGAGTTACGAACCGAAAATAACCCTTTTTTTTAACCTAAGTCATCTTAGGTTAAAAGGAAAAAAAAGAAAAAAAATTCTGCCCCTAGTGGTAGGAACGGATTAACCGGCTTTGCATTAGTTCCTATGGGAACTAATGGTTCGACTTACAAACCGCCCCTCGACCTAAGAACCAAAAACAGCTGGAACGGATTAATTGGTTTTCAATGCATTCCTATGGGAAATGCTGATTCGACTTACGAACTTTTCGACTTAAGAACATCCTTCCAGAACGGATTAAGTTCGTAAGTCGAGGGTTGACTGTATTTGAGCAAAACATTTCAACTTCTGCCTTCTTCAGTTGTTTGTTCAGTTTGTTTTTTATATTTCTAAACTACCCAAAGAAAGAACTTCCTAAATTATAGATGCTTTTACAACTGCAACGGAGAAAACACTAAATATTTCTGTTCATATCTGATAAGAGCCAGTGAACATCTGAGATGTATGCCTTGTGTTACTAAATGAAGAGACATCCTTTTCCAAATTAGATACTAATACAATTTCTGCCACCCATGTTCACATATAAAAACAAGAATTCAGAGAATGGCATTAAAAAAACAAAGCAATTGCCCACAAAATGAACTAATTCTCTCTCTCTCTCTCTCTCATATATATCTATCCAAGGAAAACCTTGGATTTTATGAATACCTTATCATCTCTCTAAATACTTTAGCAGGTCACATGTAAGTCCTAATAAATCCAGCAAAGTGATTTTATATTAGAACTCTGTCCTCAATCATCTTCCCAGTTCATCCTTCACTTCAGAAGTGCAACAGGTTCATTGATTTTCATGTAATAAACGAAAACATTACATTTGCTTAATTGTTACACAGTGAGAGCACTGAGCAAGAAGCCAAACATCAATTAATGTAGCATGTAGCATTGAATTCTACTAGATCAATACAGTAGTTTGTCAAAGATGTTCTCCATGGAAGGGACCCTATCATTGTACGGACAAGGAGTTATGTTGCCTCCACTTATTGAAAAACAGGTAAGCAAAGTCAGCACTCTCCATTAGCAGAAATCAAACAAGCTGCAGCTAGTGAAGAAGACACTTCAAGAAAAAGCTATATTTATAGAATGGTAATTTAAAAACATTTTATCAGCCTTTTGTTGAGACCAAACCTTTACAGCAAATTATTGACAACATCAAGAGCAATTAATGAGCAGTATTTGACTCAGAAGCTTATTTAATTTTGCTTGCTGAGAAAATCAAATCTATCCAATGCAGTAAAATGCTAGTCACTTTTATTATGAATGAAACTTAATGTTGCACACTACTATTCCGCTGTGTAAGCTGTTTATTTCACACGTGCGTACTACTAATTTACTACTGAATACTGTAAACGGAACTGGCTGCATAGCTCAGTGAGCTGGGTACCTGGCTGCGGAGGCAGGTGTTAGGACTTCAATTCTCCACTGTGCCTCCTGGGAGAACAGTCAGCCTGGGCAAGTTGCACAGTCCCAGAGTATTCCCTCCCCAAAAGGAACAGCAAACCACTTTCAAGTACTCTATATCTAGAAAAGTCTAGAAAGGTTGCCATAAGCTGCAACTTTGATGGTCGGTAGCTATACTGAGCTATTTCTTTGGTTGAAGACTTAGCTACAGATGATTTTAAGCCTCATTCATCCTTACATTGAGTCAAGTACGTAGTATTATCTGACTCCAATGAGAACTGCAATATATTGCTGGATTTCAAAACATCCCATGTCCAAAGGTTTTTGTATGTACAGAATCAAGAATATTCCACAACACTCAAACAGCAAAAGACATAAGACACATGTTTATATGAAGGAGTTTCTTCTGAATAGTTGTCACCCCTACTTCTTAGTAAATAATTTAACCCACCCCTTTCTGATTTAAAACAATGAAAACTTTGTTTTGAATACAATAAATTACTAAACAACCATATGTCCAGACAAGAAACAGTGAAAGAAGAATGAGGACATTTTTTTCAGACCTTCAGACGTATTATATCAAAGTAGACTGCAAACTGCAGATCCATTCTTTTATTTATGTTCTGAGGTGACAAAAACCAAATTGCTTTGCCGCAATTTGCCACATCAGTAATATTTCTTGAAACCAGTTCTTTAGTACATAGCACCTTCATCTTCTTTATACAGGAAGTAAATAGTGATTGGACCGTAGTGTGTATGAACAGTTTCTGTGACATTGGCAAGGAACCAGGAGCCAATTCCATATAATAATGTTGGGATACCTATTTTCAAAAGAAGGAAAAAATGAGAAACAGGGATCAAAGAGTAAAATCTCATTTGATTTGTTACAATAGAAACAGTATATGAATAAGAAGAAAGAGAAATGAAACACAGGAGAAAATTAGTGTCAGGTGAGGATCTAATATACTCAAAATGGAAAGCTGCCATAGTGCTCCTTCCAACATTCCCTCTTATTTTCAGCCTCACTGGGCAGGGCGCTGCCCCTCATGCGCACAACTCCGCCCCCCTGTGGGGTTCCATCGTGATTGGAACCAAAGGGGCTGAAAACTATCACTGTGGGTGCACAGAGGAGGAGGAGCCCTGCGTGGAGGGGGGGGGCAGAGTACCACACGTGCACACTTTAGAGGGAAACTTGGCTCCTTCCCCATGAGGAAATGTAGCACTGCTCCCACTATATTCCTTTTTCTTGTCCTGGACATGATGTTACAAGAAGGGAGGATGCACACATAGCAGCTGCAGAAATCAGTCCCTCCCCTTCTCCCAAATGAGCAAGGCATAACCTGAAAGGCTAAATTAAAAGACTATTTTGCTACAATTTAAACCCAACCTAGTTCCACAGGGAAAAAAAAACATAAACATGTTAAGGGATAACCTATGATCTATATCAAAAGATTTTCAGACCACTCTCCAGACACTATTATTTTACTTCTTGTCCAATTCTCTTTGATTATATATTTGGATCCCATTTTAAAAAAGAAATGATAAATGCCTTGAAGAATAGAATCCTAAGACAGAGGAGTACATTGTGATCCTTGTGTATTTATTACGTTACTTATGCCTACTTTTTGCATATGTCCAACACAAAGATATTCTAGTATTATCTGCTGCTATAGACAATCCAATGTTATGCATTTAGACAGGGAAACTTGAGGATATTATCAAATATCCTAACTGCAGTTGACAGAAGCATACACAGAAAACAAGGAGACTGTCTTCTTGTGGTAACCTTGGTCCCCAGATGTTCTTGGACTGCAACTCCCATAAATGCTGGCCAGCTAGTGGTGAAGGCTTCTTGGAGTTTTAGTCCAAGAACTTCTGGGGACCCAAGGTTTGGAACCACTGGCGAGGATGAACTAGCGTTTCAAGAGTTCATATTCCTTATCTATCCTCAGTTATGTCAATTTTTTGCGAAAACATAAGTTAAATCTCGTCGGGGTATTTCAAACTGAAGTAACAATTACCCCTTCACGGATTGCTGCCTTGTCGTAGCAAAGGGGCTTGAGTAATTCCGAGAAGCTATGGGCTATGCCGTGCAGGGACACCCAAGACGGACAGGTCATAGTGGAGAGTTCTGACTAAACGCAATCCACCTGGAGCAGGAACTGGCAAGCCACTCCAGTCCGTATCTTTGCCAAGAAAACTCCATGGACAGAAACAAAAGGCTAAAAGATATGACGCTGGAAGATGGGCCCCTCAGGTCGGAAGGCGTTCAACATGCTACTGAGGAAGAGCAGAGGACAAGTACAAGTAGCTCCAGAGCTAATGAAGTGGTTGGGCCAAAGCCAAAAGGACGCTCAGCTGCGGACGCGCCTGGAAGGGAAAGGAAAGTCCGATGCTGCAAAGAAAAATACTGCATAGGAATCTGGAATGTAAGATCCATGAACCTTAGTAAGCTGGATCTGGTCAAACAGGAGATGGCAAGAATAAACATTGACATCCTGGGCTTCGGTGAAATAAAATGGACGGGAATGGGCAAATTCAATTCAGACGATTATCATATCTACTATTGTGGGCAAGAATCCCGTAGAAGAAATGGAGTAGCCCTCATAGTCAACAAAAGAGTGGGAAAAGCTGTACTGGGATACAATCTCAAAAATGATAGAATGATTTCAATACGAATCCAAGGCAGACCTTTCAACATCACAGTCATCCAAGTTCATGCACCAACCACCGATGCTGAAGAGGCTGAAATTCACCAATTCTATGAAGACTTACAACACCTTCTAGAACTGACACCAAAGAAAGATGTTTTTCTCATTCTAGGGGACTGGAATGCTAAAGTAGGGAGTCAAGAGATAAAAGGAACAACAGGTAAATTTGGCCTTGGAGTTCAAAATGAAGCAGGGCAAAGGCTAATAGAGTTTTGTCAAGAGATTGTTTAAATGTCTAATTTAATTGTCTAATTTCTCTGATGTACGCCGCCCAGAGTAGTTTAATGACTAGATGGGCGGGATATAAATATAACAAATAAATAAATAAATAAAGAACAAGCTGGTCATCACAAACACTCTTTCCCAACAACACAAGAGGCGACTCTACACATGGACATCACCAAATGGGCAATACCGAAATCAGATTGATTATGTTCTCTGCAGCCAAAGATGGAGAAGCTCTATACAGTCAGCAAAAACAAGACCTGGAGCTGAGTGTGACTCTGATCATCAGCTTCTTATAGCAAAACTCAAGCTTAAACTGAAGAAAGTAGGAAAAACCACTGGGCTAGTCAGGTATAATCTAAACCAAATCCCTTATGAATACACAGTGGAAGTGAAGAACAGATTTAAGGAACTAGATTTGGTGGACAGAGTGCCTGAAGAACTATGGATGGAGGCTCATAACGTTGTACAGGAGGCAGCAACAAAAACCATCCCAAAGAAAAGGAAATGCAAGAAAGCAAAGTGGCTGTCCAACGAGGCCTTACAAGTAGCAGAGAAGAGAAGGGAAACAAAATGCGAGGGAGATAGGGAAAGTTACAGAAAATTGAATGCAGATTTCCAAAGAATAGCAAGGAGAGACAAGAGGGCCTTCTTAAATGAACAGTGCAAAGAAATAGAGGGAAATAATAGAAAGGGAAAAACCAGAGATCTGTTCAAGAAAATTGGAGATGTTAAAGGAACATTTTGTGCAAAGATTGACATGATAAAGGACAAAAATGGTAGGGACCTCACAGAAGCAGAAGACATCAAGAAGAGGTGGCAAGAATACACAGAGGAATTATACCAGAAAGATCTGGATGTCCCGGACTACCCAGACAGTGTGGTTGCTGACCTTGAGCCAGACATCCTGGAGAGTGAAGTCAAGTGGGCCTTAGAAAGCATGGCTAACAACAAGGCCAGTGGAGGTGATGGCATTCCAGTTGAACTGTTTAAAATCTTAAAAGATGACGCTGTTAAGGTGCTACACTCAATATGCCAGCAAGTTTGGAAAACTCAGCAGTGGCCAGAGGATTGGAAAAGATCAGTCTACATCCCAATCCCAAAGAAGGGCAGTGCCAAAGAATGCTCCAACTACCGTACAATTGCACTCGTTTCACACGCTAGCAAGGTTATGCTCAAAATCCTCCAAGGCAGGCTTCAGCAGTATGTGGACCGAGAACTCCCAGAAGTACAAACTGGATTTCAAAGGGGCAGAAGAACTAGAGACCAAATTGCTAACATGCGCTGGATTATGGAGAAAGCTAGAGAGTTCCAGAAAAACATCTACTTCTGCTTCATTGACTACGCAAAAGCCTTTGACTGTGTGGACCACAGCAAACTATGGCAAGTTCTTAAAAGAAATGGGAGTGCCTGACCACCTTATCAATCTCCTGAGAAATCTATATGTGGGACAGGAAGCAACAGTTAAAACTGGATATGGAACAACTGATTGGTTCAAAATTGGGAAAGGAGTACAACAAGGCTGTATACTGTCCCCCTGCTTATTTAACTTATATGCAGAATACATCATGCGAAAGGCTGGACTGGATGAATTCCAAGCCGGAATTAAGATTGCTGGAAGAAATATCAACAACCTCAGATATGCAGATGATACCACTCTGATGGCAGAAAGTGAGGAGGAATTAAAGAACCTCTTAATGAGAGTGAAAGAGGAGAGTGCAAAAAATGGTCTGAAGCTCAACATCAAAAAAACTAAGATCATGGCCACGGGCCCCATCACCTCCTGGCAAATAGAAGGGGAAGATATGGAGGCAGTGACAGATTTTACTTTCTTGGGCTCCATGATCACTGCAGATGGTGACAGTAGCCCCGAAATTAAGACGCCTGCTTCTTGGGAGGAAAGCGATGACAAACCTAGACAGCATCTTAAAAAGCAGAGACCTCACCTTGCCGACAAAGGTCCGCATAGTCAAAGCTATGGTTTTTCCAGTAGCGATGTATGGAAGTGAGAGGTAGACCATAAAGAAGGCTGACCGCCGAAGAATGGATGCTTTTGAATTGTGGTGCTGGAGGAGACTCTTGAGAGTCCCCTGGACTGCAAGGAGAACAAACCTGAAGGAAATCAACCCTGAGTGCTCACTGGAAGGACAGATCCTGAAGCTGAGGCTCCAATACTTTGGCCATCTCATGAGAAGAGAAGACTCCTTGGAAAAGACCCTGATGTTGGGAAAGTGTGAAGGCAAGAGGAGAAGGGGACGACAGAGGACGAGTTGGCTGGACAGTGTCACCGAAGCTACCAACATGAATTTGACCCAACTCCGGGAGGTAGTGGAAGACAGGAGAGCCTGGCGTGCTCTGGTCCATGGGGTCACGAAGAGTCGGACACGACTTAACGACTAAACAAAAACAATTACGTTCTTGCAGCACCTTGAATACACATAATGTACACCATTTTCATACAGAGCTGTATGTTCCAAGCCATCACTCACCAAAGTTTATTAATTTAAGAGTTAAGAAGAAGTAGTTCTGCATTGCCAGGTCTTGGCGGGGCGCACGGGAACAGTGGTACTTGATAAAGGGGAAGCAACCAGTCCGGAGGATGTGGTAGTTCGTCCCTTTCACCTCCCAGTTGAAGTTGGAGAGGCCAAACTGGTCGTTGTCCACCGAGCTGTATTTGACACAGTAAGAGGTCCAGTGGGGCAGGCCCCTCTGCAGCAGGTGCTGGCTCAGCACCTCGGAGGCCTTCGGCTTGCCCGCCGACCCTCCGGAGAGGAGGACCACCCTGAGGAGCCCCTCGTGGAGCTTCTTCAGGGCCAGGGCGGCGACACCGCCGCGGACGGGAGGGCCAGCTCCTCGGCCCACCGGCTGCCCCATGGGCTGCCCCCTGGAGCCACGCCGCCCAGGCGGCCTTCGATCTCCGCCCGCCTCTCAGTCTCTTTCTCTCGCTCCCGTTCCCTCCTCGCGGGGGCGCAGAGGCCGTTTTCTTCACAATCTAGTCGTTCCCCGCCACCGCCTGGCCAAGTTCTTCCTAAAAACCCTTCCCGTCAAATAACCGGCTGACGCAGTTCCGCCTTCATTTGATTCCCTTCCCGGGGCTTCCCCCCTCCTCCCCCTCCTCCTCTTTTCCTAACCCAGCAAATTCTTCCTTTCCACCCGTGACCTCACCCAATGCCCCCTCCCTCGGGCGTGGCGCGCCTGCTCAAGAGCTCGCTTGCCGGCCGCCGCTCTGAGCCTGCGCACGAGAGACGCTGCGCGCAGGCGCTCTCTCACTCTCCCAACGCTTCGGAAGAGAGATTGGCGGAAAGAACTCGGCGGGCTGGCAGGAGGGAGGCGTGGCCTGAGTCCCCCCCCCCCCCCCCAGCTGTCCTGGCGCCAGAGGCGGCTCCTTCCCCGGGCTCCGGGAGGCGGGAGCCGGGCGGCGCAGCCCCGGTCCTTGAAGGAGACTCTCTGGACCACGAGGCTGCTGCAACTCTAGGGTAACGCCGCGTGTGAGGACTGATCCGAGTGAAACTCCGGCTTTTGACCCGTTAGGCATCATCTGAGAGGGTGGGAATAATAACTCAACGGAAGAGCAAACGAAGGAACGACCCCCGTTGGATAATTATGAATATTTCAGACTCAGCAATCTTCGACCAGTGAGCTGTAGAGGAAGGGTGTGCTAATTAATCAATTACTACACTAGAACATGCCCTGTGTATGTACTAGATTCTACTACAAGCTGCTAATTATTAATCTCTTGTGTCAGTAACAAATTTCGACTCAACTGTACCTTTTGATAATTAATAGAGCACAGAGAAGTGTAATGTATTTCTTGACTAGCTGAAGCATTGAGGTGGGGGGGGGGGGGCAAGGAGAGATAATGAAGAAAGATCCCATAGCTTCACAGTGTGCGAATCTCTGGCAGCATTGTGTGGCTGGTGTGCAACTTGTAACCCCCTCTAAAGTGCCTGTGGTGAAATTACACCATGGAAGAAGAGACGGATCATCTGCTTATAACACTAATATTGGACTTCTCCTTTCTTAGCGGATGAGCACATGAGCTTTTGAGACACCTGTGCTTTCTTCACACATGGAGGAACTGTAGCCTGTTCTTATTAAATATAAGCCACGGAGCGGTCTGAAGTCCCAGGATACACCATCACCTTGTTGAAGCAACACACATCTGTTCAGCAAATGGCTGGGAAACCCTCTGTCTGGCATAGTAGGGCATTTGGATTTAGGATTAAATTGCCTACAACTGAGAAACTGTAGCAACCCCCCTCAAGAGAATCTAAAAATACCAAGTATTTTAAATTAGTATGTTTCATTTTATTGGAAGAATAAAGAAAGAGAGATATTCATCCAAGCCACATGAAAGAAATCACTTCTGGTACAACTTACACAGATAATCTCTGTGAGTGTGTAACTCATTATCTTCTCTCCATATTTGTAGTTACATGTATTTTCTTAAAAAATGCAAAACATTTGATGCAGCCAGTTTACTGCAGGATAAATCTCTGGAATACTTGAGCAGTGGCAGCTTGATGAAG
Organism: Intellagama lesueurii; assembly: GCA_037013535.1. Classification (NCBI taxonomy): domain Eukaryota; kingdom Metazoa; phylum Chordata; class Lepidosauria; order Squamata; family Agamidae; genus Intellagama; species Intellagama lesueurii. The sequence goes on from JBAJHW010000011.1 coordinate 22,444,670, forward strand.
AATTTGAATCTGGGGAATAATTTGATGTGAGAAACACATGGCATGTGGAACAGCATTCAACCTATAGGATGGAAGAAATTTTAACTCAACAAAACCATATTCACAGATGCTTTTTACGTACTTTCTTTCTGTACTAAATGCTATGCTGGGAATGGGAAAAGATTTGCCATTAGCTCCCCCTTCATTGTTTTTTAAAAATTAACTGAAATATGACAAATTCTTAAATTCTTCTGGGTCCTTTGCTGTTTTGGATCACAGTTCTTGCAGTCCTTTATCTTTAACCATGCAGGGCGGGACTGATGGGAATTGCAATGCAAAACGTCAGGAGGCTAACGTTTCCCCAACCCTATCTTGAAAGCAGCTCAGTTATATCTGAACTGAAAGCAAGCATGCATCCAAAGGGATGATGTAGAATTTGGGGAATATGACTCAGTTCAATGTTTCTGCCCATATGTTTCCCCCTCTCTTTAAATGATACAATATCACATTCATGGAACATAATTTCTGAAAACTGGGAAAAACCATTGCCATATCCCAGATATTAAATGATCCCAAAAACTCAACAGAGAGTACTGACAGAGCTTGTAAATTCTGGGTTGGGTGTAACATGACTGAAATGGGCTATCTGAATTTATTTTACCATGGCACGAGGATATGGATGAACAAAGACTATGTTAACATTCATTAACTATTTCATATTCACTAACTATTTCATAGAAGCTTGCGCTTTTGTGGTTTCCTCTTCTTCAAATTTCAACTTGTTCTGTTCTGTAACTCCCAGGATTTTTTCAATATCTTTGACTGCTCCCTGTAACAGTAAACAGCTCAGTGGTAAAATAATTATTTATGCTATATCTTTCTAAGATGTTCTTACCATTATACCAGTAGTATAAAACAGAAAAGCACAGTAAAAATTGCTTTTTTCAGAACTGATCAATTCCCAAATCTGGAGGTGACTTGGGGTGCTTCAAGACAAGGCTTTTATTGTGCATTCACGCTGTCACATTCATTGAAGTTTATGAGACATTCAGATGAAATTGACGTCTAGCCCTCTAAAGTTTTCATATTCTTCCATTCTTTTTTTTTTTAAATGAGAGAAAATCCATTAAGGAAAAATGATGAAAAGGTATATGTCTTTTAATAGTGAGTGGTAGTAGCATCTGTCTGGAAGCACCTGTGTTCTAACTAATAGCTATGCTCTGTGTCATGTCTTTAGACATTGCTGATTTACATCTCCTGTCATGCTAGCTGGGACGGGGGGGATTGGAATCATCATCACCAGGAAGGCCATCTTTATATGATAATATGGAATTGAGTGAAACTTATTCAGGCTTAGACTGAAGTAACCAAGGAACTGCCAGCAAGTACGAAAATCTCAAGTAGTCAGAACAAAAACAGCAGAATTGCTTTCCCCCTACAAGTTGTATGATAAGTGTTTCAAATAGTCAGGGCTTGAAAAATTTTTAGAATGTCTCACCAGTCAGTCAAAAATTTCACCAGTCAGCATGACCAGACTATAGCCTTGCAATTTATGTTAACAAATTTAAACTAGGCACTTGTTCACTTTTATTTCTACATAACAATACATACAAACCCAAAGTAAATTGTATTACGTACATGAGAATCACTGATTTATACCCTCAGACTTGGGTTGCTTTATTACCTGTGGAGTCATGAAGCTTGTACAGTGGAGTCTCGACTTACAGACGGCTCCACTTACGGACTTTTCGACATCCGTACTTCTCTGGCCGCAAAGTTTCACTTCGACTTGCGGCCGGAGAATCGACCTACGGACCAGAAGAGGGAGGCGGGGAAAGCGCCAAATTCAAATTCAAATCTGGAGGATCTGCCTCCGGATGCTTTCCAGGGCTTCTCCGCCGCCATGGGAGGCATCTTGGAGGTCCCCCCCTGCCGCCGATAGTGCCTCCGAAGCACGATCGGCAGTGGGGGTGGACCTCCGAGAGGTCTCAGATGGCGGTGGGGAAGGCCTCCGGAGGTCCCCCGCCGCCGCCGCCGGGAGCCGAGCTGCGCCGGGCGATCCCGGCCATGCTCGGACTCCTGGACTTCCCCCGCCGCCGCTGCTCGGCTCCAGTTGCAGCAGTGATGGCGGCGGCGGGGGAGCTCCGAGAGGCCTCCAGCAGCAGTGCCAAAGCCCTCGGAGTTGTCCGGTAGCGGCGATGGCAGCGGCGGGGGACCCCTGGAAGGCTTCAGAAAGGTAAGTTCCCTTTTTAAAAAAATTTTTGTGGGGGGGGGGGGCGTTTTCTTGGGCCGGTTACGGATTAAATGGTTTTCAATGCATTCCTATGGGAAATGCATTTTCGACCTGTGGACTTTTCGACCTACGGACCCTGTTCCAATACGGATTAATTCCGTAGGTCGAGACCCCACTGTATTTTGAATGCCTTTCTTTTGAATGTCTCCAGCAAAAATAAAACTGAAAGCAAAAGCGCCCGGCCTCTTAAGGAGCCACAGTTCTCTCCCACCCCAGGATGTGTCCTCATTCGGTTGACATTGCTGTAACTTTTTAAAGCAAATAAACTAAATAATTAATAATTTAGCATTTGGCAGTGTTATTAAGCTTCAGCCTTTTGTCGTGCTTCTCTTGGTGAGTGGAGTGTCCATAAGTGCAAGCTGATTATCCTGCTGAAAAAGAACTACAGTGACTTCAGCCCTGCTTATCCAAACTTTGCTCTATCAGAGAAGACAAAGTATTTTTAATAGAACAGAGCAAACTCTCCTGGAGGAGCAACAGAGAAGTGGGAAGTGCATCTAGCGAAAAAAAACCCCAAAAAATGTAAGAGGCAGGAACTTGGAAGAATGTGATGCAGCAAAGCAGGGCTATCAGGTTTCCCTGGTGAAAGGATCCAAAGGTTGTGATCACATCTGCCAAAAAAAACCCCAGTTTTACTGGTATGGCTGTTACATAGACTGATTCATAATTTTCCATTGACACATGGCCAACATCAATTCATTTGCCTTGGCAATCAGTTTATTTCCCCTTCACCGGGAGAGTTGTGTTAAATTGTACCTATGATGTATCGCTTCATTCCTTATGATTTCAGCATGTATGAATGTTGCTATCGATTTATTTCCTTTGCAAAGAGGTCGGGTTTCTGGCCGCTATGACCATTTCGTGGCTACTGTGCTTGTACCCTTTTAAAAACAATTTTTTAAAAAGGGATATTGGTAAATCACTAGTAGCACCTGCAGCCACAAAAAAACAAAAATACATTGCTCAGACACACACACACACCCCTTGCAGGTGAAACAGGGCTTGAAATTTTCTGCTTTGAATTATAAAGAAAGGAGTGTTGCATTTTTTTAAACTCTGCTCTTTACAATACTTTAAAACAACAGGTTACCCACCTGTAATTGTAGTTCTTCGAGTGGACCTTTGTGATTCACACCCTGGGTGATTTGCGCCTGCACGGAGCCTCATCGGAAGATTCTAGAGCTTCTGCGGTAGCAATGAACACATTAGAATATGCCCCTCCCAACCCGTATAAGTACCTTGGCGCCAAGCATCCCCTTTCAATTGTGTCAACCACCGCTTAATAGTAAGCAAACAATGGCGTGACAGAGGGGAGGACGGGCGGGATGTGTGAATCACAGAGGTCCACTCGAAGAACTACAATTACAGGTGGGTAACCTGTCGTTCTTCTTCGTGGCCTCTGTGAATCACACCCTGGGTGACTAATAAGCTGTCTTACCCGGAGGCAGGGTGTCACGCCAAGGTAGAGGCTAGAACAGCACGTCCAAATGCCGCATCAGCCTTCTGCCGGAGGTCGAGTCTATAATGACGGATAAATGTGGATGGCTGTGCCCAAGTGGCAGAGGCGCAGACGTCCGGAACAAGTACGCCGCGGAGAAAGGCTGTAGAGGCTGCCACTGCCCTGGTGGAGTGAGGGCGAACCACTCTAGGGGCTGGTTGTCGAGCAAGTTGATAAGCCAAATGAATGGTAGAGGCGACCCATCTGGAGATAGATTGGGAAGTCACGTGATGGCCTTTTGTAGGTAGCTGATGGCTTATGAAGAGACGAGGTGACTGTCTAAAAGGTTGGGTACGTCAGAGATAAAAAGCAAGAGCTCTTCTGACATCCAACGTATGGAGTATTTTTTCTTGGTTTGAAGAAGGTGGCGGAAAAAATGAAGGAAGGACAATCGGCTGGGAAAGATGAAATTGAGAGACAATTTTGGGGAGGAAGGAAATGTCCATGAATAACTTCACCTTATCGGGGAAAAAATTGTAGATAAGGGTAGTCATAGCGTAAAGCTGCCAATTCACTAGCTCGTCGAGCTGAGGTGATGGCTACGAGAAAAGCTGTTTTAAAGGTGAGGAGTCTTAAGTCAGTTGTAGCTAATGGCTCAAAAGGAGCTTTGGTAAGCTGTTTCAAAACAAGAGTTAGTGACCATTGTGGAGAGGGAGGTCGAGTATTGGGGTAGATATGAGAGAGACCTTTCAGAAAACGTTTTGTTGTTGGATGTTTGAAGAAGTTTGCTGCTGGAGAATTTGGAGGTTGGTATGATATTATTGCCGAAAGGTAGACTCTCAAGGATGAGATGGAGAGGCCCTTGGATTTGAGATATAGGAGGAAGCGGAGAACAGTGGAAAGTGATGGATTGATGGAGGATGATGAGGAAGATTTGGTAAAGGATTGAAATTTCTTCCATTTGTACAAGTAGGCTTTCCTTGAGGATGGTTTTTTGGCATGAAGAAGAACGTTCATTAATGGGGGAGAATCCTCCACGCTGCCAGGTGCAGAACAGGTAAGTCCGGGTGTAGGATTTGGGAGTTGTTCTGTGTGAGAAGGTGTGGCAGGCGGGGGAGATGGTGAATGTCAGATGAGAGACTGCGGAGAACTGGGAACCAAGTCTGTCTCGGCCACCAAAGGGCTATAACGATGGCATTGGTTTTGTCTTGTTGTAGATGTACGACAGCTTTGTGAAGGAGAGGGAACGGTGGAAAAAGGTAGGTAAGAGTCTTGGGCCAACGGCCGACAAACGCGTCTCCCTGGGAATGTTTTCCTATTCCTGCTCGGCAGCAATACAGTTGGCATTTCCAATTCGCTCAGGAGGAAAAGAGATCGAGAGTTGGTGTGCCCCATTTCCGGCATAGTTGGCAAAATACTGATTGATCTAGTTCCCACTCGTGAGCTTGGGCATCTGTACGGCTGAGCGAGTCTGCCAGGTCGTTGTCTTGACCAGTGATGTGTAAGGCTGTGAGACAGATGTGATGTTGCAGACACCACTCCCAGAGGTCGACCGCTAGGTAGAGGAGACCTGGGGAATGGGTGTCGCCTTGTTTTAGGATGTAGTACATCGCCGTGGTGTTGTCAGTGGCGATCTGTACCATTTTTCCTACAAGAAGGTTTCTGAAAGCCTTGCAGGCCTTTATGACGGCTAGTAGCTCCAACTCATTTATGTGGAACAGTTTTTCTCTGTGAGACCATTTGGCGTGGACTGTGAGGGATTTGCAATGAGCCCCCCAGCCAGTGCGACTGGCGTCGGTAGTGACTTGTATTCGTGGGCAAGGTTGTTGGAACGGTCGCCTGATAAAAAGGTTGGTATGGGAATGCCCCCATTGAAGTTGAGAGGCCAATTCTGGAGTGACTCTTAGGAGAGTGTGGGGAGAGTCTGTTAGTGAATCGAATAGGGCCAGAAACCAGGATTGGAGAGATCTCATTTTGAGACGCACATGTTGTACAACTGACGTCATAGAGGCCATGGTGTCTAGAACTCGTTGCACCGTTAAGGCAGGTATCAAGGCATGCGGAGTGAAGCCGCGAAGTAAGGTGAAGAAATTTTGTCTCTTTTCTGCAGGGCGGAATGTGTGAGCTCGTGTGGAGTCTATGAGCGCGCCTATGTAATGTATAGTCCTTGTAGGTTTTAATGTTGATTTTTGTTCGTTGATAGTTAGACCAAGATCGCGAAGAAGGGCGAGGGTGAAACGGGTGTCTCGTCGAGCTTTGCGACGGGAGTATGCTACAAGGAGCCAGTCGTCGATATATGGAAAGACGAGAATGTTTTGAAGTCTGTGAAGGAAAGGAGGCTAGTGTGCCGTCCCAGCAAGGAGAGAAATCCAAAGAGACGTGTGCGTGTGCAGAAGGGGTGCTGGTAGAAATAGAAGGGGACGAAGAGAAGAGGGAAAACACACTAGAGGTGTGTCTAGCTGAGGACAAAGGGGAGGAGCTAGACCTCATAGTGTGGGAGGAGGTTATAAAAGGAGAGGAGGAGAACTGATTCTAGGGTAACCATGCGGAATTTTGTGGTGACGATGTAGTTGTTTAATAAACTTAAATCTAGAATAGGGCGAAGGCCCCCGTCTTTCTTGGGGATGGTGAAATAGCGAGAGAAAAACCCGGTGTTGTTTTGATAGACGGGTTGTATGGCATCTTTGAGAAGTAAATTCGTTATTTCTTCTTGCAGGGGTTGTGACGGAGGAGTAACGACATGTGTTGTCGGAGGAAGTTCGAAGAAGTGGATGCAGTAGCCGTTTTCGATGATGGAGAGTACCCAGGAATCTGTGGTGATGGATTCCCATGCAGGTAATTTTTTCCAGAGGGCAGGGTTGGTGGGGTGAGTGGCGATCTCGGTCAGAGGAACGTCAAACATGGTGTTTGGGTTTCCGGTCATTCTGCCTAGTGGCATGCTGTAGCCGGGTTTTGGCTCTTTGGTTTTTGAAGTATGGATTGTAAGAGGTTTGTCATGGAGGGCCTCGTTGGAACCTCTGGTATGAGTTATAGGGTCGTTTCCGTTGATTTTGCTGAGGACGTTGCTGGTAGGAAGGGTAAACTCCCCAACGTCTGGCTGCTGAACATTTCTTTTGTACGTTCTCTAGTACACTGTTTCCCAACCTTTTCCGGTCTGCGGACCGGCTGGGGAAGGCAGGGCATCCCCCCGCGCGTGCGCATGTGCGAACAAGCGCGTGCGCCCCGTTGCATGGGTGCAGGCGCGCAGGCGCCGCCATTTTGCGCATGCACAGGCCGCTCGCGCGCATGCGCAAATGACAGCGCGCGCTTGTGCAGGCCCGCGCGCATGCGCAAATGGCGGCGCGGCGCTCGTGCAGGCATTCCGGAGCGCGCACGCAGGCGCAAACGGGCTGCGCGGGGGTGAGTGCGCGCGGGGAGGTCTCTCTCGCCGGCCCGGTCTGGCCCAGGCCAGGGACCGGCACCGGGCCGGGGACCGGGGGTTGGGGATCGCTGCTCTAGTATATCGTCAGTTTCAGCATGAAAAAGACCTGCTCCATCGAAGGGGAGGTCTTCGATATGTACCCGAGCATCTTCGGCTAAGCCGGCCGTTCTGAGCCAGGAAAAACGGCGTAGGGCTACTGAAGTGGCCATGGACTTGGCTGTAGCGTCTACGGTGTGGCGGGCGGAAAGCATCTGTTGTTTAGCAACAGAGAGACCTTCTTAGCTAGTATCTTTTTATCCTCTGGCAGGGATTCAATAAAGGTGATTCAATACTATTAGATGGTATTATCGAACCGTTTAAAACACCTGGTCGACTAGTTGGTGCAGTTTGTCGAGCAGAGCACTGGTTGGAGCAAATGGCAACCTGATGCGCGTGCTGAGCGTGGGTTTGAACCACACGAGATGAAGTGAGCTGTCGAGATTGTTGATGTCGACGGTCCTGGTTAGGGATCGGTGGGCAATCCGAGGGCATCGAATATGGAACGGTGTCAAGCCATTTGGGATGGGAATCCTTGGGCGATGGCATAACCGAAGGATTGGTGGAAGGAATGGAAGGTTGTGGACTGGGAGGAGAGGACGTTAGTTGGTCGACTCTATCATCCCATTCTGGAGACTGAGAACAGGGTTGATGAGATGGAAGTCTGTCATCATCTGAGGGAGATCCGACCAAAATTGATTCAGAGAGTTGTGGTTGTGGTGGGATGTCTGTAGGCTTAGACTGTTTAGCTTGTTTAGGAGGAACAGGCTCTGGAGCTGGAGCAGCTTCAGTAGGTCTCTGACGTTTAGAAGTTGTTTTCGAAGTCGAGGACTTCGGTATGGAGGGTTTTGATTTGTGTGTCTTCGAGGTCTTAGACGATGCAGATGGAGAATCGGAATCAGCTGGTGTAGCCGATGGACGTTGTTTTGGTGATTGGGTTCGTTAAAAACCTGGAAAAGTTCCTCTTTTTTGGCGGGAAATGACGACTGAGTCTCTTTTTGAACGTTAACAGATTTATTTTATTTAACATTGGGTGAATTTACTACAACTTCTATCGGTTCAAAACAACTAAGATCTGGTAACTGTCCAAATTGCGAGGACGATAACTCTGTCTGTAAATTGACAAGGTTCATTGAGGAGCTGGCCCAAAACGTTCCCGATCTGTGGGCTTCCTCAATGGAGCACTCCGAACCGTGCATATTGTCCCACAGCAAGGGTGTCTGGCCCAATCTCCCTCTGGTGGTGGGTGGTTGAAGGAAGGGTCTGGCCGAATCACCTTCCTCGAGTGACCTTGTCCCCGTGGGAAGACCATGACCGTCTTTTCTAGGGCTTCCACCGATGTCTTCTTTTCTTTAGATCTGGATCAGGTAGCAGCCCTCCTACCTTCAAATTAGGGAAATCTTCTAACAATCCGCGCGTTCTATCATATTCAACTTCCTCCTTCTCTCTCTCTTTTTTCCACTAGGCAGATTTCAATCTTCTCTTCTTTCCCCTTTGATTCCCCTCCTCTACATTCAACTCCTCACTTTCTCCTGTCTTCCCTACTTCTATATCTCTTTTCTGCTCAGACATCTCTCGCTGAGGGGGCGGGCTCACTCTGTTCTTTCTCCTTTGGGTCTACCGCTCCTTCACAATGTAACGGCTTTTTCCAGTGCTTTGGTTTGGGAAGTGGCCCTACAGGGAGGTTGGGCCATTTGAACTGGTTGTAGGGATTGTTCCCAAAGTTGGAGTTTTAGCCTCGAGAGGCGAGATCGAAGAACTCCGCGCTTAAAATTTTTGCAATGGGTACAGGAGGAAGTTTGATGTTGTTCTCCCAAACAGAAAAGGCACTTAGCGTGTCCGTTGGAAAGTGGGATCTTATTATCACAGACAACGCAGTGCTTAAACGGGCCCAAAGGGGCCATGAACAGGAGAAAATAAATGAGGAGAAAAACCGATGATTGGAGGGGGGGAGGTGCTGCGGCCGGAGGCCGAGCGAGGGGAAAGGAAAAATCTCTGATGATAATGAGTTTGATCTAATAGTTTAAAAGAAAAAAGATTGATAACAGGAAGGAATCAAGAATAAGCTCTCTTTCTCTACTACTCACAGAAGCAGAATTATGAGGCTCTCAATGCGGCGGTTGAAAGAAACTGAAAGGGGACGCTTGGCGCCAAGGTACTTATATGGGTGGGGAGGGGCCTATTCTAATGTGTTCATTACTACCACAGAAGCTCTAGAATCTTCCGATGAGGCTCCGCGCAGGTGCGAACCACCCAGGGTGTGATTCACAGGGGCCACAAAGAAGAAACCCGCTTCCTCCTCCCAATGCTGTTCAAAAGGGAAAAGAAAAAAGGGAAAAGAAACAGTAGAGAAAATTAACTGATACAGAATTAAAAGCAGTGTAGCCTGCTATAACAGTTCAACTAGAAGGAAATTAATATAGTTAAAAACAATGTAAACACTCTTGCCGATATATATCTCACATGACCGCAGGAAAAAAATGTATCTGTACAACAGAGGAATGAAATGAATCAGTATAACTTGGGTTCTTTTCTCATGTGTAATCAGGCCCCAAGACATAACATAGAAGTTACCAACATTAATGTGGATGCCTTAAAAAACAAGAGAAACAGTAGTAACGACAGATTTTAACTATCCTAAAACATTGGTGTGTAATACTTTTATTGTATCATTAAAATATCATAAACAGGCAGGCTTTCAAGAAATGTAGGATTCTTCTTCAAACTGGGCATTTAAAAGTTTAGGCCAGGGGAGAGAAAAAATAAAATCTAAAAGTCATCCTGGCTAGATGTTGAGGATCCAAGACTTATATATAGTTAAGGGCCTAAAATGGAGACTGCAACCTTGATATCAGATACTAGATTTCACTTCAGGAAATATTGAATCAATTGTCTTTCCCCAGTTCTATAGAACGTTGGCCACTGGATGAATCCTATGTTACCTTTAATCAAATCACATGGCTTGGCTTTTCCATGAGCCAAAGCAGAATCCACATACTCTGATAAAAGCGAATGGAGGATATCCTCAGTGACTCTGTGACTGGCATTTCTTTGTCTGTAAAACTGGTGATAATCAATTGATTCTACCTTCCCTGAAGTGAGTGACATGAATGAATCACAGTTCTGTACAGGCAGCCAAAGGGTGAACCCTAGCAGCAATACCACATGGGGGCCTGTTGGTGACAGGCGGCCAGACAAAAGGCATCAGCTTAGATTGAACCATGCTTTGGCATATCAACCGTGGCAGACATCTAAATATGTTTGGTGCCAATGCAGAGCTGAACAGATAAGCCAGTTGCATGGTAGTAAAATGGAGGTCTCTTGTCTGATCCGAGAGACCATGGAGCAGACTGTCTAAATTCTGGGCGTGAACCATACTTTCAGACCCATAATACCCAAGAGAGAAGGAGCAGGTGGTTTATAAGACATCTGTGGATATCACAAATATTCAAGCTTATTTATCACTTGGTTGTTGTAGGTTTTTCAGGCTGTTTCGCCGTGTTCTCTGTGGCCGGCATCTTCAGAGGACAGGAGTTAGAACAGACAGAGTTCTAACTCCTGTCCTCTGAAGATGCCGGCCACAGAGACTGGTGAAACTTTAGGAAGAAAAAACCTCCAGAACATGGCCAAACAGCCCGAAAAACCTACAACAACCATTGGATCCGGCTGTGAAAGCCTTCGAGAATTATTTATCGTTCCTTAATTTATGTGTTTTCATATATCAACAGTTTTCTTTTATAAAACAGAGACGTATCAAGACGTCTTTATTTTTCAATTGCTAGCCACAATAATGGGTACATTTAAAATGAAAACTTACTTCTCCAAGAAGCTTGTACTATCACGTGACAGAGCATGTCTTTTCAAATATACCGGTGCCTCCCAGCTCAAGCAAATCTATGTTATCACATCTAAAATTCTAAAATTTAACTAACAGATTCACTAGGAATTTCACAAGATTGACCTGCATGTAGTAAACATATATATGAACAACAGAAGCCAGGATGGTTTAGCGCTTGTTTATAATACAGAATGAAGTGTTTTACATCCTCCAACAGAAATTTAACTGGGATCGTTAGTTAATTAACACCTCACCTTAAAATTGGTCTCGGCATGCATATTAGGTGCTGATAATTCTTGATAGATGATGAAGAGATGCTGAGCAAAGGTCATGAGGACCCCCTGGAGATGTTCTCCAATTGTTCTGTTAATGATATCCAAACAAATGACTTTGCCAATGATTCCATTCGCATGCTTTAAAACAATCACCCTCTCATTTGGGCCTGTCAGACTGTGGAGTTTAATGAGTATTTTCAATCTCGTAAGGTGGCAATCTTCTGGGAGATGTGAAAGATGAGGCTCCATTTTAACTTGTCAGTAGAAAGGATTTGTGTAATAAATAATAATTATTAATAAAGCAGTGGAGGAGAGTGAGATGTTTAGCCATGCCAAGCAAAAGACCTCTGCCTTTTCAAAATCACTCTGAGCTTCAAATATGGGATCTAGTATGATTGGTGCTATGAAATTCTACTGCACTACTAATCAACATGGAACCATTTGAAGTGGAGTTTGGCCAGAAAACAAGAACACTTTTACAAGTAATTCCATGTTCTATTGATATTTCTGATCAAATTATCCTTATATTTTTCCCCAACTGTAAGGAAGAGCCCCTTTTTGGATACACACTTCAATGTGGTGAGGGAGTTTGAGTGTGTCAGAGAGGCCAAGAGCAATGTCATCAAGAGGCTAGACAGCAATAACAATAACAACAACAACAACGGAAGAGTAATGTCAGTATATGACAAGGAGGAGGAGTGTTAAAGTACTGAATCTTCAAGATAATTTCAGCCCTGTAACTCCCCTACAAACTTACAACATTCCAAATCTGTATCTTTTCTGGTCTTCAAACAGTGTAAAAATGGTTCCTTCTTTCACCTGTTAAGGATGAAAAACAATGTTAGCATCTATATAGTGGCTAAAAGTTGTTTTTTTTAAAAAAGTTTACAAAATATAATGTTAGGCCATATTATTTGGAGAAGCTCAGAATTAAAGAGGAGTAAATTTATTTTTGTGGGACGTGGTGGCGCTGTGGGTTAAACCGCAGAAGCCTCTGTGCTGCAAGGTCAGAAGACCAGCAGTCGTAAGATCGAATCCACGCGACGGAGTGAGCTCCCATCGCTTGTCCCAGCTCCTGCCAACCTAGCAGTTCGAAAGCATGTAAAAATGCAAGTAGATAAATAGGTACCACCTCGGTGGGAAGGTAACGGCGTTCCGTGTCTAGTCGCGCTGGCCACGTGACCACGGAAACTGTCTACAGACAAACGCTGGCTCTATGGCTTGGAAACGGGATGGGCACCGCCCCCTAGAGTTGGACACGACTGGACTAAATGTCAAGGGGAACCTTTACCTTTTTAAATTTATTTTCAGTCTGGACATGAAATATTTTCACTTCCACACTGAAAAAAAAAATAGGCTGGCAGCAATCTAAAAAGAGAAGTGCCAAGGTTGAAGATGGCCTGGAAACCATGATCACCAAACAAATCCTTTCCTTTAAAATCTACATGCAGATAAGTCATATGTGGTTACTTTGTGGCGTGGTATCTGTTCTTGTAAGCAGTATTTATACGTTTCAAATCTTAGTCTGAAAACAAGTTTTCAGGATTTGAACTGTGACTAGTGACATGGTCACACACAATGGAATTGTAAAGTCTGCCAGCATCAAGAATGATAACTACAGATCTGGAGCTGCTAACTTCCCTGTGGTCACTCCAAAAGGATCTGTGCATTCTTCCGCTTCTCAAGCTACTTTATTTTGTAACTTATACCATTTATAATGTTTTTTTATAACATTTCTGTTATATTTTATGGGTTCAGCCTTTCTGTGTGAATGTGTGAATCATCCAGACTTCACCTCTTGGGCAGTTTAGCTATATAACAATGTTTTGTTTTGTTTTTTAAGAAGTGGTTTATTTGGAAAAGTATGGGGTGTTATCCATTTATTAATCCCAACTAAACAAATTTCTGTTCCCAGAATCACTGATTCACTGAATCAATGGGGCTGGCACAAGTATTATTTCCTTAACAAATCCCATTCATTTGTTTGGTTACTATAGATAGAATTAATAATTAGATATATACAAAAGTGTTCACAAATACACAATCTCATGGCAGTGTTATATATAAAGACAACTTTAAGGTATCATAACAATAAACCCAGCAAATTAGAATCCCCCCCTCCCCACTAAACTCTGTTTAGACTGTGCATTTAATTTACTTGTAATCACTAAATGGCTGGGCAGGCATGTTTTACTTTAGCACAAGGAAGAATACAGAGTGTGACACCAATCTTTTCTTCCCCATACTGTCTCCTAAAATTATAATGAATTTCAAAGGTGAAAAACCACAAAGGAGAAGGCTCTCTCTTTCATACATGTGTGGTGTTCTATTCTCTATGAAGATAAAGTGTGTTCTCAAAAGATCTCACTTTTTCTTTCCAAGCTAATTTCCTATCTTTATATCATTTGCACGTAAAGCAAACAATCTTCCCACCTGGACATCATATCCAATGCCATGAGCCTTGCACATCTGAAGGAAGACATTATAGTAGATGAGGGAAAGATTAGCATGCATAATTGAACTGCTCATAACAACATGGCGTCTAACTGGGGGACCCTGGGGAAAAAAACAAAAGCAAGAAAAGAAGTTACTTTTCTGAGGCACTAAGAAATTCTTGCTTAAACATTTTCACTGAGTTACTAAATCTTAGGACTGCTACGTTATGTTTGATTACAAAAAGAAATTTTTTACTCTTCAGCTAGTTTTTACCCATTTGAGGAAAAATATTAGTGTTCAATAAATAATTTGACTGAACACGCCTTCCTTTCCACATATTGCATAATAAAGAAATTATGTTTCCTTGCACAGGTTGCTCTACAGTTATATGATCTGACCTGAGTGAGACCAGTGGAGGAATTTGTGTGCACCAAAAATTGTTAAACTGACACCCAGCTGTATTCATGTGGTGTGAATCAGAAAGCATCAAGCCATTGGGGTTTCAAAAACATAACAAAAGAACATAACAAAACAGCTGAAAGCTCGGAACCCAAAAGACAAATATAAACTGCTCATTATTTTTCAATTTTTACTATTTTGTTTTGGAAGAAAAAATATCTGGAGCAAGCACTATACTATTTGAAAATTCAAGATACCTAACTCTTCAATAGTTTGAAAGCTATGAAGGTTACATTTCTGCTTGGAGGGATAAAAGGTGGGTGTGCTCTCATATTTGTATTCCATTATCTTCCCTCAATCTTCTTTTCTCAAGGCTAAACATACCCAGTTCTTTCAGTCTTTCCTCATAGGGCTTGGATTCTAGTCCCCTGATCATCCTTGTTGCCCTCCAAACCTGATCCAGTTTATCTGGGCCCACTCAAATAGACATGGGAGCTTAGTATTCGTATCCCAGGGGATGCGAATACGAAGCTTGGCACCACATTTGCCACGGCGGTCCATTCCCACCCCCCAGAACCAGTCCACTCACCAGGCTCCTCACAGCACATGGGTCCAACAGTGACAACATTGCACCAATTGTAGATGTAGTCCCACCGGCGCTGCCCCACTTCTCCCCTTAGCTGACCACTCAGCAGCTGAGTGGGGAGACTTGGCTTCCTGCCTCCTTGCTGGAGCAGTCAGCTGTGGGGAGAGGTGGGGCAGCACCAGTGGGACTACGTCTGCAATTGGCGCGATGTCACTGCCGTTGGATGTGTGTGCTGCAAAGAACCTGGTGAGTGGACCGGGCTTGTTCTGGGGTGGCGAGAATGGACCACCGTGGCACCTGTGGTGCCGAGAGCGTCATATTCATATCCCCTGGGATACAAATACAGAGCTCCCATGTCTAATCCCAAATCAAGAGACAGTCCTCAAGATGAGGCCTAACCAGTGCTAAATAGAGATCCTTCTAACAGATCCTTCTTGTATGTAGGATTTCTGAGTCAAATATCCTCAATCTTGTAACTGCATTTGTTTTTTTTTTCCTAGTGGTAGAAATTTGCACAAATCTGTTGTTTTCAGCCTAGTGCTTGAGCCTATCAAGATCTTTTTAAATTGTCTTTCTGTCTTTCAGGCTATTAGCTTTTCCACCAATTTTGCGTCATCTGCAAATCTGATAAGCATTTCTGTGAGCCCAGAAATTTGGAAGGGAGTGTTCTTTGAACTGCAATTTCAGAGCACCATCCATGGATATTTCTATGAGCTTGTCTTCCACTGCTGCTGTGAGCCCCTCTAGTTCATGCACATTAACTGAAAACGCATCTCTAATCCAGATTTTGCTTGCATCAGGAACAGGAAAAT
This sequence comes from Intellagama lesueurii, assembly GCA_037013535.1. NCBI lineage: Eukaryota > Metazoa > Chordata > Lepidosauria > Squamata > Agamidae > Intellagama > Intellagama lesueurii. The sequence goes on from JBAJHW010000011.1 coordinate 22,460,183, forward strand.
ATTCATAGAAACCATGCTGCAGATCTTTCAAATGCTGTGCGATCAGTGATGTGTCTTCCTCAGACAACTCTTCGTTGGTGGAACCAAAATTTTTTTTTAGGTTTGGAAATGTTTCATAGTTTTGGTTTGACAGGTGATGATGCCACAATTCCAACTTTTTTATCATTACTTTGATCTTGTCTTCAACTTGAAAAACTGCAATTTTTTCTCATGAGAACTAATGAACTTGACAGTGTAGCAAAAGTTGGTGGTGTTCATTATCCATATCTTTGCAAAGCTGTTCAAAAAGTCTTTAATTCAGTGATTTGCTTTTTATAAATTAACAATTTTGACTGATTCATTTAAGGTCTGCTTTAGTTTTCCTGGTATCTTCTTAGCAATTAGAGCTTCCCTATGTATGCAGCAATGGTACCAAGTCACCAATGTTATGATTTCCTTAATCCGTGATACAAGTCCAATTATCTTTCCAGACATTGCTCATGCCCTGTCTGTTCTGATTCCAATGTATTTCAACCAGTCTGTTTAAGCTGTTAAATACTTCTTTAGCTGTAGCGTGTATGATCAAGGAGATGAACAGTATGTCTCTGAAAACATTTCTCTCGTGCCGATATGTAACATAGCACAATAATGTTGCTTTGTTTGTTATGTCTGTGCTTTCATCCAATTGCAGTGCAAAGTAGGGGGACGTGCAAATTCTTTCTGATAATTGTTCCTTTATATTGACTGACAAGCTGCCAATTCACTTCTTAATTGTGTCATTTGAGAAAGGTATTAAGGAAAGGTCCTTGGCAGCTTTTTCATTGATTAATGTAGAAACCATGCTTTTTGCAGCAGGTAATAAAAGTTCTTCAGCTACTGTGTGTGGTTTTCCAGTTTTTGCTTTTAGTTGTGAAACTTCAAATGAGTCCCTCGCTGCATTTTCATTGTTATAATCAGTAGCAGTATTTTAAAACCATTTTTTTACTTTCCTGAAGCTCATGCTCCTTACTTTTGAAAAAAAATGATGCTCTTTGTGGCATGTTCTTTATGTTTAGTATCAAGATGTTTTTGCAGTTTTGATGGTTTCATAGCCTCATTGGACAATATCTCATAACACAACATACACTGTGGTAGTTACATGTCTTTGGGACCTGTACGTGTGAAGCCAATTGACAAATATTCCTTGCTATAATGACAACACTTTTTACGATGACTGGAAGAAGCTTCATTTTGCTTTGAACGGGATGCATCCTCATCAACATCATCAGTTCTTTTACACTTCAGATTCAGCCAGTGATCCATTCTGAGGCTCATCTAAATGTATTGTTATGAAATTCTCTGTGATAATATTGAAAAGTCACTTCACCTGACAATAACCAAATGGTTTTATTAGCAGAAATCAAAGAAGAAACACAATCATGAAGTCCGCCTGAAGACTCACTCACACTGACACTGACTGACTCCGACTCTCTCTTGCAGCAGCTTCTGGCTGTCTGTGCAGTAGCAAGAAATGTCACGTGTTGTCTCTCAGCCACTCAGCATCATTACTTTGCATAATCTCACCATGTGCGGAAATATAAAACAGTTATTTGCTATCAAAGAACTATTTTCATAACCGATTTTTACTTTTGTTTGTTTTTAACAGAGGCAGTAGGTTAGAAAAGTCAAGTTTTATACAAACAAGAAAAGGAAATTAAGATTTTGGTCTACATTTCAATTTCTTTTTGCTTTCTTTCATCCATCCATTATTTCTTTCTATTTTAACTGCAAAAGATCATAACATTTCTTCAAACCTTCACAGACCTCCTGTGAGGACATCACAGCCCCCCAGGGGTCCGCAGACCACAAGTTAATAACCTATAATGTACAGCATTCTCATTGTCTACCAGGGAGGTTATCAATTTTTTTAAAAAAAGATTAGATTAGTCTGGCAGGATTTGTTCTTGACAAATCTGTGTTGGCTTCTGGTTGTCACTGCATTGTGTTCAAGGTGCTTGCAGAATGACCGCTTAATCTGACCCCAAATTTCCCCTGTGATTGATTTCAGGCTGACTGGTTTGTAGTTCCCAAGTTCCTCCTTTTTGAAATTAGGGACAACATTAATCCTATTCTATCATCCGGCACTTTATCCATCCTCCATGATTTCAAGAAAATAATAAAACAATGGTTCTGTTAGTTCTTCAGCCATTTCCTTCAATATTCTTGGATACAAAATTTTAAAACCTGGAGAGCTGAACTTGTTCAAAGTAATGAGATATTTATTGGCTATTTGTTCATCAGTCTCAAGCGGCAATCATGTCTCTTCCACTTGTACTTCACATTTGCCAGAAGGATCATAGACTGTATTTGGGGTGAAAACCAAGTTAAAGTAGGAATTGAGCACTTCTGCTTTTTCTTTGTCATCTGTTATCATTTTGCTATCCCCAATGGGTAAGCTGAGCCACTATTTTTCCCCTCTGTCTTTTGCTATGCATGAACCTGGAGAATGCTTTTTCGTTGTTGCTTTTAGTGTCTCTTGCTAACCTCAGCTCATTCTCAGATTTTGCCTTCCTAGTACATCCCTGCAATTCTTTGCTACTTGTCTGTACTCTTCCTTTGTAGCCTTCCTTCTACTTCTTAATGAATCCTTTTTGTTTCCAGTTCCTCTCTAAACTTTCTGTGAAGCCACATTAGTCTTTTTTGCTGTCTTCCACCTTTTTTTATTAGAATAATAGAATAATGGAATTGGAATATGACCTCTTGCCCCAATTCTTGATGGAAGCTTAGAATATCCTTTTCCAGAAACTCGCACCCATCTTGGACTCTTTTCCTGTTAGGATATCCTGCCATGGGACCTTACTTATCATTGTTCTGTATTTATTAAAATAGGCTCTCCTAAAATCCAGTGTACATGTGCAGCTACATTCCGTCTTTACATCTTTTGAAATTATATTATTTTTATTATGATTAAATAAAAACTTTCCACATGATTTTGTTTTTGGCGAGGGCTTCTTCTGGTGGGATTTGGAACTTCTTAAAGTGGTGCTCTTGAACAATTTTTATTTTTATTTTTTTACATATATGTTTCATTATCATGATCTTCAAGTGTTTTTTTTCCCTAACACTGTGATACTAGGAAGAACCAAAAGCAAAATGTTCAAATCAGTGCAGAATTTTAGACAAATATATGTTTTCTCATCTTATTCTCTAGCAAAGTGCTTTTGATTCAACAGCTTTGATAAAAAGATAAATTATAAAGTGTACTCAAAACTGTCTTCCACTTCTGGCAGAAACTGGTGGCAGAAGAGTTAAAGCGATTCAGCTACTCTTGTTTGATATTAGCCAAGTGGCAAGTTATTTCTGGAGAAGCCAATCAAACAACTGAAGTGCAAGAGGATATACACAAGGTCCTAGAAGGGCATAAAGAAAGCATCATTAGAAGCTTGGTAGAACTTAGATCAGAATGGATTTTTAAAGAGTAGACAAATGGGGGATTTAATGAGAAAGGTATTAAATGTAATCAATACAATTAAAGAGACAAAGGCAAAAGCAGGGATACTATCACTGGATATTTTCAAGGCCTTTGACTCGGTGGAATGGTCAGCGTTACAAATATTAATAAAAGAATTAGGTTTTGGTGCACATTTTAGAAATATTATTCAGCAACTTTATTCAGAGAACACTGTCGCGGTTTCAGTAAACGATGGTACAACAGAAACAATTATATTAGTCTGGGGAACAAGAAAAGGATGCTCCCTATCTCCAATACTATTTACCTTGATAATAGAATTATTAGCAAATACAATTAGAGAAGATACCAAAATAAAAGGATTAGGGAATAAAGATAAAATCAAGATAAACTTATTTGCAGATGACACGTTACTAACAATTGAAGATCCAATGAATTCTATAGAAAATATTAAATGGTATTTAAAAGTCTTTGAAGAAGTAATGGGACTAAGGGTAAACTGGAGTAAATCAGAACTTATGTTAGCAAATTATGATAATGAAGAAAGGAGTAAATTGGAAGAGAAATTTCAGGGCAAGTTAAAAAATACTATTAGACAGGGATAAATATTACTTGGAACTTGCAAGAAATTGTTAAAATGGATTTGGAAAAAGTAAAAAAAACAAATTAAAGAACAAATTAAAGAATAGCAAAAGTTGAAGTTATCTTGTTTTGGAAGAATTTCAGTAGTAAAAATTAAGATAATTCTGAAATTAAATTTTGTATTTTGGATGTTACCTATAAAGATTGCTGATAAGGAATTAAAATAACTGCAGAAGGTGATTAATATGTACTGTAATGAAAATAAAAGAACAAGGATAAATTTAAAAATATGGAAATGGTGCCTCGACTTACGAAATGAAACCGTATTGCAATGGTGGCCGTAACTCGAAATTTTCGTAAGTCGAAGCACCATTTCCCATAGGAATGCATTGAAAACTGATTAATCCGTTCCAGCCGAAGAACCCCCCCCCCCCAAAAAAGAAAGAAAATAAACAGAGCAAGTCCCACACTGGGACTGCAAAAAAAACAACAACAACAAAAAACAAAGAAATCCAAAAAAAAAACTTTGGAGCAAGTCCCACACTGGGACTGCAAAAAAAAAAAAAAAAAAATCACCAAAAAACAAAACAGCACAGAAACATAACCCCCCCAGCCCAAACCTACCCTCCAAAACCCACCCAGATCAACTTTTTTAAAAGGAAAAAGCAGCACCTTACCAATCCGAAGCCTCCTCAGCCTCCCAGGCTTCCCCGCCGCCTGTGACCGCCGCCGCCGGAGGCCTCCCGGGCTTCCCCGCTGCTGTTGGAGGCTTTCCGGGCTTCTCCGCCACCGTGACCACCGCCGCCAGAGGCCTCCCAGGCTTCCCCGCCGCCGTCGGAGGCTTTCCGGGCTTCTCCGCCACCGTGACCACCGCCGCCAGAGGCCTCCCAGGCTTCCCCGCCACCGTCGGAGGCTTTCCGGGCTTCTCCGCCGCCGTGACCGCCGTAGGCCTCCCCGGCTTCCCCGCCGTCGTCGGAGGCCTCCCCGGCTTCCCCGCCGCTGTGACCGCCGCCGCGGCGGAGAAGCCCGGAAAGCCTCTGACAGCGGCTGGGATGCCGGTGAGGCCTCTGGCAGCGGCGGTTGCGGCGGCAGAGAACCCCAGGAGGCCTCCAGTGGCAGCGGTCGCGGCGGCGGAGAACCCCAGGAGGCCTCCGGTGGCGGCAGTCGCGGCGGCGCTGGAAGCCCGGGAGGCTGAGCCTCCCTTTTCCTAACCGTTGGGGCGAAAGAGCTACAAAGAAGCAGCCTCTACGCCACCAACGGTTTGAATTTCCCGCCCTTTTCCCCTGCCTTTTTTCCTTCGTATGTCGAAGCTCCAGCCGCAAGTCGAAGCAAAATTTTGCGGCCGGAGCTTTTCGTAAGTCGAACTTTTCATAAGTTGGTACGTCTGTAAGTCGAGGCACCACTGTATCTTCCTCAAAAGATACATACAATTTGATTGTATGTATTTGATTACATACAAAGCCCGAAACAGTTTAGGACCTCGATACTTGGCGGAACGCCTCCTTCCACCTAGATCTACTCGTATCACACGATCTAGCCAGGAGGGGCGACTGAGGAGCCTAACGCTGAGGGAGGTCCGGAAAGAAAAAACAAGACACCGGGCCTTCTTGGCAGTGGCTCCCCATCTCTGGAACAAACTTCCCACCGAGATCCGTTTGGCCCCCTCGCTGGGCATTTTTAAAAACCAACTTAAGACCCGGTTATTTAGACAGGCCTTCCCTCCAGGCACTACTTAACTTACCTTTTTCTTTTTCTCTCCATCTTGAACTATTGTTATTGCTGTAAATTGTTGTATATTGTTATTATATATTAATTGTTTTTACTTTGTGTGCTGTGAGCCGCCCAGAGTAGACTGTGTCTAGATGGGCGGCATATAAGTTTAATAAATAAATAAATAAAATAAATAAAAGAATGGAGGTTTGGGTATACCTGATATTAAATTATATTATATAGCTCATCAATTGAGATATATACCAGAAATTATAGTAAACAGTAAGGGGATAATATGGAGTGATTTTAAGTTTTATAAGATTAAGGAAAATATGGAGGATTTGTTTTTTAAGGAAAATTTAAAGGATATTATTATAAATATAGATAACCCATTTTTAAATAATATATTGCAATGTTGGAAGAAGTATTAGAGAATATTGAGTCCAAAGATTTCCCCATTGAAACACATGGTGGAATTATAGTTTTCAGATAACCTGAAGAAAAAATTAAATACGGTTTTGTTAGAACAGAAAGTTATAAAAATTAAAGATTGGAATAAGAAGATGTATAATGTAGAGAGAATAAAAGAGATACTAGGAGGAGAAGGAATTACTTGGTTAAAAGTAAGATGGATAATTGGACCAAGGAAGGGGGGGGGGAGAGAATGTATGTGGATGACTAAATTTGAAGAAATTATTGAAAAGAGGGAAGAGGTGGATGATAATATTCAAAGAAAAGGGATAATAAGTGTAATATGTAAGATGTTAGTAGAGGATGAATATAAAACAATAGCTTTGAAAGAGATATGGCAAGAAGATTAAAATAAAGAAATTAGTGAAGAAGTGTGGAAGAGGATCTGGAGAAAAAGAATAATGAAAAAAATGTCAGTTAGGCTAAAGGAAAACTGTTACAAAGTAATATGGTGAGGGTATTTAACACCAATGAAATTGAATAAAGCGTTATCATCTATATGTTGGAGATGTAAAAAAGAAAGGGGAACATACTATCATATGTGGTAGGCATGTGAAGAGAGACAGAAGGAATGGATGATTATATTGAATGAAATTAAAGGAATTATACAGACAGATATACAAAGATGTCCACTGTTAGCATTGTTAAATATATTTGGAAACAGTCAATTAGATAGGGGGAAAATAGAACTAATTGTTATTATGTTAACAGCAGCTAAATTGATATTTGCAAGGAATTGGAAATATAATAATCAATTGGTGTTGGAAGAATTAACTTGTGAATTGAGAGTTAGAAAAGGATTATTGAAAGAAAACAGTTTTAATGGGATCTGGAATCCTTATATAGAATACGTGTTTACAAAACATAAAGGTTATACCCCAACACAAGAATCATCATATTTTTGGAAAGAGACAGGGTACACAATATAAATTGAGATGAAACGTATCAATGAGAATATAGATATATAAATGTATAGTCCCAATGGTGGAGGGTTACACTGTATATCTGAGTTGCGATTCTATGTGTCAGTTATGATTTTGTTATATTTTGTTATATTGATAAAAAATAAAAAATAAAAAAGTTTGGTAGAATTTGAATGTTTTTTTTCTCAGTATCCTAACTGTGACTTATTGCATGCTGAATGGAAGTTGCAGAAGCAGCAGCTATTCTGGCCAAGCAGGTGCCCTGTTGCATGTCAGTCGACAGGAACCTTGGAAATAACTGGGACTGCTTTATTACTTCCATTCTGCTCACAATAGTTTGCCATAGGATATTAGTCTCTAGTGTTCGGTCCAAACTTATTTTGATTATACGTATAAGAAGGCAAATTTTAAAAAGTTCAATGGAATAAAAGTTCATGACACCCTAGGCCAGCGATGGCGAACCTATTTCCCAAAGCCAGCCTCTGGATATGACGCTGGGCACGGGCACTCAACTTCTTGGGTCGACCATGGTGAGGCCTGTTCTGAGTGGAACCTGTCCTGTTAAACCACTGTATGGTCTTGGCCACCGTGCTGCAGCTCAGTTTCAGGGTTTTGGCAATCTTATAGCCTAGTCAGCGATGGCGAACCTATGGCACGCGTGCCACAGCTGGCACGCGGAGCCCTTTCTGCCGGCACGCGAGCCATAAGTTGCCGGATCGCTACTCCCCTACTCCCCCCCCCCCGCAGCCAAACCTGAGCAGGTGGCTGCAACCGCGGTGCTGGTGCCCAGACAGGTGGCGGGTCAGGATCTGGAGCGGCTGGTGCTGGTGGCGGATCCAGAGTGGGGTCTCGAGGCACCTCTGTGCCCGGGATTCCCCCTTCCGCCGCCACTTCCGGTTCCGCTGCCGCCGTGGCACACCGCCCCATTGTTGTTGTTTTTCCAGTTTGGGCACGCGAGCCCAAAAAGGTTCGCCACCACTGCCCTAGGCAATAAATCTCGGGGGGGGGGGGTTGTGTTCGTTGGCCGAGCCTAGTCACATCCCAAATCTCCTCCTCTTCTGAGCTGTTAAGTGCTGCATGCTCCTGCTGCTGTTCAGAGGGACACCCATAACAAAGTTCTGCCTGCCACCAGGCCAGACCTAATTCACCCACACCTAAAGATATGTCCTCCTGCCATAGATCATATTGTTACTGCGTGTGGATACTTTGCCCACACATACAGTATTATAAGGAAACAGCAGTACGTAGGGCCCACAGTTTGGCTGGATGCCTACCCTGAGGCATATTGAGCAAAGGGGGCAATCCACACTTGCTTTAGAATAGTCAGAGAACTAAGCATATGCATTGTCAAATCAGGTGTCCAAAGCTTTCAACAATTTGTTTTTGGCAACAGAGGGCTGCAAGTAAAATAAATTAATGCTTGATAAAATAATCCTAGTAGCAGTTTAACAAGCGTAAACTTGAATGCAGCAGTAATAACACAGAACTATTGTTCAAGCGGAGGCATCAGTTTGATGAGGTGCTTATTTCAGCTACAAAGCAGGCAAACACATGCATAATGAACTGCCGGATGAATTATTAATGTCTTGCTTATTTAGCCTCATCTGTCTCTAAGATAATGTATCCTAAGTATAATGAGTGATTGGTTTTGTACATAATTACAGTAGCAGCAGTATCTAGGAAATTTGCTCTTGCAAAGGAGATTTCTAAAAATAAAAATCATCATTCGTGCTCAGTCATAGCTCCATTTTATCAAAATCAAAGCCAGCAGCCTAGTGAATGTGTAATAAATTCGCAGGGACAGAAGCATTATTAACATCATAATTTCACATAAAGTGTTTTTACTTAATCATTCATTACAGATCATGTGCTCTAAAAAGATTTGTCTCCTGTATATTTCTTTGGCTTCTTTAAAAGATAACTCTGACATGCTGGTGCTCTTTTTGTTGCCACTGGCATTTAGAGATGGAGACTAAAACCAATAACATTGGTGGTGGATTATAAACTTGGAATGACAATTTTGTGTTAATCTTGAAAGAATTTTAATTAAGAAGTTGCTACTTGATTACTTTTTATTTCTACAACGTACTTCTGGGAGTAATCCTACCTTATTTACTCTTCTTCAATTCAAAGGAGTGGTTTGACGAGAAGAATAGATCAGAAGCTCATTGCGATCAGGCCTAGGACCCCCTTCCATGGATGCACCAGACAGAGCTTCACCACAGAGGTTATTTTTATTGTCCAACACAAATATAGCCACTCCGGGCAGTTAACAAAGATAACTTGCTTTCAATGGGCACCAGGGAGTTTAATGTTCTCCCGAACAAACATGTGCTCTTAGAGAGTCACCAGCAGGGATTGGGGTGCAGCCACGCCCCCTCTACAGTTTCTAGTAGTCTCGCAAATAAGCGAGGCAGGGAGTTCCACGACAGGTATGCTGAATACAAGCCTGCACTTCCCCTTGCAACCAGGTAGCCTGCAGCCTTTCTCCAGTTACACCAGGGGAAGCCTCATCTGGTGCAGCATAACCAGGCTGCTGGCACCTCTCCTGGGTTGTGCATCTAAAGCCCACCTTAGTTTGTGCAGACTCTGAGAAGCAGCACGCTGTGGGAGGAGCATGTGGAGGGGAGGACATAGTGGGTAGACTCACAGAGACCTCTGGCCACCCTCACTGATCGGGACAGCGGATCCTGGTCATCTCTGCCAGTCGATAGCCTCAGTGACAGCTTGCCCAGCGCTTCTCCTGGCGCCTGATCTCATCCCACCGCACTCAAGCTACCTCGTCCAGGGAAACCAGGAACAACTCTCACCATCTTGTGTCACAATCCTGAAATTCCTCTCCCAACCTTCTGGGGGGAGAGTTTGGGGCACTGTTTTCTCCTGTGCTGCCATGCCAAGGCTTCCCAACCTTGCGCATCTTCATAGGTCTCACTCTCCTCCCGGTCGTCCTTAAATTCTCAAGCCTCCAGACTTAGCTGGGACACCTCCAAAGCCTCACCTCAATCTACAGGTGTGCTGCATGTGGGAAAGTGAGTGCCTGCTCTCAAGGAGATAGAACGCCCACTTTTCCCAGTGAAGGGGCCAGGGCTGGGCTCACATCATTAACCCCTAAGTTGCAAAGCTGACTTTTTTAATGGTACCTGCAAATGGACAGGAGGAAGTTTCTGGAACATGTATTAAAAAGGGAGCTGTTTTGCATGCAGTAGAAGCTGCTTTTAAGAGATCTGTTGATTAATTTTTCTGAATTTTTTTTTTTCGGATTGATGACATGAGAAAAGCAGTAGAATTTAAGAAAAGAATGGTCACTTTTCTGAAACTCATGCCTCAAGAGATATAGCAAAGGCCTCAATAGCAAGCAGGCTCCAGAAGCAACGTAAACGATTTCAACAAATCACGCATGGAGTAGGATAACCCTGCATTTGGGTTTAGACAGCTAAATACTCATGTGCTGAAGCACATATCAAGATGGTGACTCATTTCTAAATATTTCTAGCAGAGGGTTGTTGTGATCAAAGAGAGGAAGGTGATCCCAAATTTAGTGGTAGGATGCATCCCCCACTCTGGTTATAAGCACTTATATTTCTAGCCCTAGATGTTTGTATATTCAGAACAGTGCCATCAGGTTTGTAACAAACTACTATTGAAAATAATGAGTTTGGCATCAAAATATATTTGAAACTGTATGGGGCATTTCCAGGGTCAGCCCAAGTCATTCTGAAATACCTTTTGGTGCTGTGTAGATGAGTTGTTCATGATTTTACATTCCTGTGATTTGTTTTGGTGTCCTCATCCACTGTCACACTAGGGCTCTTACATCTTGGAGATGCAGCACTTGGTAACAGCGGCTGCTCCAAGCATAGTAACCCTTGGGTTTGCTCAGGATACCAGTGCAACAACTAGTAGAGCTGCTGACACTGCCCCAGCTCCTGCAATTATTTGCCAGCCCGCTGGCTCTTAGGATGGAGTTGTTTGGTTAATAATCATAAGATGACATAACTTACAGCTTGGAGTTGTTCTTTCTGGGAACGGGAGGCTTTTGGTTTCCTTGGAATGAGTTGCACTTGGAAGCAGCTTAGCCTGCAGTCTAGCGTCCCATTAGTTACATAAAGCAAGACCTGTGTCAAAGCCAGATGATCACTATAGTGCAAGTCCAGGTCTAGTGCCCACACCTGAAAAAGGAAGTATTCATGGCAGTAATCAGGTAAAGGAAGAGGCATTTTCTGTCTGTCTAATGTTGTGGCACAGTATCTCCTCTAGGCTGAGAAACAGACATTAATGTCTTGAATGTAAGATTTGGTCCATTTGTATCAAAACAACACAACTGTTTGTAAACATGTCCCAATTAGTATTTATGGTCTCTGTCTATAACCTATAAAGTTTGTTTCCTTAGTGTGTTACTTATAAATATAACCCTTAATTACTCAAAAGTCATTTGTAAATAGGCAATAAGTGAAATATGGGTTCTTCATACTTAAAAAAGCCATTATGTACAGTATAAGAATCACAGTCAGAATTTAGCCATGAAATACACAGACACAGGTGTGTGTGTGAACAATTAACAGGTAATACCGTTTCCCCCAAAAAATAAGATAGGGTCTTATATTAATTTTTGCTCCAAAAAACGCATTAGGGCTTATTTTCAGGGGATGTTTTATTTTACAGTCATGTCATCTTCTGGTTGCTGCACAATGCTGCACAATGGTGGAGGGCGGGGTTTCACTTAACTAGGGCTTATATTTCGAGCATCCTGAAAAATCATACTAGGGCTTATTTTCAGCTTAGTCTTATTTTTGGGGAAACAGGGTAGTAATATGCATGATTAAGATACAGTTTTAAGATGCATACTGCCTGTCATCAAATACAACATGCCAGAAGCCCAGAAAACGACCTGTGAACACTTGCATTGCAGACCCTACGCACGTGTAACCTTGCTTTTCTCCTACTGGGACATCTGCCTAAATGACTTAAGTAGTCATTTAAGTAGCATTAGTACCTGCATAAGATAGAATCAGTGTCCATAGGACAATGCATCTGTGCAAACCGAGGGTAGTAAGATGGGGAATGCCTATCCTCAAAGCATATAATAATGGCTTTGAGTTTTGGATGTCTTTATTCATGATGCCATAGAATTCACATCCACTAGTCCTCAACCACCTCAGTGAAGAAACTGCTCTGTACTGTTGCAAATCTGTTCTCAGATGGCCCAGTCTGAAACTGTTCATGGCTTATATGCATCAAAAACAAAACCCTCAACTCAGTTTGTGCACACAGGCAGCTCAAATCCTTCAGCACTAGTGTAATTTTTAAATGCTTCTTCTAGAGTAGAGCTACTATGCTTTAGTTTAGCTTCAACTTCCAGCAGTTTATGTACAGAGTATGCAGTGCAACAGTCCAGTCTACTAATGGCTAATGGTACTAATGTAACCTGTGGACAATCTGCCTGTGTGCAGTAACAGGTGTAACTGGCATACCAGCTAAAGGTGGTAGAAGGCACTCCTAGGATCTAAGGCCACCTAAGCTTCTAGTTTATTTCTTTGTTCATGTCAGAAGTACCACAGTACAATTAATAGATACATAGACTACATCAGCATAGGTATGAAGATGCTAGTTCTTCTCTATACCCACAAAGAACTGTGTTGGTGTGAAAGCCCCATTGTTTAAAGTTAACCTTGGTCCTGCCAACTCCAATCCATGGCCTATTAAGTAACTTCCAAGTAACCCAGTTCTCCACGTGACCGGCGGCTAGACTTTCCTAGCTGTTCTGTCTTTCCACATTATAGTCCTGGCATTCTCTGCTGTTTCTTCAAGATTCATGAATATTCTGAAGAAATTTATCTTTAATTTTAATCTGGGAAGGACAGGATGATAGCCTGGTGCACTTGATGTAGGCAGTTTGAGTCTTTCACTATTAGCTGCTACCTCTTGATATATATCACTGGGTGAAATAGTTCCTAGGTAATTGTGTTTATCGATAGGGAGTGGCTTCAGTAGGAATAATCTAGTGATAATTCTACAGCTTTCACTGAGAGCTACCCTGTTTCCCTGAAAATAAGACCTAACCTGAAAATAAGCCCTAGTATGATTTTCGTAATATAAGCCCTACCCCCAAAATAAGCCCTAGTTAAGTGAAACCCCGCCCTCCACCATTGTGCAGCAACCAGAAGATGACACAACTGTATTTGAATAAATGTAGATTGTTGTACATGAAAAAAATAAAACACCCCCTGAAAATAAGCCCTAATGCATTTTTTGGAGCAGAAATTAATATAAGACCCTGTCTTATTTTCGGGGAAACACGGTACATCTGCCTGTTTTGCATGGACTGAACTGGTTTGGCATATTTGCCCACAGAGCAGCATAAGACCATGGTTGTAGTTCTTAGTGTTTGTGTTTGTATGTCACAATTGTTGTAGACGTTAAACGAAATAGGAGCCAGTATGCTACTCCGGGAGGCAGTGGAAGACAGGAGGGCCTGGCATGCTCTGGTCCATGGGGTCACTAAGAGTCGGACACAACTTAACGACTAAACAACAACATGCTACCCTGGTGCATATAATTCTTTTGAGTCCTCCCTCAGCTACACTGTCTAAAAATTAACAAAAATAGTCTGTTATTTTGCAAAATGATTTAGTTTAGTTAGTTAATCATCCTTGATTAGATTACAGAATTTTTTCATAATACTTGATTATGTTAGTTAGCCAAGAGATCAACAAAAACGATGCACAGGATCTATCCTAGTTTCAAAGCCATCTTCAATACGTTGTGTTAAATGCAGGATTTGTGCTGTACAGTTCTTCTCAGGTCTACACCAGCCTATTGTAGGATGGGGAGTGGTTCCATTGAGTCCATTAGAAGGTTAAAATAATTATTTCCAAGACTTTATAAAGGGGACAAAGTAGTGAGATCACCCTGAAGGGTTTTGTTGTTGTTGTTTTCTTTTGGATCTGTGGCTTTCAAGACAGCAATCACGTGTGACTTTCTAAATTTTTGGAATTCTGAGTCAAGGCAGTTATTGCAGAACTTAAGGAGCCACTTTTTGGTTGTTGTGCCAAAAATGTTTTATCTGTTCTGTGCTGCTATCACCCAGGCCTGCTGCCTTGCCATTTCTGCAGCTACAAAAAAATATTTCTAACTTGCTTAACGTGAATGATCTTGTAAGGTCATTGGTCTCCAGCTACTTGTTTTTTTCAAGTTTAAGTTCTGATTTCCTATGGTAATGTTCAGATCTGCTATTAATGAGGAGCTAATGGACTATTTTGATTTGCTGAACTGTTTGCATGAGTTGTGTTGTTGTTCAGCCACTTTAATAACATCTGACCTTTTGGCAATTTCTTGACATGTGCACTTCTTCCATAAGTTTTATACGGTAGTCACAGAAATGGGTAAAGGAGCATCACCAAACTAGGAAATTGCTCCCTCAAGGGGAATATAACCACATCAAGAAGAGCTCCCATGCCCAATCTCTAGAACCATTGGCCTGAAGTCTTCCATTTTATATCAAGGCTAAGCTTCAGATTGCTGGCCTTCATTTAGCCCACCACTGTGTCCAGGCACTGGTTGACAACCTGCATGGCCATTCCTGATTCAAATGTAACAGAGATACAAAGCTGGGTATCAGCACACTGATGACATTTTAATTGAAATATACCAGTGACTTCAAATACATGACAAATAAAACTGAGAACAGGCTAGTAACCTTCTGCACCCTAGAACAAAACTGCAGAGATAGATGGGTGAATCAGAGTAACACAATGCTGTTTTTAAAAAATCAATACCCTAGGTAAGAACAGAACCTCCATAATGTCGTGCATCCAATCCCCAGATTATGGAGTCAGTTCAGGAAGATACCATATACAATGGTATTGAAAACCACCAAAAGATTGAATGAGAGTATCAGGAAGGTACTCCTCTCTCCCTCTCGCTCTCTCTCTCTCTGTGTTGAACAACCAAGGCCAGTTCAGTTCCCAAAATTGAACCAGAGATTGAACCAGAGTCCGGATAGGATTTTTTTCTCCAGAAGAGTCTATGATTAACTGCATTTATACTCTTGACCACCTGCTCATTCACAACTGGGTACTAGTTATCTGAAAACCTCTGAGTTCACAGTTCTTCAGGGACAGATGTATCACTCCCTTTTTAAAGATAGTGAGCAGTTTCCCTATGGAACAAAAAGTTTAGCACACTTTGGACCCGCCTGGGCAACCTCTCCTCTTTAAATTCCAATAAGCCAAGGGCTGAGTACGTGTGGTCAGTTAAACATCTTCAAGCACCCTCTCTACATGATCTGTCCATAAGAGCTGAAACTAATCACATGAACCAGTCCACCCCATATGGATCTGACACAACAATAGCATTCACATCACAACAGACACAGATGTCATTATTCTAGCCTATTCTAATTTTGGTGTGTTTGTCACAACAGGCCTATGATTTTTCTGGCACTGTAATCCCTGAGTTAACAAGCCATGAACCACTGGACAACTATTTGGGAAAGCAAATCAATAGTTTTTCACTGTTCATAGTTACAGTTATGCAAGCCTAGTCACCTTTGCAGCAAGCATTATTCCATATATGCTCTAGCCATCACCCAGCCTGTTTGATTGGCAAGTGGCTATATAAATTGAACAGTGCCAGAGATGGTGGCACTGTGATCATGCCAATGGCACAAGACATCCCACAATTACACAGTGCAACAAGGGCTTGATAATAAGTGCTGGTTGGTGGTGTCCAGAATGACTGCAGGTGAGGTCTGACCAAAGCAGAATAGAGAAGTACTATGACTTCTCTTGATCTTGTCAACACAGTCTAGAATCACATTAGCTGTTCCTGCTATTGCATCATGCTGTTGACAGATGTTTGGCCTGTAGTCTACTAAGACCCCTTATATCCTTGACACACATACTACTGTCAAGCCAGGTGTCATGTATTCTATATTTGCACATTTGATCTAGAGTCCACATTCTAGCCTGCCGGTACAGGAAATTCATATTTAAGCCTCCCTAACAGATGACATTCCAACCTCCAATAAAGATGAGTCTGTCATCTTCCAAAGTGGATGATCAGGCAGAGGGAATTCTGCAGCTGAGAGATTAGAAACCTGCTAGTTTCTGAAGCAGACAAAAAAGAGTCCTCCAAACAGTGGGTGAAGGATCCATACAAATCCAGAAACTGAAGTAAGGGTTTAGGGAAGGAAACAGTGTTATCAACAAAAATACTAAAATCACCAAGACTAAACCAGGTAAAACCAATACTTCTCTATTAGTTTTATGCATCAAATTATTTCAGATTAGAAGATAGTTTTCCAAAAATTATTTTCCCCACCTAGTCTTCTATGGTCAAATGATGGGAAAATGTGAGGGGGATGTTGGGAGGGTTTTTTTTCGGGGTGGGTGGGTTGTGAGTCACTCAGCACACCTGCCTTTTTTAACTCCTTTACTACTGAGGCCCTGGGAGTAGGGAATCTATGTATTCCAGAGTTCTCTGCTCCCCCCATGAGACATCCACACACCATTCTGATCTGTGGACATCAGTTCTTTAAAACACATCTTGCACAGAGTGACTTGAATAAGCCATTGAATAGTAAATGGCATCATTATAAGGCTATTAAGAGGTCAGGCAGTCAAGGCCTCTTGCTAAACTGGAGCTAATTTCTGAATCATATTCACAAAATAATGCCCTTTTTATAATAGCAAATAAATCACATCAGTAATAGTTGTTAATAACAAACTGCCAAGTATCTGTTGTGCTGTTAAACATCCTATTTGTCAACTTAAATATTTCCCAGTGCATGGAAGAAAATACAAATTGGATGCTGCTGGCCAGCTTCCTTTGGTAAATTCAGTGCAAAGAAATGCCAATCACAATTTTCTTTCCTATCTGCCCCCAGATTTGTTCTGTTGAGAGGCAAAGCCCTTTCTCTGGCCCCAGCCTCATGGGCTGAAGAAGCCTATATGAATTTCCCAAGTCTGTTTACTTATTTGCTTGGAAATCTGCTTTACGATAAGCTATAAGTACTCTCTACCAAGAAAACCTTGAAAAGGTTAGCCATAAGTTCTGACCTGATGGCACACAATTATATATTGTATAAGAGCATAAGCAGAGCTGTGGTAGATCAGATCAAAGACCCGTTTAGACGAACATCATGACCAACTAGCTGCCTGTGGAAAAGCAGAACAGTACCTTCTATTTGTGTTCACCCACAACTGTTCCCTGGCTCCTCTCCAAGTAGAGGTCAATTCACCCTGAAGTCATCAAGGAAGGAAGTGCTCTTGCTCAACATTATGAGCCTTCTATCAAGCTCCCTTAATGCCAACATGGTGTCCAGTGCAGAAGCTAGCACACTGAACTTAAGGACTTAAGGACTTGCCACCACACTAAAGGTGACCAAGGCATTTTGATCGTGGCAATCTGAGCTCCTGATGTTACAAGAATAGAGGTTTCAGCTAAACATTAACAAGAGAGAGCTGATCAGCACTGGAATGAAGTCCTTCAGAAGGCAGGTGACCCTCGTTCACTGGAGGCTTTCAAACAGAGGTTGGATGCCATCTGTCAGGGATACTTTGTGGATTTCCTGCACTGGAGTTGGTTGGACTCAATGACCCTTGCAATCCCTTCTAGCTTTATATTTCTATGATTCTGTGGTATGAAGAGGCTCTCTTAGCATCATCAAGCCATGCTTTCTTGGGGCATCCAACTGGCCGCTATTCTGATTCAGGAAGAAAAAATATTTTTCATTTATTTTCCTTTTTATTAAAAAAAGTTTTTAAATTAAACTTTAAAAATACTTTTCATGCCTTTGTACTTCCAAGTGGATTATGCAACTTTTAAAAATAAAATATAATAGGTATTTACAAACATAATGATAATTATGTGTCATCAAGTCAATTGCAACTTATGGTGACCCTTGCCAAGGTTTTCTAGGTAAAGAGTACTCAGAACTGATGTACCATTCCCTTTCTCTGGGGGTGCCTGGGGCTGTGCAGCCGGCCCAATGCTACACAGGCTGGCTTTTCCCCTGGGAAGCAGAGAGGGGAATCAGACTCTCCACGTCTGGCTCCACAGACAGCTATCCAATTCACTGAGACAGTTACTTGCAAACATAGCTATAACGTAATAGTATTAATAAAATTCATTGGAACAGTGGTAAACTTGTGACAGTACAATCTTTTTTTTTTACATTTCAGAAATTGTTTCCTACAAAGAGCTAAGTTGCTTAGTAATTAGATAAAACATTTATTGTAGCTTGTCTGAGAGCATGTTTTTCCCATAGCTGCACATGTGAACTTGGAGGTTCTATTTCACAGCAATAACAGTTATGGCGGCAGCAGGAGAACAGTAAGCAATACAATTTGAGCAGACGTAGGCACAAGTTGCAAAATATATATTTCCATTGCATGTTGTACCCAGCCCTGCCATTCCTGCTTTTAAAAATATTGCAAATAAAAAAAGGAGTGTTTCAACTCCATTGCGAGAAGCAGTAAAGAAAGCAAAGCTACAGCCCCACCTTCTAGCTCGGCTCCTCATTTCCATTGTGTGAGACAAGAAACCTGTAACCCCTCTTGGTGAGGAGAGAACAAAGAATCTGCCTGCTCTGCCCTGCCTGTTTCATCTCCAGCCTTCTGCAATAATCTCAGTTGCTTAGGCACCACAATGCAATGATGCCCAATGCCCAAGCTTTTCCATGTGTTTGACCTACAGATAGTCTGCCTAGGTTGAGGGCTCAGGAAAGGTAAGCATTTTATCAAAACCAGTGTAAGTTAGATTCTTGGTTGCTGAAGATACTTTATTTGGGGGACGGGAAGGGAAGGAAAATCTGCAAGGAATCCATTTGCTGTACTATTGCTGCATAAGAGATATTGCCATGGCTAGTGACTTCTTTGGTTGTTATAGAATCACATTCATAGAATTGCAGAGTTGGAAAGGACCACACTGTCAATCTAATCCAACCCCTCCTGATAACAGGAAATCTGCAGCTAAAGCATCCCTGAGAGATGGCCATGGGCACTGTGTTTACAAACGTCAGACATCAAAGAGAGCACCACCACATTTGGAGGCAGGCTCTTCAACGGTTAACAGTTCCTACAGAAAGTTCTTCCTAATATTTAGTTGAACTCTCCTTTCTTGTAACTTGAACCCACTGGTTTGGATCCTACACAACAGAAGACAAGCTTGCTCCATCTTCTGTGTGATAGTCCTTCAAAAGTATTTGAAGATGGCCAGTATGCCACCTCTCAGTGTTCTCTTCTCCAGACTAAACAGGCCCAGCACTCTTAGAAGTTCTTGAAAAAAATGGTTTCGAGAGATTTTTGTTACCATTTTTCTCACCTCACATGGGATGCATTTCCCATGATGGAGTCAGAAAGGCTCTGTGAGCAACATTCCTCCTGCTCCTGCCCACCTCTCTTGGCATTTTCATAGGCATTGGGTCTCACCAGGGAGCATGTGACCAGCTGGCCTGAAAGAGCCAGGTGGATGAGAAATAATATAGCAGGAAGCAGGTTAACTGCTAAAAATAAAAATGTTTCCTTTGCAAGGCCTCAGACCAACAGCTCTAGAGCTTCCCTTGCAAAAGGTCAATGTTGCAAGTGAATAAAGTTCCACTTGTCATTCCTCAGCACTGCCATAACAGTGTTTCCGCTTTAAAATTTGGGAAGGACAAGAAGGCATCATTTCTTAAACAGTTACTAAACTATCACATTCCTTTCTTCAATTTGATTCCAAATATTCCAAAATTCCAATATTGTCTTTCACATTATTATATAGAGTGCAGCTGCTTTTTTAGAAGGAGGGTTGGAATGACACTCTGAAAATGCCAGTGAGTAAAATATTAATGCAAGTTGGTTCTCAGAGAGAGAGTTTGCTTTATTATGGCCAAAATCCACAACGGGACTGAATATTTTAGCAGGGATTGAAGACTGTTATCTTATTCAGCTGCCATCTAGTGGCAATTGGTATAATACCTCAGACTTGCAAAATGTGTTCCTGTCAAAAACATACTACAGGTTTCCTACGACAGGAGACTATATACAGCTCTGCTTTGATAAGCCACACATGAAGGTACAAGGATTCAATTCTTCAAAAAAATCCTCTGGTTTATGAATGTGGGATGAATGTGCCTCTGTATGATTCAAAATGCCAGGAAATGGCCCAATATGGCTGCACGATATCATGTCCATGTTGCCAGCAGGAAAAAGGATGCCAAGCTTTACACAGCAAAAGACTGCCTAAATGTTGACACCACCCATGGTAGCCATCAAGATGGTCTACAGGATACCTTCTTCTGCTCACTACCAGTCACAATGTGACACCACCTTTGCTTCCTTCTGCTACCAACCATCCCTTCAAATGCCATGTAATTTGAAATGTGACTTGTCTCTCTAAATTATGCAATCTCCCAATTTCCTAAATTTGGAAAAAAAAATGCAGAGTCAGCACAACTACACCTTAGGAAAACCTCCTTCATAAAGGTACCTGACCTGCCATTAGCTGCACTGCAATTGTGTAGTTAGAAAGCAAAGACCCAGCTATGCAAGTAGTTCTCTTTGGGGCAACTTTCTGTGATCTCCATCACACTCATTACTTCCTCATCAGCATTCCTCAGTTTTCTCCTGTTTTATGTATTCTCGAAGGCTTAAAAGGCTCTCCTGTTTTATGTATTCTCCTGTTTTGTTGCATGTGTTGTTTTTTAAAGCAAAAGCAATGTATGCTTTTGAGAAAATAGGCTCATCTGGCCATGTTGTCGAATCATCCTGAAAACCATTCAACGCACACAAGTCCACTGGAAAGAGTCTGCAGTTTTGACTTCTACATTGAAGCGAAGCATTTTCAGCAATGGGAAAAATGCATCCAAGTTCCCATTTGTTCCTTTTCTCATGAGACATTCATTAATACCATTGGGCTTAGCATACAAGCTTTGGGAAGAATGCCCCTTCCCTTCCCTTCCTGTTCTGTTAAAAAGTGATTGTTTGGTCTTGCTTTTTCAGCTATTCCCCTCTCTGTGAAGTGCTATATCCCTCACTCTATGACTCTTTTTCTTTTATAGCAAGGGACTTAGTTAAATCAGCAACTCTGCCTTTTTCCAATTTTCTGGAGCAGTGTTCAAAGAATTCTAAGATTAGGAGGGAAAGGGGGAGTTGGCATGCTTCCACTTTGAAGGAGCCATATGGGCTTGCTCTTTTTCTCTCATGTTCAACGAGGTGTTTATAGAGTTCTATATTTTCACTCTGCAGTCTGTGCAGTTCATACCTTTCCAACACAGAGCATCAATGCAGCTATTCTACAGGACAGCAATATTCATGAAATCCAATTCTGTAACAGGAAAAGCTGCAGTTTGCAAATCTGCTTGCTTTTTCTTTTCCTGCATAAATCACTTCCAATTTCACAAATTAATGGGAAGGGCAATAAAGGACACTGAGGTTGTCCTCTTCAACTGTTGGATGTCTTACTCGTCTGCCTTTGGGCTTGTGAGATTGTTGCATTGTACACAGCTTTGCTCTTATACTCTCAGTGCTAGAAATTTGTTGAAAGGCAGACCCCAAAAACAGACAAGTTCTCAGGAAGCTGTTTTTTGTCTTGAGCACCACATTCTGTCATTTTCTTCCACTTCCCAGGTATAAAACTGACCTGGGCCTCCCCCACACATCGAATACTCAAGCACTGAATTTGAGAGCTTAAGGTGTAGAGGGTGCAGACACCAAGCTCTCCCATACAGTCTCCTCTTCAGACTTTCCTGTGTTCAGCACAAAGAACTGAGGAGAGTTTCTGAGCATGTCTGGTTGAATGTGTCTAGAAGCCTCCTTGCAATCGGGACTGTGCTTAGCCAGAGTTCTCAGCTGCAGGCAGATTCCTACCTGCGTTCTGCAGAAACCATGTAGCAGTCACTTCAGACCTTCGGACTAAATGCACCAAGGTATGAATGTGCAGCTGTTGTACATCCTCCCTACCCCACTTTAAGTCCTTCCATGTTCAGTTTCAATCTCCATACGGACCTATTTTAACAACTTTCCATTTCAGACCATCTTGTCTGGCTCTGTCACTTTAAACACCAGCTGCCAAGAAGTTCTCCAGTGCAAACGCTGCTCACCTGAACGGAAGAGCACATCCCATCCAGGCGATTGGCACAGTTCCTGTTCACTGCCAAGAGGTTTGCACAGGAGAGATTCCTCTTGGATTCTGCCCACTGCCCTTAATTGCCTTTAAAACTATGAACACTTTCTTCAGGGTATATTGGAAACTACAGAGGAAGGCCCAGCCAGAGTGCTCACTGTTGCTAAGCCACGATGTGTAGAGCTCTTTCCATCACATCTTCCTCAATTACATAGGTAAAGTCATCTATAATATTTCGAGCCATTTCTTTGGCATAGACTGCATCTCACTGGAGCAATGTTTATAAGAGTTTCATATGTTTTACAAAATGTTCTGTTTCTACCAATAACTTCCATGATGTAATTATCTCCCAGGAGATCCAGTTTCTGCCTTTATAGTATTTGTGAAAAACAAAGTGCTTATAAAACCAAGGCTAGAGAATATAGATCTTGACAAGCAAGGAGAAACAGCATTTAAGGCCATTTAAGGTTTCAATTCTTTTTCTCAGTTTAATCTTCACTGCTTTCACTTAAGAGCATAGGATTCCCTGCATTTTGCTGTAGGCATGTTGATATTGCTTGGTGCAACAAGATTTCCAAAGCCCTTTGGTTCAACACCATGGCACACACAAGAAGTTTCATTTTTGCCACCTCTGCTTCTCTTAGCCAGTTTATGTAGGTGAAAGGACCGGTTTGCTATACAAATTAAAAGGCATTTCCTCTGTCATCTGTCTTGTATTTGTTGAAAGAACAAATTCAAGTAGACTTTCAACGTGGTGCCCAAAAAACACTGTGGGTAACACTTTTCTCAACTAAATAACTCTAGAATCATAGAATAATTGAGTTGGAAGGGGCCTATAATGCCGTTGAGTCCAACAACCTGCTCAATGCAGGAATCTAAATCAAAGCAGATCTGACAGATGGCTGTCCAGTTTATGGAGTGCTCACCACCTCCCAAGGTAATTGGTTCCATTGTAGTATTGCTCTAACAGTTAAGAGGTTTTTCCTGATAGTCAACCTAAATCTGGCTTCCTGTAGCTTATTATGTGCCCTGCACTCTGGGTTGATTAAGAACAGAACTTGCTCCTCCTCTGTACTACCTTTCAAGTATTTGAAAAGTGCTATCACATCTCCCCTCAGTCTTCTTTTCTCAAGGCTAAACATGCCCAGTTCTTTCAGTCCTTCCTCGAAGGGGTTGGTTTCCAGGCCCCTGATCGTCCTTGTTGCTCTCCTCTTAGCTTGTTCCAATTTGTCAGCATCCTTCTTGAAGTGTGGTGTCCAGAACTGGGCACAATACTCAAGGTGAGGTCTAACCAGTGCTGAATATAGGGGAACTAGCACCTCACAGGATTTGGAAACTATACTTCTATTAATGCAGCCTAAAATAGCATTTGCCTTTTTTGTAGCCACATCACACTATTGGCTCATATTCAGCTTGTGATCTACAACAATTCCAAGATCCTTCTTGCTCTTAGTATGACTGAGCCAAGTATCCTCCATCTTGTAACTGTGTCTTTGGGTTTCTTTGCACTTATCTCTGTTACATTTCATTCTGTTGTTCCCAGCATACTGCTCAAGCCTATCAAGATATTTTTGAATTTTGTTCCTGTCTTCCAAGGTATTAGCTATTCCATCCAATTTTGTGTCATCCACAAATTTAGTAAGTATTCCCTGCACCACCCTCATCCAAGTAATTAATAAAAATGTTGAAGAGCACCAGGCCCAGGACTGAACCTTGTGGTACCCGACTCATTACCTCCTTCCAGTTTGAGAAGGAGCCATTGATAAGCGCTCTCCGAGTATGATTCTGTAACCAACTGTGTATCCACCTGACACTTGTTCTATTTAGCCCACACCTAGTTAGCTTGCTAATCATAATATCATGGGGCACTTTGTCAAAGGCTTTGCTTAAGTCAAGGTATATTATGTCTACAGCATTTCCTCTGTCTATCAGGGAGGTTACCTGATCAAATGAGATCAGATTAGTCTGGCAGAATTTCTTCTTGACAAATCCATGTTGGTTTCTAGTTATTGCTGCATTGTTTTCAAGGTACCTGCAGAGTGACTACTTTATAATCTGCTTCAGGACTTTCCCTGGGATTGATGTCAGGCTGACTGGTTTGTAGTTCCACGGTTCTTTTTTTTTTTTTGGCCCTTTTTCAAGATAAGGACAACATTAGTGCTCCTCCAAACATCCAGCATTTCACCCATCCTCATGATTTCAAGAATATATTACACAGTGGTTCTGCAAGTTCTTCAGGCATTTCCTTCAATACTGTTGGATGCAATTCATCCGGCCCCAGGGATTTGAACTCATTCAAAGTAGTATGGTATTTCTTAACTATTTATTTATCAATCTCAAGCTGCAATCTTATCCCCTCCCTTTGTACTTCATATTTACATGGAGGGTTATAGACTACCTTTTGGGAAAAGACCAAGCTAAAGTAGGAATTGAGCACTTCTGACCTTTGTCATTTTCCCATCTCCATTGAGTAGCTGGGCTACTGTTTCTTTTCTCTGTCTTTTGTTACTCATGTATTTGAAGAATGCTTTTTTGTTGTTTTTAGTGTCTCTTGCTAATCTCAGCTCATTCTCAGATTTTTCCTTCTTAACGCCTTCCCTGCAATTCTTTGCTACTTGTCTGTACTCTTCCTTTGCAGCCTAGCCTTCCTTCCACTTCCCAAATGTATTTGTTTTTGTTTTCAGGTCCTCTCTGAGCTTTTTGTGAAGCCACATTAGTCTTTCCCCCCTGTCTTTAGAACTTCCCTTTTTGAAAATATCCCCCCCCCCCCCGGCCCCATTGTGGACTCCCTTTCTTGTTAGGATATCTTGCCATAAGACTTTACCTATCATTGGCTCTGAGTTTATTAAAATAGGCTTTCCTAAAATCCAGTGTATATGTGTGGCTAGACTCTACTTTTGTTTCTTTTCAAATCAATGACAGATTCTATAGATTATATTTCTCTATAGAATCATATCAAAATTTACAGCAGACTTAAAGAGATGTAAACACCTGGATGGCAGATCTCAACACCAGCACCAATATATGGGAATCCTCATTCACAACAGCAGATGGGTCAGTATAACACATGAATGGCATGTCTGCATAGTATTGCTGCATCTGCTGAAGTGAAGGTGGTGAAGTTCTATGTTTGAATTGGAGTTCCATAACATTCTGAGCTGTTCTTTATTTTGATCCATACTAGCAATGTCTAATAACCAAGTGGTTTCTTTTAATTATACTCTTCTCAGTATCTGTCTATGGGTGCCAAGACCCCGTGAAATAATACATGCTTTGTCATCTGAAGATCTCAGGCTTTGTAATTTGAAGTTCTTGGGCTCAATCCCGAAGCACAAATATCCCAGCCCTTGAGATCTGACAGTCTAATATTGCTAGAGAGCACAAAGGAGAGCATGCAAAACTTTGATCTGGGTGATCATCTCTTTGAAGTTGGTCCTTAATCTCTAGGGAACTACTTAGTGTCTGGATGACTGTTGTTCGCATGCTTATTCTTTAGGTTTCTAAAAACAGTATATTTAGGATGTGATCTACTAGTGAAAGATGGATGTGAACAATTCCACTGATGCTTTTCAGAGAAGAAGGGAAAATGCAGGCATATTCAATAAATGCTTATTGAAGGTCTGAATAATTTGGATCCGGAAAAGACAGGGCTTATATTACAAAGGGGTGGGTGGATTAGAGTTAGGGGATTATTGGGTGACCGTGCAAACAATTGCAGCAACTATAAAAGACCAACACGTGGTAAAAGATGCAGCCACTAGCAGTCCTTGTTTCATTTAAACTTTTATCCCTATATCTCTCAGCAGCAGATGAATTCTGCTGAATGCCCCAGCTCTGACTCCATAGTTTGAGGGATGGAACTAGAGATTTAGAGACCCTACTGCAGTAGGAGAGGGAACTGCCTGCATAACTGATGGGCATCCTTGCTGTCTGAAAAATTCAAACTCAAGAGACGTCTGCTTTACCAGCCTTTCTCCAACCCGAGACAGTGGTGGTGCTAGAATTCAAGGACGCCACTACAAAAGCCCTAGTAGAATATCCCAACATGATTCTCCTGCAATCATTTTGAGCAATACCTCTTTACAACATTCCCTCCAAGCTGTATTGGTGCTGTGAATCCACAAAGTTAATGTTGCCATTCACTTGGTTCAGGTCATGGCCAGAACTTTGCCCATGTGGGGTGGAGTTTCTGCTCAGTACTAGTGAAACTTGCTGGTGAAAAATTAGAGGGAATTTTGCCTCTGGAAGCAGAGAAAAACCCTTTGACTAAATAGGCTTCTCACCTTAGCAGTACAACTAACCACTGGATGTGTTCTATTTCAGGCTCAGTCTTGGGTTTCAATGAGACAATAGGAGGAATGTGTATTCTCTATTAAACCATTTTCTAGGCATGCAATATGAAAGCATCTCTGCAAAAAATGTGAGACATGCAACATCCAATTGGATGCTTAGTTTACCTGTTGTTGAAATAATGTCATTAGAGTCTGCTTAGACAACGCTTGCCTGTCTGATTTTGACACAGAGCCATCTGCATATGTTGCCAAAATTTGTCCTTGGTTTTGATGGATCTTTCTCTGATTCTCTTGCTGAAAGATGAACTCATGCCTAGTACTGCATTCTTTTTCAGTACAGCATAGTACATGCCTAGAATGGCACATGCACAAGAATCCCAATGGGGACTCATTATCTGGCAGCTCAGAGCAAGTGAATGTTATGCTGTGTGCCTTCTGCCTATGTATCAAAGCAACAGAATTTTAGCCAATGTCTAAACGAGACCACATCCATGGCAAAAAAGCTTACAGGAGGGTCTAGGTCAGCCACATTATATCAGTGAGTGGAGTTGCTATTGCAACCCAATGGGTACATGTAGCATTGTAATGTATCTATACAATCCAACCTGCCATTTCATTGCTTTTCATTAATCTCCATTCTCACCCACACTCAGTGCAGCCAGGCAGTTTGCAAATCAAAGTTAGTGTAGGCAGTTTGTTGCCACAAGCAGCAGCCTTGCACAACTTGAGGTGCAAGCTACAGTTGTCTTGTAACTGAACAGAGGATGCTAGGGTACAGTTTACAGATCCCATACGACTGCTTCCTGACCAGCTCCTGTGGAGAGCAAAGTAGGGCAGCTGCTGGAGACCTCAGAGGGATGGGTGCTCAGCAAGAAGGTCAAACGAAAAAGATTCTTACACAATGGCAAAACACAGTTGATTCATGCCACTGAGACTGGAAAGATACAAGGGGACAGAATTTACCACATGGCTTGGCTTGGTTTCCTTGCATGAGTTACTTGGGCTCTAGGGTGTTCTCTTAGTCTATCTACCACACCTCATTCTTCCCATTCTGGTTATGACTGATGGTTCCTTATTGGAAAGGTGGTTCTCCAAACCCTGAAGCCAACCTTGCATTGTTTTACTCTAACAATATCAACATCCAAACCAAATGTTCGCAGAATCAAGCCAAGCCCACTGCAGACGTGATTTTCTTCACTTGCACCAAAATTGTACGGGCAGAGCTAAAGGTTGTGAGCATCACTGAAAAAATCTGGCCATTTTATGTTGCTTAAACATCTGTGTTTATGCAAAAGATTCATATCTCTAGACAGTTTCTGGGGTTTTAAGATATTTAACTACTGTTCGACTGTACTGGTAACAGATGTTTAATTATATATTTTATTTTTAGGTTTGGCAAAACAAGCATAGATCATTGGTTATTTTCTGTAAAGTATAACTCTGGAAGGACGCCTCAGTGTACAGTAGTAGTTCTGGAGAATTTATTTGAGCCTCTGAGCTACTGATCTAAAATGGGAACTGGGAAATTAGTGTGAGAGTGTTCGAACAAGTCTAATAGGATTTCTAGTTTGCCAAAAAAATAATGCTTTGAGAAGCACAATCTTTGGTGTAATCTCTCTCTCTCACAACAAGACAGATGGCATCATTAATTGCCTCTATATCTAATTAAGTTGGGGGGAAACTCGGCTTAAGTAATGCTAAAGTTGTGGCACAAGCTGAGAAATGTAGGAAATTGCAAGGTAGAACAACTGTGTGAAAAGAGAATGGAAAAAAGAGCTGATGTGAATAATAAAAACTGAAAAAGACTTCAGTGATGGCAAAGGAATGGAATCTTGACTGTAGAACTGTCAGTGCTATTGAGAGAGAGGAATACATGAGAGAGTAAATGGTTCTGCTACAGTCAATGCCAACAGAAAGTTACAAAATCTGCCTTTCCCTGATAAAATGCAGTACAAGAACCTACAATATAAGAAACACGTTATAGATTAACACAGCCAGAGCATCATTAACAAAGCTAGTTCTGATCCAAGGTTATGCCCCAGAAATTCAACAACCAGAAAAAAATCTGGTTCCCCCAAAAAGTTTTCCAGGAACCTGGTTCTATTTGGTTAGGTCTGCAAAGAAGAAACTGCATTGACAATCTAAATGTGCACAATCCATCTAATCCATCTTTCTCTGGGGACATATATATAAGAGAGTGTATACATAGTGTAACATGGCCACTTCCCCCAAGGATTCTTATTCCAACATGGCGCCTTTTCTGTCTGGTCTTCCCTTCTTCTGTTCTAATAGAAACATTGGAGACCCTTCACTTTGTCAAACCAACCCAAAGCAGATAATCATCCATTCTTTGTGCTCAATATAGCATGCTTTCTAGGATCATGAATCACGATGAATTAGCATGCTTTTTTAGACTGTCAGAATAGGAGACAGGCAGGAAATTTCTTCACCTTCTTAGCATTTTATATAAGATGCATAACTGAGAGAAAGTTAAGATTTTGCTTCCTTGGCTCACCTGCTGCCTCATTGTATGGGGGTGGATAAATGTCACAAAGTCAATAGAAAAGTATCCAACCACTCCCCTAGATTTGCAGGCCTCTCCAATCTTAAAACATAGCAAGTTAAGGACCTGTGGCTCAACAGAAGATTGAGGAAGTGTGGTTCCTGAAGACTGCAAGGGACTGTCGGCGTGGAACTGATCCCCACAGGAAACCATTGTGATCTCTCCTGTTGGCTCTATTAGCATATCCACGGTGAGATTAGTGACGCTATCTGATGGGGGGAAAGCTTCTATGACTCCACCTGTCAGAGAGAAAATGTCACTGGCAAACCAAGAACTTGCATTCCATTTGCTGCAATGCTCATGCACTGATCATGCATCTGCTCTAAGTGCAAAAGCCTACATCTGGATTAAGTCCCATTATAGCAAACCACCTCCCTATCAAGAATGAAACTGGCTTTCCAAAAGAAATAAGGTTAAGCCCCACAGTATTGTGAAAGGTCTTAATTTAAAATGACATGTTGACTTTGACTTCAACTAAGTGCTATAGATTCATCTGTTTTGGTGCATCTTCTTCAGTTCCCTCCCTTTTGCTAAAAAGAAAACCATTTGCTAGATGAGGGGTCCCCAACCCCCAGGCCGTGGACCATTACCTGTCCATGGCCTTGGAAGGACCGGGCCGCCAGGACAGATGAGCGGCAAGCAGGAAGTTTAGAGCACGCTGCGAGCCGGAGGCGGCGGGGAGAGCAGCGCTTCCCTTCGCTAAGTGGTCCTCGGTGCCAGCGGCTTCTGAGCAACAAAGAGAGCTGCCGAGGTAAGCCGCCTCCTCCGTCTTCTGGGTCTTCCCTGCTTGCTGGTGCAACCCAGACGGAAGGGACAGGGGAGCCCCGGTCCCCGGAGGAGGAGGGTGGCGGGATGGAGTTGCACCAGCCAGGAGGGAGGGTGGGAGGGAAGCCCACACCCTTGCTGCTGGAGAAGGCGAAGGGGCACTGAGGGAGCCGAGGAGGGAAAGCCCGCCTGGTCCGGTTGAGTCCTCAGATGCTCCTGCGCGGGCCATGGGGAGGCGGTGGTGGTCGGCTGCAGAGTTTGTGCCCGCGGGAGAGTTAACATCTGGGTGGGTGGCTGAGCAGGCTGGTCCGCCTTCCGGTGATGCTCCCCGAGGGCCGACTCGCCGCTCTCTGCCCAGCTGAGGTGCACATTCCTTACAGAGGAGAGGACGGGCTGCTCATGACAGGCCGCGGGTGTGGAGCGGGTCCTTGGGAGAATGATCTTCAACTAAACCGGTGTCAAAAAGATTGGGGACCACTGTGCTAGATGAAATCTGGAGGAGCTTGTTCATGGTTACAGTTTCATTATTTGGAAAGTTAAGATTTTTTTACAGGCAGACTTCCTGCTAGATCAAGATTACCCAGAAAATATATTGGAATCAGTCAGCTTCTTGCAGATAGGACGGCTAAATAAATAAATAAATAAATAAATAAGCAAGCAAGCAAGCAAGCATGAAACTTGATTCCCTGAGAAATTTTATGACTCATATTTTCAGATGGAGGGCATTCAAATTTTTGAAAAAAATTAATGTGCAAGCATACATACTTTTCAAGCAAGAGGGAAAAGCCTGCCAAAACTTGGCAAAGATCAAATATGGCTGTCTGAATTTCATTCTTAAACAGTTACAAACTGTAATGGTGCAATGAAAGAGGGTGGAGAGATATTCCAATGAATGAGAACAAAGTGCTGGTGATATAATTATCCCTTATAGCACTTAGCAGGAACTTAGCAGTCTTATTTACCTTGACTCACAAATGTTTGGAGGAATTTTCCCCATGTAGGAAATCGTTTCTCATTGACAGCCTGAGCGTGCTGTGCTAAAAGGCCCGGCAGCTCCTGGGAGATCTTCGCCAAAGCTGGTTCCTGCAGAAACAAATTAAATAGAACCACAAGCAATTTTACTGCAGAAATGAAAACTGCTTGTGGGGTGATTAAAAACCAGGCCTCCAACAGGCAGTGTGGTTACTGTTTAACCACAGCCAGAAAGTCTTTTTTAAATGTTCCCCTTATCTTTTTTTTATGTATCGAATAATGGTTTCCACTGAAATGTATTTGTTTTAACCATTTTTTCATTATTCATTTATTTCTAGCAGAAAGCCCAACAACAGCAACAACAAACAAGCAAGCAAAAAAAAAAGGTGATAGATTAGAACTATTTGTATTGGTCTATGATGGGGAATAGCACGTCTTGTCATACTTCTTAATAAAAACATTAATCTGTTCTCTCCTTCACCCGAGGCATTGCCTCACTCTGTTTTAGGGGCTCAAGACAGTGCCATTTAATGACCTTGCTTTCCCAACCTACTACCTGCCAGAGACACTGGATTGTCCCCACCAACTTAGCAAATGATTTGGTAGGGATGGCGGGAATTCTACTCACATCTGGAGAGTATCAAACTGGGAAAGGCTAATTTTAATTTGTGTCCCTGGCTTAGCTACTGTTTGTTTGTTTTTGTTTTAAAGAACTGATCTATGTCTAATTCAGCCTCTTGGCTGTGATCCTATGCAGGCCACTGTTGCCCTAGAGAATGTTGACCATGTTCTGTTCCAATAACAAAACAGTTTCATTCGGTCAATAAGCATTAAGAAGAATCAAGGGGCCCATAACATTTTGTATGTTAGTGGTTCTTTATTGTCCTTTGTGCCCATTGACCTAATATAATAGTCATGCTATCTGATAAAAAACAGAAATAAAGGAAATTCAAAGGGGCAGTTTTCCAGCAAGAACAATGAAACGTTTTAGAATATCTCAAAGAAGTTTTATATGGCATGTATGTGTATTGTGGGCCACTTCTTCAGATGAAACTAAGCACTTGTCTACCATCCACAAAGTTTATGAAAAATAAAACTTCTTAGTCTTTAAGATGTCATCAGACTTTTCATTATTCAATAGCAGAATGGAGCTGTCCTCCATGATACAACCTGGCTATGTAAAATAACCCCACAACTGTCTAAAACAACAACATAGCCTGGCATGAAAATGAGAAAATCACCAGTCTTAACTGCATAGCCTCTACTAGGCAAAAGTCTACAGCTGAGCAAGCATATCAGCCTGAGGGACTCTCTGTCAGGCTCTAGGTTACTCTTCTCTTGTACTTTGTGAGCAATTCTTTGCTCTCAAGGGTCTCTTTCCTTCTGCTTCATGACCTCTTGAAATTGGAAATGTCCCATGCTTCAAAAGAGGTCCAATTGCCCTCTTCATGTATCAGTCCCAGAACTTTATTCTTGCTTGTCTTGACTGGAAATAGAGTGGCAAAGCATCACACTAATTTCTTCCTTGGTCCCTCTCTCTTTTACATGCTTTATTTTACTAAACACTGCATGAGGAAGCAACATTTTGTCAAAAGGATACTGGAAAGTAAAACTGCTCTGTTTTTGTGTGGCAAATATATGAGTTTCTGAATTCTGAACACAACTGAACAACTTGGTCTTTAGTCTGAGAGCAAATGATCTTTCCATGTAGCATGCATCTTGGCTCATGATTTGAGGCGTCTAATGCCTTCAGAGTTGCAAGTTCCAGTAGGGCAGTGTCCCATTTAATACTTACACATGTGCAAACCTCCAACTGTGGAGGCAGCTGTGACTATCTGATGAATTGCTAGTTGGGCATCACTGGATACATGAGTGGCAGTGCCTGTGGCTGGAATTCTACATACTGGCATTTTTTTTTAAGTGCCTAGGATGATGGTATTGGAAGTACACCAAGAAACTGCACATTGTTCCAGGCAACTTGGTAGAAGGCATGAGTTAAACATACAAGAAGACAACCCTAACAATGAAAAATGGGCACTGCTTTTGAAGTGGGTCACCTTGTCTCTCTTTCCAGAATTCTAAAAATGCTGAAATTCAACTAGTCTGTTGATATCAGTGATCCAGTAGATGAAGTATATTTTGGATTTTTAAAAAGCCTTTGACAACTTTATGCTCTTGAAGAGGGATCATAGGCATCAAAAGCTTGGTTTTGCCTGTAAGGGCAATTGTTCTCAAATGCCATCACCAGCAACCATGACCAAAAACTCTTCCACAGGCCTTGCTCCGCATGTTTAGCAAAGAGACTGGGGTGTGTATGTGTCAGCAAGTGGAGATACATATATTCTAATCACAGTGTGGAAGTGTTGCACTTGGATGTAAAATATCATATAGAAAAGAGAAAGAAGAATGAATGGCTTGTACTTTTCTTTATGAATAACTGATCTGAAAACCAGAGAGAATTAATGATTTCCCATATGGACAGAGTGGAGAATTGCTTGGTCCACAGAAATATTCTGTCCATTGATTAATGCTGTTGAGATGCTCTGTTACAAATCAATACGCCTCATTAAGTTGATTTGGTCTTATTTTCACTGAACTTGATAAGGCCATTCCATCTAGTTACTCTAAGCTAGATCCCAATGAATACAATTATTTCTAACCATGGGATAAGGACAGGTCCTTGCAATTTTAGTATTGTACACTGGCTACTGAATTTCCTTTTGCTTCACAATTAGTTGCAGTTCCAAGAACCTGTCTGGAGATCTCTTCCTACAAAAATAAACAGTTGATTGAAGACACTGTAGTGAAGCATATTGGACCTGGACTAAGGAGATCTGCATTCAAGTCCCCATGTAGCTACAATGGTCTTGAGCAGGTCACTAGCTCTAACCAAATCAGGGTCATTATGTGGCCATCAACTTTATAGCACTATATACCATAGAACAGTAATAATTATGTACTATCAAGTCAATGTTCAGTTTTGACAACCCTTCCTATAAGCTATAAAATATTCTGAAATAGTTTACAAGTCCCTCCAGCCATGGTGGTGCCATGGGACCATTGTGCAGCTTGCTTTGGGGAGCACAGTGGGGAACTGAACTTTTGACCAAGTGCTTCCACCCAAGCAACTATACTGTAGCATAGTATAGTATATTATAGTATCATAATACAGCACACTACAGTATAGTATACTGTATACTATACTATACAGTACAGAATAGTATAAAACAGCAATGGCGAACCTATGGCACGTGTGCCACAGCTGGCACACAGAGCCCTCTCTGTGTGCACACAAGCCATGCCGATGCTGCCACCCATGCCGGCCCGGTGCAGGGTGCAGCACTGCTCGCTGTCGGGGCTCAGCTCGAGCTCACACCGCCGCCTTGTCCCCCGCCCAAAGGGAGCCCGTGAGTAGCATACATACTTTATTGTTACAGCATCAAGCCATACATAAAACAAAATTGAAAGCAGAGCTTCAGGTACTGACATATACTGCAAAAACCAAATCAAATAAACAAAAAGCAACAAAACTACAAATATAACAATATAAGACCAATGTCTAAGGGTTTGGCTATCTATTCTGGCTTCTATGGCATGCCGCCCAAAATTTCGCTACCAGTTCTGTAGTAATCCGATTTTGATCATTTAGCAATTGGTTACAGTAGTCCGAGTCTGATTGGCTTGTCATGTCTTTTAAGAGAGGTGTAATATATTTTCCTCGAATCTTGTTATGCCTGTTACGTGAGTAGCACTGGAGGCAGTGATCGGGTGGCGGCAGCGGCAGCAGCAGGAGCCGCACCCGGTCACCCTTCGGTGCACATTGCGACTGCCCATTGACTGCGACTCCGGCTCCACAGGAGAGCGAGCGAGTAGGGCGGAGCGCAGGAAGCCCAGGCAGGCCTGCCTATATTTGGGGAGGGGAGAAAAGGTGCCCCCTGTCTGCCCTCCAGAAGACGCGCCGGCCTGGAGGGTGCCCACTGATTGGGTAGCTCGGGGGTTGAGGCGTGGGCAGGAGCTGGACTCGATGATCTATGCAGTTTGGGCACTCGGGCTCAAAAAGGTTCACCATCACTGGTATAAAACAATAACCTCATGTACACTGTCCTATGCTCCTTTCAAGAACTGTGGTGCTCATGTAGTGAATAGTCAAAATGAAAGTGCAGTCCTGAGTATTCAAAAGCAGAACACCCACCTACTACAAGCATAAAGAGGTGGAGAAGTGGGAGAGAGATGGCGGGAGTTGTACATTTTTTAAGATGGGTAGATACACCACTCAGTTTTGGCATCCTTGTCACTATTTAAAGTCCTCTCCAGAGACGCTAGGCATACAAAAAGGACGTCGTCCTCCCTCCTACTTTGCAAAGGGAAGTTTCTAATGGTTTTAGCCACTGAGTTTAAGAAAATGTTTATTACACTTGTGAAACAGTCTAAAATTGAAAGTGTAACAGATCCCTCCCTTTGTACAGACACAGACGTATGCCATCCAAGGGTGTGCAAGTACTCCAGAGGTTGCATTGTTGTTCATTTCTGTTACTCTCTGGAGCTGCAATCTATGCAAAAGAAAACAAATACTGGAAATGTTTTTGTTTTGTTTTGTTTTTTGAAGTGATCAATCGCCTGCCACACTTACTTAGAATTCAAATGCTGCTTTTAGGGCTGAAATGGTTGAGTGTGCAACTGCAAATTTTAAAATTAAAAAAGTCCCAATTTTGCCTTTCATGAGAGACATTCTTTTGGAAGGTAACATAATGTAAAACAGCTGCCATTATCAAGTCACACAAATGGTTTTTGTATGTAAAATGGCTTTGTAAAATATTTGCTCCATCTGCTAAAAGTAGCGAAAGACAATTTTCCCCGATACCTAATGGCCCATTTCAGCTGGATGGCAAGCGATTCGCCAGGGTAGCGCCTTGCATTATGTTGAATGGCGAGAACACTCCACAGAATTCTCCGCTTAGGCGGTATTATCTCCTCTCTGCTTCTTGAGAGGCCTGTCCCTCATTACCATGGCCCTTTGCTCTGGATCAGTGCACAGGCCGAGGGCTGCTTTCAGAAGAAGAGGGTTTTTTTTTGTCAAAGGAGGCACATATGCTGCACTCCAAGAGCAGACCACGAAGCAGCCACTTGCCTTGAGTATTACAACAAGGAGGTTAGCCCTCTTTCAACTTTCCAGCACTTTAGCTGCTGTCCCTGTATTTCCATACCCCACATGGGTTGTGCTATTATCTCCTGACTCACCGAGGAGCTCAGTGTGTACAGATGAATCAATCCTTTTTCATTCTGAATTTGGCCACACATACAAAAGCCAAGAGAACATTGTTCTAACCTCAAACAACCCCCTATGGCTCCCAAGCTTCTTTGTGGAATGCAGTGCTTATGATCTCTCAGTTTAAAAGCACATATTTGCCTTGTGCCGAAGCCACATTAACATCTACTAATAGGCCAACAAAAGCAAATGAACAATGGGGGAGAGGGATGCTCTCTTCTACCATCCAAGCCCCAGAATAAGCGACAGAGAACCTGCAAGGAGTCAGGGGTGGAGGGAAGAGTAATTTCACAAATCTGGGGTGAAAGCCATTTTTAAGAAACACTTGCACATTAGAAAAATCTTTCTCTCACACACACAGGGCTACCCTTTTAAGTAATGAATCAAAATGATCATATTTATGTTCTCTAGTAAACTGATGACTGTTTTATTAAGTTGTGTGATTTTTTATTTTCATTTCATTTTGACACAACAACTGTTGTGTTGTTTTTTTATATATTCATTTTGGCATAGCAATTGGTATAGATGGTGTAAATTTCCAATATAAAATTGTGAAATTTGATGGACATAATTTCTTAATAATGTGTGGAGGGAATTTTTCTTTAAACAGCAAAGGTTGCTTAAGGAAAAGATATTCTGAAATTTAATTTTCTTAATTTGACTTTGAAAGAAACCAAAATACCTGTTCAAACTGAACAGATATTGTACTTACGCATTTGTGCATATATACCCACCCACATAATTTCCCCCCAAAATAGAAATACTGGTATCTTGGAAAGTATATTTGTTAAAGAAGCAAAATCTGAAAAAGTCTTCACATGAGAACCCTACCCCTGCCCCATTTATTGTGAAGGGGGCTGGGCAAATGAATCCAGTAAGTTGTGCCTTTGTCTTGTTGTTGAAGCACAGAGCAAGACCAGAAGCACATTCTTTCCTGGGGGG
The DNA here is from genome assembly GCA_037013535.1 of Intellagama lesueurii. Classification (NCBI taxonomy): domain Eukaryota; kingdom Metazoa; phylum Chordata; class Lepidosauria; order Squamata; family Agamidae; genus Intellagama; species Intellagama lesueurii. The sequence goes on from JBAJHW010000011.1 coordinate 22,497,201, forward strand.
AAATTGTTGTTGCTGCTGCTGTTTACAAAGCAACTCATTTGGGTTGTTTTTTTTCTCTTCTGCAGCTATGCTCTATGTCTTTTATTTACTCCTCTAGGCTAGGAAGACTGCAAATAGGAAAACAAAATTACAGCAATCAATTAATCAAAAGACTACGGAAATTTACAGAAACCCAATTTTAATGGTTCAGATAATTTACACGAATGATGGAAGAGACAAAAAAGAAAACAACACCCTATGTAATAGCAACACAGTTAAATTTGCATTCATTTTTAGCTTCTCTTTGCTTCTTGGAATTTAGCAAAATAAACATTTTAATATAATCTACAGAGACATTTTTATGGCATGTGATAACACTAACAAATTCCAGATTTTCCTTCGTGATCTTGTTTTATCCTCCTCATCTATGCACAGTTATTGCTAAAAACTGGCAGTTAAATTCAATTGATTCAAAATATTCTGAATCCATATGGCCTAAAACCCTGAAGCTTGACGCTCTGATATTGCCTCGCTGCTGTTTTGTAGCATTTGCAAAGACTTCAGTCCCCAGATGGTGGAAGTAACATTTAAACCTCCTTTTCTCTGCTTTGTACAATAGACCTTGGCACCATTTCAACTGTTTACTCCGGTAATTAACAGCACTGATACCACAACAATTACAAGTCCTACAATCTTAACACAATAATGCTATGAATTAGTGAGAGCTAATGGCTGGAAGGTATAGTGGTTCCAGACTGAGAGAGCCGTGCATTTCCTCCAAATAAAATAAAAGGTACCAAACAGCACGGCTCATGGTAGACAATGATTACCTAGTAATTAGTTTACACAAAGCTTCCTATTTAATGGCAAAACGCTGTAATTAACGCGTGACAGAAAATCAAAGGGTGCTTTGTAAGCATATGAAAAATTAACACCGCAGGCCCATAGCTTTATGTACTGATTAGAAGAATATTAAATCAATAGGACATGCAAACCAACAGCTTGCACATCTGATTATTGTAGGTCCTAGGAATTTAACCAAGGGACATAATTATTGTGCCTTGTTATTTTATTAAGGAATTGGAGAATCACCTGAAATACAAAAACCAGTAGCTGCATTAAATATAATAACCAACTAAGCAACAGCATCACAGCTTGTTATTTGGCACAACAGGTAAACACAACATGATATCTCATTCACAGCTCTATAGCTTAGAGACTAGTGGAGACCCATTAAGTAAAATAATTTTGTTTGTTATGTGCTGTCAGGTTGGAACCGACTTATAGTGACCCTAATAGGGCTTTCAAGGAAAGTGAGATATTTAAGGAGCGGTTTTACCAGTTCTAATCCCCAGTGAGCTTCCATGGCTGAGTGGGGATTTGAACTCAGGTCTCCTAAGTCCTAGTCCATCACTCTATCCACTACATCACACTGGCTATCTCAATGTAATTTACATAGAATTTTGCTATCCACTATAAATTGTATATAATTTTACCATCCACTGTTAAGCTTCATGACATTCAGAAGCAGCTATCCAAATACTACTGCTGCAAACTGTATTTCTTATTTGTTTATTTTAGACCATGTTATGGCTCTTCTTCCCTTTATAACAATTATACAGAAACCCTATAAGAATGACCACTTGGCCACACTGTAGCAGCTTCTCATGCCATATACATTGGGCTTCAGTAGGATGGTGTTAACAGATTTGCCTCTCCTTCTCCTTGCCCCAAAGGATGGGTTTGGGGTTAGAAGAGGGGCATCCAGACCCAAGTAAGAAACCAGGCTGATGAAACAGAGTTCACAGGGAAGAGGGAACTGAGAGCTCCCTGGTGCCAATTTCTGCTGGAGGCTTTCCATAGGTATTTACTCGCCTTCGCTCTCGGCTAGGGAGAGAAGACCAGCACTTGATGGGCTGCTTAACTGCAGTCCCAAAACCAGCAAAATCAGGGAGCTGGACAGGGGACAGGTTGTATTTGTCCTCAGTGTGGAAGGGATGGTCACTCTCGAATTGGCCTTCTCAGCCACACTAGACGCTGTTCCAAGATCTCTATTCAGAGCACGTTACCATAGTCTCTTGAGACTGAAGGATGCCTACAGTTAACTGCAGTGTGCTTTTGTTCACCATCAGCCAAACTGGGAACATGGCAGGACTTCAGGAAAAATTATTTCCTATATTAATTATTTAAATTATTTATACTCCACCTTTCTCCTCAAGAGGGTCCAAGATGGCTTGCAATAATTAAAACAAACAATATTAAACACTTAAAAAAACCACTTTATTTATTTATTTTATTTATTTATTTGTTCAACTTACGTATCACCCATCTGGCCTTCAGCCACTCTGGGCAGTTCACAGCATAAAAGCAACACAAACAAAATCATATAAATTAACCCAATTATAAAATAAATTTTAACAGTTTCAAACAATATAAAATACAATCTAAAATACCTAAATATAAAATATATTCTAAAACACCTAAAAAATTAAGGTGGTGGAAATCAATAATAAAAACTTTTAAAAACGTCTTTAAAAGAAAAAGCAGCCCTATTTTTAATAATCCCCTCTTAGGTAACCACAGAGAAAAAGCCTTCCTGAAGAAAAGGCCTGCCTCTGCTCATGGGAAGGACTGCAAAGAGGGAGCCAGTCTGACCTTCCATGGGAGGGAGTTTCACAGCTTGGGCGCAGCAACAGAGAAGACCCCCTCATGTCCTCACCAAATGCACCTGTAAGGTTGGTGGGACAGAGAGAAAGGCTTCCCCAATTATTTAAAAAACCAAGCAGGCTCGTGAAGTCATTCAGTCATTCAGGTAGCTTGGACTCAAGTTGTTTACCATTCTATAGGTCAAAATGAGCACTGTGAATTGTGCCCAAAAATGAACGAGCAAGCCAGTGGAGCTGTTGTAGCAGGAGAACTATGAGATACCAAGGACTAGGTCCAATTAACAATCTCACAGTGGCATTTTAGGAAGGGAGGGAGGGATGCTGTGGGCTGGAATGTGACTTGCATTGCAGCCAGCATGAAAGGTGTACTTCTGAATCAATTTGCAGGCCCTGTGTGAGCAGTGATTGCATTTTCAGATTTAATACATGCTACAAATCAAATTGCAACAAAGCCAAATATTTCTGATTCAGCTCTTCAATGTAGTCGCACACCTTAATCACACTAATGATAGGTAATGAATCAATGGTTCCTTATGAAAGCTGCCAGTGCTTTTCCCTATATGTATGTCCTGGGCCAGCCTTAGGGATAGACAAGTTGAGTGGTTGCCCTAGATCAGGGGTCTCCAAACTTTTCAGTATGAGGGCCACATCATATATTTTACACATTTTCGAGGGCTGAAGGAGGGAAGGGGGACCCAAGCAATCCCCCACCCCTGGTGTCTTTGCAAAGACAGCGGGGGTGGGGGATCGCTTGGGTCCCCCTTCCCTCCTCTTCCTACACCCAGGCCACATAAAAAGGCAAGTTGGGCCAGGTGTGGCCATAGTTTGGAGACCTCTGCCCTAGATAATAGGATAACAAGGGCACCAGGATTAGCTTTGTGGCTCAATTTCTGTTCACTGTATTGGCTGCTCTGGACTAGGATAACCCACCCCACCCCCAGTAACAAAATTCTGTAGCCTGCAATCCTCTCCACTTATCTTCAACACACTTTTGAGGAGGCATGAGTAGGATTTGCACTGTAACATTTTTCTGTCAAGTTTCAAGGTTGCTTATAAATTAACTTCCATGAATTCGTTTTTTAATATTCAGTTTGCTACCATTGGTCATAAGTCCAGTGGAACAGGGCTTCACTTTGAGGTAACACTAGTGAACACTATAAGGACTACAAATATTAGAAACATCAGAGACACCACTTGGCAATATAGAACTGAGAAAGTGACAGCAATCCTGGCCAGTGGTGCTACATGTAATGGCCTGTGCCGCACATGGCCTATGCAGCAGCTGCTGGAGGCACAAGCACTCAGAAATGAATAGATGGTCTGAGACTGAAATTGCCACATGGCCTCTTGGACACCAATATTCTCAGGATTCTTTCAAATCCCAGAAAGTTTCAGATAGAGAAACCAAGAAAGAAAGATGATGATACATCTTCTGAATAGGCTTTTGTTTGAAGGTTCCCACAACTGGACTCTGTTTTGGAATGGAATGGAGACACTCAGTTTGAACTCCAGTAAACTGCATTATGTTTAATCGGTTGCCCTGCTACATACCAATAAGGGAGAAACCTTGGGATCATGTCATAAACTGCTATGCAAATGATGCTATTTGTAAGTATTAACATAATTTAGTGCTTAGAGTCATATTCTTGTTTCTAATAACTCTACTGGAATGGAGAGTCTTTTGCTATGTACTTCTAGCCTGCAGGATAGTCTTTCATCACGAAGCTGAATTTTTTTAATAACCTGCCAGCATATGTTTGGTACATGGCAGCTTAAGTCGATGACACAATGTCTTCATTATCAAAAGAAAAAGGCCTCCATACTGTAATAGGACATTAAAGCATGCCTGTGCTCATAAACTAATGCTTTGATGTCTAAATGCAGGAGCATTACAAGAGCATTCAGTAACAAAGGAAGGTTTTAATCCTGTACTCTCAGTGGCAAGACTCAATGAAGATTGCAATTTATTTTTCAGGCACAAAAACCAGTGCTATTAGGAAATGGGACCAAAATTTAAAAGGAAAGAAATGGTCAGATATTACTGAGGGTGGAGGAGGGGGAAAGCTAAGAGGTTTTATCACATTGCTAGTGCTATTTCCCCTGCTCTGTTGTACTGAAACATCCTATGTAAAGAATGCCAAGGGGGTGCACATCAGTGTAACTAATGTATTTAGTCTAGCGATCTAATGCAAAATTAGTGATCATACGTTCCCCACAGGAATGCATGTAACTCTGCACTTGTTCTAAGACTTCTGCAGTGCTGGCTTTGATTTCAAGGATTTTTTCAGTAAGGGAAAGCTGTCAGGGATGTAAGGAATACCAAATACTCTTTGATTTTGTCAAGTTTGGTGGACATGACAAGAAACCTTGATAAAGAATTTGAGATCCTGAAAAATTCCTTGCCTCAAAGGAAGCGTTAGGTAAGGAGGGCTAATTTCTCTTGTCAAGATTTCCATGCTTTGTACAAACTATCTCCAAGCAAAACTGAGTCCTTTCCTTTTGAGAATCAAAGCACATTCATAGAACAAACACAGAATGGCTTTGAACAAGATGTAAAGAATATCCTGATGCTACTAGCCTTTGTAAGCCCATGCAACAAAGTAGCAACGATTGTCATTTTGCTCAAAATGTACTGAAGCTTTGTTTGTAAAAGGTTGCTTAATTTGTTCCAAAAATCATTCTCAATTCCATTCTCTTCTCTTATCAAGAATACCACAAAATACATAAACAATTGTGCAGGTTCTTGTCCTTGCTGATGAGTACAGGACAATTTCAGAGTTTACATCTCTAATAGCCATTAAATCCATGCTCCCAGGCTGCACATTGCAGTCACCTGACCAACTAATTCCACCCAAGTCACTTTCTGACTCTTTCTCACCCTTTCCATGACCAAGACCATGCATAGAGACTGAGGGTGGGACTAGACGGCCAAAATGGAGTGGGCTGAATCAGGTTAAATGAGGTTGCTTAAGATCTCATGTTGTTGTAATATGCTGTCAAGTCATTTCTGATGTATGGCAACCCTATGAATGAGCGATCTCCAAAATGACCTGTCCTCAACAACACTTTTCTCAGCTCTTGCAAACTCAAGCCTGTGGCTTCATTTTAAAACTGCAAAGCTGCAATCACCGAGTCCAGCCCCTGTCAGGGAGGCATAGTGAGGAATCGAATTCCCAACTTCTGGTTCCTCAGCCAGATACCTAAATCACTGAGCTATCCAGGAGTCCATAAGACTGGCTGAAGTTATTCTGGAAGACAAAAAATGCAATGGAATGTGAATATACACAGTAATTCCCATAAATTACCTTAGGAAGAATCCATCTCATATTTGGTCTTCCTCTTTTCCTGCTGCCTTCAACTTTACCAGCATTATTGTCTTTTCCAGAGACTCCCACCTTCTCACGATGTACTCAAAGTAGGACAGCCTCGGCTTCAACAGTTTTGGCCTCCAGAGATACTATCCAGCTTTCACACCCATACATGGTAATTGGAAATAGAAGAGTGTAGAAGATCTTAGTCTTGGTCTCCAGTGACACATCCTTACACTTGATTATCTTTTCTAGTTCTTTCATTGCAGCCTTTCTGAGTCTCAGTCTTCTTCTGATTTTTTGGCTGCAGTCTCCATTTGGATTGTTGGCTGACAATTTCACAATTTCTTCATTGTCAATGTTAAAGTTGTGTGATTCTTCTGTAGTCATGATTTTAGTCTTCTTAGTGTTCAACTGCTTTGGCACTTTGGCTTCTTTCAATTGCACTAAAAGTCGTTTCAAGTCATTGCTACTTTCTGCCAATATGGTGTCATCTGCATTTCTTAAATTATTGATGTTTCTTCTGCCAATTTTCACTCCTTCATCTGAATCTAGTTTGTCTTTCCATATGATATGTATTGTGTACAGACTGAACATATAATGGGATAAAATACCCCTTATCTGACATCTTTGCCTACAGGAAACCATTTTGTTTTTCCACATTCCATCCTTATTCTTATCCACAATACAAATTAGGTAACAGGAGGTGAGCCTGCTCTAGCTCCAGCTGGCTGGCTGTCCACTAGGACAGACCATCTTGTCAGACACAGCAGGCGTGCCTTCGCAGCGCGCTACACCTGGATCCTGGGATGAGGCAGGGGAGAACATGGACACTGCTCTTGCAGGCACAACTGTGGGTGTGACTGAGCTAGAGATAAAAGGTAAGTCAGAAGACTTCCAGGGGGAGGAAGATTGGCAGGATGAAGACTGTTCTGTGCTTGGGTGAGAAGAAGTCTGTGCTGAGACGCTGCTGCGAAAGGAGCTGGCTAAAACACCTTAAGCAACTGCCAGGGTATGAAGGGAGGGAGCGAAGCTCCAAGAGTCAAGGCCCTTGTACAGTTAGAGAGGTGCCAGGTGCTGCTGGAGGCAAAGCAGGCCGGGGGAGGGGGCTGGTCCCCTGCCTTCCTGCCTTGAGCCCTGATTTTCCAGCTTCCACACTCCACTCCCTGTGCCCAGCCATCTACTGAAGCAGTTTCTGCTCTGCCTCCTGTCATGTCACCCAGGAGGGGGTGGTGTATGAACGGTCCTCCTGTCAGGGACCAAGTACTAGGGGGCAGGTAGCATCAGAAGGGCAGGGTGCCTCCTGCCTGCAGAAGTCCCTGAAAGCTTTCTTTAAGAGACCTTCTAACCAAGCTGTACTTATTAACTTTGGGAGTAAAGTAATTCCCTGGCACTCATAAGACTGTGTTGACCTGTTGGACTGGGGTCTGTGGCTCATTGCAGGAGCTGGACCTAGTTGGAGACTTGTCTGCTACCTGCCTAAAGGGACCTGACTCCACAAGAACTTCTCCCTTCCCAAGCTAGACAGAGCTTGGGTCTGTCAAGAACTGTGTTGTGCCCAGCCCAGAAGGGCCTGATCCTGCTAAAGACTTTTTAGTTATTGGCCCAGAAGGTTCTGAGTCTGCAAAGGGCCATGTACCCGCTGTATGTTGAGGCCTGAATCTGCCAAAGCCTATTTCTGTTCAGGGTCAAGCCAGACCCGATCCTGTAAAAGACTTTGGGTGCAAGGTGTTGTCTCCTTTTAATAAAGCTCCTTCTCCTGCAAAGACTCAGCCTCTCGTCATGGAAGGGGCAGCAGGGGTGGCTCACACAGGACAATCAATTGCTGAGACACACCATTTCTTTCAGAACAACCCACAGTTTCTCATGATCTACACAGTTAAACGTTGAGTACAGGTTTCCACAGTAAAGTACAGGTTTCCAATAAATGAAGTGTGTTCTGGGGAGTCACTGCAGTTATTTTTAGTTGCAAGCATTTTTATATTTATTAAATTAAATACGGTATACACAATGCTATTTTATTTTAATTCTCTTGGCCCACAGCTAGATGAATTTAATCTGAACCGAAATTGCAGGCAACCTAGAGCTCTTAGTTATTTCTATACCCCTTTGGATGGATTTTGCTTTTATGCATGCACTTCACTCCTGTCCCCTCCTAAAGAGTTGCTCTCACTCATTTCTCACTGCTCCTTCACATCTACCTTTGGGGGACTGACGCCAGCCCTTTGGACCTGAGCGTTAGCTTGGCTCAAAGAGACCAGAATGAAGTGAGCACGTTGTATAATGCTGATGCCCAAGATGGCTGCACGATTGAAAAGTTGTTGCTGCCGTGGCAGCTGCATCTTTTGTTCCACCTGAGTCTCCTACTCTTCCAGGTTCAATGATGGCAGTGCAGTGAAGGGAGAGAGAACCTTGAAGATGCCTACAGGCCCTACCGGAGTCATGGAGGAGGAAGGGAAGAGGGACAAAGAGGTGAGGGAGTAGAACCAGGGGAGAGGGACTGTGAGGATATGGGTTTTGTAGTGCTTGTTTCCCAGGAGTTGCAGGTGTTTCATCTTGCTTAGAGACTGTTTGTTCCGGTGAAGAAGAGCCAAGGCCATTTCTGAGGAATGATCATCATAACATTCCTTGCTAACGGTGTACCAGCCTGGGATGAGAGAAGGAGCTGTGGAAAGTTACAAGTTGGGTGTGGAGTTGCAGACAAAGGACTGTATGCTGATTGGATACCATCATGGGACAGAGACTTTGATTTAAGTTATAGAAAAGGGGGCTAAGTAAGTTGTTGGTGTGTGCGTGTAAGTTGGAAAAGGAGAAGATGATGGACAACAGGTTTACAGCCTTTGTTGATAAATTGGAACTTAGTCATAGTAACTTAGAATAGCCAAGCAATTAAGTAGTAAAGCTATTAGTTAGTAAGTATTTTATTGTTTTATGGGAAAGACTTACAGGAGCTTATTTAATATCTAGATGCTTTGCATTTAACCAGTACAGTTGTATCTTTTTCTATTTTCTTTGTTTTACAACTTTTTACTCTTTTTAAATAAATATTCAATATTTTACCCCAGCATGATTCTTGGGCGCAAGGGTGAGAGTGCCTAAAGAAAGTGCCTTAGCCACAAGGGCTTTGTTTGCTATTTTTTTATTATTTGGGTGTCCTACCTAGTAAGGCTACTGAGGAAGAGCGGAGGACAAATACAAGTAGCTCCAGAGCTAATTAAGTGGTTGGGCCAAAGCCGAAAGGATGCTCAGCTGCGGACGCGCCTGGAAGGGAAAGGAAAGTCCAATGCTGCAAAGAAAAATACTGCATAGGAACCTGGAATGTAAGATCTATGAACCTTGGTAAGCTGGATGTGGTCAAACAGGAGATGGCAAGAATCAACATTGACATCCTGGGCGTCACTGAACTAAAATGGACGGGAATGGGCGAATTCAATTCAGACAATTATCATATCTACTACTGTGGGCAAGAATCCCGTAGAAGAAATGGAGCTGACCTCATAGTCAACAGAAGAGTGGGAAAAGCTATACTGGGATACAATCTCAAAAATGATAGAATGATTTCAATACGAATCCAAGGCAGACCTTTCAACATCACAGTCATCCAAGTTTATGCACCAACCACCGATGCTGAAATTGACCAATTCTATGAAGACTTACAACACCTTCTAGAACTGACACCAAAGAAAGATGTTTTTCTCATTATAGGGGACTGGAATGCTAAAGTAGGGAGTCAAGAGATAAAAGGAACAACAGGTAAGTCTGGCCTTGGAGTTCAAAATGAAGCAGGGCAAAGGCTAATAGAGTTTTGTCAAGAGAACAAGCTGGTCATCACAAACACTCTTTTCCAACAACACAAGAGGCGACTCTACACATGGACATCACCAGATGGAACAAAAACCATCCCAAAGAAAAGGAAATGCAAGAAAGCAAAGTGGCTGTCCAACGAGGCCTTACAAATAGCAGAGAAGAGAAGGGAAACAAAATGCAAGGGAGATAGGGAAAGTTACAGAAAATGGAATGCAGACTTCCAAAGAATAGCAAGGAGAGACAAGAGGGCCTTCTTAAATGAACAGTGCAAAGAAATAGAGGAAAAGAATAGAAAGGGAAAAACCAGAGATCTGTTCAAGAAAATTGGAGATATTAAAGAAACATTTTGTGCAAAGATGGACATGATAAAGGACAAAAATGGTAGGGACCTTACAAAAGCAGAAGACATCAAGAAGAGGTGGCAAGAATACACAGAGGAATTATACCAGAAAGATCTGGATGTCCCGGACAACCCAGATAGTGTGGTTGCTGACCTTGAGCCAGACATCCTGGAGAGTGAAGTCAAGTGGGCCTTAGAAAGCATGGCTAACAACAAGGCCAGTGGAGGTGATGGCATTCCAGTTGAACTATTTAAAATCTTAAAAGATGATGCTGTTAAGGTGCTACACTCCATATGCCAGCAAGTTTGGAAAACTCAGCAGTGGCCAGAGGATTGGAAAAGATCAGTCTACATCCCAATCCCAAAGAAGGGCAGTGCCAAAGAATGCTCCAACTACCGTACAATTGCACTCATTTCACACGCTAGCAAGGTTATGCTCAAAATCCTACAAGGTAGGCTTCAGCAGTATGTGGACCGAGAACTCCCAGAAGTACAAGCTGGATTTCGAAGGGGCAGAGGAACTAGAGACCAAATTGCTAACATGCGCTGGATTATGGAGAAAGCCAGAGAGTTCCAGAAAAACATCTACTTCTGCTTCATTGACTACGCAAAAGCCTTTGACTGTGTGGACCACAACAAACTACGGCAAGTTCTTAAAGAAATGGGAGTGCCTGGCCACCTTATCTATCTCCTGAGAAATCTATATGTGGGACAGGAAGCAACAGAACTGGATATGAAACAACTGATTGGTTCAAAAGTGGGAAAGGAGTACGACAAGGCTGTATATTGTCTCCCTGCTTATTTAACTTATATGCAGAATACATCATGCGAAAGGCTGGACTGGATGAATGTATGGAAGTGAGAGCTGGACCATAAAGAGGGCTGACCGCCGAAGAATTGATGCTTTTGAATTGTGGTGCTGGAGAGTCTTGAGTGTTCCCTGGACTGCAAGGAGATCAAACCTATCCATTCTGAAGGAAATCAACCCGGAGTGCTCACTGGAAGGACAGATCCTGAAGCTGAGGCTCCAATACTTTGGCCATCTCATGAGAAGAGAAATCTCCCTGGAAAAGATCCTGATGTTGGGAAAGTGTGAAGGCAAGAGGAGAAGGGGACGACAGAGGACTCTGGTCCATGGGGTCACGAAGAGTCGGACATGACTTAATGACTAAACAGCAACAAAACCTAGTAAGGCTGGTGTGCAAGGACCAAAGTACACAGCTAAAGAGTTTTAAGCTTCTCTAAGGAGACGCGTTCCTGACAGGGACATGGAGAGCTGTCGGGGAGGTATTTATTTTGGCTTGAGGGGGTCTTTATTGAGAGGGCTTTTTTTTGGGGGGGGGAAGAGACATGAAGTTTGTTTCTACACCCAAAGAAGTAAATTAAACTTAATGTGTATTGACATTTTTCTTCTCAAATTTCATCTGACAGAGGCAGATTTCCACTCCCCCTAATTATGTATTATTACATTAATACCGTGTTTCCCCGAAAATAAGACAGGGTCTTATATTAATTTTTGCTCCAAAAAAAACGCATTAGGGCTTATTTTCAGGAGATGTTTTATTTTTTTCATGTACAACAATCTACATTTATTCAAATACAGTCATGTCACCTTCTTCTGGTTGCTGCACAATGCTGCACAATGGTGGAGGGCAGGGTTTCACTTAACTGGGGCTTATTTTTGGGGTAGGACTTATATTACGAGTATCCTAAAAATCATACTAGGGCTTATTTTCAGGTTAGGTCTTATTTTCGGGGAAACAGGGTATTAATATAGTAGGTTAGAACTATATTCTGGATATATATATATATATAAATGTGTTTTCTTTACCTAATTAAAATGCCTTAATGCAAATTTAGAGCGGGGGGTGTCACAGGTTACCTGGCTATTAAAAAAAAGGGGTTGCAACTTGGAAAAAAGGTTGGGAAACACTGTTATAAAGCATAGACTGATCTCCTTCTGAAACTCTTTGGTGCACTCCAGTGGCCACTGGATATTTGCCATATGATCTCGAGTGCTTCATCCTTTTTGAAATCCAGCTTTGGCATCAGGCATTTCTCACTCCACATAAGGTAAAAGCCTTTGTTGCAGCACCTTAAGTATCACTTTGCTTCCATTTAAAGCAATGGTCCTATAGTTACTGCATTCCTTGGCATCTCCTTTCTTGGGACTTGGAATGTATATGGACTGTTACCAGTCTGTGGGCCACTGTTTTATTTTCCATATTTGTAGACACATTCTTGTTAGGATTTCACTTCACTTTTTAGAACTACACATTCATTGCCACAGGATTCCTCTTCAAAGGGAGCTGCCATCCTTTTATCCCTTCTGTATAGGGCTTCAGTATATTGTTTCCACCTTCTCTTTATTTCTGGGGTCAGGGAACTTTTTTAACTTTTACCCCCCAAAAAATTTATATACGCCGACATTACCCCCTTGATTTGAAAGGAAGGAAATCATACATTATTTGAATTCAAAATCTTATTGAATCTACACAGGCTGTGTACCGAACTATCAGGATATATCATCAGTATCAATGGCTGCCAGGCTATGTACTGAACTAGCAGGATGCACCAAATTTAATAAAGATGTACACTATTTTTTGCTGGAACACATTGCACACCAGCCATGGGGTGGCATAGGGAGTAGTAAGGTGTCCAACGTGCCTAGCAAGTTGCATTAAATTTTTGCTAGCTCGCAGAGGATTTAATCATCATCAATGGCTGCCAGAGTGGTGCTAGCAATGACATGCTTGCTAGAGACAGCCAAGGCAGAGTTGGGGGGGGGGGCTTTTCCTACCACTTTAATCATTCTGTGTGTGGTGTGCAAAAAGGAACAAACCAGGCTAAAGGTCATGTCACCCACCCTGGTGCCACAGCCCAACATCAAAGGGCCAGTGCGCTATTTTTTTTTATCATCATCAATGGAAAACTCAGCAGTGGCCAGAGGATTGGAAAAGATCAGTCTACATCCCAATCCCAAAGAAGGGCAGTGCCAAAGAATGCTCCAGCTACGTACAATTGCACTCATTTCACACGCTAGCAAGGTTATGCTCAAAATCCTACAAGGTAGGCTTCAGCAGTATGTGGACCGAGAACTCCCAGAAGTACAAGCTGGACTTCGAAGGGGCAGAGGAACTAGAGACCAAATTGCTAACATTGCTAATGAGCGCTCTGCTCATTATCCCTAGGATTTTCTTTTTTTATACCATTCGGGGTAATTTACCCCTGTTCTCCGACCACTGCTTTATTTTCTCTGGTCAGATAGTGTGCATCCCTGTTGGTCATTCAGCATTGCTAATCTAGGTATAAATTTCCCTTAGATTTCTTGGAAATTCTGGAAGAGATTTCTTGTTTTTCCCATTTTGTTGTTCTCCTCTGTATCTTTGCATTGATTGTTGTCGTAGTTCTCTTTATCTATATGTGACTGTCGCTAAATAACTATTCAGGTTTCTGGCCCTATTTCTGTCTCCTTTTACTTTTGCTTCTCATCTGTCCTTTACGATTTTAAGTGTTCCTTCCATCATCCATCTGTGTTTCTCTTTTCTTTTTTCTACAGGAATGGTCTTTTTGCATTCTTCCCAAATAATATCTCTGGTTTCAATCCACAATTTTCCTGGTTCATGGTCAACTGAGTTTAGTAATACAAATTTGTTCCTTATGTGGACTTTAGAACTCATCAGGAATGTCATTTGAATTATATTTTGAATTCTTTTAGTGTTCTTTTTCAGTCTGTTGCTGGATATTAACAACTCATAATCAGTACCTCAGTGCACTCCTGGTCCTGTTTTGGCTGAGAGAATATAGCTTCTCCATCTCCTGCTTCCAATTATATAGTCTATTTGGTTTCCATATTGATCATCTGGTGATGTCCATGTATACAGCTGTCTGTTCGGTTGTTTAAAGCATGTATTTGCAATAAACAGATTGTTGGATTTGCAGAACTCTATGAGTCATTCTCCTGCTTCATTTCTGTTCCCTAGGTCAAATTTTCCATCAACATTTGGTTCTACTTTTGTGTGCCAGTTACCTTGTTTTGGTGTGTGATAAATTTCCTCTTGGATGCTTGGGTAAAAGCTTTTAATTTCATCTTACTGAATGATGGTTATGTTGACAGGTTTTCCCTGGAATCTGATTGATATTATTCGATCAGATCTTACATTATAGCCCCTAACTGCCTGTGCTACATCTTGCCTCAGTATTAGAGCTACTCCATTTCTTCTGAGTTTGTCATTTCCAAAGAAGAACACTTTGTTCTCTGACCATAAAATGTCCACTTTAGTTCACTGACAACAAAACCCTGCAATTTTTATAATTTCCAGTTTTTGCTTCATGGTTTCCAGTTTACCTTGATTCATACTTCTCACATTCCATATTCCAACTGTATGTGTTGTGTAGCATCAAACTTTCCTTTCACTTCTGTGCACATCAGCCACTACATGTCCTTTTGACTTTAATCTGGTTGTGTCACTGGTGACAGAGCTATTCATACCTGTCCTTTGCTCTTTTCCAGTAGTCATTTGAGTTATTTCTGACCTGGGAGTCTCATTTTTTAGTACTATCTCTTGTTTCATTTTGAATTGTCTCATCACAGAGTTTTCAAATTAAGATGGTTTAGTAGTTGTTTACTATTGCGTTCTTCTGCACAGTACTAACAAAAGTTAGTTTGACTGTCATTGCCAGTGTCATTTTCAGCTACTGCTGCTGCCCAGTAGCTGCCTTGAAGTGGGTAGATGTATCTTAGTCTGGTGTCTCACCTGTTGACATTTCACTTTGCATGATCCTGCTAGGAGATCATGATGGAGTCTTGCCTCCTGATAGCATTGCTCTCAGCTTCACTGAAACACTTAAACCCTTTCACCATGTTAACATTTGTATCCAAGAAGGTGAAGGTCACATAGAGGTTCAATATGACATCTGGTGTTAGACTTGCACTCATGTCCAAGGATTGGGTGGTTTTTGGGTCAGGAAAACACACCACATTTTAAGCGACTCTATTTGGTGCTTCCTCTCTTCAAAGACAAAGAAAAAAAAATCAAAGAAAAACATTCTCTTTTTTATCCCCTCCTATCTCCTCCTCCTGTCCAGGGGGAAGCTTTCAATCAAAAAAAATTAAAAGGGATAGCCAAGGTTCCTGCTAAGCTGGGTGCGTGTGTGCATGCACATGACTCCGCTTCCCTCCGCGCAGCTGTCCTCCTCCTCCGCACAGCAATCGCTTCTAGGTTCCAGTTGTGACGGAACCCAGTGCGTGCGGGGGGGGGGGGCAGAGTCGTGCCACACACAGGGGTGGACTTGCACACGAGAGAGATGGAGACCAGACCAGCAGGGCTGAAAACTAGAGGGTATGTTGGGGATAACGCATCAGCACTTCTTTCCAAGAGCTTTTTTTTTTAATGCTTTATCTGTCTCCCCCTCCAAAGAGGAGTGAGAGGAAGTTTTCAATTTCTCAGTATCCACTTTGGTTTAATACCAGTGATCATACATACCAGAACCAAACCAAAACAGAGCAATCTCACCTGCATCAAAATATTGGTAGCCCCAAAAAGGTTCAGATAGGCGTGCAATCAGGGACAGATTGGTTTGTGATGACACATACGCCATGTGGTTGCCAGAAGAAGCAAACCAGCCCATTCCCAGAGCAGAACAAACAATGGGACAAGTCCTCACCTACTCATATCCTAAGGCTGAAATTTGGTAGCCAGACCAACAATGCCAGTAGCCATGATGCAGTCCAATGAGAAACAAAAAGTACAGGCAACCATTTGGACAAGGTGAAGGGAAGTGTCTTCCAGAATATTGCTTCCAACGTTAGATCAAAGCTAACTTGCACTCTAAGACAAATTATTCTAAAATAGTGTCATTTTAGTTTTGTAGCTGGATTGTGGCTATGTTCTTTGTCATGGGACTACTTGCTCCAAGTCTCCTCAAAGACAAAATTGGTGGTGCAACTCATGCTTTTTTTTTTTTTTTGAATGGTTGTGTAGAGACCCAAGAAAAGTGATGAGACAATGGCAAAAGAGATTACAGTCTGTAGTAGGAAGGGCATATAATGAGCAAAGAGTGTTAGGAAAAAATGAATGCAGTTTGCTGGACAACTAACACCACAAAATGATACAAAGAGGATGGAGAAGGCACACAATCACAGTCCAATTGACCGAGACTGAGAAGTCCAAGTCAATACTTTGTCCCTTGGTCCAATTCAAGGCAAACATCAAGTTTGGGTATGTGAAGGTAATCTTTGGAAAGAAAAGGGGGGACCTTTCTGCAGGTGCTTATACTTCCACTGGAGGGCCATCACACACTTTGAAAAGCCTAGCACTGGACTTTTTAATGTTAGAATTATGGTTACACTAGAAGGTTCTCCCCCCCCCTTCACCCCCTTTTGTTATCCTATAGCCTTCAGTTCCTAACAACTCCATCACTACTGTGACAGGCACAAAGAATTCTGCTTCTTTAGCTTCATCCCTCCTAATTGAAGCTAACTGGCTTCTCTGTTTCATTTTTTTAAAAACCCCACATGGATTTCTCCAGTTGGCTTATTTAATTTTACTTTGTTTGTTGTATTTGTGAATTGTTTTTATGCACAGTGAGTGCTCAATAGGAATTACAACCATTTGTGTTACAAAAATATCTTGAAGTTAAACACCTGGAAGTCCCAGACTTCAATCTCTACTGCCAAAGTTTTCACATTGCAAAGGTTCTTTGATGAAGTTCAGTATCTTCACCACTTCAATGTATGCTATACTTTCCATACATAGTGTAACATCAAATAAAAAGTGTTAGCACCTAATCTGACCATCTTAAAAATGAAATAATTTTTTCTAATTTGATGGTTATGTGTTTTATTCTCACACTTGCCCTTCTGATTATTTTGCTGATTTCTACCAAGCCACTATGACCTGGCACTGGCTTTATTACATGTCCATTCAGCAAGGAATGATTACTGAAATCAAACATTTAAACACAGGCAGCTGTTCAAACTTCAAATCTGTTTCATTTTGTATCTACATTCAAATTAATGGTTCAGCTAGAACATGTCCATGTGTCAGTCCATGGAAATAATGTGTCAGTCCATGGAAATAATCAACTTTAAGATGATTAAGGAAATTTTAGCGACAGATTGTTCTGCCCAATGTTTTCCTTGCTTATATATTTCTGTCTGTTCAATCTGCCCAAATCAGCATTCCATTAGTGGAAGAAAATACAGGCATCGCATACTGACAATTTATGGGTACTGAAGCTTGATTAAGGCAACCTAACTCCCCTGTCTGCAACTTCCTATTTGTTTAATAGAGGAAGCCAATGTTCAAAGCATAAGAATCAGTGGTCTCCACTGTAATGAATCCCAACATGCTGGATAACCACCAGCCAATCTCCAGTATTCCATTTTCAGCAAGCTACTGGAGGTGTGATATCTTCTCAGCTCCAAGTGTTTCTGGATGAGATGGATTATCTAGATCCATTTCAATATAACTTCACAACTGATTACAGGGCAGAGGCTTTGGTTGCCTTGCCAAATGACTTAGACGGGGAGTATGTTGCTCTTGGTTCTCTCCTCTTTCAATACTACTGACCATGGTATACAACTGGGCCTGTTCTCTGGGATGAGACTCAGAAGAATTGCTTTGCAATAGCTCTAATCCTTCCTGGAAGATCAAGCTCTAAATATAGTGCTGGAGGACTCACTGAAAAGTAATTAAAGTGCCATAATTTCTCTCTCTAACTTTTCTTTTCTTGTTTTTAATTTTGCCAACATACTGACAGAGATGAACACAGCTTCTTTAGAAATGGCAAGAGAGAAACAAAGGCTATAAACAAACAAACAAACTGGACAGTCTGTATACAGAAGGGATTGATTAGTACAGACCTATAAGGGGCCAAAGTAATGAATTTATTTTCCTATTCCAAATATCATTCTTGTTGCTTAATGTTGCTTAATGACTTCTAATATAATGAGTTTCACTTAGTGACATACTCCACTTGGGGTTAGTTTTAGCAGGCTAAGAAACCAAACTTTGTACTAGAGTGACTCTAGTTTAAATATGCTTTTCTGTAGGAATATGGCTAAGACTATCTTCAGAAAGGTAGGGCAGGATAGAAAGAAACTTTTGGCCAAGCGATGAAAAGACTGAACAGCTTTGATAAGTATAGATTAACATTACCAAACCCACTGCAACACCCCAGTTCTACACAAGGTGGGGTAAGTCTAATGAAAATAAGCTTTGTGGAACTTGTACAGTGCAGTATAGTGCCAGCCATCAATCCAGAGAAAGAATAATCTCAAAATACAACAGTGGTTCAGGGCTAAAATGCGATGCTTTTCATATAAGGAAAACATATGCAAGGTTTAAATACTTCTGTTGAGATTCAGCTGTTAAGAAGACAAAAATATATATGGCATTGATGAACTAAATAAAATCATAGAATAAAGGAGTTTGAAGGGGTATAATGCCATCATGTCCAACCCCTTGCTCAATGCAGGAATCCAAATCAAAGCAGATTTCACACAATTTGTTAAATTTTCTCTTGAATGACTCTAGCATTGGAGTGGTTATCACTTCCCAAGGCAATTAGTTGCATCATTGTACTGCTGTAACAGTTAAGAAGCTTTTCCTGATATTCAACTGAAATCTGACTTCCTATAACCTGAGCCCATTATTATGTGTCCTACACAGATTCTGTACCTCTTCTGTATGACTACCTTTCAAGTTTTTGAAAAGTGCTATCATATCTCCCCTCAGTCTTCTTTTCTCAAGGCTAAACATCTTTCAGTCTTTCCTCATAGGGCCTGGTTTCATCTTTGTTCCCCTTTGAATTTGTTCCAGTTTATCAGCATCCTTTTTAAAGAGTAATGTCCGGAACTGGACAAAATACTCAAGATAAGGCCCAAACAGTGTCAAATAGAGGGGAACTAGTACTTCACAAGGGACGTGGTGGCGCTGCAGGTTAAACCGCAGAAGCCTCTGTGCTGCAAGGTCAGAAGACCAGCAGTCGTAAGATCGAATCCACGCGATGGAGTGAGCTCCCGTCGCTTGTCCCAGCTCCTGCCAACCTAGCAGTTCGAAAGCATGCAAATGCAAGTAGATAAATAGGTACCACCTCAGTGGGAAGGTAACGGCGTTTTGTGTCTAGTCGCACTGGCCATGTGACCACGGAAACTGTCTTCGGACAAACGCTGGCTCTATAGCTTGGAAATGGGGATGAGCACCGCACCCTAGAGTTGGACACGACTGGACTAAATGTCAAGTACTTTACCTAGTACTTACTTCACAGGACTTGGAGACTATACTTATTTTGGTGCAGCTTAAAATAGCACATGATGAGCATACTTCACACTGTAGGCTCATAATCAGCTCTTGATCTACAACAACTCCAAGACCTTTCTCATTTGTAATGTTACTGAGCCAAGTATCCGCCATCTTATAATTGTGCATTTGTTTCTCCCCCCCCCCCCCCCAGGTGTAGAACTTTGCACTTATCGCTGTTAAATTTCATTCTGTTGTGTTTAGCCCAGTGCATTGTTGGCTTTCACCTTTTCTGCTTCTTGGAATTTTTTGTAGTTCTGCCTTTAGAATTTCCTTTTTAATAAATTCCGACCCATCTATGATTCTTTTTCCTATTAGGATCTCCTGCCTTGAGACATTACCTATAATTGTTCTGAG
Organism: Intellagama lesueurii; assembly: GCA_037013535.1. Classification (NCBI taxonomy): domain Eukaryota; kingdom Metazoa; phylum Chordata; class Lepidosauria; order Squamata; family Agamidae; genus Intellagama; species Intellagama lesueurii. The sequence continues at coordinate 22,516,963 of JBAJHW010000011.1, forward strand.
TGTATTAAAATTGGTTTTCCTAAAAACCAGCATATATGTGTGGCTACACTCTGCTTTATTTCCATTTGAAATCAAAAACTCAAGTAGAATATTACTTTCCCCCAGAGTTCCCCTTACTGCCATCCTCCACTTTTTGTAGGAGAAAATTATTAGCCACACAAGCTAGGAATTTCTTGGAAGGCAGAATTTGTCTCCCAAAAGGTATCAGGATTATTGATATCTCCCATTACTCCCACATTGTTTCTCTCTGAAATTCTTGCAATTCTTTGAAAAACAATTCTTCTTGATTGCTTCATTGGTAGTAGACCTCAATTACTACGTTCCTTTTGTTTTTCTCCTCCAATTATATTAATCCAGATGCTCTCAATGGTCAACCATGCTCATCCTCCTGCATTTCTATGGAGGAATATGTGTTTTTGACATATACTGCTAATCCACTTCCCTTTCTATTCTTTTTGAACAATTTATATCCTTAAATTGTTGCATTCTAGTTCTCAGAGTCATCCCACCAAGTTTTAGTTATCTCTGTCAAGTCATAATATTTACCTTTCTTAACTAAGATTTCAAGTTCTTCTTGTCTGTCTCCCATGTTCCTGGCATTTGTATATAGATATTGGAGACTGTGTGATTTATGGCCACTTTCCTTTGTACATTTTTGGAAGATTATTATTTGGGCCTATTAGAGGTACTCGGTCTGTTCCTCTTTTTGTACATTAGCCTTCATCTTTACCTCTGAGCTTGCATCTCCCTCCTCATTCCAACTTAGTTTAAAGCCCTCCTGATGAAGTTCTTCATGCTGTAGCCAAGTACATTCTTCCAACTCCTTGTGAAGTGCAACCCATAATTTGCCAGCAGTCCATTTTTAAAGCAGTGTAGCCCATGATTCCAAAATCCAAATCCCTCACATCGGCACCATGTTCATAGCCAATAATTCACCTGGGTATTTCCCTTTCCCTTTCTATTCATCTTCTGAGTACTGATAGGATGGATGAGAAGACTATCTGGGCCCCAAAGTCCTTGAGTTTCCTTCCCAGAGCTCCAAAGTATGATGTGATTTCTTTATAGTTTCTCTTGGCTGCGTCATTTGTTCACAGGAGGAGGAGAAAGGGATATGCATTTGTGGGTTTTATGCAAGACATTCTTCACAGAATTAATCTCAACCAAGATATTGCTAAGCACGCAGAATAAAATGCAACTCTCAACATCTAACTTTCTACTAACTTGAATTGCCTTGTATCAAACACTTGTTAAGAATTACGTTAATTGCTGGCAACAATTCAAGATGCTGTCTTGGTCATTCTGGGGGTGTTCTGTGTTGTGGCAATATTTTTTGTTGTAGACTTGAATAGATCATTCCTGCATTTGTGTCCACAAACAGGAAGGGTATTTGTTGCTCATTGTACAGGGCTGCACTGGACTGCCCCAGTACTGCCTCTCCATGCATATCTGGAATTGCTCCCTGATGTCTCACTCCCGACAAAGATTGCCCTCACCTTCTGCCTTTTGCCCTCTCCCTGCTTGCTTCTCTCTTTTCTTCTTTCTCTCTTTGTTTTACCAGTACACAGATGTGGAGAGATGGAGACTGATCAGCAGAAGGAAATGTCATCCAATACAAACACAAAAATGGGCAGATCAACACAGAACAATTCAGTGCTAGGGTGCACACTTGCAGATCATGCACTGGGGCAAATGAGCAAAATGAGAACAAAAATACACCTTCTCCCCAATACCAAGATGGTACCAGTATCATAGATGCAAGGAGAGTTGAGGAAATGTTCTCTATGGACAGGCGTTGACTTTTAAAGCCCTAACTACCTGGCCTTGGAGTATCTGGAAAGGTGCCTATTCCACTGAATACTTTTAAAAACACTTTCTGTTCTGTTGAGCCTTTGGGGTAGATGTACTAGGTCTAATTAAGATCTGTGGTGCTGTAATGCTTTTTTTAAAATTGCATTTTTTTCTTTCATTTTATGGTAATTCACATGTATTTTTCTGTGGTTATAAGGATAATGTTAGTTTCCTTTTGAATGATGTATTTCAATATAAAAATAAAGTTTAGACCACACGTTATCATTGTTATCATCATCTTAGGGAAAACTGAACACAGTTCAAAATGTTAAAAAAATAAATAAATCCAGAAATGCCCCCTAAAAGCAAAGGTACCTGGCAAAGGCACCTGGACTTACATGTGCCCAGCTCCTCTTCCATATCTCAGAACCATATCTGTAACTCTCCTTCAGAATCCAGGGGTAACACTGGAGATGTCTGGTGATGTCACAGTATGCAGTACCGTTTCCCCCAAATTCATTGTCCACTTTGAATACCCAACGCTTTACTTCTGGATAGTCTACAATCAACTGGCTTAGGACTTCAACCATCTGGGAACAAAAAGAAAAAACTTGCTCAGTTTTAAATGGATCCAATCCTAGCACCTGCACCTCATTATCTAATTTTTCAGAAAAATGTGTGGCTGCCAGAGCAGACATGCTAGAAGCACATGCCGAACTCTCATTACTAGTACTTTATTGTGCCATTTTTCCATGCACTGTCTTCAAGAGGGGACCAACCATGCCTACCCTGTTTGTTACCCTCCTTGTCCAGTTCACAGTCTTTGTCCACTTCATTGAAGATGGGGCTTCTCACTTCAAAGGAGCACTCCAGTCATATCTGGTTCATCAAGGCTAAAGTTGGCAGGCCCAGGCAGCCTGCCTCCACTACTATTTCTTCCGGTTTGGGGTAAACAGGTGGCCGTTCACAGTTGACTTACCATTGAGCAACCCCAACCGTGCTTTTGGTGGGTAAAGTGACACACAATATCCCAACTTGATCTCTGCCTCCTCCTGGCTGCTACTCCATGTGTCCTCCTGCTGCTTCTCTTCCCTCTGGGTCTACATGGGGTCTCCTTTTAATACCTGGGCCCTGCCTTCCTCCCAAGGCACTACCATGTGTTCACAGCATGCCTTGGTTGTCTCTCAACTGTGGGGTCAGCCACACTGGGGGCATTCTCTAGAGCCACCACCACATGCTCACCACATGCAGTAGGCAGTCCCTCCTTTTCGAGGTCAGCTCCCTCAGGCTCCTGCTCTTGAGTCCCTCTCATATGCTTGCAGCATGCTGCTGATAGCCTCATATGTGCTGGGTTTTCTCCTCCTGACTCTGCTGTGGGGAGGCTTACCAGAAGCCAGTAGCAAGCCTTGGGTGGCATGTCTGTTGGAGTGGTGGGAGGCCCAAGCTGGTCAGCTCTACTGTCCCTATTACCATAAGGTGCAGATAAAGCCATGGAGTGGGAAAACCCATAAAAGCAAAATCAGAGTTTCAACAATTCCTTGTTAACAGCTACTCATTAAAACATTTGACCTATAACCTGTCTAGACCATGCTGACCAGAATTCACATGCAGTACTAAAAATGTAACTTCTTGCACTCTTTGTTTTGCTGCTTATTACTTTTTCATTACTTACTATTCTTTTTTTAAAAAACAAAATGGTTTGATACTGCTGTTAAAATGCCTTAAAAAACCCTTTAAAAATTTACTTGTTTCACTGACAAAGCAATTTAAACCCAATTTGATACGTTAGTCTTAAAATGTAATTTCAAAGTTATACCCTTGTTACTCAAAAAGAAACTAGCTAACTTGTTATTTCAAGACTCTGACTAGTATTTTGTATAGCAGTGACTGAGGCATTTTTTTTAACTTTACCACTGATTTCTTTTTTTTTAAAGGCAGAGCATAGCATTTTAGAACTATTTTATGGTTTCATTATTAAAAGGATTTAATGTAATATTGCAAAAGAGAAAGATTTAGCAAGTATTTGTAACAACAGCAAAGTCTTGATTCTAAGACACTTTTTATTCTTTGAACTTCAATCACAAATGGAATTATTATTTGTTTGCTCCATGTCCCATTATTTGTTGTCTTTGATAGCCCAAGAAATGGGTTTTCTTTTGATGTCTCCCCTACAGAAATGAAATGGATCAATAGTATTGTAAAGATAGTACCAATGGAAAGAATTACGAGCTATCTTTAAGTGAAAATTGAACTGTGCCTTAAATTATTGTCACCTTCCTTTGATTATTTAATGCTGCCCATCAATATTTCATATGAAGCTTATACCAGGAAACAAAAACAATCTGAAACAAATCGAAATGAAAACGTATGTGTAAATAGGTTTGCAGAATATTGTTTGTAACAGTGAGGGAAGTAATAATAAAACCCACACTGAGGTTTTTGCTTTGTTTCTATTTGGTTGGTTTTGGTACAGTAACAGCTTTGACTATGGACATATTTGTATATCATGATAAGCCATGGCTTGTTGCCTAACCCACAAGAAATCATGCAGCAGTCAGTCAAACTGGCTTATCTTCCCTGTTTCTGGTTTTCCTCTAATTGCTTTCTCTACTGGTTTCTCTCCTGTTTTAGCTGAGATAACAAGCAAGGAATAAACCACTGTTGAGGTATCTAATCAAGATGAAAGTCAACAATAAGCTATGGATCTGGATTGTGGTTCATGGTTACTTAGCAACCCATGACTTGTTAGCAGAAACAATTTTGCAGTTCATAAGCAGATTTTAGCAGAACATACTTTGTCTTCTTATTACCTGTGAATATAGTCAAGGAGTTGATTTTGTACCACCTGTTTCTTCATCCAAAGCAGGACTGGGCAAAGTGAAACCTGTGTGCTGTGTGTGTGGCCCTGTCAGGGGTTCCAAAGCAGCCCACATCCCCCTAGCTCCCCACAACATTACACTATTTTTTTTACCAAAAAACCATCCTTGCACCCTTTAGGAAACATGGAACAACTCTGCCATGTTTTTTTATCTAAAGTTGTTTTAGACCCAGGGAGATATTTTTTTAAACAAGTAGTAATGGAACTGGTCTGCACTATTCCTACCTCAGCTAGGGATGCTTGGCCCCATGAAATTGTGAATGCCTTTTCTCTCCTATAGCAAACTATTGTCTTTCCAGTATAGGCATGATGCCCACCATGCAAATGTAGTCTCTTTGGACATTTGGTCATTTGGTATTGACATCTGGTTATTTCAGGCTTGATTTTCTGTCTTTGTTCTTCATCTTCTATCAAAGGCCATTCTATCATTTCTCCTGAACTGATGGTCGGAATCCTATTATATATTTTATGTAGGGATACACAGTGTGGTGTAGTTGATAGAGTGATGGATTAGGACTCAGGAGGCCTGGGTTTGACCCTGACTCAGCTGTGGGAGCTCACTGGCATGCATGGAACTGGTAAAACCACTCCTTAAATATCTCACTTACATATAAGCTGGTTCAAATTTATTACAATCAGTGAAACTGTTAATTTAATTAGGCATTTTCTAATATAATTGAGGAACCTAATTAGTGTCTAACTGGTATTTTTGTATCCACATTTTTCCAGTTATACATTGCCAAGGGATGGGAGAAGGTAGGAAAAGAAAGCTTTTGCCAGGTGACAGAATAATCAATGTACTGCATAATAAAAGCCCTGTTTATCCTCCCATTCCATAGTCTGCCTTGTTCAGCCTGATGAAGAGGCTTAAAGTAAACTAAAGAAAGTTTAAAGGTAAATAGGTGAGACTATATGGCAAGGAGAAAGGGAAAGCAAGAGAAGGTTTTTTTGGCTGGATGATCAAAAATGGGATTTTCAAAAATTCTCACAGATATTTCCTTTTAAATAAAGCTCAAAACATGGGCAATGGGGAAGAGAGGAGTGAAATCATGGATGACATTTTTCACTTTCATTTTGGTAAGGCTTTTAGTTTACTAATGTAATGTAAGTGTAAACACTAATAACAATTTAATAATGGTGAATTGTTGCAAGTTAAGAAATTATTCTAGGCATTTGCTGTCACATACCACACACATTATTGATAGCAAATGTTTATGTATAAATAACAGGATTCTATCCTATGTGTAAATAATACCTCTCTTTCCGCATAACAACGTTTGGAAACAATCCATTAAAATTAACTCATTAACATTAAATGTATTAATATTAAGGCAGTAAGAAATATAATGTTTTATAATTAACACAGAAAAAGTAATGTTATACATTGTTATTTATCGCTGTGTCCTCAACAGTGCTCCTCCTACAGGGGAAAGCACCCTTATGCCTCCAATAAAAGCCTGATTCTATAAGCAATGATTTCCAAATTATTTCACAGATTTTTTTGGACCAAAGTTCCCAGCAGTCATACCAACATAGGCAATAGCCACTCTTTCTTAGAGCTATGATATCTGGCCCTAAGCACATTCTACAGAGCCAATAGCTACTTAGCCACTTTCCTAAAGACTTATTTAGCTCAACACTACTGAACCTGTTGCAGAAAGTGAATGCATGTTAAGAAAAAACCTCTCTCTCACACACAGCCATTTCAGGTCTCAGTGACCAATGTCCTATCTCACAACCACCTCTATGGTACAGACACTCATGTGAAAATGACTGACTTCTCGTCATCCATGGATAATTTAGTTTGAGAAATGTATTTAGAACTTTGAAGCTGAAGCAAATGCAACTTACGACTCAGCTAGTAGAAAAGGTAGCCAAGATAACCCGCATGGCTGTCCTCTAGGCTGAGCTTTCTTGGCGGCCTATCTCTGAATGAGAATACTTGTTAGCCCTTTCTCTCTAATCAGTATTGGTCATTTCTGTATTTCATGCATTGCTAATTAAATAAGATGCTGTCTTTTATTGTGAAGCATATAAGGGAAGAGAACAGTGAGATATAATTTAATAGAATAAAATTAATTGCTGCACTCAAAAATACCAGCTTCCTGTTTCCTAATCGCTCCCAATGTATCATTTTATTAATATAGTCAACCATATAAAATACCTCTTGCATTTAATTACTTCAGAATCAAATGCTTGCTGCTAATTAATGCTTAAATTAACTGCTTTAAAAACACAGTCCAGTACTTATACAGTGATATAAAAGATTTTACAGGGAAAAGATACAGCTTGCCCTATCTCTGCTTATTCTACTATACTTAGCTAAAATACACATTTGTTTGTTTGTTTATTATTTCCACTTCTATACTGCCCCATTACTGTTATCACTCTCTGGGCAGTTCACAACATATGATAAAATCATACAATTAAAAACACTGTGTAATAAATGTTACCGAGATATAATTTTTCAAAAGTTATTGTATTAAAACAAGTGCTGAAGTGCTGCAAAACAAAGCAGTGACTAGAAGCCTTTTATAACAATTATCCAGCAGAGGAAGCAGTGTTTATTAATGACTTAATTAGGAGATGAAGGAAATGTTTATCAAATTTGTAGATGACAAAATATTGGGTGGAAAAGCTAATACCCTGGAAGATAGAAATAACATTCAAAAAGATCTTGATGGGCTCGAGCACTGAGCTGAAAACAGCAGAATTAAATTCAACAGGGATAATGCAAAGGGGGAAAACCTCAAACGCACAAGATGGAGGATACTTGGCTCTGTAATATTATGAGCGAGACGGATCTTGGAATTGTTGTCAATTAGAAACTGAATATGAACCAACAGTGGGATGTCACTGAAAAAAGGCAACTGCTATTTTAGGCTGTATTAATAGAAGTGTAGTCCCCAAATCCCATGAAGTGCTAGTTTCCCTCTATTCAGAACTGGTTAGACCTCATCTTGAGTGCCTGTGTCCATTTCTGAAAATCACTATTTAAGAAGGATGCCAACAAAGTGGAACAAGTTCAGAGGAGGGCGACAAGGATGATCAGGGAACTGGAAACCAAGCCATATGAGGAAAGACTGAAAGAACTGGACATGTTTAGCCTTGAGAAAAGTGGACTGGGGGAAGTTTAATTGCACTTTTCAGATACTTGTACGATCATCATACAGAGAGGAGGCACCATCTACTCTCCATCATCCCAGAGTGCATGACACATAATAATGGTCTCAACAGGAAGCCACGTTTAGGTTGAATATCAGCAAAAGCTTTCTAACTGTTAGAGGAGTACAACAATGGAACCAATTGCCGAAAACTAAAAACTACAATGCAAAGAGCTGTTTTTCTTTGTTGGTTTTTAAGGTGATTCTAATTGGAAATTCTTCTATCCAGGTAAACTTCACATGTGCCAAATTATAAATGAATATTCAAAAACATTTCCAACATAGCTATTGATATTCCAAGAGCTGAAAACAGCAGAATGCTGAAAACAGCAGAATGAACATGAGAAATAGCTCTACATTAAAGAAGGATAGCTTGAGTGAGATATCTTATTTCAATATGCAACTTGATGGGCAGATCAAAGCGCATAGTTTCTTTGCAGTATTTAATAACTGCACTGATGCTCTTAAAACTCTTTACTTCCCACATGGCTCATCAGAAGTGGTTTATTACTATTTCCACGTTCTTTGCTTAGTAACCTGGCTTTCCTTCATGGCACTTTATCCCATCTTCGTATGTGGGACTGCAATGTTTGACTTCAGGATATATGAATATTTGAGGCAGTGGCTGATCTACTATGAAACTAATGAAGCAAGCTTCTGGGTCTCTAATCTTGGAAGGGTCTCAGAAGTGACTTTAGACTACATTGGTTAAAAAAATTGGGCCTACTCTATGAGAAGAGGTTTTTTTTAAAAAAAAAAATTATTAATATACAGTGGTGCCTTGACTTACAAACGCCCCGACGTACAAACATTTCGACTTACGAACAGCTCCGTTCGCAAAATTTTGCTTTGACTTGCGAACGGAGCTTTGACTTACGAACAAAAAAAACGCGGGGAAAGCGGGAAATGGACTTTGGACTGCCTGCTACTGCCTGGTACTGTAATTTTAAAATGTAAAAATTGGTTTAAAAGGTGCTTGGTTTGGTTTAAAGCTGCTTGGTTTTAAAGGTGTTCTGTTTAAAAGGTGTTCGTTCCTTCCCTCCCTCCTTTCCTGTCCTTTTTTTTTAACCTGTCATCTTAGGTTAAAAGAAAAATTTCTCCCCCTAGTGGTAGAGGACGGATTAACCAGTTTTGCATTAGTTCCTATGAGAACTAATGCTTTGACTTACAAACGGCGCCTCGACATAAGAACAAAAAACAGCCGGAACGGATTAATCGGTTTTCAATGCATTCCTATGGGAAATGCTGATTTGATTTACGAACGTTTTGACTTACGAACATCTTCTGGGACGGATTAAGTTCGTAAGTCAAGGCACCACTGTAGTCTGATTCAATACACAATGCTATAGTGTAATTCAATAAGGAAGTTTCAACAAAACAAGTAGGAAACTTCAAATCTCTAGTCTTTGATGTGTTAGAAGCTTCTGTTCAGTTCATTGTTATAGTCCCCAGACCAATCATACAGCAAAAATAACCCTTTACAAATTTCCAGAATTTCAAATACTTCATAAAAACATTTAGCATTCAAAGACAATTTAAAATCTAGTATCTAATTACCATAGTACTTCCAAGACCTGAGTATTGCCATACAGAATCTGGCTACCTGGTAAGTGATCTTGGGGTCTATGTCAGAAAGAAAAAGCTCAAGTCTGTTTTTTTCTGAATGGCCAGGATTTTTTTTCATCAGTGGGGTGATGATCTCCTTATGTGCCACATCATAATGTGGGCCAGTGAAAAACATGTGCTCTGTAGTCTTGACCTCTTTTAAGGGACAGTTGCAAAGCCTTTGAATGAGAGGAATATTCTTGTACTTCCCTTCAAGTACAGCAAAAGGGAGGGCTGAGCACCTTGCCAAGGTGAAGGCTCTTCTAAACCCTTTTGCTCCCGGTGATGTTAAATAATTTGCCAGTTCCGCAGAGATTTTGATGTAAGTCCTCATCATAATATTTTGCATGCTGGAAAGGTGTATTAGAAAGTTATCTTCTGCTATCATCTGTCCGCTCATTTGTTGAAGAACTCAGAGAAAATTAAGCCGAAAGGATTTCACAGAGATAGCTGCATGGCTGAAGCAAATGTATGTCAAGCCGCTCTACTTTCAGTTCACAGAAATATCTCATATTGCACAAGCATTTGCCTCAAGTACGTGGCCTGTGCTGCAGAACTGCCTACATGTAATTACTGTGTTTAATTTGTGATCACAACAATACAGTTCATATGTATGCATGAGGCCATTTTCAGATTGATTCTGAAGCAAATACTAGTAATTAGTAACCAGAAACATCACAAGTATCCTAAACACAATTACCTAGAAGAGACTCCCACTAATTTCAACAGAACTTACTTCAAGTAAACATATTGATGATCAAAGGAGCCAGGCTATAATTCTTAAAACAGACTGGTCTTGTTGAAGGACTGCATGAGCATCAGTGGAGTCAACAGACTGTTGGATGTGGGCAAGTGATATCCGAGTTCAAATCCCCATTACATGTTTGACCTCTGGCACTGAAAATGGTTTCTGAGGCTAAGTGCTAGTGAGATCTGGAACAAGTCAGAGCTTACCAGGGACAACCAGGTGTCTGAATGGCACCTCTTATATGGGATACCCGCACTGCCAAAATCACAGCTACTCTTACCTGCTGCCTGCTGTAGACATCATATTGGCCAGGTGGCACAGGGATGCAAGCAGCAGAAAATATCCTTTTACTTCCTGACTTTGAACTGTAGAGATGTGCCACTTCCGGGTCAGCACCCAAAATGGGCACATCTAAGATATCAGCCACTTCAAGGTCATCTTGATTCAGAAATCCTCCAACAATGTAGGTATCTGTGCCCTGGATTAGGTTTTTGATCCTTTTGATGGTCTTGGGGCTGTACTTCAAGAAGGTAGCCAGGGACATGGGCCGATTCTGTAGAAAGATCATATTAGCTTTGTTAAGAGGTGTTCTTTCTCTTTCCTCAATGAAGCTAATTTATAATGTTGAGTGTAATAAATACATTATTAATAGCAGGCTGGGTTATGACCTATCCTGTAGTATAGCAGTTTAAATTGATAAAAGCTGTTGGGATGAGGCTCTATAATCACTCACATCTTTAGTGTGCTGGAAATAGGCTCGCTGGGAATACAACTAATTACTACACATCTGTATTTATTTGATCCACACGGAACTCTCCTTCTGTCACTTGGAAGAGAGGCTTGCGGCCTTTGGATAATGGTGATTCATCTCCACGCTTCTGACACAGTTTGATTCTACCATGTCGGGGTGGGTGGGGAAATCAATATAAAAAAATGAATAATCTCCGCATTCATAGCTGGGGTAATATTTCATGCCACAGGAAGCAGCATCTTAATTGATGCTTTCAAAAAGAAATACTTTTATTTACAAAACAGCTCTTGTACTGCATACACAGTTCCATAAAATAAATATTTTTGTTAGACACAAGTCTGTTTATTTTGGGACACTGCCAGAAAAAAAAAGGCTGTTTCCTGTATTACGTATTTAAACATGGACCTGAAAAATGGAAGTGTGAATGTGACAAGCATATTCTTGCAAACTTGTGTTTTTATGCTCGCCACATTGATCAGGGGACTGTGATTGACTGTCACCTCTACTTAAAGAACCAGCGGCAAACCCACATTGCTTCTGCATAATGGCTGAAATGGCTCAATTTTTGTAGAAAAGGGTGTGCAAAATAGGGAAGGAACAAGAAAAACGGGATATTTAGAAATGGAAAGGCAAAAAGGATGGCCATGCAGAGGGATCTGGCAAAAGAAAGCCTGAAAAAACAAGACTGCATTAATTTTTACACACATATAAATCTTACTACATAAAGCAAGAACCTTTGGGAACACTGTGTAAAATATCTCTTAGTATGAATGGAAGAGTATTGATTTTTATAAACAATTTTTATTAAAGACTGCAAAATTTTGCATAATGGATTAAAACACACAATAAAAAGAAATAAATTAATAAAATAATGACTGGAATTTATCCATCAGGAAATGCTTGCCTGAACTTAAAAGTTTTCAACCAAATCAGAAAAGTGCAGACACATGCCAACTCAACTGGGCTGGCATTCTACAGGCTAAGTGCTGAACAGTAATAGCTTTACTTCCAGTGGTCATCAAGCAGATCCCAGACCCAGTTGAAATTACCAGAAGCATATCCTCAGAGGACCCCAGGGATCAGGCAGGATGACAGAGAAAAAGGTGTTTGCTCAAGCTTCTCATCCTAAATTGCTACAGTTTTGTACACTAAACCATGAGCATGGCTCAGAAGCCAATGGTCAACTACTTTATTGTACTATAGGTAAAAGCAAAATAGAAATAAAAAGTTAAAAAAGAGAAAAACATGGTGGCACCTTAAAGACTAACTTTTATATTTTTTTAATGTGAGCTTTTGTGGACAACTCCACTTCATCAGACATAAGAGAAAGTGATTTAAGATGGCCAATATTTGTCTGATATGCTTGCACAGACTAACATGGCTACCTCTTCTAAAACTACAACACTCGGAAGGTGTTGAGTTCTCCAACGCTGGAGAGATTCAAGAGAAAATAGGACAACCATCTGTCAGATCTGTTTTGATTTGGATTCCTGCATTGAGCAGGGGGTTGGACTTGATGGCCTTATAGGACCCTTCCAATTCAATTATTCTATGAATCTATGTAAAATTTTGAAACTAACCCTGCAGAATCTCTGGAGTAGTGTTTCCAACATCCAACTCATGCAGCTGGTCCATATAGTTGATATCAAAATATGATAATAAAATCAATTAAATTAACAGACTTGCAAACCTCCCTGGCCTGCGCTCACTAAAGGTAATTCATCAAAGTGAACAGGTTGATTCAGTCTCATTACAGGCCAGTAATCAAACTGAAATGGGCCTGGATAATTAATATCCTTCAGAAGTACTTTAAATTGTCCTGCTACCTTAGCTAGAAACCCTACTCAACTCAAAGAGATATATCTTGAAAAGCTTAACATCACTGTGTGCTAGACATTCTGAGTGGGATTGAAAAAGCTATTTTTAATATTCTCAAGGGCTTGGACATGTGTAGCAGGCTTTTGATATTTTTCTTTGAATATCAGCCCTGCTCTGTTATAGCACCAACTACTTCTGAAAGTGCTACAGGCTTCCAAAATTATTTGCCACATGGTATGAGAGGCTGCTGCTCAAGAAAATGAGGCCCAAAGCACACTTCGGTGCACATAAGTAATCATGAGGTTTTGTTCTATATGCTTTTACAGACCACTTGGAAACTTCAGTGGGTGCAGAACATGATTGCTCAAGTGTTTATTGGGACTAAATGACTGTAGTACATAACACCAGTTCTTGGTCCATTTCTTAATTCGAAGTGCAAGTTTGGACTTTGAAGCCTTAAATGGTTTGTTATTTGAAGGACTACTTAAACCCCTATGAACACACCAATGCAGAAAAATAATAATTGGAGGCCCTACTTGTTGGCCTGCTTTTGAGATCTGTATGCTTGGCAAGCGTTAGAGATACAGTGGTGGCACTAGAGACAGCATTCACAGTGCCCTATGGTACTCTATCCCAAGAGATTTATAACAGAAATAAGGACCCAATAATGATCTTGCAGTGAAAAGACTTATATTTGAAGAAAACCTGGGCAGGAACAAATGAGCATCACCACAATTACCAAATTTCAGCTGACCTTTTGTGAAAATGTCCAGTGACCAAATGGTCATCCCAGCATATCCTGCCATAAAAGAAACTTACTGCATTGCAGCATTATCAAATAATGTTTTTTTTAAAAAAACACCAAGTGTGTAGAGGAGTGCGGGAGAGAAAGAATATTCGGTAGGGAAATGGGGAGTTTTCTTCTGGGTTGTGTTCTAGCCAATTAAAACTGGCCAGATTGGTTCAAAGCAACTGACCTAACTAACACCCCTCAATTAAAACCATTAAATGATCCAAGAGGAAAAGGAGAGTCTTAAATTGGAATTGCCACAATAAAAAAAGAGATGAGGAAGAATGAGGGTGGGAACAATTATCTGCACAACTTCAGTGAAGGAGAGTTTCAGCAGAAGCATTTTGAGTCTTTTCTTTTCCAACACATGACAGATCTCTCAAGTTCAGAGTTCTAGATGGGGCCTGACATTGGGCAGGGACCAGCAGAGAAGAGCTTAGCTCAGCTGAGCTGAGCATTCAGACTGCAAAACTCAACCACAGTGTTTATTTCCAACATTCTTAACTAGTCATTTTATCTGTAAAGCTCTTAAAACTTGCAATAATATTTCACTGATGGGTACCAGAGCATTGGAAGTTATAAAATTTCCAATTTAATTTTATGGCATTCCCCTAAGCTTTAGTAATTGGAAGATACAAACTCACAGGGAAACTACTTAAGGCTTCAGGGGTGAGGATTTTGAACCTCCCCTGCAGGTCAGCAATGTCCTCGGGGTTCCCAGATCTAAGGGCTTGTTGCAGACCCAAGAGTTTGATGTAATACTGCAGCATCTCCTCACTCAGTTGAAAGGGGCAAATGTAGATGACATCCACATTAGAATCTTTAAACAAACAAACAAAGAATCATTATTAACTATTGGTAGAAAGGCAACACTGCTTGTCAGGCTTACTTCTTATAACCATCCAGGAGAGGATGAAGACATTGTGAAACAAATGTCTTTAACATTGGAGATCCCTGACACTCAATCCAACCTCTGCTATGTTTCTGAAAACAAACAACAAGATGGAAGAAAAGTTCTTTTCAAATGTCATCTAGGATAACTAGTTCGAAAACATCATGATGTTGCAGAGATTTAGCCAGGGGAGTTGCATGAATGAAAATTGCACTTGGTTTTGAAAATAGATGTTACTAGGTAACCTAGGAAGCCCATATTTTAGCTCTGAGAAGGCTACAGAAATAGCCATTTTATGCACTGCCCAGATTTGGTCAGAACTGTATCTTAAAGATCTCCCATTCATGTTTTTTGACAAAAGCCCAATACAATCTGAATCTGCTGCAGTTCCTTGTGGAATGGTCTACTGCAGAGGTAGACCATTTTGTCCTTATGGGTCAAATAGCCCACTCCATGCTGTTGACCCTTGGAATTCCAAAGACTCTAGGGATCACTCTCACACTCCTAATCTTCACTGCTTAGTGAAACATGGAAACGCTGCCTTGTCAGGGGAGAGTCAGACACAAAGTCTTGATCCTTCCCTGATGATCCCTGATCTGTTTTCCCATTTGGAGAAATAACTAATTGGGGGGATGTGGTGACATGAGAATGTAGTTTTTGGATTTGTGAATGGCACGTAGTCTTAGCAATCACAGACTGCACCAGCACAGTTTGCAAACGCCACTCATCACATACTACCCATCTCATGGTTTTGGAAACCAAGCAGGGCCATTAGTATTTGGATGGGAGACCACTAGGGAACGCTAAGGATTCTGGGTGAAAATATGGGGAGCCACTGCCAGTCAGAACTGACAACAATGGGTCAGAGGGACAAATTGTCTGAAGGCAGCTTCTTATATTCCTATTCAAATAGTCTGATAGATAGTTTGGTGACGGCTTTACGAGTCGTAGTAGTCATGATGCATGTCAACATCAGTGATGTAGTAATGAGCAATCATGTGGCCCCAGAAGTCAAAGTTTAGGTTGTTAGGCCAGGCAGTTAAAAGCCAGGGTTTACCAGATAAATTGCTATGAAATACAATCACCCTCCCTTCCCTTCTATCTATCCCTCACTCCTCTCCACTCCATTTTAAAAGGTATGTTGTTGGACATTTTTGAATAAAAATCAGAATTACAATTTTCAAAACTACTGTTGCTGGGAAAATGCTAAATAAATTTTCAACTAAATTCTAACCTTTTTAAAACAAAAAAGATAAGGAGATAGCACAGAGGCTGGGTGAATTTTTATTTGTGTTTATTTCAGGAGATGTAGAGCAGATTCCTATAGCTGAAATAATGTCAAGTAATGAAATTCTAGACATTAATGACAAATTGAAAAGAAGCAAATCATTATGTCCACCTGATATGTATTCAACAGTCCTAAAAACTCAAATGTGAAATTGCTGATTTACAACAACATTTTATAACACTTCTCTAAAACATCTGTTTATCAATATTTTCTTCCTCATTCATGGACATGTGAAGGAAAATATTTCATAAGACTAAAGTCTGAGCATCCCCGCTCCAAATTAGCTCATCAATCCTAAACTGAACATGTTTAGTTAATGGTTTCTTTCCCATACTGCTTTTCTTTCTTCTCCATTGCTTAGCTACCACATGCAGAACCACCTGTCTTAATCACAGCTTAAATCTTTGGTGCAGAGTGTGGCACTCATGCCAAAGCCTTGCCATTCCACCATCTCTGCCCTCTTATATCCCAACATATCCCTGCCCATGTTCATTCCTTCAGTTCCACCAACCTCAGCTGTATACAGGTTACCTGCTCCCTAAAATAAGCCAGCTCTTATTGACTCTGGTGCCCAGAACAGCTACCCATTAATACTTGCCCCATATCAGCTCTTCATTCAAATGTCCCTTAAGAAGCTGTTCTGTGAAGACTTTGGCACAAATCCATAGTCCCCAAGTAGTTTCTCATAAAGAGCTCAATTGATTTATATCAATTTAGGAGAGTCAGGAGTACAGTGGACCCTCGACTTACGGAATTAATCCGTATTGGAACAGTGGCCGCAGGTCGAAAAGTCTGTAGGTCGAGGGTCCATTTCCCATGGAATGCATTGAAAACCTATTAATCCGTTCCGGCAGAAGGAAAAAATACCCCCCTCCAAAAAAATTAAAATAACAGGAACAGTGGAGCAAGTACCACGCTGGGACTGCAAAAAACAAAACAAAACAAAAAACAAAAACAAAAAAAAACCACAGAAACATACCCCCCAGCCCAAATCTACCCTCCAAAACCCACCCAGAACTTTTTAAAAAGAAAAAACAGCAGCACCTTACCAGTCTGAAGCCTCCCGGGGTTCTGCAGAGGCTTCCCGCGCTTGCAAAGCCGCGCCTTTGGTGGCGCTTACTCGCGAGTAGACCCGCGCCTTCGGGTTCAAAGGTTCTCATCTGTCCTTTACAGTTTTAAGTGCACTTGGAAAGCAGGAGCTCTCTCAACTGCGACACACCCTATATACAGTAATGGCCGACAGACCTACAGCACAAAGAAGCAGCCTCGGCGCCACCTATAGTTAGAAAGTTGAATTGCCCGCCTTTTCCCCCTGCCTATTTCTGTTCTTATGTCGATTCTCCGGCCGGAAGTCGAAGTGAAATTTTGCGGCTGGAGAAGTCCGTAACTCGAAAAGTCCATAAGTGGAGCTGTGCGTAAGTCGAGGGTCCACTGTAGACTGACATAAGCTATGTGTTGTACTTGAAAATCAATTTGGGGGCCATGTGTATGAATCATGTGGCACCTCATTTAAAAGATTTCAACAAACTGAGTTTAGAAATTTCCATGTTTTTATTTACGCTACAGTTTTATGAGTGGGGATGTTCCAACTGTTCATTAAGCTGGAACCATGATGTCTGAGGGATTCTTGGAGTTGTATTCCATGGACAAGTTGAAGGAATACCAAGCTTGAGAAATATGTGCACATGAGTGGGTGGACAGGGCAAAAGAAAGGAGTGAGTACACAAAGAAGAGAGAAGGCACTGGGTAAGGGAGGGACTTAAGGGATTTTAACCCAGATGAAGCTGGGTCTATCGGCTAGAAAAGAGTAAAAATGATACACAGTGCTGTGGACTGGTCTATTGCTGCTCTGTAGCTGTCTGCTGCTGACTTATAGGCCTGTTTTTGCCAGCTCGAATGCATGAGCAACCCATATAGTCACTCAAGGAGGTAATGTTTTAATGTTTGCTAGGAAGCTTGTTGGGTACAGAAGGGTGAGCTAGAGATGTAATAAATAACTTGGGATGGGGGAGATTGTTCGTACAAGGAGCTGCTCGAATTCCAAAGCTAAGTGTGTGATTACATGCTGCCTCTAACTTTCTAACTCATTTACAAGTAACAAATATTTCTTAAAATAAACACTACAACATAAAAGACTCATACTGAAGACAATGCAACATTAGCGCCTTTGTAATATATAAAGGCAATTAAGTGATTATTTTAGGCTCCTATAAATTTTCCAAATACATTTTGTACAATCTTCCTAAATAGCATTTATGAAATAATAATGCTGATAAAATATAAATGAATCATGTAAAATATGTCATTCTGGGGAGCTAGCAAAGTTGGCCATTGACAAATTAACATTATGTGTTGCTTTGCTTAAGGAAGGTTTGCCACTTAGAAGGGAAAGCTTCCATTTTATGTCCCTCATCCACCCCTGAAAGATTTCCCTTTTGACTAATTTACATCACCTGCCTTCAGAACTATGAAATATAAGATGATTTATATACTTGGTTTTCCATAATGCTGGGGACCCACACACACACACTGATATTTAAAAAGCCAATTTTAATGAACTCAGAACAAGGATAAGTAAGGTCCCATGGCAGGAGATTCTAACAAGAAAAAGATTCCAAGAAGGGTCGGAGTTCCTTAAAAAGAAAATTCTAAAGGCACAACTATAAACAATTCCAACAAGAAAAAAAAGTGGGAGACAGCAAAAAAGACCAGTGTGGCTTCACAAAAAACTCAGCGAGGACCTGAAAACAACAACAAAAAAGGATACACATAGGAAGTAGAAAGAAGGCCAGGCCACAAAGGAAGAGTACATACAAGTCACAAGGAATTGCAGGGATGGCATCAGGAGAGGAGAAGCTGAGAATAAGCTGAGGTTAACAAGAGACACTAAAAGCAACAAAAAATAATTATTCAGGTATGTGCATAGCAAAAGACAAAGGAAAAAAAAACAGTGGCTCAGCTACTCAATGGAAATGGAAAAAATGATAACAGACAACAAAGGAAAGGCAGAAGTGCTCAGTTCCTATTTTAGCTCAGTCTTTTCCCAAAGAACAGACTATGACCGTCCAGACAAATGTGAAGTGCAAGTGGAAGAGACAGGATTGCAGCTGGAGATTAATAAACAAATAGTCAAGGAATACCTTATTACCTTGAACAAGTTCAAATCTCCAGGGTCGGATGAACTGCATCCAAGAGTATTGAAAGAGCCAGCTGAAGAACACTCAGAACCACTGTCCACTATTTTCTTGAAATCATGGGAAATGGGAGAGGTGCCAGATAACTGGAGGAGGGCTAATGTTGTCCCTATCTTCAAAAAGGGCAAAAGGAGGAACCTGGGAACTATAGATCACTCAGCCTGACATCAATCTCAGGGAAAATTCTGGAACAGATTATAAAGTGGTCACCATGCAAGCACCTTGAAAACAATGCAGTAATAACTAGAAGCCATCACGGATTTGTTAAGAACAAATCCTGCCAGACCAATCTGATCTTTTTAAATTGGGTAACCTCCCTGATAGAAAGAGGGAATGCTGTTGACTTCAGCAAAGCTTTTCACAAAGTGCCCCATGATATTCTGAGTAGCAAGCAAACTAGGTGTGGGCTGGATGCAGGAAATGCTTATCAAATTTGCAGATGACACAAAATTGGGTGGAATACCTGGAAGACAAAAACAAAATTCTAAATGATCTAGACAGGCTGAAGGGAACAGAATGAAATTCAACAGGGATAAGTGCAAAGTACTGCACCTAGGAAAAAGAAACCAAATACAGAGTTACAAGTTAGGGGATACCTGGCTCAGCAATACTACAAGTAAGAAGGATCTTGGAATTGTCATAGATCACAAGCTGAATATGAGCCAACAGTGTGATGTGGCTACAAAAACAGCAAATGCTATTTTAGCCTGCATTAACAGAAGAACAATCTCCAAATCCTGTGAGATACTAGTTCCCCTCTATTCGGCACAGGTTAGGCCTCATCTTGAGTACTGTATCCAGTTCTAGACACTGCACTTCAAGGAGGATGCTGACAAATTGGAACAAGTTCAGAGGAGGGCGACAAGGATGGTCAAGGGACTGGAAACCAAGTCCTATGAGGAAAGACTGAAAGAACTGGGCATGTTTAGCCTTGAGAAAAGAAGACTGAGGTAAGATATGATAGCACTTTTCAAACAATTGAAAGGCTGTCATACAGAGGAGGGGCAGGATCTGTTCTCGATCATCCCAGAGTGCAGGACACATAATGGTCTCAACAGGAAGCCAGATTTCGGTTGAATATCAGGAAAAACTTTCTAACTGTTAGACCAGTATGGCAATACACCCAATTACCTCGAAAATTGTTAAGTGGATGCATTCAAGGGAAATTTAGACAACTACCTGACAGGTATCCTTCGACTTATATTCCTGCATTGAGCAGGGGTTTGGACTCAGTGGCCTTATAGGTCCCTTCCATCTTCATTATTCTATGATTCCCTTATTCTATGACCCACACCTTACTTCTGGGGAATGCTCAGAATTAATCAGGATCTTGTCTCTACTAATGGTTTTCATGGAAAGTGGACTTTGCTAGGTTGAATTGTATAAAATATTTGTATCAGACAAAACCACTAAAAACGAAACAAGGTTTCATCAAACTGTATGGATCTGGTACCTTTTCCCAAAGTCTTTGGCAAGTTATTGCTTCACAATGGAAGAAAAAATAAGATAAAATCTGGAGTGGATAATCCTGAATACAGAAAACCAAAGAAAATTTCATCAATATATGTGCACTTTATCTCTGATCCAGTTTGGAGGGATTTAAAACCATTCAAGGGAAAAGGCAAAGCATCGACTAGAGGAGACAGAGTAGAGGCAATGAAGAACAAAAATGGCATTCCAGAAGAGAAATAGGAAATTGTGCAAGGCACAGCATACTGACACACCAATCATAATCTCCCGTGTGTCCATATCTGAACTCCTGCATAGCTTTAAATATTTCAAACAGATACAGTCTGCATATTTTCATCATCTTTCTCTCTCTGAAAAGAATGGCCATTTTCTCTATCTTTGTAAAGATCCAGCAGATGTAAAGTTTTCCTCTGGTATGACAGTCTTGTAGGTGTTCAGAATATATCTCGCACCTGGATCTAAAAAGTGGAAGACAGGTTCTAGATGTGCTGTGGGATTACGGATATTCACGCCCTTGGGTGACTCCCAAAATCAAACTACATCTTTTGCCAGGTCATTCCTTAAAGATACAATGGAATAAGCTTAGATGGGATTGAAAAAGGGGCCACATTAGTGCTTGAGTGTCTCCAGAAAAAAATTTCAAGTATGTTTTTTTCTCCTTCAAACTGCATGCAATATGCACAATGCTGCATTACAAGTCACTTTTTAAAGTACCCTAGCTTGGGGAGCAGTAAAGAGACTGGCACAGCTTTGCAGCTAGGAGCACAGCTGATTTAGGGAGTTAAAAATGCATGATTGTCCTCGAATATGCATTCTGCAAAGAAGCAGCCGTGTTAGTCTGTCTCAGAATGTTGGAAAAATCACAGGGAGGGGAAGAAAGAAGAAAGAACAGGAGGAGAGAAGAATGTTGAAAGTTGTTTCTGCAAGGTCCAATTGTGCCAAGGAAGATAACTGTTTTATACTAAAACGTTACAGAAAGGTGGGCTATTAATGTATGTAATATGCTAAGAAATCTTGGTCTCTATTTATGCCTTTAGAGATTCAACAGAAGTTGTTTAGGTAACCAGTATCTGCTGTCTCCCTCTCAGGCTTCCTTTTGGAATTTCTCTTTTTGTACAAAAGCCACTTTGAGATCCACAACAAGGAACCGTTTGTGCTGTGTTCTTCACAGATCCTTTCAATATTTACTTTATTGGCTATACAATGTTAGTGATAACTGTGGGGGGCATTAATATGTTATATTTTGTTCAGCCAGCAGGTTTTTGTAGTATTTCCACTTGCATTGTTTTATCTTGCTTTTGACTTGTGTGACTGCCTATATAAGCCCTTTGAGACAATTGTTGGGAATGTCAAATGAAATCTGTGGTCATGCACCCAGTGGGGAGCGGGGAGAGGGTTAAACCTTATTTCTTTGGCCTGTCTTCTAACTGCACTGGTTACAACTACAACTGCAATTAAATGTATAACTTGTATTTTTTAAATGTAGTTTAGCATTGTAGGGCTATAGTGCTAAATTGATACAGCAGTGCTTTAAATGCTTATAGTGTCTTGTCAAATTTTTTTGTTAAACTTTTGGGGGGAGAAAAATGTAATGCTAGTGAAAAGGGTACATAAGAGGTGATAAATGCAGAGAAAGGTGAGAAAGACTCAAGGGGGCTGTGTGACATGTGGGCACATGAAACACACCTTCCTGTAATAATTAAAAATTTGTGTGTGAATGACAACATCAATTTAAGTGCCTAGTTTTGGTACAGAGAAGTTTGCATCAACTCAGGACAACCTTCCATCATGCCCAGAATGTTCTGAAACTGGTTTTTCTGTGTTACCATTTATGAAATCAAATTTGTGAATATAAAATATAAAGTAGTTGTTTCCCTTAATAGACTCTGCTCTCTGTCTCAAAAACAACTCTAAGCATTCCTAGGACTGCCAAGTCTACCCAGCGTACAGTTTAATACCCTGGCCAGGATCTGCCAATTCAAATAATTAACACCTTACAAGTTACATTCTATGTCAACAAATCATTGTCACTTTGTCTATTATCTGTATCCCCACCTAGTCACTGGGACATGTACAAAAAAAATACAGGACATGTATTTGCATTCCCTCTGTCTGAAGAAGTAGATTTTGATCCATGAAAGTTCACACTGGAACAAACATGTTAGTCTTTAAAGTGCCACAATATTTTGCTTTCTCTCTCCTCCCCTGTAATTTTCCCCTCTAATTTTGCCAGCTCTAATATGCATAATTGTCTTCTTAAATTGCAAACGAGTTTGCTTTTCTCTGGAAATGGGGAAGGGACAATGAACTATGGTTGTATCTTAAAAGCACCCCACGTGACCACGGAGGATTGTCTGCGGACAAACGCTAGCTCTATGGGTTGGAAACGGAGATGAGCACCGCCGCCTAGAGTCGGACACGACTGGACAAATTGTCAAACCTTCAATTACAAAGCTGTCCAATTTCTAATCATCAGTATGGCATCACCTCAAAGTGACTTTTGACCTGCTTGTTGTCTAAGCAAGGAGGTGGTCTCCTCATCCACAAAGTGATGGTATAAGGCATTCCCAACCCCATGTGGATTATGGGCCACTATAAAGAAAATGTTAAATCCATGAAATGAGTCTTCTTCAAAGGAAAGTTAAAAAGATTGAACAGCAAGTAGCTTATATCTCCATACCTTGTATTTCACACAGTCTTCCAATCTGTGATCCTTGATAAATAGCAAAATCAGGAGTTGCCTCTCGAACTGATGAAGCATACCCTGAAAGAAGTCACCACAATACATGACTAGAAGTTATACTTGTCTTTACACACAGTTCAAATTACACACAGGTTTGCAAACTCAGGTTGTTCTCCTATGTTTTATATTCCCTGGAATTTGTTGTCAATATTTTGTGGGGTATCTGTACAATTCAGCAATTTTCAGTCTTCTGTCACAAAACAAAGATTAGCTCTAGTGGAGTAGTTTATACAATTAGCAGAATCAAGTGGTATAATTTTTCCTAGACTGTGTCTTTTGAGACAGCAAAGCAGGGAAGGAGTGATGGTTTGAATGTTCTCATATAAAGAAGTTTTTTTCATATATTTACTTACTTTATTAATATTACAACCATAGACTAAAATAGAAAGGTTACTTACCTGTAACCATGGTTCTTCAAGTGGACCTCTGTGAATTCACACAATTGGGTTTAGACAGCGCCTGCGCTGGTCTTCTCGGAATCTTCTAGAGCTTTTGTAAAAAGTAACAAGTTTAGAGTTGCCCCTATCGCGCATGCTCCACCCCCTCAGCCTTCAGTTCCATTTATCCGCCACAAAGCCCGAACTTATCGGAGACATAACAGTGACGGATAGTGGGGAGGCTGGGTGGGATGTGTGAATTCACAGAGGTCCACTTGAAGAACCATGGTTACAGGTAAGTAACCTTTCTTTCTTCTTCGTGGCCTCTGTGAATGCACACAATTGGGTGACTAGCAAGCTCACTTACCGGAAGGAGGGCCGTCACTGCAGAACAGATGTCAAAACTGCCCTGCCAAAACTTGTCTCCTTTCTGGCTCGAAGGTCCAACCTGTAGTGTGTCACAAAGGTGGACGCAGTAGACCAGGTGGCAGCTCTGCATATTTCTGGGACGTCGACACCACGCAGCAACGCTGTAGACGTCGCAACCGCTCGGGTGGAATGTCCTTTCAAACCTTCTGGGGCAGTTTTGCCTAGAAGTTCATAAGACAGAGCAATTGTGGAGACAAGCCATCTAGATAGAGTGGAAGATGAGGCAGGTAAGCCCTTGTGTGATCCCTGGAAGCAGAGAAAAAGCCTTGGTGCAGCACGGAAGTCTTTAGTCCTTGAGGTGTAATAAACCAAGGCTCTCTTAACGTCCAGAGAATGGAGCATGCGCTCGACATCCGAAGCAGGTTGAGGAAACAAAGTTGGTAACGATAACGGCTGGTTAAGGTGAAAATCCGAAACAACCTTCGGTAGAAAAGACACATCTGGATATAACATAACTTTGTCCTTAAAGAATTGCAAATAGGGATCATCTGACCTGAGAGCTGCCAACTCACTAGCTCTTCTAGCAGACGTAACAGCAACTAGAAACAGAGTTTTGAACGATAGTAAACGTATATCACAAGAAGCCAGGGGCTCAAAGGGGTGACGCATGAGTGCACGTAAAACAAGTGTGAGAGACCACTGGGGTACTGGAGGTTTGACAGGAGGTCGAATGTTAGACAGTCCTTTTAAAAATGATTTAAGTGTTGGATGAGAAAAAAGACGTGCTGACTCAGAGTTCCGAGGTTGGAAGGAGACTATTGCTGAGATGTAAACTTTAAGAGTGGATAAAGTCAAACCTGAATCAAACAAGTAACGTAAGTAGGTGAGTAGAGTTTGGAGGGAGACAGGGGAGGATTGTAACTGCTTTGATTGAGTAAATTTGACAAAATTATTCCATTTGTATTTATAAAGAAGGGTCGTAGACGGTTTTCTAGCTTTGTCTAGAACCTCTAGGATTGATGGCATATCCTCCACGCCGTCAAACTCAGTGACTGCAGGTCGGGATGAAGGATCTTGCCCGAGTCCTGGGTAAGAAGGTGTGGAATCTGCGGCAGTCGGAACACGTCCACAGCCATCTCCTTGAGGGCGGAAAACCAAGGTTGTCGAGGCCACCATGGTGCAATGAGGATGGCGTCCACCATTAGCTGTCGGGCTCTGACCAAAGTCCTTTGTATGAGTGGGATTGGTGGGAATAGATATAGGAGATGCGTCTCCCAAGGGATCATGAATGCATCGCCTAGCGAATCCACACCTCTGCCTGCACGAGATGCATATTTCGCGCATTTCTTGTTGATGCTCGACGCAAACATGTCTATTGATGGGTGACCCCACCGGTAGCAGAGCATCAGGAAGGTGTTCTCGTCCAGTTCCCATTCGTGGGACTGACCCGCCAGCCGGCTCAGGTTGTCTGCAAATTGGTTGTCGCTCGTTGATATATGAAGAGCTACCGGGAACACATGGTGGAGGTAGCACCATTCCCATAGATGTATGGAGAGATACAGGAGAGACATTGATCTCGTCCCTCCCTGCTTGTTGATGTAGAACATGGTCGTGGTGTTGTCGGTGATTACTTGTACACCACGACCCTGTATCAACGGGAGAAATGCTCTGAAGGCTTTTATGACAGCAAGCAGTTCCAGATGATTGATATGAAGGCACCTGTCTTGACGAGACCATAGGGCATGGATCTTGTGCGGTCCACAGTGTGCCCCCCATCCCGTGGTGCTGGCATCTGTTGTCACTTGAACAGATAGTTGCAGTGGCCGAAAGGGACGGCCGATCAACAGATGTGGAATGAAAGCCCACCATCGTAATTGTTTCGCCAGTTCTGGGGTGACCCGCAGACGTTTTCGTGGGCTGTCCTGAAGGGGGTCGAAGAGAGCCAGAAACCATGACTGAAGCGATCTCATCTTCAGGCGTGCATGTGGCAGCGCTGATGTTGTGGAGGCCATGAGGCCGAGTAGATGTTGTGCATGATGGGCTGAGACATCTGAACGGGGATGAAATTTCCGGACAGCCTTCAGCAGCTTCAGAATCCGTTCTGGTGGGAGAAATATGCGGGCTGTGATTGAGTCTAACCGTGCTCCTATATAGTCGATGACTCGAGACGGTATCAGGGTTGACTTTTTGATATTCACCGTCAAGCCTAGGCTTTGTAGAGTGTCTAGAACAAATTTTGTGTCTTGGACGGCCTTCTGTCTGGATGGAGAGACAACCAGCCAGTCGTCTATGTACGGAAAGACTTGTACACCGTGGAGACGAAGAAAGGCTGCTACGGGTGCCATGCATTTCGTGAACGTGCGTGGAGCTGTGGATAGCCCGAAAGGAAGGGCGCAGAATTGGTAAATCATGTTCTGAAAAATGAACCTGAGATATTTTTTGTGACTTTGATGGATTGATATGTGAAAGTATGTGTCCTTTAGGTCTATGACTATAAACCAGTCGTTGTGTTTCAGCAGGTGGACAATGGCCTCTAGAGTGACCATCCGAAATCTTCGTGGATGCAGGTAAGTATTCAAGTTTCTTAAGTCCAGAATGGGTCTGATTCCGCCGTCCTTTTTTGGAACGGCGAAATA